>CM030365.1:221817155-223039655 GCA_017893485.1 Hemerocallis citrina
TATTTTGTTTCTCATTTTTGAGAATTGACTGTAGTCAATTTGCCAAAAAATGGCAAAATTGAAAACAATTGCAGTGTGCCATTTGCCAAAAAATGGCAAATTGGCAAATATACCAAACGACTGTGGATACTCTTACTCACCGCCGTGCCTCTAAAAGATTTAGTTTTTTGTTTCTTGGGTTTATAAATCATCACTTTGACATAGTTCCACAACTATGTATATGGATTTCTTCAACTCTTGGGGGGTATATGGAGTTTGTCAACCACACTAAGCTGCAGTGCATATTTGCTATTATCAATATGCTGAATGGTCAATTGTTGCACCATGTAATTTGTGCGAAGTGCTACACCCATGTAATTTGTGCTAAGTTTGAGAAATGGTTTTTGTTTGATAGAGATTTTATAATTAATAACTGCAAATGAAACATGAGAAAATTAAATAGCTGATGAGTATATATATACATTGTATTCATCTTTTCATGTATCGTCAGTTTCTTCTCCTTCCATTCCCTTAATCTGCTCAAGAAGAAGAGGATTATTGAAGTGGTTTTAGCGTTAGCGAGACACTTCACCTCAGTGAGACAAGTTCCACAACTTTTAGTTAGGCTTGTAGTTTGGTTGATGTTATCTATCTGAGGCAGTGTTGAAACAGATGCTGAAACATACCCACGTCCACATTGCTGTCTTTCCCCATCAGCTTAGCTGAAGATTTACCTGGCTTTCTATCTTGTTAGAAATTGGAATATATCATTTTTGTTTGTTTACAATAATAAGCTTGGAAAACTATGTGATTAGGGCTTGGAAAAGCATGGTGGAAACAAATGCATAGAGGAGCACCAATAGTGTTCTTCCAGTGTTCTCCTATCTAACCATGAGAACACCTTTTCTTCTATTTGGCACTCATATAGGATAAAAAATTCCCCCAAGCCCGATTTGCAACAAAGCAATCCTGACTTGTTGTCCCCTCCTTATGTCTCTCTCCATTTTCTTTTTTTTCTTTCTTTGAAACAGCATTTCCACCATTTATAAGCAACAAACGTTGTCTAGGGATTCACTCTTTTAATGGTCAAGTATCAACGTTAGCAGGGTTAACTGGAGAGCTAAACTGGAGACTCTTTTAATGGTCAAGTATCAACGTTAGCAGGGTTAACTGGAGAGCTAAACTGGAGACAAGATTATAGGTAGAATTTTCTTAGCAAGGTTGACAATCTCTTGCACCGTTGCATATTCTACTGACAGCTTTGCATAATTCGAGTGGAATAATGTTGGATCCAATTTGGGCAGGTCATATAATCTCAAATGATATGAAATGTATTAATTTTCAATATGTAGAGCATCATAAAGAGGTGATGTTCTGGCCCTAATAAGTCTTTTAAATTTTGTGAAAGGCAGATTGTTGCATTTCTGTGATACCAAGTTGAAAGTTGTGCTAAATAAGGATTTCAGTAGTATGCACATTTAATGTTGTGTTTGAAATTACATTACATTATGATTATGATAATTATATTTGTGGTATTTTTAGTTCACCAGTTTGAAATTTGGATGTTATTTATCTCATGTTCTAGCAATTTGAATTCCTCTGCTGACTGATGAGAAAGATTAAATTGTTTTGTGACACTGATTTTTTGATCATCTACAATAAGTATATACTTTCCCACTGATTTCCCCTTCTGTTTCTCATTGCTGGTTTAAGCAATGCTCAGTTTTGCGTTACTTATAAGAATTTTATTGTATAGATAACAAAGTTGTGATTTCTTTTGTTTCTTTTGTAGCAAGCAAAGGCACATCTTCTAGATACTCAGCCTTTTCAAGATGCATTTGGACCCAAGGCAAAAAGAAAACGCCCAAGACTTCTAGCTTTTGATTACGAAGCTTTAGTTAAGAAAGCTGATACTTCTCAAGGTACAGAGTTCATTCTTTTTGTTACTTGTTTAGTTGCTTTAGTTCATTTCTGTTTAGCATATTTGTCCTTTGGATGATAATTTGGCTGTGTCTGTAGAAACACAACTCGCACAGACACACATGCACAAACAGGTCTAAAATTAACTTGTTTCCAGTTTTCAGTTCCGTTCATATTTTCGTATCAAATAGACGGATGATTATATCCATTTTTCAAATACTGGATATCTGTCTAAACATAGAATTGTTGTTATTCCTTCCAGTATGTTTGCCAGTATAAACCTGTACCATATTTATTTTATTTCATAGTTTTTTTCCTGAAATTATTATTGATGTACATAAGTGTGATGGATAAGAAAATTGTCTTATAATCTTGTTTGTCTAGCATGACCCTTATGATTCACCCCTTGTTTAAGCTTTGAAGTTTGAACATTTTGTTGTGTAATTTATTCATTCTTTTTTGTAGATACTTTTGAAGAAAAGCTTGCTATCAAGAAGTCTGGAGATGTATATGAAGATGATGGGTCTAGAGATATGGCTCGACACACAATGTTTGATAAGGGGCAGAGCAAGCGTATTTGGGGTGAACTGTACAAAGTTGTGGATTCTTCAGATGTAGTTGTACAAGTGAGTTATTATTATTATTATTTATGCAGGTTATTATTATTATTATTATTATTAGTAGTAGTAGTAGTAGTAGTAGTGTATTAGTAGTTGTACTACTACTACTATTATTATTATTTGACTATATCATTTTAAATTATCAATTCTGATCAACTTCCTGTCGTTCCATGGTTTGTTGAAGCAAAATTTGATTACATGTCAGATCCGTTATTTTCCTTATTTGAACATTGATTAGATATAGTATTTAATAGTTAGTACATTCCATTGCATATTTAAATGAACTATACTCTACGATTTCTCAGTATTAAGGCATAAGTACATATGTAAAAGAAGCTTATGGCGTGTGCATGCCATGTTAGTATTTTTGAATTCAGTGAAATATATGGGAATCAATTGTGTATTGTTGATATAAAATTATCGGTATTTTGTATATTTGTTACTATATTAGTTGACATAAATTCCCGATGGTACATTTGTGTATTACAAGCAGTAGATGTATTATGTGTGTGTATGTTAATATCCCTAGGCAACCGTTCAAAAGCGTAGTGGCCATACTCTTCGTCCTCATATAATACCCCAAAACATATACGGTAACTAGAAAGAACCAAATAAGAAATTCATTATGCCAAAAAATATGATTGGGAAATCTTTCTGTTTTGAGAACTTCTACGTTGATGTTTCTTTGTTTATTTTTGAATTATCTCTGGATACTTGGGTCAGAGTTATCAAATTTCAAAACTACATGAGTGAGTAATGTTGTAAACCACTTGCGTGTTTTTAACAGTTATGGGGATGGTCACATTTTCATGTTTACAGATGCATATGTTTGTATCTTTGGCTTGTTTAGATGTTGTAGATGCACTCTCCCATCTCTTGCTCTGTGTGAAAGTATGTATGTGGAAGGTTTTGGGGTTGTTCTTTGTGGGTGCAAGGACATGTGCGAGTGTGGACACATACTCATAAGGAGAGGAAGAGGAGGTGGAGTTCCATTAGTTGTTTGCAAGAAGATTTGACACTTTTAGTTATTTCTTTATAATGGATGCCCATGTATTAAATCTATGATAGTTTTTCAAGTTCATTAGCTACCCCATAAAATAATGGCATGTTTACAGATTAAAAAATGTCTTCCATTGTGGTTAAAAATTTGCTTAATTTTCTTTTAGACTTAAATCCAAATTAAGTGCTAGAGTATATGCACTTGTAGCTTATATGTATGTACCTTACATGTATGCTCAAATTATTTAGTAGGCTGATGTAGACCTCACTTTCAGCTGACATTTGAATTTTAAGATAAATGATTGATTTATATACTTACTGCTGTTTGTCTTATTTTCTTTCACCGTATAACAGGTCTTAGATGCTAGGGACCCACTAGGGACTAGATGCTATCATTTAGAGAAGCATCTGAAGGAGCATGCCAAGCACAAGCACATGGTTCTCTTACTGAACAAGGTTTGTCATCACTGAGCTCTTTATATCAAAATTTCTGTTAGTCAAGCATTTTGTTTTTCAGCATTTCCTTTTTGAGATTCTTCAAAATATTTTTCTGCATTTGGCCTTTCCAGTGTGATCTAATCCCTGCATGGGCTACGAAAGGATGGTTGCGTGTGCTGTCCAAGGAGTATCCTACCCTGGCATTCCATGCCAGCATCAATAAGTCTTTTGGCAAGGTGTGTAAAATTTCTTTCATATTTGGTTATTTGGCTCTTCTTGTGGTATTTTAACTAACCATTATTACTGAATTTTTTTTCTTGTTACATCAGGGGTCTCTTCTTTCAGTACTAAGGCAGTTTTCTCGTCTGAAGAGTGACAAGCAAGCTATATCTGTTGGGTTTGTTGGGTATCCCAATGTTGGGAAATCATCTGTGATCAACACGCTACGCACAAAGAATGTAAGTACATCCACCCTTCATATTTGAAAATCACATACATTATTGATGTCCTCTAATCAATCAAAATCTAGGTTCACTTTTGTGACAGTGATTCTTGTTCGCTTTACTTTTCTCATAGAATCTGAATGTAATGTTTGGTTGCGACATATGCATGATTATATCTGGATTTCTGTTAGGCTCTGGTTGGTATTGCTTTGAAAAAGAAAGTTTGCAACAAAAAGGTGATGTTAGCAGTCTTGTGAGATAGCATTCTTTTTACATGAGATTTATTTGAAAAGCCAAACCACTTTCCAAAATGCTTTTTAGAAGCACCTCCTGAGGTGTGCTCAGAAAATGGTTAAACCCCAATTTTGCTCAGCGGGTTGGGCCAAACATCTTAAACAGTTTTACCGAACACCTAATTTAAGTATAGAAGTGCTTTTGTGCTCTCTAGAAGCAATACCAAACTGAGTTGTCCTTCTTTCTATTTTCTATATTCATGTATTTATGGTTAAACTTTGCATTTATGTGGAGCTTAGGATTCAAATTTGTAATGCTGAAGTTATCCTTAGAAGATGCTCTCTCTCTCTCCCTCACCTGTGTATGAATTCTAAGGTTTGCTGTGCCAATAATTTAGTAGCTACTATCTCTGCATCCTAGGATATCCTCTAGGTATGCTGAGCTTTAAAGTCAGGCATTTTAATATGAATACTAAGTTCAAAATTAAGTTAGTGGTTTTACTTACAGAAGTATGAATGCTAAGCAGTGTCATATATTAGCATAAATTATCTATAGGGATCTTGCACTCTTGTCTTTCTTCATTGATTTCTAAACTTTTTTTTGGATTTCACGTAACTACTTTCAGATTATGTTAATTAAATTAAGATATGGTGTTGGCATAAGCTGTTTATTGGAATGCCATCATCAACTCCTTTTCCCAGTGGGATAGAACTGCTCTCTGAGCACAAAGCTAGAAGACAATTTTGATAAAGAATTTCCACGTATAAAGTAGATTTTTTTGATAATAAATTTGAGCAACTTGTGCAATTGTCTGGTTGATCTAGCAGATCCAATTCTTTCGTGTCAAATTATGTCTCGTAAACTGTGAACAAGAGGTAGACTTGCCTTTCTTATTGGATATGCCATAATCAATGATAAATCTGATGGGAATTTCTTTTGGGAAGTACTCCCAATTCTGAGTCTTATATGGAGCCAACAAGTCACATAGACACATTCTCAAAATGCTCAATATGTCTTAGTAGATATATTTAGCCCATGTTATAATAGTAGTGGGTTTTGGCGTTTTGCAGCATTGGTGTTGGATGTGGTGGTACTGATATTAGTATCTAATGTTATAAATCTTTTTTGGTTTATCACTATCCATATGGTATATACCTAGCTGCCAAGCAGCTTGCTTCAGTTTTTGTTGGTCTATGGTACTTTTAACACTGTTCGGAATTGTTATTCGTTGTTTACGCTTCTGCAAATTATGTCTGTCCACTTCTCTTTTTGAAGGTTTGCAAAGTTGCTCCTATTCCTGGGGAGACCAGAGTATGGCAGTATATTACTCTTACCAAAAAGATATTTCTGATTGACTGCCCTGGAGTTGTTTACCAAAACAAAGACACAGAAACAGATATTGTCCTCAAGGGTGTGGTATGTATTTCTTTTCTACTGTTATACTTACAGTTAAATTTCTGCAATTAATGGGTCATTGTTCCCTTCTCAGTATAACCTGATCATTTTCATGATTGCTATGTTACTTTTTTGCTCATTATATTTATCATTCTCATCAGCATTCTGGTCATACAGTGAAATAGTTTTATGCAATGTCCATTAATGTACTGAGTACTGGGTCTCATTAGCATGGTGCCTGCCCTCTAGAATTTAAATGCCAATTACAGTTTTGAGGATGCTAGAATCGATAATTTTATTTGGTCTGTTAAATGTTTGTGTTTTCTTCTTCAAAGTTAGGAAATTCGACCTTGACTTTGATATTAATTTGCACGTTTATGGTTGAAGAATGGAAGATTCATAGAGTTGACAGCAAATTATTTTAACAAGGGTTTTGATTATTTATTACATAAACGTTTGTCTAATTTTAAGTGAAATCAAGAATAACAAAACTAGAATGAACTTCATGACTATCTCGTTCAACTTTAATGCTGATAAATTTTGATGGATAATTTGGGTGTTGTTTAGGGGGTGTTAGTGGAAAGAGATTTTAAAAACACAGTATGGTTTGAGAATCACTGTTTTCAAATTCAAATAACGGTGATTTCAAAGTCAATGTGGATTTCATTATGACTTTCAAATACACATCTAGTTTGATTTTGTAATCAGTCAACTTAAAATTTACAAAGTTCTTATTACTATTTTATGATATTTATATGAGAGTTGATAAAAATAATAATAACAAAATAAATTTATTAAAGGACCAAAGAAAGCTAGGTTAATATCCATTAACTCAGGCAAGGCAAGCCCACCTTTGGGTCATATGTATGATGTGTATAATGGAGCAAACCAGCAAATGGAAAAGTTTAAAAAATTCAAGGTTTTGATGTTGGGGCAAAAATACACCATCACTTTCATTAATTAGACCACAATATTATCATTGCACCCGCATCCTGGGTAACAAACCCATAAGTTACCATCCCCATTAAAGTAGAACCACCCCCAATTACAGTTCACACAGAAGAGCTTGATGCAAATTGTACAAAAAGATAAAGGCTAAAGCGAAAAAAACAATCATGAAAATGTAAAAACGGGCACTGTAAGCAAAAGTTGAGAGAACATGGCCTAACCTTGCAAAGCTCTGATCTTGAGGATGTAAGCAAGGGGAATAAAAAAATATAGATCTTTTGCAACACTAGTGAAAATTGACCATGCACCAAGTGCACGTGACTTGGTGCACAACCATACATATATTCAATGATATATAGGATCCACTCGAGAATATACACTGCTATCAGTAGCAGATGACTCTTCCGTTCACATATAATTAGACATTTACTCTTCTGTTCACATATAATTAGACATTTACTCTTCCGTTCACTCGAGAATATACACTACTTTCTCCACCCTCACCCGTAGTTGCATCTACTGAATCTCATCCTTTCTTTCTACTGCATCTCAAGTGTTCCGTCTCAAGTGGAACACTGATACTTGCAATTCATTGATCAAAACTACTCACCAAAATTGAAAATTAGAGAACTACAGTAAAGTCCTTTCAAATTATTTGGGTAATCGCAATATCTATGCATGGTCAATTCTAGAACTGTATACCTAGAACATCAAGCATTCACGCTTGCAAAATCATTGAATCTTTAGTTTGATAACATAATTGCCCAATTAAGTGGTTTTATTACAAGAAACACACAACAATTAAAATTAGGAGTAATGGTGCATACAATGATTCCCAAAGGAAAAAGAGAAACCTCATCAATGGCTATTAGAAAAGGTATTTATGTCTTCTGTTTTCCTCCGAACTCATCCGATGATAGTGACAAAAAGATATAAATAAGACTTCCCCTAACTTCATCAGAATAAAAGTAACAAGTTATTGAAATATGTAAGTAGTCATACATGACAAATATACAAGAGGGGCAGAAGGAAGTTGTCATTAATTTTCAAATAAAGTAAAATAAACTACCCTAATACAAATAACATCCCCAAGTACTAATGCAAATGAACAAGAAACTTCCCAAGGTTTCCTGCAACGTGTATTTCCTATTATATCAATAGCAGCATCATATTGTTGACATCGGCTTTTGCCTTTTAGAAGCTCTCAGATTATTGCCAGCCCACTATTCTGAAACATAGCATAGAGCATAAATTCTCTGAACACCCTTCTTTTCACTTTAAGACACTTGCACCTCAACTTCAATAAAGCACTTCTTTCTTCTGCTATCAATACTAAATAGCTGACTTTCCCAGTCACATATAATTAGGCCAATACTCTCCCACCTTCACGAGTGGTTGCATTTACTAATTCTCACCTTAAATGCACTTGGAAAACATGATTACAAATAATTTTACTGTAGGGGCTTAGATTCGTATCTTAATATATATAAGAAATGATCCATTCCTTCCTTCCGTTTGACCTGAAATTGGGAAACAACTATTGTCATTCATAAATAAACAAACTACAATTGTAAAGGTTCTCTTCTTTATGCCAATAGCAAAGAACAAATCAATTGATCTACATACATATTTTCTCAATAGCAAAGAACAAATCAATTGATCTACATACATATTTTCTCAACAACCTACTGGGCCGCGTTAAAATGTGCTAATACAAAGTTTCACATGATTCACACAATGAGAATTTGTGGCATAGCCATTACCTGAATGAAAATTAAAAATATAAAATTTAATTATTTAAAAAACCCGACCAAAAACTAAACATTGTTTAATTAAGGGTAAAATGAAAGAAAATATAGTACATCTATGAAACTAAGGAATGTTTCAAAGCATAGCTTAAACTCTTGCCAACATCCCAAATAAGAGAAGGGACACTTTGGTTTGGTAAGTTAAAAATAAACTTTTGGTGGTCAGATAGGATCAAAGCTATTTTCTCCATTCCTATAATACCATGCATAGAAACGAAACAAATATTGAAGCAAGTATCTTCAATGTGCAGGCAAACATAAAAAGTTTAACCCTCTTAATCTCAGTTTGGTTTTGCCTTCTTTTTTTACTAACAAACTCCTCATAAAATTTGCGTATAAAAAATATAACCAAATGCATTAAAAAAATTATCATAAATCTGAGGGAGAAGAGAAAAGAACAGAATCTTATCTCGTTGCATATTAATGTGTTGTATTTTCTATTAGTGATTTCTTTTATGCCAGCCATATGAGCCTCCCTAGTATAGTAGTATATTAGTATATTGACTTACTATATCGACTCTCGTGGGAAGCTAGATAGCATCGTTTTAACTTTGTGCATACTCTGTCATTGCTTCCCAAGTCCCACATTTTATCATTGGCTGGCATACAATTTTCCATTAAACAAAAAAGATGGCAAAAGTAGTTGTGCTATCTACTAAGCAATAATGAACACCTTCTACTAAACTTGTCATCATATATTAATTTACCATAAGTGCAAGGACATGTTAATCTAATGAAAACGTTGATTTTCCTCCATTCACTAACCCAGGTAAAAGAACATGTCGTGGTTGGTCACTGAAACCTAATTTACTGAAGGATATTTCTCCTAAAGAAAGTTATTTCACACATATACATACAAAATTTCATTGTTAAATACATAAACAAACCGGACATGTTATGACTAGCGTCATAAAATGGCCAACTACATTTTAAGCATAGAATATAAGTAATAAAAAACTAAAAGTTGTTGAATTGCATATGCACATAATCAAAAGTAAACTGCCCCCTTGATTTACTAATTGAATGTCACACATAAAAATTGTATACATAATTCTATTTTTTCTGCTAATACTCAGTAATGCATAGTGAAGTAAAAGTGAATCTCCAAGAACAAACATAAGTGAGGGTACTCTTAAGATAATTAAATTTGCATTGCTACCATCATGCAACACATTTTGTCATTGATTCCCTAGTTGAATCAATTGAGCAATGTTAATGCAAATTATTAATAAATTAAACAAATAATTAATTGCACAGTAAAAATAATAGTAAAAACAATGTGTTGTCATCAGCAAAATGATCATGAAAAGCACCACCATAGTTACTCTCTCTAATAACCTGGAAGAGTCGTAACTGTCCTAGGCCTCAAGAAATAAATTGATATAACTCTCTGTAACTCGAGTCAAACTACTATTTAGCAAAACCCATGAGCAAACAAATAGTGCAATGAAAAGATAAACTAATGTACTGAAATGATAATAAACTGATGTATATGTTAAAAGGAGAAAAAAAGAAAATAATGGCTTTCAAGTAAATTTGGGAAAAGGCCTGCTTTTTCCCGAAAGCAGCATCCACTTCTATCTTGCTTTTTTAAAGTATTTATCCATTGACATCAAAAAGTTTATCAATTGCAATCCTGATCCAATTTTCATTCCTTTATTCCTCTCCTTAGGCCATGATTTCACCACAATATTCTGAAAATCCTCTTTCACTACTTCAATGAAAAAATGAATTAAGAGAACAATCAATATTCATACAAACCAATCAACAAATCCATAAATCATCACTATGTTTAAATTATGATAAAAATCAAATAAAAAAAACATAATAATGAAAGTCAATTTAAACTCTCCGGAATGAAACAAGTCGAATAGAAACTACATACAAGGAGGTGTTGATGATGGTGAGGAGGACGCGGTTGGGGGTAGTAGTCGGTGGGGATGCGGGGCGCAGATCATGAAACACGGAGGTTGGAGCAGCTGAGGAAGGTTGGAGCCGGTCTCGGCCATGGACGGATTAGGGTTTAGATTTGGGGGAGAAAGGAAGCGATGGATACACATATGAAAGTTAAAAGAAGGTAATTAAGTTTCTGATTCTGAGCCGCTAATCATAAGATTAATATATCTGATCAGTGGTTGGGATCGGCTCTGGACTGATTCGATTCTGAGCTGCGGATCATAAACTTAACATGACAGATCTGAGATTGGCTCTGGAAAGATTCAAAATTAGCATTGGTGCTTCTATAATAGAAAAAGATTATTATCCGCAGCCATTCTGATTTAGATCTTTCCCCTCACCCTCACTCTTAACCCTGTAAGGTGAATCAAATCTGGCTTATGATGAAAACCAATTTTTTTGGAAGGTTTTTTTTGTCACATTTTGGGGGGAAAAGAAAAGATGAGATAAAACGGAAGAAGGGAGAGATGAGTTGCCTAATGTTCAAAGAGGAGGAAGGAGATGAACAATCACCATCACTAGGATTTGAAGAACATAGGGTGAGAGGTGTGTTTTGTGAGCAAGGATTTGGAGTATTTTATTATATTAAGAATTGAAAACACAAAAAGTGTGATTTCAAATGTTTTAAAAAACCTCTCCCACAAACACCTAACTTTGAAATCCTACTTTGAAATAATCTTTAAGAGCATCCACAATCGTTTCCTATAATTGCCATATTCTCATAATATGAGAAAGTTGGGTATGCAGTCATTTTCTATTTTGCCATATTATGGCAAATACGCTACAGTTCGTTCTGATATTTGAGAAACGAATTGGTGATTCTCAAAATATAGGGGACAGAACATTCCCGTTGTTTTTTTAATGGGAGTTGTTTCATCTCGTCTGACCTTATATATATATATATATTTTTTAATATTATTTTTTTAATTTTTTTTTAATGATTAGACGGTACATGTTGTACCGTCTGAACAAAAAAAAAACCTGAAAAATCGTCAAACGGGACATGTTGTCCCGTCCAGCACATTCTTAGCTTAATGTTAGGTGTTTAGGTAGATTAGTGTAGATTAGTATATATTTTAATATTTAATTTATTTAATTTAACTATTTTAATATCTAATCAATAGTTAATTAATTTAAACATTTTAAAATAATTTTTTTTCCTCATCGGTCCAGACGATACAAGTTGTTTCGTCTTGTTATTTTTTGAGAATTTTTTAGCAAACGACCACTGCAGACATTACACGCCTATTTCCTATTTCTATTTGTGCCATTTTCTCAAATATGAGAAGCACCATTATGGATGCTCTAACTAACACCTAACTTCGATAACACTGATTCTCAAATTGTGTTTTTAAAATCCTTTCCAACTAACACCCTCTTAGTTTTTTTCCTAGAAATGATAGTTACACTGATAACAAAATTGGCTGATAAATGTGCATTTGTTGGAGATCTCACCATCACTTGTTATTTAACAAATCCTGTGCTCCAACAATTTGAAATGCTTCGATCGGTATCCTGTTTCATCAATTTGGTTTTCTTTAACTCCTGTATGTTTGGCTATACATTTTAACATGGAATTGGGTTTCATTTTCTAATTGTGCATTTGTTAATGGATCATATCTAGGTGCGTGTTGAGAATTTGGAAGATGCGTCAGAGCACATAGGAGAAGTACTCAAACGTGTAAAGAAGGAGCATTTGAAGAGAGCGTATAAAATAGCTGATTGGTATGCAAGTTTTTTCATTTTCTTGTTCTGTTCACTTAATCATATACATAGTGATTTTTGTAATCGTCCAATAACTATATATTTACTTTTGTAATGTTGTTACTGTGTTGTTTTCTCACCCAGATTCTCCCATTTATGTCTAACTCTTGACATACTTCATGGTTTAGATTTTAAAGCATAAACTATTTATCATTCTAATGTGAATTTTCTATTCCCACAGTTTCTTCAAATATATAATGTGATTCCTAAAGCTAAATCTGCTTGATCTAACACCAATAGGATTAGTTGATATACATACTTTGCTATAATTTCATCAATTGAAAAATAAATGGGGTATATTATTCCACAAGCAAAAATTATAAAATGTTGCATGCATGTACCTATTGGATGAGCCTTTATGGTTCGCGTTGGACTATGCATATGTGCTGCCTATTGAAACCAAGTTCAAAATTCATGCGGGCGGTGGGCCAATTTATTCCTTTAAGAGGAGGCTTTGCATAAAGTCGACTAAAATTTGAAATTGTCTGTTAGAAAAATGTTCTCTTTGGAAATTAGTTTCTTCTTTTTGTTAAGAGAACCAGACCACTATTATAGCTCCCTAAGGATGTGATGTGGCTGTTTGGCCATTTGCACTTGCCTTTCGTGTCATATATTGCACATTTGAGAAGGAATCCTTGAAGATTTCAGAATTATCCTGCATCTTGAAAGTGGCCACCTGATGTTTGTTGCATCCATCATTGTTTGGGTTAGACTTTATCTGTGCAGGGCTCTTCCTAATTCCCCAATAGAGATCTATCACCTCAGTGAATTTGATTGACATCAGTCGGTCTTTTAGGATTGTGGCAAAATCCTTTCTAGTTCATAGTTACCTTGGGCTAGGAATTGCTCATCCTTTCTAGTTCATATCATATTTTCGGCTTGTCAGAATATTCTTTAAAATCTTTCATCGGGTGGATGTGTTGTATGTACATCCCTATTTTTAGGGAAAAGGCTATACATGATGATTGATGTTCGTTCATGTGATCCATAAATATCGCAAATATGTGCAAAGCATTGAATTGTATCATATGGTACAAGGGGGATGCTGCTGCTTTACCTTCATTCCTTTGTGTTGTTGAGGAAAAATCATATCCTACATGGTGATTGATTAACATGACAGTAATGAAGGAGAACAATGACTTCGGCATTTGTGAGGAGCAAAGGGGTTGTAGTTGGATGGCCATGAATTGAGTTTGTTAGATATGAGGTTCTGTGTGCTAAATGCTAACCTAATATTGGAGGTGGACATACCAGAGTTGAGCATTAAAAATTTTTACTTAGCGAACTCCTCTTCTATCATTCCATAATCCATAATGTTTCCAGAAGAGGAGTAGAAACTAGGAAGAAAAATTATATCGCACGATCCACGCAAATTAGAATTAATACATTCCTCAACTCTTAAGGCAGCCAAATTTTTATTGCAATTTCCCTGAATCAATTCCAAAGATGGGATGTCTTTGAATAGGATCCTGCAGTTCATGATCAGGTGTCTGATCTTCCAAGGAGGTTCCTGATTTGTGTCATTAATCCACATCACAACGCTGGCCAAGTTACTTGATAAAACGATGTGCTGAAAAGGCTCACTTATTGGATCCCAAAATTGTGAATAGCGGCATTGATTATTATTAAACTTTGGGTTTCTTAGATACTACCCCCTTGAAACATCTCTAATATTACAACGGGAGAAGACGTTAGTGTCATTTGTAAGTCTACCGATATGTGCAACGCACGTACATAACTAATATAAAGGAGGTTTCAGGTTAAACTCCTCCCTACGTCAGTTTTTATTTTTATTTTTGAAAATTATTAAAACGTGCATCGCACGTGTAAATTACTAGTAAATATAACTCCCAACAGACTTTGTAATTCTCTATAGCCCCCAACAAAATATTAAGTTACGTCAAGAATTGCCCAAGGCCTAAAATACAATTTTGAATGCCTAAACTACCCCACTGTCTTTCATCTTCCCAACTAAAACACTCATATTCAAACCCAATTCCCCCATCATTTTCCATTTTCTCCTTCCTCCCTTCTTCCATTATACTTACTTTATGTCCGAATCACCCGCTCTTCTTGTTCTCATTCACTTGAATCCTTAATTATGTCATCTCTAAATTTGTCTCTCATCTCGCTTTCTTATCCAACAAATTCTAATAAAATTCATCCTATATCCCCTCCAACATCACACCTTCCTCTCTCACCGAACTCCCTTATGGATACATTCCCAATTTTCTATTGGATCAATTTCATCCTCAATCTCGACCGTTAAATCCACAAGTTACAATCTTATTTAAAAATTTGAGAAAATTTAGGATCTTTAATATTTTTTGACTTCATTTATAGTTTTTAAAGGAAGAAAAAGACGTAAACTATCCAACTCAAATTGAGAAGGATGGTAGTGATGGCATTCGGCCTGGCCGGGCCGGGTTGGGTCGGACCCGTGCGAGTTGGATTCTTTATAGCCCCCAACAAAATATTAAGTTACGTCAAGAATCACCCAGGACCTAAAATACAATTTTGAATGCCTAAACTACCCCTCTGTCTTTCATCTTCCCAACTAAAACACTCATATTCAAACCCAATTTTCCCCTCATTTTCCATTTTCTCCTTCATTCGCCCCTTCTTCCGTTATGCTTACTTTATGTCCGAATCACCCGCTCTTGTTCTCATTCACTTGAATCCTTAATTATGTCATCTCTAAATGTGTCTCTCATCTCGCTTGCTTATCCAACAAATTCTAATAAAATTCATCCTATATCCCTTCCACCATCACACCTTTCTCTCACCGAACTCCCTCACGGATACATTCCCAATTTTCTATTGGATTAATTTCATCCTCGATCTCGACCGTTAAATCCACAAGTTACAATCTTATTTAAAAATTTGAGAAAATTTAGGATCTTTAATATTTTTGGACTTCATTTATAGTTTTTTAAGGAAGAGAAAGACGTAGACTATCCAACTCAAATTGAGAAGGATGGTAGTGATGGCATTCGGGTTGGCCGGGCCGAGTCGGGTCGGACCCGTGTGGGTTGGACTCAACTTTGGGCGGGTTTGGGCCGGGTCGAAACCTTAACCGGGTCGGGTTCAAATTTGGAAATCTTGAGCCGATCGATCGGCGAACCCGTTAGGGTCGAACGTTTCGGGTCGGGCCGGATCGCGGGTTGGCCCGTGTTGGTTCTTTTATAATAAGTAGGTTCATATTTTAAATTTTATATGAAATGAGTGGGAACAACAAAATTAATTGTTCACTACCCACTACTCAATTAGCCCACCCCACTCTAGATATTTATTGCCAACTTCACATCCTCACCTCTCTCATTTCACCAATGTGTGACTAAATATATTTGGATTTTAAACTTTGAAAACTTTTAGTACCACATTGGTGAGATGCAAGAAGTGAAAAGGTGGAGTTGGCTATAAATAGCTAGGATGGGGGTTGTCTAATTGAGTAGTGGGTAGTAATCAATTAATTTTGATGTTTACACTCATTTTTATAAAATTTTAAAATATTTTGTAGTATATCTATATGCATATATACATATATATACATATATATATTTGCAGTATATATATACATATATACATATAATTTGTAGCAAAAAAAAGATTAAAAAAATAAACAACAAAAAAAAAATCATAAAATCCAAACGGGTCAAACCCACAAGCCAAATCAAAAAATTCAATGGATCGAAACCCGCGGGTTGACCCATGGGTTTGACTTGGTCAACAGGTTCGCGGGTCGGGTCGAGTGGGTTGAGTTTACAAATTTGGCGACCGACCCGGACCCGGACCGCTTAATTGCGGGCTGGGTTAGAGTGGACGGGTCGCGGGTCACCCCGGCCCGGCCATCACTAAAGGAGGAGAATGGAAACTGGGGGGAAAATTGGTTGAATTTGTGTATTTTTAGTTGGGAAGATGAAAGAGAAGGTAGTTTAGATAGAAAAAAATTGTTTTCAAAGTTTTGTGGGATTTTTGAAGTAACTTGATATTTTGTTGGGGATTATGCGGAATGACAAAGTTTGTTGGGGGTTATATAAAAAATGCCTCAGTTTTATGGGAGTAGTATCTAAGTTTTAAGGTTTGATCATTTGAAAACAATATTTGTATTAAATGTTTCTTATATATATACTGTGATAATAATCTACTTTCCTTTTTTTTTATATTTTCCGACACAAAGTACTTGACAACTGATAAATTGTCACCGGGTAATATATTTAGTTCTGATAGTTTTTTCTTTTTGTCAGGTCGGATGGAGATGATTTTCTTTTCCAGCTGTGCAAACAAACAGGAAAGCTACTGAAGGTATGACTCAGGAAATTGTATTGCGACAAGTTGCAAAACTTCTATGCTTTCTATTATCTTTATCCGACAATTACCTATCAAGTAGTGGATAATTTTTTTACTCTAAAAATGTGACGGGGGATGTTAATATGGGTCAATTGGTTGGATTTGATTTAGATGATCCTTATCTGACCACTAAGTTATATTTCAGTCCTGACAAACCTGAGAAAATACAGAGCGATCTTCGCAAAATTAACATTCAACTCAGAAAGAATTGCTCAAAACCACTTCGTGCTTTAAAGGAGTTGAATTAGTCGACACTCAAGACTGCATTCATGTATTGTCTAAAATATTTGCTTATAAAATATTTGTTTATATGTAGTTCAGCTCATCTGTAATCAGTGTTCTAAATGGCGTTCGCCTCGGACGCCTAGGCGGCGCCTAGGCGCTCAAATGGAGGAGAACGAACCGCCTTTGCATTAGGCGGTGGTCTAGGCGGTTAGAGGCGATTAAGCGTCCGTCTTGTTGAGTAGGCGTCCGCCTATGTCCAATTCTCAGGCGTTTTTTATTTTTTAAAATTTTAAATACTATAAAATAACACAAAAAAAAGAGAACTATTATTAATCTATTAATCTGTTGTATAATATGTATGGATCTTTAATAGTAGTGGATTTTTTTTAAAATTTTTTTTGTATTATTGGTGATGGATTGCACATATTACACCTATTAAACATATTAAAATAGCACATGTTACACATATTACACATATTGGCATATTGCACATATTACAATTGAACAATTATTTTTTTTAATTGCACGAGGAAGCTTTTTTATGCATAAACATTTTTTAAGTACACATTACACAAGAATATGATGAATATTTGCAATTGGATTGCATGATTATACTTACGATTAAAGAATATGGGCTGAAATTAACTAAATCCGCAAAATAAATTCAACCGCCTAGGCGCTGCCTAGGCACCGCCTAGGCACCCTA
Source organism: Hemerocallis citrina (assembly GCA_017893485.1). Taxonomy (NCBI): domain Eukaryota; kingdom Viridiplantae; phylum Streptophyta; class Magnoliopsida; order Asparagales; family Asphodelaceae; genus Hemerocallis; species Hemerocallis citrina. The sequence goes on from CM030365.1 coordinate 221,834,941, forward strand.
GGCGCTAGGCACCCCTTGACCGAACCGCCACCGCCTAACGCCGTTTACAACCTTGTCTGTAATCTAAGCAGTTAAAATTCGATCAATCACCCGATTAATACCCGATTAATCGCTAATCGTTGGCTAAGCGATTTTCAATATTTTAATATTTAGCGATTTAATCGGGTATAATCAGCTGATTAGTGGTTAATCTGCCAATTTTAAAGGGCCGTTTAACCGATTAAATCTCCTTATTTAATTTTCATGCTCGTTTGCATTATTTGGGCTCAATCCGGCCCAAATCCAAATCCAAATCCAAAATTTAAACCCCTTTCTGGTGCTCGTGCAAATCCAAACTCGACCTATTGCCGCTCTCATATTTTTTCTTGCGCAAACCAAAACCAAAACCGATTCTCTTCTTCCTCGAGCAAACCCAAACCCGACCCGTTGTTACTCCCGCCGCGCCTTTGCAAACTTGATCTGATCCGCATCTACTATGCCTCTTGCTGCTCGTGCTACTCCCTGATTGTTTTTATTTGTTGGAACCAACCAGCAAACCCATCCCGACCCGACCCAACCCAACCCACATTTAGAATCCAAACTCAACTTAAACCAGACATTCTCTTCATTTTCTCTATAACTATATGTTTCTATTTTATAATCTCATAATAGTTTTATGTTAGAATTTTGGGTTGCTACATAATGACGATCGATCATTTTTTTTAATTACACACACACACAGTTTTTCCGATTTTTCTTCAATTATTTACTGATTAACCGATTAATCACTAAAACTACCTAGAATGTAGGTTCGTATTTATTCAGATATCAAGCGATGCAAGTCTTCTCCCCAGCAAATTGATATTATATTTGTGACACGTAAATCAGCTATGAAGTGATATAATTCGGTTCATGCAGTTTGTAGTAAAATCAGCTTACATTCAGAACACATAAAACACCTCTGTAGTGATGTATTCTGCCGCAATCCATCTTGCTTAAGATTACAGAGTAAAGCTTAGATTACTTCCACCATTATGATAAGTTCTTTCATGGTAAAGAAAGATCAAGATCCCTATTCCCTCTACCACTCTTATTAATATTATTATTATTTTTATAATTTTGTATTTTGTATTTTGCTTGGATTCTACCGCGGATCTAAAATCTAAATGTGCAATTTTCTGTTCACAGGGAGGAGAGCCAGATCTAACGACTTGTGCAAAGATGGTCCTCAATGATTGGCAGAGGGGCAAGCTACCTTTCTTTGTGCCCCCACCTCATCAGGATGAGAAGGGCTCACAGGAAAAATCTGTCTCATCGGACATCAGTGAAGAGCCCACAATCAGCACAGATCGTGCAGCAGCAGCCATGAAGGCCATTGCAGGTATCATTTCATCGCAGCAGAAAATGCATGTGCCTGCACAAAAGGACTTTGGTGACGAAGGAGTGCCAGAAATCAAAAGTGAAGAGTTGGAAGAGCCAGTTGCCGAGGAGCCAGCTGATGACGAGTCAGAGAGTATAGATTTGGAGCAAGTAGCAAATGTTGACTGATCCCTCCTTTTCTCTTTGGTAGAAAGCGCTTTGCCTTATACGGAACAAAATATGTCTATCTGCTTTAAATATTTTCTTTGTAGAATTGTAGGCTATCTTGTGTTTTACTGAACAATCAAGGTGTCAGAAGTGTGTTAAAGTTTTTTTCGTTTGTTTAAGTAAAGAAATAATGTAGGAGATTTTGTTTTGTATCTTGTAGGCACCAAGATAAACGCGTCATCCCTTTTAGTATTATAATCTAGTCTCGTATAGCAAGTTTAATTTTTGAGTTGTGGAAGTTTGATCATACATATGATGTGCGTTTTTTCTTTTTCGGAAGCAAAAAAGGTTTGTTGGAACTAGATTACTTGATGCTGAACTTAGTTTGTACTCAACTAATGTGCATTCGATATTGTTGACGTTCATTCCAGTGTCGACTCCGATTTCAACTGCTGTTCAGGTAACTGAATGTTTGGAAGTGAAACCGAGGAAGAAGATTGAAATGCGAATTAAATCTCAATTTGGTAATGTTACACCTATTACCAAATTTGTTACTTTTTTCTCTTTATTATCTTTAAGTGCTACACTATTAATGGAGGTTATTGTAATGGAGGTTATTGTAGAGCAGGCGGTAGAAATATTCAAAATATTCAATAGTAGCATGCTAAGTGCTAGCTAAGGTAATAAAGAAAAAAATACTAATAAATTTGGTAGTAGGGTAGCATTACCAATCTCAATTTCAACTCACAAAATGAACTAGAGTTACAGATTGGTCATTTATAGCAGGCTGAATTTCCAAAGCTCACAAATTCCCTCTCAGTGTGAAAGGAATCAAAACGGTTACGGCCTGGCCCACCATTAATACCACTGGCCAATAATGTCCAGACGCGTAGCACGTGCAACATGCACTTCAAGACAACTGACTATAGAGATGCAAGGATCTAACCGTAAAAGTTGATGGACTCCAATGCAAACAGAAAGGACTGATTTGCAAACAAAAGAACTGATTCCGATTACCGGGTGAGAAAGGAACAATGAAAGGTTTGATATCAATTTACTAAACTTCTGAGAACTTAAATAAAAACGTTTAAAAAAATTCTTTGTATATAAACCGTCCGATAATATTATTGTCTTCGTCTTCGCCCCAAACCCTAAACCCTAGCTACCTTCAATGGCGACAAAGAAAGAGAGAAAATGTTAGGGTCAGGTTGGTTTATCTTGAAGATGTTTGAGGTAGTAATCATCAATGGTGATTAATCCATAGATTAGTTGTTAGAGAAGTCTGGGTATCAGTTGTATCGGTATTTGTTCACTGTACGTGCAATACGCACTCTTTTTCACATTTTTCTTAGGGCGGGAAATGTAATGGGCTGAGTTATAAGCCTAGTAGTGGTTATTACATCATGTGCACGTGATTTGAGTCCAACTCTGTAATCGCCTATAAAAAGGGCGTTGAGGGAAATGCAAGAACAAGCCCCAAAAATTATCTTCTTCTTCTTCCTCATAAACCCTAGCTCCAAGAAATGGCGACGCCTTGTTCAGTCAGGAATTCAGTTCCTGACAAGGTGGTATCAGAGCCGGCCTTCATCAACGGTAACGAGTGAGATGTTGGAGGCACGTTGACGAAGGGGGGGATTCGGTCGTTGAAATTGCAGCTCAAATTCATTTTCGCTTAGCTCAAAATCATTGCACAATCGCAGCAGCTCACGCAAGATTTGTCAAGGACAGTTCAAGAATCAAACACCATTGTAAGAACCTCTCTCAATTTCGATTTTCCTAATTTTTTTGGAGAAAATCCACTGGAATGGATCCGAAAATGTGAACAATTCTTGGAATTTCACGGTTTTCCTAAAGAGGAGTGGTTGAGATATGTCATTTTGAGTTTAAAACAAGAGGTGAGTCGGTGGTTTTGGAGCAACGTAGGTAATAGATGGTGTGTGATGAACTGGGAAGAGATTGTGGATGAATTGATTGATCATTTTGGCTCAACTGAGTTTGAAGAGGATGATACCCTTGGAGGTGAAAATCAAGATGAATTGTTGGGTGGATATGAAGGGTCCCTGAATGTGTTCGATGAAATGCATGAACAAGAAAATGAGGAGAAGCTTACGTTGGAAGTCTCCACAATCCTTGCTTCATTTCCTAAGCTGCAACCAAGTGTTTGTGGTAATGTCTCAAGGACAACTCCTTATCTTGAGCTCTTATTGAGTGTTCGACGAAATGTTAAGAAGACATAGTTGGAAGTTTTCAAGGATATAATTGGCAGTAACAAGATAGTGCTTAATGGATGGCCCCCACCGATGTTTCAGTCAGTACTACCCTATGATATGGATGATATACTAAAGGCTAAAGTTGTTCATGCATTGACTATGCTTGATGGTAGTGGTGGATATTATTGCCAAATCTCAGAAATGTTGTTGAACATACACTCTTTCGAACTTGTACATGAGGTGGATGTTTGTAAGCGTTCCAAACTGGATTTTGGTGCCATCATTACATGGCTACACCTGGTATTTCTATTATTGAGGATACTGAAGGCATCCCCAGCTCAAGCCCAGGAAGTTCATGATAATACTGAGGGTGAGAAGTTGGCTCTACAAGTAGCTAAACAGAGATCAGCTTGGGAGTTCATGCGAGTGTTCGACTTCCTCAGGACAAGTTCATGTGGGGAGAGGCTGAAGGAAATTATTCTAGAAAAAGAATTTCTAGGGTTGTTGTTGGGCCCCTGAGGAATTCATTTGAAGTAGTAGGACAAGTGGGATTCAAATCAAGTGCTTAATGAGCATATAGTTTAAAATTGCCATCAGTTCCATTAATATTGTCCATGTTGAAGGGGGTATCAAAAGGTCATTTGGCTACTCAGTGTTGTATTGATGAGGAAGGAATCTTGCCTCTGCTTCATGCTTTCAAAGGGATCTCTAAAGAAATATCATTGGAAGGTGAACAATGGAATGATGGGCTTCTAGCCACTATCAGGAAGAAGGTTCACATGGAAGCTGATAGAAAAGCAATGTCTAGTGAGTCAGGCATGCAAGTGGATCCTCATTTTTGGTCAGAAATTACTTAGAGCATCCACAGTCGTCAATGTGTAAATTATGCATATATGGATAAATGCATATAACATTTGGCTATTGTGCTGCAGTCGTCAAATGCTATTTTTTTACCAATTTAATTTAAAATAATAAAAATCTCAGATCAGACGGACCTCGAAGTTGCGTCGGAGGAAATAAATTATTTTTTAATTGATACATTGCGTCGGAAGAGGGGAAAAAAATGGAGGGACGCAACATCAAGTTGTGTCCGAGAAATGAGGAAGTGGAGGGACGCAACATGAAGTTGCGTCCGAGGGGTTGTTATTTTTCGGGTTTTTTTATTTATAAAAAATTAATTTTTTTAGGAGCGATGGAACTCGAAGTTGCGTCCGACGATTTAAAAATAATATTTTTTCGAGCGACGCAACATGAAGTTGCATCTTGTATAATATGCATATTTTCATATCCTCTCTCATTTATAACAATCTACTATAGCAGAATATACATAATATACATATTTAGCAGACGACTGCAACGATTTTTTCAAAAATATGCATAATATGCATATTTAGCAGACGACTACAAATGCTTTCATAGGATTGACAGTAAGGAAGCAGAAAATGATTTGTTCTCGTCTAATGTAAAGAAAGTCATAGACCATGTTGAAGAACTTTGGCAGTCTTATGTGGACAAAAGGGAGGAGGTTCGGCTTATTAAGGAGCTATATGAAAGCCAAATTGTGGATCTGTACCATAGCGTTGGTTACAATTTGGTTGAATTTGTTTTAAATGCATTTGATTGCAAGTTGACTGTCAGTCTTAGATATGCTAACCTCGTATCCGTACTACCAAGTCACATCAGAGTTCTTGCTTGGCCTGTTCATTCTTCAAAAAAGGTATCCATTGGGAACAAGAAAGTGTTTGGTGCAGCAACAGCTCAGTTTGTACCTTCTCGTCTTTCTTTTGTTGAGGATGCTTTGAGAACCATGAGCTTGCCTGAAGTCTATACAGTTGATATTGTCACAAACTCTCGTGATGGCAAGCCTAAACTATTGAACGAGAAACAGACAACCCTCTACAAAAGAGCTGTGGACAATAACTATCACTTAAAGTTGAAGGCATCAAGATTCTTTTTTAGTGAAATTAGTCAGAAATTATTAATCACCGTTGTTTTCTGCAAGGGCGTTAGAAGAGAAGCGTGTTAGGCTGGAACTTGGAAAATGTATGAACCATGATCTCTTGCTACCATATCCTGTTATGTGAGAGAAGCCAAGGATAAGGACAAAGAAGAATAAAGGAAAGAAAAGGGACACCCAAAGATGATGTTGTGGTTGAAGCTGAAACCATTGATGAAACTCTAATGGTGTACCTGTCCAATAATGAGCAATTTCCAAATATTGAACTTGAGACAAGTTCAATTTAAGGGGGGATGGATTGTTAGGGTTTAGGTTGGTTATATCTTGAAGATGTTTGAGGTAGTAATCATCAATGGTGATTAATCCATAGATTAATTGTAGAGAAGTCTCGGTTGTTGATTCTTGATTTTGATGATCACAACACAGTGCAACATGTGTCTATGTTATACAGCTAACATTACAGATTGTACTACAAAAGACTATTTCAGCTGAACAAATGCACAAGCTCAAAGGTTACAGATAAAGACTTCACTCAGACAAGATTCAAGACTTCACTCAAGACAAGACTCAAGACTCAAGACCTTAGCTCAATTATGTCAAAATTATAGTGTCATGTAAAAACATTGTATCTTACTTTTTGTTGAGTCTTAGTCTGATGTAAAGCCTTGTCACACACACACACACTCAAAATTTTATATTGTGTGTCTCTTAAAAACCCCCCAAAAAAGAGTCAAAACAGTTTGAAGAAATTTAACTTTTGAGTACCAGTCGACTTAAGCCTCTACCAGTCGACTGCCAGTACAAAACTGTTTAAATTTATTCAAACTCTGATCAGTCGACTCATATGGCAACCCAGTCGACTGTTCGAGAGTTTTTGACCGTTTTCTGTTTTTCAAAATTGAATTTTTCAAACTCAAAAGCTTAGATCCGTTGGTTGACAGTTGGAGTAACTGTCTCCCAACGTCCAGGAGATCAAACTCTTTAAGTAGAGTTCAGATCTCACTGAATAGATCTACAGAACTTTCTTTGAAAATCCGAGCATCCTTAAGCAAAATTCTATTTTTGAGAAATAAAGCTTTCAAGATCGTACTCTTTGGTTCTCTACATTCAGTCCAGTATAGCAACGAATTCGCTCTGGACTGAGTATAGAAGTCAACCTTGTTTTTAGCCACGTGCATCAACACATACACTAACAAGGCTATAGGTTGACTGTAAAGTATTTCTTGTTCTCTTGCTCTCGGTTGGAGAGTGTTTTTGACTCTAGGTTGTAGAGTCGGTTTTGTTTCACTCTTGGTAGTAGAGTGGGTCGGCTTTCTCTGGTTGAGAGAAAAGACTACGGGTTAGACAAGGTTGTTGTCGTAACGCCGTAGGGTATTCTTGTAATCTTTTTCAAGAATAGTGGAAATCTCAAGTGGGTTGCTTGGGGACTGGATGTAGGTCGGGAGGACCGAACCAGGATATATCTTGTGTACTCTGTGATTGATTGTCTTGATTTTGCATTTACTCTTGTTTATTTAAGTTCTGCAAAAAGTGTCTAGACAGTCGACTCCTTGCTCTATCAGTCGACTGGTCAGTGGCGTTTGTAGTTGTTGTTTCATTGTGCCTTCAGTCGTCTATCTTATTCATCAGTCGACTGCACAGAGTTATTGTATTTAATTTATTTTGGTTATATCAGTAGACTGGTTCATAACCAAGTCGACTGCACCGAAAAAATTTCCGCAGTTTTTTTTTATTAACACTATTCACCACCCCCCCTCTAGTGTTTGTTGTCTCGCCTACAGGATCCAACACTTGGTATCAGAGCAAGGTTACAGGCTATGGCAACTACTTCAAATACAAATCAGTACCATGAAGGCCAATCTACACAACGGCCACCACTATTTGATGGAACGAACTACAATTATTGGAAGTGCCGAATGAGAATCTATCTCCAATCTATCAACTATGAGATATGGCAAATGACAGAGACGGAATACACTGCCCCTACCATTCCATATGCACAATGGAATGATGATCAAAAGAATCAGACTATGAACAATGCCAAAGCAATGAATGCCTTATTTTGTGCACTCACAAAGGAAGAATTCAACCGTGTATCCAATGCTACAACCGCACATCAAATTTGGCATACACTCGAGGTAACACATGAAGGAACGAATAAAGTAAAAGAGTCTAAAATTTCTGTTCTTGTCCACAGGTTTGAAATGTTCAGAATGAAGGACAATGAGACTGTGTCCGAGATGATCACCAGATTCACAGACATCACAAACTCTCTTGTGGCGCTTGGAAAGACTTACACTCAATCAGAGATGGTTTAGAAAAGTCCTACGTGCACTCACTCCAGAATGGGAGAAGAAAACCACAACAATAGAGGAAGCGAATGACTTGTCACAACTTTCTCTCGAGAATCTTGTTGGCAATCTCATGGCATATGAGGTCCAACATGAAGATCGAAAGAAGGATACAGAATCACACCAATCAAAGAAGAAATCATTGGCTTTCAAAGTCATGACAGACTCAGAAGATGAGGAAGAAGATGAAGAAGAAATAGCAATGTTCACTCGAAGATTCAAGAAGTTCTTAAAGAAGGGTAAGTTTAATTCTAAAGTTAGAGATTCTAATGACCCTCCTACATGTTTCAGGTGTAATAAAATAGGTCACATGAAGAAGGATTGTCCCTTAGAAAATGCAAAGAACAAGAGAAAATCATCCAACTTCAAGAAGGACAAATATTCAAAGAACAAATTTGCCAAAAACAAGAAGGCTTATCAAGCTACATGGGATGATAGTGATTCATCTTCAGAAGAAGAAACGGATGAAAATAACGAAGTGGCAAATGTATGTTTCATGGTTGCACAAGAACATGTAAGTAATGATTATGATTCCGAAGATCTTCTTGATGCTTTTAATGAAATATTCCAAGAGTTAAAGAAAGAAAAGATTAGAGTTAAGAATCTTGAGAAAGTGAATCAAGCACTCAATCAAGAAAATCTTAACCTTGATAAAGAAGTAAAATCCTTAAATTCTCGCATTGCAAGTTTAGATACTGATCTTGAAACTCTTAAAAAGAATTATGAAGAGATTTCAAAGAACGTATCTAAGTTTAACAAAGGCAAAGAGAATTTAAATGATATGCTTCATCATCAAGTTACATCTAGTCAAAAATATGGACTTGGCTTTAAAAAATCTTATGTAAAAGAATCTCCTGTTGTAAACACTAGTAAAAATAAATCAGCATCTATTTCTAGTGTTACACACAAGTTGTATGATTTCTTTAAAAAGCCTAAGGTTGATAAAAGCAAGACTACCGTTCGGTTAAGTCGACTGAACCATACAACCAGTCGTCTGTCCAGAGGAATTGGATCTTATTCAACGAGATCAAAACCTCTTATAAGTCGACCTAGTGTATCAGCCAGTCGACTGATGTACACTAACAGTCGACTGAAGGACACTGTTAAGTCGACTGGACAGAATAAGTTAGTATGAGTTCCAGTCAGTCTAAATCAGAATGATAGAATTGCTTATATTAACTCATATATGTTAAATGTGTGTAATTCTACTTATTATATTCCTGCTTATGGAGGAAGATCAAACTCTTCATGGGTTTGGTTTCCCCCAAACTAATGTGTTTTGGACCCAATAAAAAGGGTACCATATTTACCTTAAACTTTTTATAGGTACCCAAGAAAGAACGCTGGATATTAGACAGCGGATGTTCAAAACACATGACAGGACATGCCAACCTACTATCCACCATTCAAAGCATAGATGGAGGAACCGTCACCTTTGGAGATAACAACAAAGGCAAAGTCATAGGTATTGGCATGGTCGGTAAAACTTCTAACCCAACTATAGAAAATGCGTTATTGGTTAGTGGTTTAAAGCATAATCTTTTAAGCATTAGTCAATTGTGTGATAAAGGATATAAAATAGTTTTTGAAAAAGATGCATGCATGATTTATGATTCTACTATGCAAAATGTTATTTTTCAAGGACTTCGTAAAAATAATATTTATGAATTGTGTTTGAATGCAATTGATTTTTCAAATGACTTTTGTTTAATAGCCTCTAACAATGAATCTTGGCTATGGCATAGAAGATTTGGACATGTGAACATGAAAAATCTCTCAAAATTATCTAAATATAACCTAGTTAAAGGACTGCCAAAACTATCCTTTAAAAATGATAAGTTATGTGATGCATGTCAACTAGGAAAACAAATCAAATCCACTTTTAAAACAAAAGAAGTAATTTCTACTAGTAGGCCGCTCGAATTAATTCATATGGATTTATTTGGCCCTACTAGAGTTGCTTCTTTAAATAAAAGTAGATATGTGTTTGTTTTAGTAGATGATTTTTCAAGATTCACTTGGACATTTTTTTTAAAACATAAAAATGATGCTTTTGAGGAATTTGCACATTTTTGTAAACGTGTTCAAAATCAAAGATCTCTAACCATAGTCACTATTAGAAGTGATCATGGTGGAGAATTTGAAAATGAAACATTTACAGAATATTGCAACAAGAATGGTATAACACATTCATTCGTATTTCCTAGAGCTTCACCACAAAATGGAGTGGTTGAAAGGAAAAATAGGACTTTGCAAGAATGCGCACGTACTATGCTTGTTGAAATCAATCTACCAAAGTATTTTTGGGCTGAAGCTGTTGCTACAGCTTGTTATGTTTTAAATAGAATTCTTCTAAGACCTAAGCTAAAGAAGACTTGTTATGAGTTATTTTTTAATAAAATTCCTAAAGTCTCTTACTTTAAGACATTTGGTTGTAAGTGTTTTATTCTAAACACAAAAGATAATTTAGACAAATTTGATCCTAGATCTAATGAGGGTATCTTTTTAGGATACTCAAATAGGAGTAAAGCATATAGAATTTTCAATAAGTCTACAATGACTATTGAAGAATCAATGCATATTACATTCGATGAATCTTTACCTTCATCAACCTTAAATAAAGATGATGAAACTGATTTATCACCTTTAGATAATGTGATTAAATCCTTAGAACAAACTAATCTGACTGATAAGTCGGCTGATAAGGTCTACCAGTCGACTGATGTAAAGCAGTCGACTGAAGAACAAGTCAAGTCGACTGATCCGATTGTGATATCTTCAACTTTACCAAAGTCATTTGTTGAAGTTAAAGATCATCCTCATGACTTAATAATTGGTGACATCTCCCATGGTATTCAGACACGTTCACATGTTAATATGATCTCTCATACAGCATTCTTGTCGAATTTTGAACCGAAAAATATACAAGAAGCTTGTGAGAATGAATATTGGATGAATGTCATGCAAGATAAACTAAACCAATTTATAAGGAATGATGTATGGAATTTAGTTCCTAGACCTCCTGATCAGACTATTATTGGTACCAAATGGGTATTCAAAAATAAGTTAGATGAATCAGGACAAGTTGTAAGGAACAAGGCTAGATTAGTTGCTCAAGGGTATAATCAAGAAGAAGGTATAGATTTTGATGAAATATATGCTCCTGTTGCTAGACTAGAATCTATTCGTATTTTATTATCTTTTGCTTGTTTTATGAATTTTATACTTTATCAAATGGATGTTAAAAGTGCCTTTCTTAATGGGTTTATTAAGGAAAATGTTTATGTTAAACAACCACCAGGTTTTGAACATGAACAATTTCCAGATCATGTTTATAAATTGAAAAAGGCTTTATACGGTCTTAAACAAGCACCTCGTGCTTGGTATGATCGTCTGAAAACTTTTCTTTTAGAAACAAGATTTGAAATAGGTAAAGTAGACACTACTTTGTTTATCAAAAGAGTTAAGAATGATATCTTAATCATACAAATATATGTTGATGATATAATTTTTGGTTCTACTAATAATAATCTATGTCAAGAATTTGCTAATACCATGAAAAATGAATTTGAGATGAGTTACATGGGTGAACTCAATTATTTCCTTGGACTTCAAATTAAACAGTCCTCAAATGGCATATTTATCAATCAAGGCAAATATGCAAAGGAGCTACTCAAACGTTTTAACATGGATAGTACTAGTAGTAAATCCACACCTATGGCTACTACTACTACTCTTGACAAAGATTTATTAGGTAAGAGTGTTGATCAAAAACTCTATCGAGGTATGATTGGTTCACTCTTATATATTACTGCAAGTAGACCAGATATTATGTTCAGCGTATGTTTATGTGCTAGATATCAATCTAGTCCTAAAGAGTCTCATTTAAAAGCAGTGAAACGAATTATAAGATATATTAAAGGCACATCTGAATATGGTTTATTTCATCCACGCACCGATAATTTTCAACTTTTATCATATAGCGATGCCGATTTTGCTGGAAGCAAAACTGATCGCAAGAGTACTAGTGGTACATATCACTTTTTGGGACATTTCCTAGTATCTTGGTGCAGTAAAAAGAAAAACTCCGTATCCCTATCAACCACAGAAGCTGAGTATATCGCTGCAAGTTTGGCATGTGCACAAATTTTGTGGATGAAACAAACTTTATCAGATTATGGTATTTTATTTGAGAAACCCTCAATTATGTGTGATAATACCAGTGCAATTAATTTATCTAAAAATCCGATTCAACATTCACGTACGAAACATATTGATATTCGACATCATTTTCTACGTGATCATGTTTTAAAAGGAGATATATCTTTAGACTTTATCTCTACTGATAAATAAGTAGCAGATATATTTACCAAGCCCCTTAAAGAAGATACTTTCATTAAATTAAGGAGAGAACTTGGAATTTGTGATTTTATTGATATTTGCTGAAAATTGTTTCTGTTAACTCGACTGTATTCTTGAGTAAGTCGACTGTACTAGTCCTTAAACATATCAATTTTTTATCTGACCAGTCGCCTGGTTCCTATACCAGTCGACTGATTAGTAGACATAAATCTTTTATTTTCTTCTCGACTCAGTCGACTGATATACCCTACCAGTCGACTGTCGCGAGCTCAATCGTCTTCAGCGACTATTCATCGCGTCTTTTGAGATGAAATTCACCTCTATTTTCACTCGTGATCTCTAATCTCTATCGTCGATCTCTTTGATCTCTTCTCTCTTTGATCTCTAATCTTTACCAGCCGTTTTCTCACCCTTACCGATCTCAAGTTTTTTACCCAAAATTCCAAACCCTAGTTAATGAAGAAGAAGGTGGTCGACTCTCACATTGCTGCTGGTGCTTGCCTTTGGTCTAATCTTTCCTTCTCTTTGGTAAAATCCTTTCCTCTCTCTTTTCATGGCACCTAAAAGATCTAAAAGATCTCATGAGGGTAGTTCTTCATCTCAAGACTACACTCAATTTCTCTTGAGTCCCGATCTCATTGATCAATGGTACCTTATTTGTACCATTACAATCTTCCCTGGAAGATTTGTTAACTTCAATGACCTTGATCGTTTCAATCTTATTCCCTTGTTTCAAAATAGTAGTCTTTATGATTTTCTCTCTTTATCAAACCAACCCAATTATTATCCCCAACTCATCTATTTGTTTTACACAAATATGAGAGTTGTACAAAAACCAGATGGGGATGTTGTAATCCGTTCGTCTGTGAAGAATGTCAAAATGACACTCACACCGACTAGGATCAATCAAATATTGGGTATTGATGATGGAGGATTAACTCTTGATGAAATTATTTTAGATGATGCCTCTATTTTATCTAAAATCTTCTTACCCAATCATGGCCCTCCAATGACAAGCAAAAATATTAAACCAATTGCTAAGCTTGTAGGTAGAATATTAGCCTATAACATCCTTCCCAAAAAGGGTAGTTATGACCAATATTCTATAGAATTACAAAAAGCTGTGTATGCAATTTTTGGTAAAATTGCTGTCAATTGGGGTCGAGTCATCTTTTCTAAATTGAATCAAGACCACACTCACTTTCTACCTTTTGGAGGTCTTCTTACTAGAGTCTTTATAGCTTTTGGTATTGATCTCGATTCCGAGACCAATATTGTTACTCGTTATGAGTGTTTCGATCGTGCTAGTTTGGCACGAATGAAACTTCTTGATGCTCCTTCTAGATCACCCCCTAGGTCTCCTCCTCTTTCTCAAGCTCCTTTAGGTTCTACTTCTAGACCCTCTAGACCTTCTACCTCTACTGATCCACCTCTTCAAGCCAACTACGATGATCCTCGTACTTTATATGACTGTGTTTTCTATCTTATGAAGCATTCAGCCACTGTAGATACCCAACTTCATAACCTAGATTCCAAACTAGACCACATTGATTCTAAGATTGACAACCTCGCTCATCTCTTCACCTCTCATTTTCATCCTCCTTCTCAAGGTGACGATGAAGACTCCGATGAAGAAGATTGAAGACTTTTTATTTTCTTTTCTTTTATGTAATTTTCTTTCTTAATGCACTTATTTCTGTATAAAACTTTATCTTAGTTTCCTTTTAATGCAAAAGATTGTTATTTTGTGCTTTTTGATGATAACAAAGGGGGAGAGATATCTGTGTTATATCTGTGTTATATCAGTTTATCTCTGTTATTTTCTGTGTTATTTATGTTTTGATATCCTCTCATTTGTTAACTTTGTTCTATTTCTGGGTATTGGAAAACTCTCTGGTCAGTCGACTGCCCAAAGGCATATCAGTCGACTGCTGCTACTGCATCTGTACTTATTTTCTGCTTATAATTTTTCTAAGTATGGTTTCCTGATCAGTCGCCTGCCATTTTTGATAAGTCGACTGATACATGTTACATTTTTAAGACAATGCATTTTTAAAAGGGGGAGCATGTCTTCACTATGCTTGTATATTATCTTTTATTATCAGCTATTGTGTTGTCATCATCAAAAAGGGAGAGAATGTTGATTCTTGATTTTGATGATCACAACACAGTGCAACATGTGTCTATGTTATACAGCTAACATTACAGATTGTACTACAAAAGACTATTTCAGCTGAACAAATGCACAAGCTCAAAGGTTACAGATAAAGACTTCACTCAGACAAGATTCAAGACTTCACTCAAGACAAGACTCAAGACTCAAGACCTTAGCTCAATTGTGTCAAAATTATAGTGTCTTGTAAAAACATCGTATCTTACTTTTTGTTGAGTCTTAGTCTGATGTAAAGCCTTGTCACACACACACACACTCAAAATTTTATATTGTGTCTCTTAAAAACCCCCCAAAAAAGAGTCAAAACAGTTTGAAGAAATTTAACTTTTGAGTACCAGTCAACTTAAGCCTCTGCCAGTACAAAACTGTTTAAATTTATTCAAACTCTGATCAGTCGACTCATATGGCAACCCAGTCGACTGTTCGAGAGTTTTTGACCGTTTTCTGTTTTTCAAAATCGAATTTTTCAAACTCAAAAGCTTAGATCCGTTGGTTGACAGTTGGAGTAACTGTCTCCCAACGTCCAGGAGATCAAACTCTTTAAGTAGAGTTCAGATCTCACTGAATAGATCTACAGAACTTTCTTTGAAAATCCGAGCATCCTTGAGAAAAATTCTATTTTTGAGAAATAAAGCTTTCAAGATCGTACTCTTTGGTTCTCTACATTCAGTCCAGTATAGCAACGAATTCGCTCTGGACTGAGTATAGAAGTCAACCTTGTTTTTAGCCACGTGCATCAACACATACACCAACAAGGCTATAGGTTGACTGTAAAGTATTTCTTGTTCTCTTGCTCTCGGTTGGAGAGTGTTTTTGACTCTAGGTTGTAGAGTCGGTTTTGTTTCACTCTTGGTAGTAGAGTGGGTCGGCTTTCTCTGGTTGAGAGAAAGGACTACGGGTTATACAAGGTTGTTGTCGTAACGCCGTAGGGTATTCTTGTAATCTTTTTCAAGAATAGTGGAAATCTCAAGTGGGTTGCTTGGGGACTGGATGTAGGTCGGGAGGACCGAACCAGGATATATCTTGTGTACTCTGTGATTGATTGTCTTGATTTTGCATTTACTCTTGTTTATTTAAGTTCTGCAAAAAGTGTCTAGACAGTCGACTCCTTGCTCTATCAGTCGACTGGTCAGTGGTGTTTGTAGTTGTTGTTTCATTGTGCCTTCAGTCGTCTATCTTATTCATCAGTCGACTGCACAGAGTTATTGTTTTTAATTTATTTTGGTTATATCAGTCGACTGGTTCATAACCAAGTCGACTGCACCGAGAAAATTTCTGCAGTTTTTTTTTATTAAAACTATTCACCCCCCCCCTCTAGTGTTTGTTGTCTCGCCTATAGGATCCAACATCGGTATCAGTTGTATCAGTATTTGTTCACTGTACATGCAATACGCACTCTTTTTCACATTTTTCTTAGGGCGGAAAATGTAATGGGATGAGTTATAAGCCCAGTAGTGGTTATTACATCATGTGCACATGATTTGAGTCCAAGTCTGTAATCGCCTATAAAAAGGGCGTTGAGGGAAATGCAAGAAAAAGCTTTGAGTAAACTGATTTCTTCCCCAAAAATTATCTTCTTCTTCTTCCTCATAAACCCTAGCTCCAAGAAATGGCGACGTTGAGTTCAGTCAAGAAATCAGCCCCTAACAGAAAAGTCAACGTAATAACACAAGCAAACACAGTTGCAAAGCCTTAAAAGAACATCAAGTCAGAGATTTATTCAGTGAAGAAATAAGGAATAAAGTGCAAAGCTTTGATTTTTGAAGAAGATGAGATAACAGAGTTACTTGACATTTATTTATAACTATTGAACTGCTTTGCTAACAAACTGCAAAACCGACTCCTAGTTTTGCTCATCAAACTAAGACCAAATACCAAATCAAATAACTACAGCTGAATAAACCAACTAACAGACTCCAAAATAATAGGACAACAATTTGACTAGTGTGATTTAGTTGGAGAGGCTGCACTAATTTATAGCACTCCCCCTTACTGCATTTCCTCGATCAATAAGACCAAGTGCTCTTCGAAACTTCTCAAACTTAGCTCTAGAGAGTGCCTTTGTAACGCCATCTGCAACTTGGTCGTTTGTGTGTATTGCAAGCAACTCAATTTCCCGAGTTAGTACCTTTTCTCGAACAAAATGATTGTGAATAGCAATATGTTTTGTGCGAGCATGGAACACCGAATTTCCTGCAAGTTTGATAGCACTCTCACTGTCACAGGAGATGGGAATAGGAGACTTGCAAACCTTGTTGACATCTTGAAGTAGCCTTGTAAGCCAGCCACATTCTTGAGTAGCCATTGTGGCTGCGACATATTCAGCCTCTGCACTTGAAAGTGCAAAAGTACTTTGCTTTTTACTGCACCAAGAGATGACTAATGAGCCAGTACTGAAGCAATAACCTGAGGTACAACTATCATTTACGTCCCCTGCCCAGTCGGCATCAACATAGCCATGTAGAGAAAAACTTGTATTATGTTCATAAAACGAACCATAGTGTGATGTTCCTTTCACATACCGCAATATCTATTTTGCTGCAATCATGTGCCCAACACATGGTTGGTTCATAAACTAAGATACGATGCCCACAAAGTAAGCCAAATCGGGACGAGTGATTGTTAAGTACAGCAAACTCCCCACAAGTCTACGGTACTTGGTTACATCATCTATGAGTTCTCCTTCGACCTTTTGTATCTTGAGTCCTAGGTCCATAGGAGTGGTTGCATCATTAGAGTCTTCCATGCCAAAATGCGTTAATAATTTCGCAGCATATCCCCTTTGCAAGAGAAAATAACCATTTGACTGATCCACTTCTAAACCAAGAAAACAGTGAGCTTTACCCAAAATTTTCATGTCAAAACGTATCGATAACTCATCTTGAAGACGTATGATTTCAGCCTAATCATCTCCCATAATTATCATATCGTCCACGTAGAGAAGGGTCATCGTAGACAATGATGCTTTTGTCTTAACAAAGAGGCTTGGATCTGAATTTGAAGACTGAAATCCACAAAAAGAAAAATATTCGGCTATCCTACCGTACCAAGCATGCGGTGCTTCACCATACAACGCCTTTTCGAGTCGACACACATGATCAGGGAATTCCTTTGAAACAAATCCTTGTGGTTGTTCCATATATATCACGATCTAATTCTCCGTAAAGAAACACATTTTTTACATCAAGTTGCCAAAGAGTCTAGCCTTTGCACGCAGCCAAGGAAATTACAGTATGAACAGTGACCATCTTTGGGACTAAAGGTATACTTGTAATCCAAGCCAAATTGTTGAGAAAAACCACAAGCAACTAAGCGAGCTTTGTCCCTTGCAATGGTCCCATCTGCTGCCCTCTTCAACTTATAAACCCATTTGCATGTGACAAGATCGACATTCTTTGGCTTAGGTACAAGATCCCAGGTAGAGTTCTTCTTCAGGGCTGTGATTTCTTCTCGCATTGCATCTTTCCCGTTAGAATTCCCTTGAGCTTCATTGTAGGATGTAGGCTCATTCTCGAGTGTATCTCCCATCATAAAACAAGAAAGAACGGTGCATTGATTTAACTGAACTTCATAATCAGTTAAGTGGTTAGGTGGCCTTCTTTGCCTTGACGTCCTTCGCAGCATGTCTTCGCCTTGTGGAGTATTATGCTGGGATGAGGGCTCAATCCTCCCCCTTTCACTGGAATCTGTTTGAAGCGGAAGCGACTCGTGTGCAGAGTCAATAGTGGCACATGCTCAAAGGTTTCTTCATGAACAGGAGTTGAGTATAAGGTTGACACCTCATCAAATATGACATATCGAGAGGTAATGATCTTTTTAGTGACATGATCCATACATCTCCATCCTTTCCTGTGAGGATCACAACCAACAAACACACATTTTCTGGCCTTGGGGTCAAGTTTAGTTCGACTATGCTTAGATACATGAACATAACATATAAAACCAAAAATTTTGAAATAACTAACATCTGGCTTGGAGTTATATAACATCTCAAAAGGAGATTTTGATGTACCTGGCCATTGAGGCAATCGATTGATCACATGACAAGCACACTGCATAGCTGCTGCCCACAACTCCCAAGGAAGGTTCTTGTCATGCAACCATGACAGGATCATTGCCGTAAGGTGCACCAATTTTCGTTCAATGACTCCATTTTGTTGTGGGGTATCTGGACATGTCATTTGCCGGTGAATACCATGTTCTTTGCAAAATTGGGAGAAGTCATGAGACAAATATTCTCCCCCATTGTCGGTGCGCAAACACTTTAGCACAAACTCAAAATCCTTCTCAACCATTAACTTAAACTGCATGAAGTGGGAGAGTAGGACTGCAATCGAGCCGAGCCGAATACCTTCAGGCTCGAGCTCGGCTCGTTTACGAAACGAGCTCAATTTTGAGCTCGAGCTCTGCTCGAGCCGAGCTTTGACCGAGCTTTGACCATATTCGAGCCGAATAGCTCGCGAGCTTAGCCTAAAAAAAATAATAAAGCTCGAGCTCGGTTTTGAGCTCAAGCTCGGTTCGAGCCGAGCTTTGACCGAGCTCGAGCCGAATAGCTCGCGAATAGCTCGATTCGTTTGCAGCCCTATGGGAGAGGGCTTCACTCTTGTTTTTAAGAAAATAAACCCAACTATAGCGAGTAAAATTGTCAACAATGACCATCATATATCTGAAAGCACTATAGCTCGGTGTTCTAGTTGGCCCCATGAGATATGAATGCACCAATTGGAACATAGATGATGCACGATTCATAGATCGCTGGAATGGAAGACGATGAGACTTACCATATTGACAACCAGCACAAACTGAATCCTGATGAACTATTTTGAAGAGAGGAACACCTTCCAACAATCTTTTTGTCGAGATTAGCTGTAGTAGTTGATAACCAACATGCCCAAGTCGAGCATGCCAAAGTGAGGTACTGGTATTTTGACTTGTCTTTTCAACATACGCATCACTTGCAGATAATACGTATAAAGACTCCTTCCTTTGCCCAATGAAAAGAACATCAGCAACAAGATTCTTCACATTTGTAAGAACTTGAACATCATCTAGGCCAAAAAGGACGTAGTTCCCCTTACTAGTTATTTATGAAACTGACATTAGATTCTTTGCCAAACCAGGAACATGGTAAACATTCTTTAGAGAGACTCCATCTCCATTCGAGTTTGTAACCTTGACATGGCCTTCCTTAATGACTAGGTGAACTGAATTGTCTGCAGTAACAATAGCACGCTTCCCACTATGTGGACGAGCACTTGAACGTTCAGAAATCACTCAAATCAGGAGAAATCATGAAGAGACGGTTGGGTTTCCTTTCTCTGTTTTTTTGTTGTTGTTTTTTTTTTAAATAACAGCATTTTTTTTAAGGGGCCCTAAAAGATCTGGGGGGCCAAAGCAGCCGCTTGGGTTGTTTGGGCCCAGATCCGCCCTTGGAGGTTGGTATTTATAGGCAGGGGTAAACGGGTCTGGGGCCCTGGTGGGCCGGGTTGGACCCGTTCGCCCATGGGCCTGAGCTGGTTGAGGCCCATTGGCCTGTAGCTGGCCTGATGATCACAGAGGGGAGGATCCAGAGGAGATCAAAGGGCTCTGGTTGAAGCTGCTTAGTTTATCCCACATCACTATATATATATATATATATATATAGACAAATCTTCGGTTGCACACTACTTTTGGTGAGCACTCCGTGAGCACTTATGAAATAGAGCACCTATAACAAATCCAAACCGCTCATATTGTTCTATATACCTTAGATAGCCTAACAATAAAAAATCAAGTAATTTGAAGTTCATTTGCCCATCCATCATGTTGTTAGAATTTTCAGCCATACAATTTTGTAATGATGTAAATCATGGGCAAATGAACTTCAAATTACTTGATTTTTTATTGTTAGGCTATCTAAGGTATATAGAACAATATGAGCGGTTCGGATTTGTCATAGGCGCTCTATTTCGTGAGTGCTCACGGAGTGCTCACAAAAGTAGTGTGCAACCGAAGGGGACTCTATATATATATATATATATATATATATATATATAAAGCTATCAAGTGGCTCTCCTTCAATCCCCCCAAAAATCAAAGGCTCAGATCTAACATTACAAAACATATTTTTCCCCCAAAAGTTTTCCCTAAAACTCAAATTCAAATCTCCCACCCAAAACAATTCCTATATTTATTTATTTATTTATTTTTTCTCTCTCTCTCCCTCCCTCTTCTATTAAAAAAAAATAAGTAAATAATTTTAAAAAAAATTTACAAATATTAAAATTTTAAAATTTTAAAATTTTAAAATTTTAAAAAATAATTCAAAAAAATCAAAAAAAAAAAAAACATATAATATATTTTTTGCTCTATGTTTGCTATTTTAATTAATTTGCTGGACCTCCAAAACTATTTTTTATGATTAAACAAGGTGTACCATTTCGAAGACGTGCCGTAGGCACGTGTCAACGGGCAAACCTAGTATATATATATATCTCATCATGGTCATGATTTATCCTTCTCTACTTGTTGAAACATTATGGTTGTTGAAACATTATGGTCATGATTTATCCTTCTCTACTTGTTGAAACATTAACCTTTAAGAAATGGAGAAACCTGCATTCTACCCCATCGTGGTTTGAGTTTGTTTCATCTAAACTATAATGTTGTAGGTTCCTGACCTTGTATAGAAGCTCCAGTTTGTAAATAGCTAGGCCTCACCTATTCAAATTATACAATCCAAAAATTGTAGCCCTGGTCCAAAAGGGAACATTTAATGAAGGGTCAATAATGTGCGAGTTCTAAGCTGTTTCGCTGATTGAGATGGAACAAATAGCCAACTCTTCTTCTGCCTAAAGCAGTGAGTTTTAATCAAAGAGATGAGTGAACATGGCATGTTGCCAGTGACTGATAACCATTTTTTCATAATTTTTCATGCATTTATTTTTTTAAGGGAGAATGTGGAATATGACCACCTATTTCATTAATAAGAAGGTAACGGAACAATTTCAGAAGAGTGGAAAACTATACAATCAAGCAAGATAAAACGGACAGAAAATAAAATATAACTTCTCGGACATACCTTCGAAGGTGGGACAAATCAACAAGAGAAGAAACAATATCAATTTTATGCATGTCTCTACTACTATAATGGGAGAATGCCTTTGTCCTTAACTCAATCCGTGCAACGCACGTGCAGAAAATTTTTTTTTGCCCTTTCCATTCCTCCTAATTTTTCCTCACGTGTATAATACTTGTTACTATAGATGTGAGATCCACAGTTTCTATGACAACAAAATGTTCATAAATTTTCTTGCATATTATCATTAATGCGAATTTCTATGATATTGAATGTTCCTTTCGAGTTATATAGTCTGTCTTTATTTTTTACCACTACTTTAGTTGTTGTTTTTTTATTAAAAAAAACCCTTTGTTGTCAAGATCTTTATTACTACTGTATATGGAAAGTTATTTCTAATGTTATTAATATTTTGGGGAAAGTGTTTGTATAATTGTACGACTAGCATGTCATCTCCAGTATGTATATTGCCCATTTTTATATTATGTGTATTGTCCATTTTTGTATTTATTGTTTCATGCCATTTATTTGGACAATATTGGAGTATATAAACATTATGATATTATGATGCATATGAAAACTAAGAGGCTAAATATAAAAAAAATACACAATATTTTGGATCAGTTTCAAAAAAGTACATAAAAGTTTTTTTTATTAAAAAAAAGGACACAATATCACTTTCATCTTTCATTTATGTTTAAAAAAATCACATTCATCTTTTATTTGTGTTTAAAAAAATATTACTTAACTAATCAGATGTTTAAATAAACCTTCCGAACTAACTCTAACCCTAACTTAATCCTAATCCTAACTAACCCAGTAGAGTTTATTTAAACTTTGTGTCATTTTTAAAATTAAAAAAAAAATTGTGTATTTTTTCATTAAACAGGCCCAAAATTGTGTAATTTTTTTATATTTAGCCAAACTAAAAATACAATTGGCAAGCAACAGTATTATTGTTCTTCAATGCTTGAGTTCATCACCACTTTGTTATTGTGGAATTTATTAATTTTTTGAGCACTTTATCTTTTTTCTCTCCTGTGGGGCAGTGTAGAGCATTTTTATCAGGTTACTTGTTCCCAGCTTGGGTTTAGAAGTGTGGTCTTGATTGATGCGTTCCTGTCATCATCGGAGTGGTTACTGTTGGGTGCCTCTCCTCGAGCGATCAGGTATCAGGGATCTGTCTTCCTTCTTCACCGGTTTACGCGGCTTCTGTGTTGATGTCTTTGCTGTGCTGCTCGGCCCGCTTGATCCCCTCAGTCGTGGTGCTACTCGGCTTCGTTAGGATGGTTTCTTGTCTCCGTTGTTTTATCATTCTCTTTGTGCTATTTGATCTTGTTCTTGATTTGAATTGTATCATTTTACGGCTTGTAAAATAACTGCTTATTATCTCTTTATATATATTATGATTTTGGTGGCTGGGGTCCAAGACCCTATCCGTTTCATCAAAAAAACAGCAACAGTATTATACTCTACCCACCCATATCCTACTGTGGACCCCCACAAGTTGTGATTTTGTCGTTTTGTGTACATCTGGGCTATGCTTCTGCATATCTCATCTCTTCATTATAACTTGCTTTTACCTTTCCTGTCGGTGGACCCTACAAATGGCATGTCAAAATCAATAAATAATATTAAACTTTTTTGGGCTGATCCATCTTAAATTTGAATTTTTTCCCAAACTGTCCCACATTGTTCTATTTTTTTTTTTTGAAGTTTTTTCCAAATTGCCCTACTTTCAAAAAAAAAAACTTCAAAAATGCTCCCACTTGTTTTCTGAAAAATTGAGTTTGGGTAAAATCCCATCGTTTTTTCAGAAAACGAGAATAAGACTTTGGTTTTCACTAGCCTAGACTCGCTTTATGAAAAACGATGAGGTTTAACCCACACTCGCTTTTTCGGAAAGTCAGTATCGATTAGGGCTTTTTAAGCCTCCATATCTCAATTTAATAGGTGATATAAATCATACCTTCACAAGCTTATTCGGATACATATTTGGGTAGAAGAGTTGAAGTTGCTATCTTCTTCAAGTTTATCAAAATTCAAAAATATGGATCTTTCGGAAGATGGGTTTAGAATTTTGAGAGTGGAAGGTGATAGGTTGTGAAAGATTAAGTGAATATATTTAGATTTAGAGGAGATTTTGTGGGTAGGAGATCAATTTTGGGAAACTATGGTTTTGGATTTTAGGTTTTGGAATTAAGGAGAGAATAATAAGGGAGATAAGAGTAAGAATAAAGAGAAAGTGAGATCCAAATTGAGATATGGGGAATTAAAAAGCCCCAATGGATACTCATTTTCCGAAAAAGCGAGTGTGGGTTAAACCACATCGCTTTTTTTAGAAAGCAAGTCTAGGCTAGTGAAAACTAAAGCCTTATACTTGGTTTTTGAAAAAGCGATAGAATTTTAACTAAACTCGCTTTTTAGGAAAGCGAGCAGGACGTTTTGAAAATTTTTATAAAAAGTAGGCCAGTTTGAAAAAACTTTCAATAAGTGGGCGACAGTTTGGGAAAAAATTCCTTAAATTTTGAGGGGACGACCAAGGAAAAGGGCCTGCTTCTGTTCTGTGACTCAATTCAAAGGAAGAACCAAGTGATTGATTGACAAATGCAAAGGATTGCATTCAGTTAGTTACAGTAATACTAGTATTTGAACACGGACAAAAACATTCTCTCTCTCTCACTTTCTTTCTCTCTCTTGGAATTGAAATTGAATTCAACAACTGGCTTCCCAGTTCCCACATTGTGGGCCTGCCTGTTCCTATTTCCCTCACCTAATCTGATGGTGAAAGCTTCATGTATTTGTTATATAGTGAAGGCATATGATCATATCATACAATTTGATGATCTTGATAAGGTTGACAGTTTGCGAAAAAGTTGAAACTAGGAATGAAACTAATATGATTCAGCCACTTGGACGATTTGAGTAGCATGAGACATTCACATGTTCGTAGATATCATCTTCACTTGAAGATCATGCCAATTGAAGAGAGTGAATTATATTTGTATAGATTTTGTTTATGTCGCTTCATACTTACAATTCACATGATAATCATGTAGTGATAAAATAACAGGTAGGTGATGATCGTAGATGATTACAAACAGGATAAGCCCTTCTAACTGAGGCAGCTTCTTTAGGTAATAACTAGTGTTACTTTGTGTAATTGGACAGACTAAAATAGTTTTGAGAGACTCATAAATTTATACGAAATTCTCAAAAAATATAAGAGATTTTTGAGAAACTTATGAATATCATTTATATCCTAATTATTGAAATCTTCACTATCATCCTCATATAAACAGATGATTTAGACAATCATTGTTAAACCATAATATTATACAACTGAATATTACTAAAGTTGTCGGGGGATGTGCAGGGCGGAAGTAAGGATGGGGGTGGGTTTAGGAAGAACTGTAAGATTTTGTGAGGTTGGAAAAGTGAAAGTGAAAAAGACTGTTTGAAGGATTAAAGTTTTTATTTTGTTTTTATTTTTTTTAATAAAAATCATGCATAATGTACGTGTTAGTTAAATATGAATATGTACTTTCTCTTATTTCTCGATTTCACAATAGAGAAAGGAGAGAGAGTAGCCTCACTCTTCTATGAGTATAAAATATAAATATAATTACTAAGTTAATAAATACATTATGCATGCAGTTTATTTGGAATGTATATTAATCAATAAACTACTATATACAATAACATTATGAAGCCACTATTACTGTTGGATCCATATCCCACGTGGAAGATGACCCATTGGGTAGCATGAATCCCAGTCTCGCCGTTGGATCCCATCTGCTATGTGGGGAAGTCCATTGGGTAAAAAGTACAGTATGTAGAGAAGTGTATAAATTCTTATAATCCTTTGAAATTAATGGCACACCAACTATCTTTTCCACTGTCATTCTCTTTACAATCTTAGATGACATACTATTAGTAAAAGTTATTGCAGAATAGGTATATAGTAGGTGGTAGAAATCTCTAATAGTAGTGTATCACCTGAAGTTGTTAGACTATCCATATTCTACCGTTACCTTTGTATTAGACTTTCCATATTCTACCAGTTACCTTTGTACATTTATAAATTGACAAGATGAATGAGAAGCAATCAAGGAAGACAATTGCCTTCATGGTATCAGAGCCATAGCTGTCTTCTCCCAAAAATCCCCCTCGGCCCTTCTTCTCCGGCCAACTCCGGCGAGCCCCCGACCTCCCATCGAGCGCCGCCCTCTTCCTCCCTCGCGCCCCCTGACGCGCGCTGACACCTCCCTGTCCTTTTCTCCAGATTTCGTCGCCCCAGATCTCATCTCTCTCTCTCCTGACCTACCCATCCGGCCGCCGGCCGCCCCCCGTCGTGCCGCAACCCTTGTCGCCGTCCGCCCTCGCGACCCAATCGAGCTGCCAGCAAAACCCGACGACAGCGCCCCTGCTCCTTCTCCCCTTCTCCCCTTCCGAACTCGACAACAGCACCAGCAGCACCACCAGCCGCGACCTCCCTGTGCCGACCTCCTCCCAAGCACCGCACGCCAGTCCAGAGTCGACCGACGCCAGACCCCCTGGCCATGGCTGCCATTGCTGCTCTTTCTTCTTCTTCAATAATCTCTTCTCTATCTCCATCAAATGGCCAAACAACCAAAGTTCTAGCCCGCTTTTGCCATTAACAACATCAAGAATTTCATCCCGATCACTCTTGAGATGGAAAAGGGCCAATATTCTTCATGGGCGGGGCTGTTCAAAATCCATTGCCGAGCATACCAAGTTAGTGACTATATCATTCCTCCTAAATTGACGACAACCGGAAAGGAAATCGAAAAAGATGAAGAACTTTGGTCGTGATTGGATGCTATAGTCCTCCAATGGATTTATGGCACGATTTCGAACGATCTTTTGCACACCATCTTGGAGCTGGATTCTACTGCACAACAAGCATGGGAGCGATTACAAAATATTTTCCAGGATAACAAAAATTCACGTGCCGTTTATTTGGAACATCAATTCACTCACATCTATATAGACAATTTTCCCAACATTTCGGCTTATTGCCAATGACTCAAGATGCTATCCGATCAACTATCTAATGTTGGTGCACCAGTTTCAAATCAAATGTTAGTTCTTCAATTAATCACGGGTTTGAATGAATGTTATGATGGTGTTGCTACGATCATTCAGCAAAGTGATCCCTTGCCTCCTTTTTATGAGGCACGTTCGAGGCTAATCCTCGAAGAAACCCGCAAATCAAAGCAGTCTGCGGCCGCTGCAAGCGCCGCCAGCACAGCCATGCTCACCACCAATTCCTCTTCAACCTGTGATACCCAAGGTTATGGAAAGGGCTCAGGTTCCGGTACTGCAGCAAACCGCAACCATAATGATCAAAAACGGGGTCCAAACCACAACAACAACCGTGCCAAAAATAATGGTGGTTGAGGTAAAGGCCGTGGTGGCACCAAGCACGGCGGTGGTGGTCACCAGCACGGCGGTGGTGGTCACCAGCACGGCGGTGGTGGTGGCCCATGGGTCTGAGCTGGCTGTGGCCCATTAGCCTGTAGCTGGCCTGATGATCACAGAGGGGAGGATCCAGAGGAGATCAGAGGGCTCTGGTTGAAGCTGCTTAGTTTATCCCACATCAATATATATATATATATATATATATATATATCATCATGGTCATGATTTATCCTTCTCTACTTGTTGAAACATTAACCTTTAAGAAATGGAGAAACCTGCATTCTACCTCATCGTGGTTTGAGTTTGTTTCATCTAAACTATAATGTTGTAGCCTTGTAGGTTCCTGACCTTGTATAGAAGCTCCAGTTTGTAAATAGCTAGGCCCCACCTATATTCAAATTATACAATCCAAAAATTGTAGCCCTGGTCCAAAAGGGAACATTTAATGAAGGGTCAATAATGTGCGAGTTCTAAGCTGTTTCGCTGATTGAGATGGAACAAATAGCCAACTCTTCTTCAGCCTAAAGCTGTGAGTTTTTAATCAAAGAGATGAGTGAAAATGGCATGTTGCCAGTGACTGATAACCATTTTTTCATAATTTTTCATGCATTTATTTTTTTAAAGGAGAATGTGGAATATGACCACCTATTTTATTAATAAGAAGGTAACGGAACAATTTCAGAAGAGTGGAAAACTATACAATCAAGCAAGATAAAGCGGACAGAAAATAAAATATAACTTCTCGAACATACCTTCGAAGGTGGGACAAATCAACAAGAGAAGAAACAATATGAATTTTATGCATATTACTATAGATGTGAGATCCACAGTTTCTATGACAACAAAATTTTCATAAATTTTTTTGCATATCTCTACTATATTAATGGGAGAGTTGAGGTTCAAACAAATAAATATTTTTTTATTCCTTAGTGTGTGTGTCAACACGTACAGCGCACGTGTTGGTATTTTTTTTTGTCCTTTTCATTCCCCTCCCCATTTTTCCACGTGCATTACACTAGTTATCATTAATGCGAATTTATATGATACCGAATGTTCCTTTCGAGTTATATAGTCTGTCTTTATTTTTTACCACTACTTTAGTTGTTGTTTTTTTTTAAAAAAAAAAAACCTTTGTTGTCAAGATCTTTATTACTAATGTATAGGAAAAGTTTTTTTTTTTTTTGATGAAAACGGATAGAGTCTCGCGACTCCAGCCACACCAAAAATATATATATATGAAAAAAGTTTACAGACAGTCAGGGGCGGATCTAGGATTTAAAAACTGGGGGTGCCTTTATCTATTAAATAATTATATAACTCGACAGAAAAAAAAATTAAATATAAAGTAATAATATCTCATATAGTTAAAATGGCATAATGAAGTACGTTGCAACTTGAATCAAATATATAATTCTATTACAAGTTTAGTTGAACTCTCCTCTTCTTCATAGCCTGAAAACGCTTAATTATATCTAAATTATCGACTGTGCTAAACACTTCCTTCTCCACAAAAGTGATTAGACAATCATTAAGCCAAGGATTTATATCTACTTCATCATCCAATGGTTCACTTTCTTGTTGAATTGGTGGTAGCTTGGGAACTTGTGGATTTGGATTTATATCTACTTCATCATCCAATGGTTCACTTTTTTGTTGAATTGGTGGTGCACTTGTAGATTCCTTGGATTTTGATACCAATTTATAATACTTTAACATCCTATTTCATAAACCAAACATCAAATATATAATTAGAAAAAATTTAATGAGACAAATTACTAACAATTCGGGGCCAAAAATATAATTAAAAAATAATAGCAATACTTAGCATCCTATTTCATAATCAAATATATCAAATATATTATATATAATTAACATAAATTAATTCAGGCAAATTGCTAGAATTTTGGGGCCAAAACATAATTAAAAAAAAAGCAATAGATTTGTGCTAGAATTACTTGAAGATTTGTGCTGTTTCGATCCCGGCACCGGCAGAGGAGGGTGGCGCACTGGCGGCGAGTGGCTGAGTGATCACCGGGGTGGCGCCGCGGCGGGGCTGGCGACTGGCTGGCGTCGGGATGTACGGGGAGGGAGAGAGATAAAGGGTCGGGGTGCAGACCGTGCAGTGGTGGGGGAGGGTGGGGTGTCGCGAGTGGTGGAGAGAAGCGGGAGAGGAGGAATGGGTTCCGTTCGGGACCTTCGGGTGAGAGAGATTAGAGATATGGGAAGAGGAAGATGAATAGTAGATTCAGAAGTAGGGTTAGTTAATGGCGGCTGGGAATATGAAAGGTAAATAGGGTTAATAGGGTATTGGATTTGGTGTTACTGTGGGTTAAAAAAAAAAAAAAAAAAAGGCCCAGATTTGTTGGCAAAAAAAATCAACTCTGTGGCCAGGATTCGATCCCTGGACCAGCTAGAAGATAACCCAATACATTAACCATCACTACTAGGAGACTTTTTGTGATTCTGGGTGGTCCTGGGACTACTTGGACCCATGCCAAATCCGCCCCTGCAGACAGTATACTGTTTTACAAGAAGTAAAACTAACAAAAGGAGTACAATAACAAGCGAGTATAATTCTAAAGAATGCACAAGAAAGAAAAGAGCCAGTTACAAAAACAGGACGATGCTGGGCTGACAAAGCCGGAAACATCCGAGGAAGCGGGCGAAGCTGAGAGCATGCTCAAAAGGGAAGACAGCAATCGACGTTCGGACCTGATACGACACCCAACTGATATGGAGACCATATGTGCATTAAAAAGAGAGGCAGCATAACATCGGCGAAGCCTCACCGCCCTGGTTCGATAACCGTCCGCAACCGTCCGCCAGGGAGACCACACCAATAAGAAGGGGAAACATAGCCCAAAGTATAGGAGTACGGGAGAAAAAAGCACAAGATAGAGAAAAAAGGAGTCTCAAAAAGCATATGCCTATAGGCCACCTCAAGAAACAGCTCAACCGGCCCCAAGAGCTCAGGCACCTACCGTGATTAACTGTATAGGGAAAGTTATTTCTAGATATTTGTAATGTTATTAATATTTTGGGGAAAGTGTTTGTATAATTGTACGACTAGCATGTCATCTCCAGTATGTATATTGCCCATTTTTATCTTATGTGTATTGTCCATTTTTGTATTTATTGTTTCATGCCATTTATTTGGACAATATTGGAGTATATAAACATTATGATATTATGATGCATATGAAAACTAAGAGGCTAAATATAAAAAAATACACAATATTTTGGGTCAGTTGAAAAAAAGTACATAAAAGTTTTTTTTATTAAAAAAAGGACACAATATTTAAATAAATTCCACTGGGTTAGTTAGGGTTAGGGTTAGGGCTGGGTTAGTTAGGGTTAGGGTTAGGGTTAGGACTGGGTTAGGATTGGGTTTAAAAAAATCACTTTCATCTTTCATTTGTGTTTAAAAAACTACATTCATCTTTTATTTGTGTTTAAAAAAATATCACTTAACTAATCAGATGTTTAAATAAAGGCTAAAATTGAAAAAACCCCCTTAAACTATCTCATATCTGCAGAAAACCTCACTCACCTTTTTTTTATACATATAACCGCACTTAACTATGGGTCAAAAAAACACACCTTAACTTTGTTAGGGTTCTGTTAGTTTTCAGCCACTTGCAATACACGTGACTTACAAAATGACAAAATTACCCCCGACTGTTTCTTCATCCCTTCTTCTTTTCTTCCTCCTTTATTCAGAACCCATTATTTCTCCCAAAAAAAAACCCTAATCCCAAATCAGCCCCACTATCTACACTCTCCAACTTCATCCCTTCTTCTTTTCTTCCTCCTTTATTCAGAACCCATCATGTACGGCTAGTTACAGTACTAGAAGACATTAATTCTATAGTGATCTCCGTGGTGAATCATCTCTAAACCAAATATCAGATCTCCAAGCTGTTAAAGTTGCAGTTAATAGGGACCTAACATTTTAATTGGTTGGCACATCACCTATGTGAGATTTTGTATGTTCTTGAATATTGCATGAAGAATATGTAGGCTTTAATAGATTGGAAAGGATGGCCAACATGGTAGTCAGTGTCTATACCAGATTCATAGCTATGATTTTATTAATGGGGTGGCTCTTAATTTGAACAAGAAAAAAGAGAGCTAGTCTTTATTCAAATTTAACCTAGCATGTTCAGAGTGATTCGATGAGCTCCCAAAAACTGAACCATTATGATAGTGGGGCTCCCAATAGGATTGATTGGGTTGATTTGGAGTGGGAGAATGTAGATAGCGGGGCTAATTTGGGATTAGGGTTTTTTTGGGAGAAATAATGAGTTCTGAATAAAGGAGGAAAGGGATGAAGAAACAGTCGGGGGGTAATTTCGTCATTTTGTAAGTCACGTGCATTGCACGTGATTAAAAAATAACAAAATCCTAACAAAGTTAAGCTGTGTTTTTTGCACCCATAGTTGAGTGCGGTTTTATGCATAAAAAAAAGGTGGGTGAGATTTTCTGCAGATATGGGATAGTTTAGGTGGGTTTTTTCAATTTTAGCCTTAAATAAACCTTCCGAACTAACCCTAATCCTAACGTAATCCTAATCCTAACTAACCTAGTAGAGTTTATTTAAACATTGTATCATTTTTAAAATAAAAAAAATTTGTGTATTTTTTTATTAAACAGGCCTAAAATTGTATAACTTTTTTATATTTAGCCAAACTAAAAATACAATTGGCAACAGCAACAGTATTATACTCCTACCCACCCATATCTTACTGTGGACCCCCACAAGTTGTGATTTTGTCGTTTTGTGTACGTCTGGGCTATGCTTTTGCATATCTCATCTCTTTATTATAACTTGCTTTTACCTTTCTTGTCGGTGGACCCCACAAATGACATGTCAAAATCAATAAATAATATTAAACTTTTTTGGGCTGATCCTTCTTAAATTTGAATTTTTTCTCAAACTGTCCCACATTGTTCTATTTTTTTTAAAAGTTTTTTCCAAATTGCCCTACTTTAAAAAAAAAAAAAAAACTTCAAAATGCTTCCCATCGTTTTTTCAGAAAACGAGGATAAGACTTTGGTTTTCACTAGCCTAGACTCGCTTTCTGAAAAGCGATGAGGTTTAATCCACACTCGCTTTTTCGGAAAGTCAGTGTCGATTAGGGCTTTTTAAGCCCCCATATCTCAATGTAATAGGTGATATAAATCATACATTCACAAGCTTATTCGGAAGGATATAGTCGTACATATTTAGGTAGAAGAGTTGAAGTTGCTATCCTCTTCAAGTTTATCAAAATTCAAAAATATGGATCTTTCGAAAGATGAGTTTAGGATTTTGAGAGTGGAAGGTGATAGGTTGTGAAAGATTAAGTGAATATATTTAGATTTAGAGAAGATTTTGTGGGTAGGAGATCAATTTTGGGAAACTATAATGGTTTTGGATTTTAGGTTTTGGAGTTAAGGAGAGAATAATAAGGGAGATAAGTAAGAGTAAGAATAAAGAGAGAGTGAGATCCAAATTGAGATCTGGGGGATTAAAAAGCCTCAATCGATACTCACTTTCCGAAAAAGCGAGTGTGGGTTAAACCCCATCACTTTTTCAGAAAGCAAGTCTAGACTAGCGAAAACCAAAGTCTTATACTTGCTTTTTGAAAAAACGATAGAATTTTAACCAAACTCGCTTTTTCGAAAAGCGAGTAGGACGTTTTGAAAATTTTTATAAAAAGTAGGCTAGTTTGAAAAAACTTTCAATAAGTGGGCGACAGTTTGGGAAAAAATTCCTTAAATTTTGAGGGGACGACCAAGGAAAAGGGCCTGCTTCTGTTCTGTGACTCAATTCAAAGGAAGAACCAAGTGATTGATTGACAAATGCAAAGGATTGCATTCAGTTAGTTACAGTAATACTAGTATTTGAACACGGACAAAAACATTATCTCTCTCACTTTCTTTCTCTCTCTTGGAATTGAAATTGAATTCAACAACTGGCTTCCCAGTTCCCACATTGTGGGCCTGCCTGCCTGTTCCTATTTCCCTCACCTAATCTGATGGTGAAAGCTTCATGTTTTTGTTATATAGTGAAGGCATATGATCATATCATACAATTTGATGATCCCGATAAGGTTGACAGTTTGCGAAAAAGTTGAAACTAGGAATGAAACTCATATGATTCGGCCACTTGGACGATTTGAGTAGCATGAGACATTCACTTGTTCGTAGATATCATCTTCACTTGAAGATCATGCCAATTGAAGAGAGTGAATTATATTTGTATAGATTTTGTTTATGTCGCTTCATACTTACAATTCACATGATAATCATGTAGTGATAAAATAACAGGTAGGTGATGATCGTAGATGCATACAAACAGGATAAGCCCTTCTAACTGAGGCAGCTTCTTTAGGTAATAACTAGTGTTACTTTGTGTAATTGGACAGACTAAAATAGTTTTGAGATACTCATAAATTTATACAAAACGTTCAAAAAATATGAGAGAACTAGATTTGCCCGTAGACGTACCCGTGCCTACGGCACGTCTTCGGAACGATATAGGATATGAAAATCTTGTAAACACCAAAACAACAATTATGTAGCTCAGGTTTGAATAGTAAAACAATAATTAGTTGTAAATAAAAGTCCATGTTTCCATTAGTATATGTTGAAAAATAATTTAAAATGAGGGTGTAAAATTCAACTTCATAGAATTTTGAGTGTGGAAAATAATAAAATTTAACTGTTGATGAGATATTTGTTATTTTCAGTATAACATGAGCAATAAAAAAATGCATAAAAAATCTGAAATCTGAAAATATAAATTTCTGAGTAAATAGAGAGAGAATGAGAGAGAGAGACAAATAAATAAATAAATAAATAAATAAATAAATGAGTTGTTTTGGGGGGATTTGAATTTGAGTTTTGGGGGAAACTTTTGGACGGAGAAATATGTTTTGTGAGGTTAGATATTGACCATTGATTTCAACCATAATGAATGAGAGCCACTTGATAGCTTTCTTTGTGTTTTATTATATAGACTAGGTTTGCCCGTTGACACGTCTTCGGAACGGTGCACCTTGTTTGATCATATAAAATAGTTTTGGAGGTCCAGCAAATTAATTGAAGTAGCAAACATATTATATGAGAAACTTTTGGGAATCCAGCAAAAAACATATTATATGATTTTTTTGATTGTTTTTGATTTTTTGAAATATTTTTAAAGTTTTTAATTTTTAAATTTTTTATATTTTTATATTTTTATATTTTTATATTTTTTTAAATTTTTTTAATTTTTTTAAAATTTTTATTCTCTTAATTTTTTAAATAGAAGAGGGAGGGAGAGAGAGAAAAAAATATAATTAAATAAATATAAGAGTTGTTTTGAGTGGAGGATTTGAATTTGAGTTTTGGGGGGGAACTTTTTGGAGAGAAAAATATGTTTGTGAGGTTAGATCTGGACCTTTAATTTTTTGGGAAATTGAAATTGAGCCACTTGATAGCTTTCTTTGTGTTTTATTATTTAGATTTTCAGAAACTTATGAATATCATTCATATCGTAATTATTGAAATCTTCACTATCGTCCTCATATAAACAGATAATTTAGACAATCACTGTTAAATCATAATATTATACAATTGAATATTACTAAAGTTGCCGGGGGGGGGGGGGGGGGGGGTGTGCAGGGCGGGAGTAAGGATGGGGGTGGGTTTAGGAAGAGCTGTGAGATTTTGTGAGGTTGGAAAAATGAGAGGGAAAAAAACTATGTTGAGGGATTAAAGTTTTTATTTTGTTTTTGTTTTTTTAATAAAAATCATGCATAGTGCACATATTAGTTAAATATGAATATATACTTTTACTCTTATTTCTCTATTTCACAATAGATAAAGGAGAGAGGGGGTAGACTCACTCTTCTATTAGTATAAAATATAAATATAAAATATAATTACTAGATTTTTTTTTTTTTTTTTTTTTTGGAGAAGGTAGAATACTAGAATCTGGCCACCCTGTTTTATTAATAAGAGTTTAACGAAACAAACACAGAGTACTGGGCCCAAATACAAACTACAGACAGAAAATAAAACATACATGAAGCAACATGACTTGTACAAACAACAAATCCCTCCAACAACCCTGGAGGGTGAGCCGACAAAACAAGCTTGGCCCAGCAAAATTGTAAGTATGTCAGTTTAGCTTCGTACAGTGCCTCCACGGCACATGCACACTCACCTGAGACAAGTCTGGCAGGATTTTATCACCCGCCGATCCCTGCCTTTACATCACTGGGGGGACCCCATCTTTGGGCCCAAGCCCCGCAGAATGAAAACTGACCCCACGACAAATGCACAGCGATCACACCCTCCCACCATCTCCACCACACATCCCACAAACGTGCCGGTAGCTCCCACAGCCGCTACCAAAGAGATAGCCGTGAAGAGGATACCTTCACCTCTCACATGATAATGCCATCTCAGGCGATTTCTCACCACGCAACTATCTCGCTTACCTCACCAAACACCACGCTCCAGAAGAGAGCCGTTGAGAAGATACCTTCACCTCTCTCACGGTCAAGCTCTCTCCGGCGATTTCTCACCACACAGACTTATCTCAACTCATATTCCCAACCCGAGGGAAGAGACGACGCTGACACGAGCCAGTGGCCCAAGCTGGAAAAAACTCAATAGCCTGATAGTAGGCGCTGTGAAGACTTCACCAACGACATCGTAGGACATTCCCGACCAACCAGACCCAAACCCCACACCCCATCACCCCCAACACCAACAAATTACCGGCCTTGCTCCACGGGCCCCAAAATGAACCACCAACCTCACAGACTTGAACCCTAGATTCATGGTGTTCGCGACAACCGGTGCGGGAGGATGCTCTGGCGCGACATAGTCGCTCCGCGACAGTTGAGACAAGCACCCCGGAAGTTGAGATAAGTGAGCGTACATCACGGAGGGACCCATCTTTGGACCTAAGCTCCACAATCGTCTAAGACAACCTAACCCTTCAAGCGCACCTCTATCTAGAAACGCACTACGGCACAACCAAGCACATCCGGCTTCTTCACATGCACTACCAATTATCGGAAAGACCAAATCACAGCGGCAGATCACCGTGATTGGTCCCAATAGTGTGGTCATGGTGACAAACGCGAAGAATAACCGGGCAAACAACTTGCAAAGCCCACCAAATCCAAATCCCAAAAATCACACCCCCACTCCAAATACTGGGCTTCGTCCCCATGGCGGACGAAACGACAAGGGGAGCCCACGTCCGCTGACGAACAAATCCACCTTACCAAAATCAACGTATTAAGTTGAATGATTGAATCCTAGGTGTTTCACTTCTTATTCTCCATGAATTATCTCTGAAGTTTACACCCATATCTTTATACGACTAATCTTTAGAAGTTTGATTTGATAATTTATATAGTATTTTGTTCCTATGAATAGATAATCTGGAAGTAAATTGCTTCTTAGGGTCAGGCTATAGGATTATCAGAGATCTCATGACTAACCTAATTAGAGTTAATCATTGGCATCAAGATAGCGTTGGAGGAGCAATAAATACATTATGCATGCAGTTTATTTGGAATGTATATTAATCAATAAACTACTGTATACAATAACATTATGAAGCCACTATTACTGTTGGATCCATATCCCATGTGGAAGATGACCCATTGGGTAGCATGAATCCCAGTCTCGCCGTTGGATCCCATCTGCTATGTGGGTAAAAAGTACTGTATCTTCTAGAAAAGTGTATAAATTCTTTTAATCCTAGTAAAGGCACACCAACTATCTTTTCCACTGCTATTCTCTTTACTCGGACACTGTTAGAGCATCTCCAACGGATCTGTATTTTAAAGAAATGAAGGCCTGGAAGGTTCCAACCGAACTTCAAAATTGGCTTCAAAATGAAGGAGCTTCAAAACCGGCTTCATATTTGAAGGTTTTTTGGAGCTCCTTCAACTATTTACAATTTGAAATTTCCATTTTGCCCCTTTTTACTTAATAACTTTTTAAGAATTCCATATCCTTTAATTAAAATATGTAGCTATATATTTCATGAATGTATCTTATAAAATATTAATCCAAATTTTATTATTATGGTACTGTTGGAAAGGTCTCGACGAGACCTTTAAAATGAGACCAATTTTGAATAATTTTTTATCGTTTGAAAAAAAAATTTGATACAATATTTATAGTCAATATTATTTAGTTATTTTGTATTAGCTCAACATATTTTCAAAAAACTACCCACTCATACAATGTGATCATTAATTGAAAATAGATAAATGACAAATACATAGAATCATTAATTGAAAATAAAAACGTTGGACATTGAAATACATAGAATTGAATGATAAAAAACATTAAAATAATAACATATGATAATCCCCAACTTTTAATCCATTTCATTGCCATGTCTTGCCCACAAATGCTCTATCAGTGCATTTCTTGCTTAGCTTATCTGTATTTTTTTCATCTTCATATTGTACTTTCATTTTTAATTATTATAATTCTAAATTTTCTATTCCTTTCAAATTTTAATATTAAAAAATACTAAATTAAAAAAATTATATGATTAATGTCAATTTACTATTTCATTCATAATCTAGGCAAAGTGATAATTACATAAAATTACTCATTTTATTAGAAAATTTATAAGTCATTAATAATCGCTTAAAATAAAATAAATCTAATAATTTTATAATTAAAAATATTTATCTTGAAATTAAAGTAGTTGTACATTTTATTAGAATTACAATTAATGTATAGTTTAATTAAAAAATTTGAATAAAATTTGAAGAAACAAATTTTGAAGGAGGATGGTTGGAGTTGATGAGCCTTCAAAAGGAATATTCCAAGAATATTTCTTTTTGAAGGCCTTCAATATGAAGGAACCATTGGAGATGTTCTTAGTGAAGATTATTGGAGAGTACGTGTGGGATGTGGTAAATATCTCAAAAAGTAGTGTCACTTGAAACAGTGAAGAAAAATGTAGTGAAGAAGGTAGCGCGGTAGCATTATTCATCCTTTTATGTTAAAGATCTGGTAAAGCCTCAATTTCAGACTTTTCTGCCTAAATATCTCATTTTGTGTTTTGTGGTTTTCATCTTGAGAAATTATTTTGGCAAACAGCAGTTGATATTTTATATTGCTTGTGACATTTTTTTTTGTTTGTTTTGTGTATGACTTTGTTGTTCTGAAATTTTTGATTGACTCAAAACAATTTAAAAAAATGCTACACATACATGAGATTTTATTTTAAATTTATATAAAATTTATCTTTTAGTGATTGATACAGTAAAAACCCAAAGATATTCTCATTATTGCCTCATAATTAAAGAAAACCATATTTATTTATGCATGTGAGTTGTCTTCTTTACTAGAAAAAGTTTATTTATTGTCGTTTAATTATGAAAGTATAATTGTATATAATAATACATTTAATTTTTACCATAGTGAACGAATATGTTTTATTTATTTTAAGCCTGTTGGCTTTAGTTTCATCCATTAATTTTTATTTTAAGCTTGTTGGCTTTAGTTTCATTCATTAATTTCAGGGTTGTCTCATGTATATTATAAAACACGAAGAAAGCTATCAAGTGGCTTTCCTTCAGTTCCTTCAAAATTAAAGACCCAGATCTAACATCACAAAACACATTTTTTCCTGCAAAAGTTTTCCCCCAAAATTCAAACTTAAATCCCAAAAACAACTTGATTATTTATTTAATTATCTCTCTCTCTCTCTCTCTCTCTCTCTATATATATATATATATATCTATATATATATATATATATATATGGTAAAAGGGATATGGGCAACTTGCTCATTTAGTAATTGAGCAATTGATTATGTGTCATGCATGTGATACATTGAACAACTAACCATTTTAAGGCTTTTCCAATCACATGTATGCCACATCATCAATTGCTTATTTACTAAATGAGCAAGTTGCTCATACCCTTTTTCTCATATATATATATATATATACACACACACACACACACACACTTATGAAAATATGGACTTTTATATTTCAACTTATAATTATTTTTCAACATAAACTAATGAAAACATGAATTTTTATTTACAACAAATTATTATCATACTATTCAAACTTGAGCTATATACTATGGCGGAGCTATGTGGGGGTCCAGGGTGGCCCGAGCCCCCCCCCCCCCACCCAATTTTGAAAATCCCTTTAAAATTTTTGAAA
The DNA here is from genome assembly GCA_017893485.1 of Hemerocallis citrina. Classification (NCBI taxonomy): domain Eukaryota; kingdom Viridiplantae; phylum Streptophyta; class Magnoliopsida; order Asparagales; family Asphodelaceae; genus Hemerocallis; species Hemerocallis citrina. The sequence continues at coordinate 221,874,199 of CM030365.1, forward strand.
TTTTTTAGAAACCCCCCTTAAATCTATTAAATTTTATTATTTGTCCCCCCCCAAAAATTATAAAAAATATCTATATATTTATATATAGTTATAGAATTTTTTCTTGGCTCCCTTGAAAATTTTGTTCTCCCTTCGCTCCTGGCTATATAATTGTTGATTTACTGGTTACCAGGTTTTTCATATTCGGTATCGTTGTATGACACATGCGCACGGACAAATCTAATCATTCATTAAAGTTTAATGGCACCAGCCGACTAGACCAAACTGGCATGGTAGGGTCCAAAATAAATGACTGGGCATGAAACTGGGTGAAATGAAATGAACCAATCTTTTTCCTCTCTTGAACTCTTCTAGAATCTAGGAAGACATGTCACATGGCTTAATGCGGGGCCCTGCCTTAAAAACAAGCTACCACTATTAGAACGGCTCCATTTCCCTATCCATGTGGATTACAGTGAAATGAAGAACATGACTGCATGCATAAACAATTGTTTATGTCTTTCCAAGCAAAAAAGGAAGAAACTTTTTGTCCTTTGCACTAATTCTAAGCTAAATACTACGAGTTTGACTAGGTTGACCAACAAACAGACAACCTCACCTTCTTCACAATATCTGCCATCTCTTTCTCTCTATACTTATTGCTACAGAGAACAAGAAGGTTTTGTAGGGAAAAAAAGGGGTGGGTTTGTTTGAAACCAAACACTTTTTCCTTGTCCTTCTGGGTCTCACATCCAAAGCGTTAGAGTGCATTCAAATTCATCCTGAGATCTGTGATTTGCCTTTCAAGTTTGATTTTTTGTTTTTTTTGTTCTTTTACTTTTATTTGTTTATTTATTTTTTAAATTTTGGGTTTCATAGATAGAAGAGGTTTCGAAGCATTTCAAAGCTTGATGTGTTTGGGGTCTTTGTTAAAGGATTTTGTTGTAAATTTGAGATCTTGGGTTCGCTTTATTTTATTTTAGATAGAAGGGAAAAGGCTTTGCTTCAATATCTTTAGTCTTTTTGAGGAGGGAAGTAGTGTTTTTGGAGTATGGGTTCTTCTTTTGATGTGGAGAATATGGGGTTCTGTTGTGGCTCTGCGATTTGATTAGGTGGTACAGAGAAGTAGAAGAATCTGTTTTCTTTTTGAAAGTGCTTATTTTGGGGGTAATACAGAAGATAGTTTGCAGCTGTGGAATGTCTTTGCTATAGCTGTTGGTGAAGAACACTATTTGTGGATTAATGAAGGAGGAGTTTGGAGAAGACTATTTGAGAGCAAATTTAGGAATGTGAGTGTTTCTTCCCCATAGGTTTTGTTGAAGAAAATTTAGTGTCTTTGAAGATAGGAATGTTTTTAGGACCCTTTTTGTGTTTTGATGAGAGAGGGGAAGAGAGAAGGTGAATCAGGTAGGGCTTTTTGTTGGGGTGTTTGAAGAAGGTGATACTAGAGAAGCTTCTAATAGAAAGGAGAATAAATTGGAAAAAAAATGTCTGAAAATTCATCAGAAGTGCGATCGTTGGCGCTAACACCCACCTGGTCGGTAGCTACTGTGCTGACTATCTTTGTTGCTGTTTCTCTACTCGTGGAACGTTCAATTCACCGATTGAGTAATGTAAGTTCTATATCTGGTTTAACACATAGTAATATGCTTTCTAGATAGTATATGATTGCTTAAACGCTTGCCATAATGATCAAATTGTTGGATGAGTATCTGATAACATATCATGAAAACTATTATCTTTGGGAGTTTGGGAGGTTGATGCCATTGTTTCAATATTTTAAGTTATTTACTTAATTTGGTAATGACTTTGCTTTTTATTTTCTAGTGGTTGAAGAAGACTCGTAGAGGTCCATTATTTGAAGCCTTGGAGAAGATGAAAGAAGGTATGCTATTAATTTACTCAGTGATGCAGGTTTTTCTTACATATTCTTGCTAAGGTGATGCTTCATTGATTAATGCTTGAGATGAACAAAAAAAATTAGACCACATGTTTGCAAGAATAATTTTTGTACTATTGTTTGTCTATGAACTTCAATATCAAGGTTCCTAGTTGATTTATAGATTCAAACTTTGTGCTGCAGAACTGATGTTGTTGGGCTTTATATCGCTGCTCCTAACGGCTAGCTCAAGAACTATTTCTAGCATATGCATTGACTCAAAGTTCTATGACAGTAAATTTTCACCTTGTGATAAGTCTGAGATTGAGGAGGGGACATCAGATATTGAGAATAGCCCACCTCACAGTAGGAAGCAATTGCTGGGATATGCTCTTTACCATTCTTTTCGAAGGATGTTGGGTGGACTAAATCAGAAGACCTGTTCAGAGGTATGTGATAGAATCAATCATAATTAAGTTGCAATTTTACTAACTTAACACAGTTACAGGTATTTTGTTGTTCAATTTGATTTATGCATATTGTTTTCTTCTCTCTCAGTGCACAATTTGTATAATGTGTTCCTCTATTAGATGACTTCTGCAATCATTAACTCGATTCTTGCGTTAATTCTGATGTAAAAAGTTATTCTCTTATGCAGGGTCATGAACCATTTGTTTCATACGAAGGTCTTGAACAACTGCATCGGTTCATCTTTGTTATGGCCATAACTCATGTATCTTACAGTTGTTTGACGATGTTGCTGGCTATAATAAAGGTAAGGACTTCCTCACACAATAATTTCAGTTTATTGATTCAAATGGTGATTCTTTTATGAGGTTCCATTTTCTTCTTTCTTGGTCATTTTGTGCCTCAGACGGATGCAAACCCCTATGTTTATGAACTAACATTTTCAAGAAAACTGTTTCCCAGTTTAAAGTGAAATTTGAATTTTTTGTTGTTGAATGAGTTAAACTGTGCAACCAGAAACAGCAGGTTTACCATTAATGTTCATTGGCCATCTTTATTTTTTATCCTCAGTAGTTCATAGTTGCCTTGCCTAAAGCTTCCCACAACTCATTGATGCATATTGCTTTGTAAATTACAAGGGTTGAAAACTTGGTTCGTACCAATACATTATGGGCCATATCTGATAGGATTTTGACTTGTTCTGTAAAATATTGTAAAATACGAAATACAATTCTTGATCGTATTACTCAAAGAAACATGGTGCTTATTTATAGGGTTACAAAACTTATTCCCTAAATTAGGGATTGCATCTCTGAATAATATTACTTAATAATACTACTATTTTCTAATTTTCCTTCAATATTACTTACTATCTTAATTCTCTAATATTCCTGTAATATTACTTACTATATTATAATGCTCATCAAGTTGGAGCTTCACTAAGTTTCAACTTGTTACAAGTGAAAACCAAACTTTTTTCTCTTCCTCTCTTTCTCTCCTTCTAAAAAAGAAACATGATTCAAACTGAAATGGTTCTCACTTTTTTCCTTTCTCTATTATCTCTTCTTTCTGATTTGATTTGATACAACTAACTCGAATTAGAACAACACATAAATCGGAACAAAGCACAATCAACACGAAATTTGAAGCAAATCATGTAACACCCGGTGCTTAAGAGTGTATGTGTGTGTATATATACATATATATATAGAGAGAGAGAGATGAGGTAATTGGGCCTATAGGGTGATTCTATAGGCCTTGGAGTATGGGATTTGAGAAGAGAATGAGAAGAGATGAGAAGAGGTGGTGGCTGCATGTGTGGTAGGACCCAGGTGGTGGGTGTGCCATGCACGTGAGAGGCAGTGTTGGCGTGGTGAGTGTGCTGTGTGGTGCGTGCACGTGCTTTGCACGTGCACATGTATTTGTGGTGGTGTGGTTGTTCTTAGTCCCATATCGGCCAATAATGTGTGGAATTAGAGTATAAATATAGAAGCCTAGTGTAATGCCCCTGCTCCTAGCTCAGACAATTTATACAATTTAGAAGACAAATTAGATACTATGTAGTACAACTGCCCACCGCAGTCTGTCTCTCAAAAGGTGGTTAACCGGATTGGTGACTCTTGATCATAGGCTATTAAATTTGTATATTATATTATTATAGTGATTTACCGATATGGGACTAATTCCCTACTCTAATTCCTTTTTCAAATCAACAGCCGAAGCCTATTAACACCCGGGTGGCCCCCACTTTGAAAGCCACGTCACCTGGCTATATCAAACAGCACATACAACTTGTTGTTTGCCACAGACCGTGGGCCCCCTCATCACTAATCCAATTCCATTTTATAAACAATCATGCCATCCTTTTATTTTACCAAACCAAACAGCCAACATATTTTATCAACATATATATATATATAGATGTATATATTTTTAACACGGGGTGTTACATATGTAATACCCCGTATTTCCGAAAAATATAATAAATAAATATATATATAATAATAATTGAAAAAGTATTAAGTAAAATGGATGAGAATGGTATAGGGGGGGCACGAATTGGAGTTAACAGCAAAGATAGATGGCTGTTGGTATTAAATGGTGACGTCATCACCCATGGGAGGGCCCCACCCGGGTGATTAATTCGGAAAAGAGAACAGGCTGTTGCCTTGTTCGGTGACGTGGCACAGTTGAGTGGGCCCATGGGCTTTCAACTTGTGTACATGGGATTGAATTAGGGGGAGAGTATTAGTTAATCCCATATCGGGGAGTATTCAAGAATAATTTAATATAAATAAAATTGCCTATGATCAAGAGTCACCTAATTGGTTAACCACCTTTTGAGAGGCAGCCTGTGGTGGGCAGTTGTACTACATAGTATCTAATTTGTCTTCTAAAAATTGAATAAAATTGTCCGAGTACTGGGGCGGGGCGTTACAAATGGTATCAGAGCCGACTTTCGACACCGGATGTGGAAGAGGGCATCGGTATGATCCGCGGTGTTGAGAGTCATTGATCTCCGGGATCGGGTATGATCTGCGGTGTTGAGAGCCACTGATCTCCGGGATCGGGTATGATCTGCGGTGTTGAGTGATTGATCTCTGGGTATCCGATCTGCGGTGTTGAGAGTGATTGATCTTCGGAATCGAGGACGATGCCATATTGGCTAGAAAGGCGGATCCTACACTAGATGTGTGCCCTGTACTCAACGAGGACACTGATTTTCTAAAGGTGGGGTGTATGTAATACCCCGTATTTTCGAAAAATATAATAAATAAATAAATATAATAATAATTGAAAAAGTATTAAGTAAAATGGATGAGAATGGTATAGGGGGGGCACAAATTGGAGTTAACAGCAAAGATAGATAGCTGTTGGTATTAAAAGGTGACGTCATCACCCATCGGAGGGCCCACCCGGGTGATTAATTTCGGAAAAGAGAACAGGCTGTTGCCTTGTTCAGTGATGTGGCACAGTTGAGTGGGCCCATGGGCTTTCAACTTGTGTACACGGGATTGAATTAGGGGGTGAGAGTATTAGTTAATCCCATATCGGGGAGTATTCAAGAATAATTTAATATAAATAAAATTGCCTATGATCAAGAGTCACCTAATATATGAAACATCTTTTGAGAGGCAGCCTGTGGTGGGCAGTTGTACTACATAGTGTCTAATTTGTCTTCTAAAAATTGAATAAAATTGTCTGAGTACTGGGACGGGGTGTTACCCCTAGGATTAAGAGGTACCTAATAAGCTGTAACACCTTTTGTGAGGTAAGCCTGTGGTGGGCAGTTATGATTTGTTTTGTTCGCGTACGGGCACGCATAGCCGTGTGCACAGCTGAGCGGGGCTCGGGACGTTATAAATGGTATTAGAGCCAACTTTCGACACCGATTGTGCAAGAAGTATGCCTGAGATGGATCTAGGACAGTACAGGTCCCGAGTAGGGTTGTACTGTTAGCAGAATCAGGGTACTCCACTCCACATCGACTAGAAATGGATATTGTGCTAGATTGCAAGTTACGGGCTCAACAAGGACGCTGAGTTCTTAAGGGGGTGTGTGTGTAACACTCCGTGCTTAAGAGAGAGAGAGAGAGTGTGTGTGTGTGTATATATATATATATATAATAGAGAAGAGGTAGTTGGGCCTATAAGGTGATTCTATAGGCCTTGGAGTATGGGATTTGAGAAGAGAATAAGAAAAGATGAGAAGAGGTGGTGGTTGCATGTGTGGTGGGACCCACGTGGTGGGTGTGTCATGCACGTGAGAGCTAGGGTTGGCGTGGTGAATGTGATGTGTGGTGTGTGCTCGTGCTTTGCACGTGCACGCATATTTGTGCTGGTGTGGTTGTTCTTAGTCCCATATCGACCAATAATGTGTGAAAATAAAGTATAAGTATAGAAGCCTATGATCAAGAGGTACCTAATAAGCTATAACACCTTTTGTGAGGTAAGCCTGTGGTGGGCAATTGTTATGATTTGTTTTGTTCGCGTACGGGCACGCAGTGCTGCGTGCACAACTGAGCGGGGCTCAGGACGTTACAAATCAGATCAACACGAAATTCATAATAGGGCACAAATCACAGGGCATACGCATACTATATCAAATCCAATCTGTTACGATTCCATTTAGTCCCACATCTGTTAAATGGGGAGCGGATGTTAGGTAGTTAAATGGGGAGCCGATGTTGGGTTCCCTCCCTGTACTACTAGGTTTTAGGGGTGAGTTCTTCCAGGTTCGTAATAATTGGTATTATAGCCAAACTCATGCTTCCTAATTTGGGCTATCTGGAGTTGTATCATACCCGGGCTGGGCCAGTTTCGCTAGGCTGAAGCCACCGGTGACGTTAGAAAAGGCTACCTAGAGGTTGGATTAAAATTATTGGTAGACCCGGATCGGACTAGCGTCGCTAGAGTGAAAGCCGCTGAGAACGTCGGGTTACAGAAGCGTGCGGTGGAATGTTGTTAGGATTTCATTTAGAAAAAAGAAAGGATGAGACCTTAATCTGTTGCTACATTTTGTTTAGAAAGAAAAACAGAGATGAAGGTTAGAGAAAGATGGAGATCTATTCAGTTTGTTGTTGTCTATGATTGTTTAATACTTTTTTTAGGAGGAGAAAGAAGAGAAGATAGAAAGGCTTGAGAAGAACTCTAGTTTGTTGCCAACAACGGTCAATCAAGTTGTTTCATTAAATGCTCAACGTTTCTTTCTTGGGAGGAGAAAGAGAAAGGAGATAAATAAAGAGGAGATATAAATTTGTTGTTGCTCTCCTTAATAGTTAGTGACTTGGTGTATGCTTTTGGTTAGATCCGTTGGGAATCTTTGATACTTTGCTTTGATACTTTGCTTTGATACTTTTGAAGATCATTTGATGCTTTGGTTTGATCGGTTTAGAAATCTTTGATGCTTTGGTGTGTGATCCGTTTGAGAATCTTTCGGTACTTGGTTAAATTCATTTGGGATCTTTAATGTTTTGTCGCATGCTTATTAAAGTCTACTGGTAAGGAATAGAGTTTGAGAAAAGTTGTTCTATCTGCACCTCAAATTTCAGGGGAAGAGTTTTTCAGAAGTTGATGATATGTGGTGTGCTCATTTAGGTGTTTCTCGACATTCCTGACATGCACCTATTTGTTCTGATATTCGAGCATGTCTTCGTTGTGCCTTGATCTGATACGATATGCTCGAATTTATTGCACATTTTGATTTGGTCCGAGTTTTTTGTTGATTATGGATTTGTTTTGATTACTCGATTTTATTTTCGATATATTCCTGATTCTATGCTAGTCAGCCCCGATTATCGCCCTTTTGTTGTGACCTCCACTTCGTTTTCGGTATGAAGTGATAAATGTCACTTCTCTTTTCAGTTTGCTTAAGTTTTCACTTGAGCTTTAATTTATAGATCTGGGATGGGTCTATTGTTTTGTTTGGAGGTAGGGTGATGTCAGAACTGTTTGGTGTTGATATTTGAAGCAGGTTGTGTTCAGTTTAGTAAATGGGGAGCCAAAGTTGGGTAGTTATAAATTTGGGTTCCTTCCCTCTAACAACTAGCTTTTAGGAGTGAGTTCTCCCAGGTTCGTAACAAGATCTGAATGTGGACATGAGCAGTTGGAGGACTTGCAGGCCATTTTGACCCAGCAGATGAACAAATCTTGAGCTGAGTTCTGAATGAAAGTTGTAGGTCATCGAGTCTTCTTCAAAATTAGTAAACCACAACAACAACAACAATAACAACAATAACAACAACAAAGCCTTTTTCCCAACTAGTTGGGGTCAGCTATATGAATCATGGTTTTTCATTCTGTTCAGTTTAGCGCAATTTTTTCTGTAAGGCCACAAACTATCATATCTTTTCTCATTGTTTCCATCCAAGTAAGTTTAGGTCTTCCCCTACCCTTAACTCTACCCTCAATACTTAATAAATCACTCTTTCTAACGGGGGGCACTACTAGGTCTACGTGTGACATGTCCAAACCACCTGAGGCGATTCTCTCTTAATTTATATTGGATAGGAGCTACATTTACCATGTCTCGTATATGCATGTTTCTAATTCTATCATTCGTAGTTTTACCACACATCTATCTTAGCATCCTCATCCCCGCTACACTCATTTTTTGGACATATTGTTTCTTTGTTGCCCAACACCTTGCTCCATACATCATTGATGGTCTAATAGCCGTTCTATAAATTTTTTTCCTTCAACTTCAAAGGTATACGTTTGTCACACAAAACACCATTGACACTTCTCCACTTAAGTCACCCTGCTTGGATCCTATGTATGACATCTTCACAAATCTCCCCATCCCTTTGTATAATCGAGCCTAAATATCGGAAACGGTCTCTCTTAGGTATCTCTTGACCATCAAGCTTCACTGCTTCCTCATTTGTGTTCAGAATATCACTAAAATTACACTCCATATACTCTGTTTTAGTTCTGCTTATTCTAAAGCCTCTAGCTTCCAAAATTTCTCTTCACGATTCTAATTTAGCATTGATTCCTGCTCCAGTCTGATCCAAACGAGGCGAGTGGTCATATGTAACAAAGTGAGTTTCATAGCTTCAGAAACGCCCAATTTATTGAAGCACCAACAACAAAACAACAAAATAGCATCAATAAATAGGCCTCAGGATGAATCTCAAACTGTGTTCTAAGTGAAAGATGTTGGTCTTCGAGTCTTCTTCAAAACAAGTGGTCTTACGTTACAAATAGATTCCTGAAGCTTCGGGAAAATTAGCAGTAACAACGGGATAGCAAAATAGCAACAACAACAACAACACATCACGAAAGAGCAGCAACAACAATAACAAGAGTCAAAGATGGCGGCAACAAAGGTTGTCAGCGGTTACACAGCCAAAGATTGGTGGAATCGAAAGTCGGAGGACTCGATTTGCATGATGATGGGTGAGGAGGCGGCAAACTCTGAAGATGAAGAAAACGATGGCGGAAAAGAGGAACGACGTCAGCGGGAGATGATGTTGATGGCAAGGGGGTTTGGAGATGCAGTTGGCGATGGCGAGGGGTTCAAAGATGGTGGTGGTTGAGTGGTGTAGATGTAACGCCCCATGCCCGATTCAGCTCCGTACGCGCGCGTATGCATACTAGACACCTAAAACAAAATCTAACCATGTCTCCACCACAGGGCACAGCCTTACCAAAAGTTCCATAGTTTGTAGGTACTCTTAGATCATAGACAACTTAATATAAACTCATTTCTACTTTACACCCAACCGATGTGGGACTAACTCCACACATCTCCACGTGCATGCATCATTCCCTTCATGTGCATAGCTTCAACAGCCAAACCATGCACCCGGGCCCCACCTAATCCACATGCATAGCCACCATTTTCATGTTGACCCATATGAATTATTCCATAAATAATCCACTTAATCATAGGCCCACCCAAATCAAAGCCCATATATATATCTTAAACTCATCATGCATATCCAACATATATACATACCTATGTATATATATCAGGCCCACTCTAGAAATTCGGGGTGTTACAATATGGTATCAGAGCTTGATTAGACAAGAAGGCTATAAAGGTTGGAAGTGTGATCAGGGGTTCTCACAGCGTGATCTGAGGCGAAGCATTGGCTGATTTGGCTCTTACCGGACATGCCCAGGTCGGCTAGCCACCGATGCAGTTGCACAAGTCGAGAGGCTGTTGGCATAAAATAAGTTGTGAGGTTACCTTTGTGGCCATTACCATTCTGGGCCACATGCGGGAGTAGACACAAAGTGGTATCAGAACGAACTTCAATAAGTAGTACAAAAATAAGAGAAATAAAATTAGGATGGACATTAGATGTGTGAGTGTCAGTTTTGAGTCATGAATGATGTAGTTATTGAACTTGCATTCATGATACTTTCTTCGTATACATTGATGTGATATTGTATACGAGTATGTTTTCCTTTTGTATCACAAGTGTTATGGTTGGTTTGAACCTAGTATTTATGATACCTTGTATGTAGACTGATTTTTCTCTTTACTTTGCTCCTCTGATAGGATGGCAAAATGTAGAGATAGGAATAACCGTGCTGAGGAAGGAAACAACAAGACTAAAGGAAATGCACTCAACTTAGAGACGAAACTTGCTTAGGTTTATCAGACATTGAATGCATTCATGAGGTCAAGTGTGGCCCAAAACACCAGAGTCGGACCAATTGCAGAGCCGACAATACTAACTCGAGACCCAATCAGACAGGTGAAATCTTTCAAGCGGATGAAGCCGCTGGTATTCGAAGGACAGGCTGACCTTACTGTTGTCGATTACTAAACTAGACAAATAGAGATAGTATTCGAGGTACTGAAAACACTGGAAGCTAGCAAAGTAAAATTGGCTGCTATCCAACTAGAGATGTAACATTCCGAATTCCAAAATACACTGAATTCGAGATTCCACAGGATCTTTACACTTCATTTATTACAATTTTATAAGGAAATTAAAACTTTCTTTTTCATCAGAGTTACATGACATCTTTACACTTTACATTTTACAGCGGAAACATATATCACAATAATTTACATGAAATGACAGCGGAAGCAATTTACAACATTTATACAAGAGTACAACAATGAATAATCTCTAAGCATCAATTCTCCTTTAATCTTTATCAAGCCATTTATCCTGCATACAAAACTATGGGTAATCAACCGACGAAAATTATACACGGCCATCCTCTCTATGCCGGAAATAGTATAACGATTCTCATTTCTTAACAAACCACAAACTTGTTCACAAACAAAACTAAAAGGGACTATCCTGTTGATGTCGTGTTGTGATTGTGCACTTAGTCCTTAATGCAATTATTATGTTATATGACACTAATGCGTACTTGTTCGGATTCTATGCATCCCATACTACATAGGTCCGAGGGCAAGCCCTTAATCGTACTTCATCTTATAGGGTTCAATCCCTCGCCATGATTTAAACTACTACGGTAACTACGGTAAGTATCTTAGATGTTCTATGATCTACGAGCCCATATCCAGGCAGCCTGGAGGGGAATCCCACGCACTGACACGACGCATCGAGCAGGCAGACTATGGACAATTCAGCCTCTGTCATGGAACAATGGCACCACCCGCAGCCACCAAAACACTCCACAAGCGTCGCCACTGGGACGATAATTCTGGAGTAGTGCCCACGCCATGTCATGACGCATCAAGCAGGCAGTCTGTGGATCATTCTCATACCGCCAATCCGATGGCCCTCATACTCGTGTTTTTCTCTTACTTTCATCACATCTCCACTATGTATCTAGTCCTTAGTTTATTAGAATCATGAACAAAAATCAATTCTCTAGAGTTAGCCTCCCTACTATGCCGGTCTTAATCATTCATTCAACATGACCCAAACCTTGGTCGTTCATTTCAACAATTCATTTCATTTCATTTCTTTTCAATTGCCGGTGTGAGACTTAGCTACCCTCTAGTTTTCAATTTCAATTCACAATTTCCAAGAATCGAGTCTTTCAAACTCATAAGTTCATTTTTCATAATTACAGTAGATTTTCCTTTTCATGTTCATAGCTTTCACAATCATACAACTTTTCACAAGTTCAAAAGAATGATTTACTTCATTTCATGCAAAGACAGATTTAAAATGTCACAACCAATCTTTATTCATCAACAATAGATACATAATATTTATCAGAAAGCAAATCTAGAATTCTGAGATGTCGAAAAAGATCTGGACGGTCGACTCAGAACATACTCAGTCGACTTATTCAGCAAGGAAATTATTCAAGAAAAGTTTCGGAATAGCCGACTGCTGCACAAGACCAGTCGGCTGTTCCGCAGTGTTTACAACTCTAAAATATCAATCACGGGGCAGTCGACTGTTACTCAAACCAGTCGGTTGTTTCTGCAGGGTTTTGATTCGAAAACTTTTAATGTTCAGGACAGTCGACTACATTTATTCGGTCGACTGAATAGAGTTAAATTTCGAATTAAGGAAATATTTCTTCTTTTTGTCTTTCGATTAGCACACAGCACTTTTATTAAACTACAGTATGTTCAATATCGATACAAACATGCAATTTTATCCGGTTACCATCATCATAAACATAGTTTACAATTTAATGTAGAATTCTCATAACTAGTGTTCTCTTTCACACAATTACGATTTCTAACCATACATTTTTCCTTTACTCATTGTGTGGCTACAGAGATGAATATTAACTCCGAATTAGCATGCTAGATTAAAATCAAGATAATAACACACATTAAGCATATCATTTCATGGAATTTCGAACTATACATATTTTATTTCATCAGACCAGTCGACTGTTCGACGTGATCGGTCGACTGTACAGGTAAGTTCTAGTTTCTCAAATGTCTTTAGTTCTTTTACCATTCATTTAAATTTTCACATGGAAGATTTCAATATAACAATCATTCTATCAATCCAATTTTTCACACGCATAATGACGAATCAATCTTAATCCTAGCATGATTTCTATTCTAGAAGTCATGAGAAACACCCACCTTTTTGAAGAAATAAAGCGAAATCCCTTAAAGCTTCCTAGTTGCGATGTACGTCTCCTCCTCCTTGCTCCTTGCCAGAAACGAATCCTCCAAATGGCAATGGTGGCCGGTCTCCAAAGAACAACTCAACTCTAATCTTTTCTCTCTTATCAAATTTCTATTGTACTAAGAGGAGAAGAAATTAGGGGGTATTTATACTTAATTTAGGAAGTGATTGGAGGGCTAGGATCAAATAGATAGTTATAGGATGGAGGGTTAGGATGAGAGTAGGAGTTATAGCAACCACCCACACACTCAAAATAACTACCCACACACTCGTCCACTCCTATGCACAAACCAGCCCCTACTTGGTGTGTTCATGCACGTGTACGTGCAATGCACATGCACTCACTAGTCCTCCACAAAAGTTGTACATTATTTTTACAAAAATAATCTTATAAAATATTTAACATTACAAGTTGTAATAAAAGAAAAATAGCTCATGGGCTTTATTTAATGGGCCTTTATGAAAAATAATTAGAGAACACATATACATATATATACATATACACATTATCCATAATGAAGATAATTATAAGATTTTTATACTATAAAAGTTGCACGGGCACAAATTAAAAATTTTCATGAAAATCGGGGCATTACAACACTCCCTCCTTAGAATAGTTCCGTCCCCAGAACTACAGTCGAGAGCAAGAAACAAAAAAACACTCACAACCAGCAAAAGAAAAAAAAACAAATACAAATCAAGCAAAAAGTTCAGGATGATCTCTCAACATCCCCTCCTCAGACTCCCAAGTAGCCTCTTCAACCAAATGGTTTCTCCAGACTACCTTGACCATCGGTATCGTCTTATTCCTCAAGATTTTCTCTCGACGATCAACAATCTCGACAGGAGACTCGATGTAATTCAGATCCAACTGCAAACCTTTCGGTATTTCAGGCAAATGATGACTCGGATCTGGAATATAAACTCTTAGCATAGACACATGAAAGACAAATAGGAACATATAGTTATAGAAAAAAAAGAAGAGAGTACTTGGTTTGAGCTGAGTTTAAATTTTGGATGTGGGTTGGGTCGGGTTTGCTGGTGGGTTCCATCAAACAAAAACAATCGGGGAGGACGAGCAGTGCGAGCAACAAGAGGAGCAAATGCGGACCGGGTTAAGTATGCGATGGTACAGGGGTAGCGACGGCTGTTCGGGTTTAGGTTTGTTTGAGGAAGAAGAGAATTAGTTTGGGTTTGGGTTTTAAGATAATCAGTTTGGATTTGGGTTTGCACGAGGAAGAAGAGCGGCGATATGTCGAATATGGGTTTGCACGAGGACCAGAAGCGGTTTGAATTTTAAATTTGGATTTTGAATTTGGGTCGGATTGAGCCCAAATAATGCAAACGAGCATAAAAATTAGAGAAGAAGATTTAATCGGTTAATCGGCCACTTAAAATCGTCCGATTAACCTCTAATCGGCCGATTAATCCCGATTAAATCGCTAACTATTGAAATATTATAAATTGCTAAAAAAATAATCGCTTAGAGTGCGTTTGTTTTGATATTTAGAAAAGAGTTTTCTGAAAACTGTATTCTGAATAGAGTTATTCTGAAAATGAGTTTAAAAGCTGTTTGTTTATATTATTTTCTGAAAACTGTATTTTGAAAGCTGTTTATCTGAAAAAGAGAGTTTAGAAGCTGTTCTGTTATATTTCTAGCTGAAAACTGTTATCTGAAAGCTGTTTTTCTGAAAAAACGAGTTTAAAATCTGTTCTGTTATATTTCTTGCTGAAAACTGTTATCTGAAAGCTGTTTTTCTGAAAAAGAGAGTTTAAAAGCTGTGCTGTTATATTTCTAGCTGAAAACTGTTATTTGAAAGCTGTTTTTCTGAAAAAACGAGTTTAAAAGCTCTTCTGTTATATTTCTTGCTGAAAACTGTTATCTGAAAGCTGTTTTTCTGAAAAAGAGAGTTTAAAAGCTGTTCGGTTATATTTCTAGCTGAAAACTGTTATCTGAAAGCTGTTTTTCTGAAAAAGAGAGTTTAAAAGCTGTTCGGTTATATTTCTAGCTGAAAACTGTATTCTGAAAGCTGTTTTTGTGAAAAAGAGAGTTTAAAAGCTGTTCGGTTATATTTCTTGCTGAAAATTGTTATCTGAAAGCTGTCTTTATGAAAAAGAGAGTTTAAAAGCTGTTCGGTTATATTTCTTGCTGAAAACTGTTATCTGAAAGTTGTTTTTCTGAAAAAGAGTGTTTAAAAGCTGTTTGGTTATATTTCTAGCTGAAAACTGTTATCTGAAAGCTGTTTTTCTGAAAAAGAGTGTTTAAAAGCTGTTTGGTTATATTTCTAGCTGAAAACTGTTATCTGAAAGCTGTTTTTCTGAAAAAGAGAGTTTAAAAGCTGTTCGGTTATATTTCTAGCTGAAAACTGTATTCTGAAAGCTGTTTTTCTGAAAAAGAGTGTTTAAAAGCTGTTCGGTTATATTTCAAGCTGAAAACTGTTATCTGAAAGCTGTTTTTCTGAAAAAGAGTGTTTAAAAGCTGTTTACAGCTTTTCTGAAAAAGAGTGTTTAAAAGCTGTTTGGTTATATTTCTAGCTGAAAAATGTTATCTGAAAGTTGTTTTTCTGAAAAAGAGTGTTTAAAAGCTGTTTGGTTATATTTCAAGCTGAAAACTGTATTCTGAAAGCTGTTTTCCTGAAAAAGAGAGATTAAAAGCTGTTCGGTTATATTTTTAGCTGAAAACTGTTATCTGAAAGCTGTTTTTCTGAAAAAGAGAGTTTAAAAGCTGTTCGGTTATATTTCTAGCTGAAAACTGTTTGCTGACATTTTTTTAGTTTGTTTTGGTTAGATTGCATGTGAGAGCAAGTAGTAGCAGTAGTATGATAGAAGATTGCATGCTCGAACAAATAGGATGTTTTTTTTTTTGAATGTGAGTAGTAATTGGATTTTTTTGATTGCGTGGTGTATTTGGATAAATATATTTGGATAAATTGAGTACGCTGAACCTGCAGGCTGCAGTTGTTGAAAAGATTATATGAAAGAAGATTTCTTCTAGCGGAGCAAAACAATTTATTCAAGAAAATAAGCACTAGACAATAAAAAAAAATCCCATTTAAACATGCTCAACCAATACTAACTCCAATAATAGCAACTCCAAAGAAGTAAACAGCAACTCCATTTGTTTTGTACCCACTATACTCGACAGAGAGCTAGAGAGAGAGAGAGAAAGACTGAGTTAGAGAGAGAAACTGAGTTAGAGAGTGAGAGAGATCGACGGGGAGAGAGTGAGAGAAACAGAGCTAGAGAGAGGGGGACTTACGGTGAGACTCGGGGGGTTGACGACGGTGACAGAGGGGAGCTCAGGGGTCGAGTGCAGCGGCGAAGAAGTGGCTGACGATTGGAGAGGGAAGTTGACAGCGAGGAGGAGATCCAAAGGTGGAATGTGACGACGATGAAGGGGAGCTCGGAGTTATGGTGGTGACGAAGATGGAGATGGAGCTTCGGGATGGTGGTTGCTCGGGAGGAGCGGCGGTGACGGCGAGGAGCTTCGGAGTTGAGTTCGGTGGTGGAATGCGGCGGCGAGGTGGCGACTGTGGAGATGGCGATCGCAAGATGCGGTGGTGTGACGATGGCGACGGAACTTCGAGGCGAGGCAGTGGAAGCTGAGCACGGAGACGAGGCGATGGTCGAGGTTTGCGGTCGAGAGCTCGGAGGGAGAGTTGGCGATGGAGGGGAGTGTTGGCGATGGCAGTGGTAGTGTGACGACGATCTGCGGTGGAGCTCGGAGGCGGTGGAGGTTAGGGAGCAGTGGGAGCTTCAATGGAGTGGAGGTCGACTGCGATGGCAGGGAGGTGGCATTGGTTGACGAGGTGGTTGATGATGGGTTTCGTCGAAGAAGGAGAAGGTGGGGGTGAAGCTCGGAGGGTGACGATGAGGTGCAGGTGGAGCTCACTGATTTTCGAAGGAGGTGGAGATTGCAGTGGCGGGAGAGCTGCAATGGCAGTGTGCGGAGGTGAAGGAGAGCAGCGGAGGAGGGGATGGTGTTGCAGGCGATGGTGGTTCTAGGAGGAGCTCGGTGGAGCTGGCGAGGTTTGGGTTTCAGTGGGGAAACGAAGAGGATGAAGGAGCGGTGGTGCTGGCCGGCGACGTGGAGAGGAGGGGATGGCGATTGACAGCGAGGAGGTGGAGGTGATCGGAGGTGGTGGAGGCGGTGGTTCGACGGCGTGGGGTGTTGGGCTTTTGGGTTTTTGTTTGGTTTTGGAAATCAGAGGAGGGAGAAGAAAAGAGGGGTATAGTGTATTCTGAATAGTGTTTCCAAAAAACACTTCAAACAAACGCCAATTCTGAGTATTTATTCAGAAAACAAAATTCAGAATACTAAAACAAACAGACTCTTAGCCTCCGATTAGCGATTAATCGGGGATTAATCGGGCGTAATTGGGGATTTTAACTGCTTAGCCTTGGACATTCAGGAGAAGAAAAGCAATAGAATTCCTGAACATGCAATAAGGAGGCATGATAGCAGAGAGTATGAGACTAAGTTCACTCAACTCTCAAGGTATACGTCTGAACTGGTAGTAGATGAAGCCAAGAAGGCTAGTAAATTTGAGCAGGGCTTAAGGCTAGGGCTGAGGTCTCGCATGATATCCCTCGGAATCAGGAAGTTTGACAAGTTGATTCGGAGGTCTGCTGCCACCGAATCAGACATGGATTAATACCAGTTAGTGAAGAACAAAAGGGACAACTGGAATAATGACAAAAAAACCACAACGTTGAATAACTTTGAGGGACATCCCCCAACACAGAAGGTCAAGCTGACCGGGGCAAATGGTGTTGTCATTGCTGAAAAGCCAATAACTTGCTATCGTTGTGGAGGAAGCGGTCATTACAGGTCAGATTGCCCGAATGGGAACAAGGGAGTAACTTGTTTCAACTACGATAAAGAAGGCCACACCAAGCTCAATTGCCCACAGCTCCAGCAGGGAGGGCAAAGTCAGAAGCATGCTAATCAGAGGAAGAAGCCATACCACCTAGGACGAGTCGTTGCACTCATGGAGCAGGATGGTGAGGATTTGGAGAATGTCATCACCGCGGTAGCAAGTTACTGGCTTTTCAGCAATGACAACACACCATTTGTCCTAGTCAGCTTGACCTTCTGTGCTGGGGGCTGTCCCTCAAAGTTATTCGACATTGCTTTCTTTTGCCATTGTTCCAGTTGTCCCTCTTGTTCTTCACCAACTGATATTGTTCCATGTCTTATTCGGTGGCAACAGACCACCGAACAAACTTGTCAAACTTCCTGATTCCGAGGGGTATCATACGAGACCTCGGCCGTGGCCTCAAGCTCTGCTCAAACTTTCTAGCCTTCTTGACTTTATCTACGACCAGTTCAGGCGCATACCTTGAGAGTTGAGTGAACTTAGTCTCATACTCTCTGACTGTCATGCCTCCTTGTTGCAGGTGCAGGAATTCTATTGCTTTCTTCTCCTGAATGTTTAAGGAAAAATAATGATCCATGTACTCTTCCAAGAACTCCTTCTAAGTTGTTGGTGCATTACCACGAGTCCTTTTTACGTTGCTAGCTTTCTCTAGTTGGATAGCAACCAATTTTACGTTGCTAGCCTTTAGTGTTTTCAGTACCTCGAATATTGCCTCTATTTGTCTAATCCTGTCATCGACAACAATAAGGTCGGCCTGTCCTTCGAATACCGGCGACTTCATCCGCTTGAAAGATTCAACCTGTCTGATTGGGTCTTGAGTTAGCATCGTCGGCCCTGCACTTGGTCCGGCTCTGGTGTTTTGGACCACACTTGACCTCATGAATGCATTCAATGTCTGATAAACCCTAGCAAGTTCCATGTCTAAGTTGAGTTCATTTCCATTAGTCTGACCGTTTCCTTCTTCAGCAAGATTATTCATACCTCTACCTCTTGCCATTCTATCGGAGGAGCAAACTGAAGAGAAAAATCAGTCTACATATAAGGTATCATAAATGCTAGGTTCAAACCAACCATAGCACTTGTGCTAGGAAAGGAAAACATGCTCATATACAATATCACATCAATGTATACGAAGAGAGTACCATGAATGCAAGTTCAATAATTACATCATTCATGACTCAAAACTAACACACATCTAATGTTCACCCTAATTTTGTTTTCCTTATTTTTGTATTACTTATTGAAGTTCGTTCTGATACCACTATGTAGGGTAAGCTAACTCTAGGCGGTTAATTATGCTTGGATATAAGGACATGGACTAGTTGGGAGATGTGACGAAACATGAGCAAACGTAAGTATGAGGGCTTCAAAATTATCTGTGGTGAGAGACATTCCCCAGTACTCTGAGATGGGAATGAAATATCTCCAGAATTATCTACGGTTAGGGATTGATCTCCGGAATTATCGGAATGGGAGCAATGCTCATGGGACGTTCGTGGATGGGGATTCCAAGATGACCTGCGGTGTGATGCATTCTCCAAATATTCCTAGATGGGAGTGAAATATCTCCAGAATTAACTTTGGAAGGAGATTGACCTCCAGAATTATCGGGGTAGGAACCAATATTCATAGTGCGTCTAAATCTTGAAATTCGTCACGGTTGTATGTTGCATAACAAGGGATTAAACCCTATAATGAGGAGAACGTTGGGCATGCCCTCGGACCTATGCTGTATGGGCGGCATAGAATCTGAACAAGTGTGCATTAGTAGTGCATCGTGTGCATGAATGTTTATTCATTAGTCATTAGGTTCATGGCATACACAAACATATTTAGGATAGTCACAATTTGTTTCTGCATTCAAGTTTGTGGTTATTAAACCTGAGGATCGCTTTGTTATAGCATTGCGTCAGTTGTATTGAACTGACGTGCCGTTCTCAAGTGTTGCAAGACTCTGATTAGCAAGTGGCGTGGATGTGAGCTAGCGACGAGGGATGTTGCAAGATTGAAGATTTATGATGTTATGAGTTGTAATTTATGCTGCATATTGTAAAGAATTTTGTGTAATAAAAAAGTTTTATTTTTCCTGTATTTTTGTACGAAATTGAAGTAAAGATCCTGGATGAGCTACGAATTTCCTGTGTATGGAATTCGGGGCGTTATAGTAGATGGCGACTGTGGCTGCATCTGAGTCAAAATTTGGATGTGAATCGAAATTTGGGATGATTGTGGAAGAAAGAAGGAAGATCTAATTATTTATTTATTTTTCAAATCAAAACTTTCTTCTTCTTCTTCCTCTTCATTGGGAACTGAAAGAGAGTTGTGGTGGCGGAGGGATAAGGTCTGTAGTGGGTAGGGTTTTTGTAGCGGAGACTCTGATACCATGTAAAATATTCAGAGAAATATTATATTTGATCTTATTACTCATTGAAATATGATGTCTATTTATAGGCTTACAAAACTTGGTCTCCAAGTTAGGGATTACATCTCTCAATACTATTACTTATTAATAATACTATCCTCTAATATTCCTCAAATATTTTTTACTATGTCCAATTCAGAAAAGCTGTCTAATAGGGGCTGACAAATGGCAATCAATATGTTGAGACATTAAATTTATATTTGTTATAATGCCAATATGCATAACATCCTTGTAACTCATGGTTGGTGTTGGGATCTCCTTCATTATTGTTATTATAAATAATATAATATGCACTTCAATAAAGGAGGTGGATAGGGAGGTTGTCATGCCCCAACACCACGCAGCTTAAATTGGGAATGCAACAATGGCAACACATTTACAAGATGGTATCTCATACCCATGCTTAGCCTTTCAATAGTACAGAACAAAATATAATATTTCAAATAAGCTAATACTTAAAGCTTCATATCAAACTTAATACATAACACTAATGCAAAAGCTAAATAAATCACGCTGAATAATACAATATTTTTCAATGTCCTTCAAATTTATTCTACTAAGACAGATTTATCTTCAAATCCGAAGGCAAATAATAATAGCCTTCTCCTCTGGTGTGGTACTCCATAAAAATGCTCCATAATTCTATTCGGTATCTGAAAATTTTTAAAAATAACAAAGTGAGCTACACATCCAATGAGTATGACAACACCTCACTAGTGTGGATCAAACAAGTTGTATAAAAATAATTCATAATCTTACAGCAGTTTAGAAGACATGATAGCTAAAACATGAATTTGATGTAACTATGTCAATAACGATATTATTAGAAGTTGCTATGTCATTATAAAAAATGCAATATAACATAATTTCAAAACAATAATTGATTTGAGCTAAGTGATAATAGTTTCTCGAATTATGTATTAACAATGCAATTCGAACGTTACTAGTTCAAGACATAAAATATGGTGCTAGTTCATACAGTAACTGTAAATCACCCTTGGGGGGGGGGGTTGAATAGGGTGATTGTGCGGAAATTAAAAACTTGAATTAAATGCGTAAAAATAAATAAGAAGAGTTAGAGAAAGCAAACACAGGAAGCAAGCAAGACAACGATATAACGTGGTTCGATATCCAGGTCTACGTCCACACCACCTACTTATAGGAATTCTCCGCCACAAGCGTTCCACTGTACTTTATACCCTTCTACAGTGATTCTCGGAATTCAGGCCGAGAGATCTATTACACCTGCAGGGCTTCTATACACAAGTCCCGCAAAAACTCACCGCAGTGGAAGAAAAGAAAAACTCTTAAGATCTAAAGCGATCTTAACTAAAGAAAACAATAAAAGCTCTCACTCTCGGATCGTTGATTGATTGATTAGTTCAGAAGAATTATAAATGCAAGGGATAAAAAATACTCAGTGAATTCGTCTCTACTTATAGAGCAAGGAAATGTATCTTTCCGAAAATAAAAAGAGATTGCCGAAATAGTCAAACCTGCACTTGGACGGTTGACTGCTTTGATTAGCAGTCAATTGTTCATCTTTTAACTCGAAAGTCAAGCGACGACCAGTCGACTGTGTGACGGTCGACCGATATATTGTACGGTCAACCGCTATCGTGCAGATTCAACTTTTATTTAGCAAATCCACTTTATATTATTTTCAAAACTAATTCTTCAATCAACAATACTTTACATATTAGTTCATCTCATAAATAGAAATAAAAAAACTATTTTTGCTGGATTTCTTGAGATTTGAAACACATGCTTCTTTTCTTTGATGATTGCAATCTCCTTTGATACATGCCTCTTTTGCTTGATTGCCAATCACTTTGAAACTTTTATTTTGGTTTTCCTTTTTCTGTAGATCCTGTAAATCTCAACTGAAAATATTAGTTGTAAATAGTTCGTTTTGTGCACACCAAATTTAGGGTCAACAATCTCTCCCTTTTGATGTGAACAAAACATACCGTAGAATTTAAGTTTAAAATAAATCAAATTCAACTTCTCCCCCTTAATCCAATACTCTCCCTAAATTCATGCATGTACGAATTTAAATGAGTGTGTGTTCATGATACATTCTATATGCATAAGATTGGCTTATCTCATCTACTTGAAACCATGCACACATAATGTGAGTTAAAGATAAAGAACACACAAATTTAGTATTCCCTTTTAAAGCACAATTGTAAGAAATATGTCCTAATCTACAACAACAGTGACAAGTAATGCGATTATGCCTTGGATCATGCACATGTGCATAATTATGTGTTGATTTGTAACTATTTTGGTGGCTATGCATATATGTATGACAAGATTGCTTAGAATTTTGACGTTGTATGGGCTCATTGTAATCAAGTCCCCGATTATCATGATATGACCTTGAATTCTTTGTCATAAGATAATTGATCCCTTCATATTTTTCAACCATTTTTTCGAGCTCAATTATTCTATTACAAATTCTTTTTCTAGTTTCCTCATCGTCTTTGATATTTTAACGAAGAGTGTCTAGAGTAGCATCAAGTATCCTATTTTGTTCGAAGGCTTCCTTACAACCTTCCACTACCTCATCAAATTTTCTTTTGCATTCATTTAGATTGTCGATGAGTGTAGCAATATAAGCAGATTTCTCATTAATTTCCTTTAGGTTTTCATTATGTATTGCCAAAGATTTTTGAATCTGTTGTTTCAAACATTCATTTTCTTCTATCAACACATCATGATCCTTCCTAAATGACTCAAATTTTTCAATAATCAAGGAATTTTTATTTTTCAACTTTTGGTTTTTAGCAATGCAAGAGTCATGTGATTCATTAGATATTTTCTTATATTGTCTCAACGCACGACTTAATTTCTTTGCATAATCTCTTAAACCATTATACATGTCAACTAGATCATCATAGGTGGGTTCTTCGATTACCTCTTCTTGGAGTGATGATTGCACATCACCATCCCCAAGAGCCATGAATCCAAAGTCGTGTTCTTACTCTTCACCGCTGGAGTTCGAATCTAGCCATGTAGCCTTTAGTGCCTTCTTTCTGATTCCTGAGTTGGAGTGATGATACTCTTTGTTCCTACCTTGCGATAGGGGACAGTTTGGGCGGATTTGTCTTGACTTGTTGCATTTGTAGCACACATCATTTTTGTCGTTCTCTTCTCCTTGTGACCTACCATATTTTTTGCGTTTGAGATGCTTACAGAATTTTTTAGTTAGCCGAAGCTGCCGAACGATATCTTCGTCTGATTCTTCATGGTCTGATTCTGATTTTGATGGTCGTGAAGTTTCTGCTTTCAAGGCAAATGGTCTTCTCTTCAGTTTTGGATTCAATCCCGATGTTCTGCCGGTACCTCTTTGTTTCGGCCATCTTCATCTCATACATCTTCAATTTTCCTTGAAAAGTGTATTAGTCAAATCCTTTCTCTTCAACTGTCTTCCTATTTGCAGCAGCCTTGATATCTCATTCAGGTGTGAGACAGCTTATGAGTTTTCCGATATTTCGGTCATCATCTAACCCCTTACCTAAGCTCTCAAGTTCATGTGCGATCATATCAAAGTGAGCTAGCATATGATCTACGGTTTCTCCTGAAAGCATACAAAAAACATCAAACATATAAAAACATAAATTAACTTTTGCCTTTACCTCAGATGCAGTCCTTCATGTCGTTTTAGCATGTTGTTCCAAATTTTATACGCCGTTTTGCAATTTCGCCCACATTGCATGAGCTCTTGATTATTCAGACCTGCATAAAGTGCTGTCACATGAAATTTGCAGTTTTCAATACTAGTTCATCTTTTGTGAAAGCCTTCTTTCCATCACTGATAGAGATATTTGTTTTGTTTACACAAACATTCCATACTTCTTCTTCAAGCATCTGCAAAAAGTGAGACGTACGAACTTTCCAAACATCATAGCATGTTTTGTTTACACAAATATTGGAGATGAATGGCTCCGATGAGTACAAGTTTTCGAGATGAGGAATTTCGGCCATTGGACCTTTTGCTCAAGCGTTTAAGCTCTTAATGAGCAAGCACCTCGTCCTGATACCACTGTAAATCACTCTGGGGGGTGAATAAGGTGATTGTGCAGAAATTAAAAACTTAAATTAAATGCGTAAAAATAAATAAAAAGAGTTAGAGAAAGCAAACACAGTAAGCAAGCAAGACACATTGATATAACGTGGTTCGACCCCCAGGTCTACGTACACACCACCTACTTGTAACAATTCTCTGCCACAAGCGTTCCACTGTACTTTAAACCCTTGTACAGTGATTCTCAGACTTCAGGCTGAAAGACCTATTACACCCGCAGGGCTTATACACACAAGTCCCGCAAAAACTCACCGAAGTGGAAGAAAAGAAAAACCCTCAAGATCTAAAGCAATCTTGACTAAAGAAAATAATAAAAGCTCTCACACTCGAATCGTTGATTGAATGATTAGTTCAGAAGAATTATAATTGCAAGGGATAAAAAATACTCAGTGAATTCGTCTCTATTTATAGAGCAAGGAGATGTATCTTTCCGAAAATAAAAAGAGATTTCCGAAATAGTCAAATCTGCACTTGGACGGTCGACCACTTTGACGAGCAGTCAACCGTTCATCTTTAACTTGAAAGTCGAGCGATGACCGGTCGACTGATTCATCTTTTCCACTGCGATGAGCGGTCGATTGTTGTGACGGTTGACTGATATATTGTACGGTCGACCGCTATCGTGCAGATTCAACTTTTATTTAGCGAATCCACTTTATATTATTTTCAAAACTAATTCTTCAATCAACAATACTTTACATATTAGTTCATCTCATAAATAGAAATAAATAAACTATTTTTGCTGGATTTCTTGAGATTTGAAACACATGCTTCTTTTCTTTGATGATTGCAATCTCTTTTGATACATGTCTCTTTTGCTTGATTGTCAATCACTTTGAATCTTTTTTTTTCCTTTTTCTGTAGATCCTGTAAATCTCAATAGAAAATATTATTTGTAAATTGTACGTTTTGTGTACACTAAACTTATGGTCAACAGTAACATAATAGAAACAATTCAGAGATAGTTCCTCAGAAGTATGTATTAACAATGCAAATTTGAACTATACCAGTCAGAATACCATTATATTTCGGTTCCGAATTTCCTCTCAACTTATCTTTTCTATGGCTACGAATTATAGCACAGTAGCATGGACTCGGTAACAGCAAAGGTCGCCTGGTGATGAGTGCACTAACCTTGCCATATGTATGCCCGAAGGTCAGTAAATACTTGCAAGTCGATAAGTACCTGAAGGCGGTTATCAATACATGCAAGTCAATAAATGCCCGAGGGCCAGTAACCGTGCACTCACAATAACCATATGGCATACTCACAACAACAATAACATAGTCGGACTCACGAGGGTTTCTTTGTTATTTTAGAAATATTCATTTCTTGTTCCAGTCATTTCAATAAATCATATTCATCCTCGTTTGCATAGAAAAAGCAAATAATATTTTCTTTTTGTGTTACATGAATTTCTGCTAATCATAATTCAAATAATCTTTTTGAATTATACATAAATCAAAATCTTTTAAGGTAATTAAAATACCTTGTATATTCATAATTATTCCAATAGTGCAGTCATGCAAAAATCTCAACATGTCTGATCCGATTTTATATAGCTAAATTTGTATGTTTTATAGATGTCACAAGTAGATAATACGATAAGCATTTTACATAATATAATGTCAAAAATACTAAGGAGGAGAAGCCATTCTACTCACCTAGATATCCAAATCTTCTATTCCAATAAGTCTTCAATAATTCCTTCAATAATAATAATAATAATAATAACAATAAGCTTCTAATATTATTAGCTTTTACCATAATTTCTATAATTATCCTTCCTAATCTATAACTATTATAATGGGAGAGATGGGGTTGGGAAACAAATAAACAATTTTTTATTATTTTTTGTATGTGTGCAAACACATGCAGCGCACGTGTTGGTAGGTTTTTTTTGTCCTTTTCCTTCCTCCACGTGCATCGCACATGCATCATATTGGTAGGTTTTTTTTGTCCTTTTCCTTCCTCCACGTGCATCGCACGTGCATCATACTAGTAATAATGAAATGGAAGTGATGAATATTTCCTTAATAAAAGCTTCACTAATATCAATCTCTACTCCTTGTTACCTCACTAATATCAATCTCAATCTCAAACTTATGTAAATGTGGTGTACAAGGTGTAGGAAACTTGATGTAAAACTAACCCTAAATAGAGAATTTTCAAGAATCTTAAAGGATTAATTTTACCAATATGTAATGCGGATCAAAGTTGGAATTTTGAACAATTAATCGGTTTGATGGATTTTTAAGAATTGAATTAAGTTTCACAAACCCAATTAATAATTCAGTTTTAACAATCAATAATTAAATTCCTAAGTGTTCTTAGCAAGTAAAAGATTCAATATTGATTCGTACTCTAATCAAGCATGTGGAACACTCAATCTCAATTGTTTTTGTGGACGATAGACAAATCAGATAATATAATAGAGATGATAATTGACAAAGCAGTATAACACAAATATTTGAAAGTAAGAAAGAGTACCGGGATTCGAAGAAATCGTCAGATCTAGAGTTGGCAGCAATAGTGGCAAGGTAGCGAACGCAGCCTGAGAACACCAGCACAACAGCAAAGGCGTCAGTTGGAGGGCTGTTGGGGGTTGCGGGATGAAGTAACAAGGGCACGGTTTGAAGGCAGTAAGGATTTGCTGTTGGGTTGTTGTAGAGGCAAAAGCAAGGCAATAGAGGTGGCGATGGGTCGGGAAGGCAGTGAGGGTGGTGCGGGCGTGGTGGTGCAGGCAGCGGAGAGTTCTGTCTTGGTGTAGGAAGACAGTGGGTTTGAGGAGCCTTCGGGATGATGGGTTTGTGGGGATCGGGAAAAAAGAAGGACAGAGAAGATGAATAGGGCGTTTGAAGGAGGGGGGGTAGATTTGTTTAGGGTTTCGATGTGACGACGATGTTGGGGGTGTAGGCGGCGGGGAGAGGGAAGGGCGAGGGCGACGGAGTTGGGCAATCGGGTTGATGGCGGAGGCGGTCGAAACCGGAGAGGTGAGTTGGATTTTGGTCGGGATTTGGGGGAGGAAGAAGACGATGGGGAGTGGGAAGGGGAATTAGGGTTGGGTTGTTTTTATTTGGGGATTTTTTTAATTTGGGATAGATTTTAGAGTTAATCACTAACCCTAAAATTGTATTAGGATTTATCACAAACCCTAATAATTGGATCTCAATTGTATCACACAAAAAGAGACAAGAAGAGCAAAACTCAACACAATAATTTTTTTAATCAAGAATGTCATATCTTTCTCATTAATCTCATGGCCTATAAATAGGCTCAAAACAAATCTTGATACAAATCTCAAAAGATTCTAAAAATCTCAAAAATATTCTAATGCAAAAAGAAAGATTACATATGGCTATAATTGCCAAAAAAACAAATATGGTACTGAAATAAAATACTAAATTAAATAGAATTGATGTCCTCATCAAAACTCTTTGCACTAATGGGGTTTATATAGGCCTTAACCCTCATTAATTCATCCAACACCAAACAAGGAGGTTATTAATTTATCATCATTTAATCACCACTCCTTCAACCAGCCATCCCATTCTCAAATATCAAACATTTTACCCTTCAGACCCTATTAGTTCCAAATTTTCATTTAGAAAGAGAAGAAAATTTACAAATACTCAAGCCTTCTACAATAAGACTTTTGCATTTACAAGTTTACGGTATTAAAGAGGTGGTAACTGAAACTTAGATAATTAATTGTATAAAGAAATTGGAGGATAGCAACAATGAGATTGGAGGAAGAGGAGTGGGTGAGAAGAAGAGGGAATGGATATGATATTATGTTTGCAAAACAGAGAACAATGGAATTCCTCACCATCAGATATTGTAACGACAATCTAAGTGAATGCAGTTTGTACGCATTGCATCCACTACAAGGAATTGGACTCAGCTCTTTACTGTTATAGGTCCTATGTTGAAGCAGTCAGAAATCTAGAAATCATGTTATTACAAAGTATGTACTGGATTTATTTGCAAGTTTGTTGCATGTCTTTCCCTTAATTCAAAGAACATATTCGGAATTGATCATAAAAAGTTTTACGATGTTAATTTTATCACTAAGATAAATACACATGCACATAATTCTAGGTTATTAACAAAGAAATTTATGGGTAACAAAAAGGTAATTGCGGGCTAAAGA
The DNA here is from genome assembly GCA_017893485.1 of Hemerocallis citrina. Lineage (NCBI taxonomy): Eukaryota > Viridiplantae > Streptophyta > Magnoliopsida > Asparagales > Asphodelaceae > Hemerocallis > Hemerocallis citrina. The sequence goes on from CM030365.1 coordinate 221,902,611, forward strand.
CAAACACCTCCTTCTCCCATTATACATTATTACAGATATATGTCCCTTGATGGGGATGCACAGAGCTAAGATAATGCACATGCGATGCACGTGCGATGTATTTTTTTAAAATATGTATTGTACACGTGCGTTGCACGTGGGGAAAATGGGGAGGGGGAATGGAAAGGACAAAAAAAAATCTACCAACACGTGCGCTGCACGTGTTGACACACACACTAAGAAATAATAAAAAATTGTTTATTTGTTTACAACTCCAACTCTCCCATAGTAGAGATATATGTCCCTTGTTTCGTACTAAATTTGTTGATTGTTTGCTTCTCTTGACAATTGCAGTTTTGTAAGCTGACTTTACTTTATTATTATTAATTACAGAGAACGCCAATTCTTTCATATATCCTTTATGTGTTCTCATTACATAAATTACGATAGTTCTCACCGTGTAATTTAACACAATATCTTGCCAGATACATACTTGGAGGAAATGGGAAGATGAGGCTCACAGAGATCGATATGATTCTTATGCTGGTGAGGATCCTTATATTAAACTGAATTATGAAATGATACGTCATTGTGTTTGTTTTAATGATAAAATCGATATAATGCTTGATATTTTAGTTTGTTATGTTTTAATATAAATTCTAATCAATAATTGTTTTGTTAGTGTGTAAAACTTACTTTATATCTTCTTCAATTTAGGTAAAGTTTGCATGCATCTTTGATAGATAGCTTTAGTCGTTTGGTTTCTCAAGTCTTTTCATTCATTATCTGAGAAATAGTTTGTGTGATATTGCTTCGAATATTCCCTCTACATTTTTGTGATGATTTATTATCCTTACAACTATATTTTGGAGAGTGGAGTAAGCTAAATGTCAAGTCATCAACACATGCAATTAGAGCGGAGTAGTGCACATCCTTTTTCCTTGAGCAATAAATACATTTAGGTCACGGAAAAAGAAAGAAAGAAATTCGATGTGAGCAGTTGAATCCAGCTAGCTCATGCCCAGCCCCGTGAGAGTACTATAGTGCTCAGCATCAACTTCATATTGTTCAGCATTTTTCTTTCTTCAGTACTCATGCGCTATGAATGAAAATGAATGGACAAAAGATAGTGAATGTGATGGATAAAGGATTATTTTCGACAGATTACAAACAATTTTTATTTAGTTTCTCAATTGTACATGTCTTCGGTCATTGACAATAGTTTGATTCATTGTTTTGCAGAAATTACCAAAGCATTGACAATGAGACGGCAGTCAACATTCCTCAATGTGTCAAATCCTTGGTCCAGAAATTGCTTTCTTGTTTGGTTGGTTAGTGAAAATTCTATCTGCTCCGATTCTTACATTCTTACTTTAAGTGATCAATGGAAGTTTGTTAGGGGATCAAAATACCTATGCTAACAAATGGTTAGGGTTGTAGACTTGTGCAAGTCTTATGCTTTTCAGATTCATAATGATATACAATTTTTGCAGACATGTTTTTTCCGTCAGTTTGGAAGGTCTGTTGTGCGAGCAGACTACCTTACCCTTCGCAGGGCTTTCATTTTGGTAAATCATACTCCGCAGCAAACATTTCTGTTGAGCATTTAATATTTTTGTTATTCCTGTTTTGTATGTCTAAGCTTATTCTTTTCTTTTGACTGTGACAGAACCACCATCTTTCATCAACATACGATTTCCATAGTTATATGATACGCTCTATGGAAGAAGAATTTAAGATGATTGTTGGTGTGAGGCAAGTTATATGATATCTGCTTTGAGCCCACAGTAATTTCTTTCTGTAAATCGTTTTGATGTAGTGTTTATTTATCAAGTCATTTTAAGGGAGGACAAGTTTAAAATTTTAAAAAAAAAACTTATTAGGAGCTAGCTGACATAAATTTCTTTTTTATAAACTTGCAGCGGACCGTTGTGGGGTTTTGTCATTGCCTTCATGTTGTTTAACATAAATGGTGAGTCATAATTCATTTTCTTGTCCTAATTTAGCAAATAAACTTTTGGAAAACAATATGAAATGGAGGATTTTACTATTTGAGCCTCGAGTTTACTCCATCTCGAGTAGGAAATAGTTTCTTTTCTTTTCCTTTCTATCTTGTTATTCTTACTTTCAGTCCCAATGTGGCAGGTTCAAATCTCTATTTCTGGATAGCCATCATACCTGTTACTGTAAGAAACTCCAAATTATGTTGTTAATTGTTGCAAATATAATTTCTTTTTCATATTTATTTAGTTTATGCCCTGCTTTTTCTTTTGCAGCTAGTGCTTCTTGTGGGTGCTAAGTTGCAGCATGTAATTGCAACCCTGGCTTTGGAGAGTGTAAGCATAAGTGGGCTCTTCACTGGTGCAAAACTAAATCCTCGAGACGATCTTTTCTGGTTTAAAAAGCCAGAGCTTTTACTGTATTTGATCCATTTCATTCTCTTTCAGGTCAGTTTTCTTCATGTTTTGAAAAAATCTTCATTGTTATAATTACTGATTCACTTAATGGTGTTATCAATGTATGCAGAATGCATTTGAGCTGGCATCATTTTTTTGGTTTTGGGTACTTCTCACTTCAATTCACTGTTGTATTTTGAGCTAGTGTTCTCACTTCGTCTGGGCTTTCAGTTGATGATAAGTTCATTGTATGTTATTGCAGTGGCAGTTTTCATATAACTCGTGCTTCCTCAGGAATCACCAACTAGTATATATGCGTCTTATTTTGGGGTATGCAATTGTTATATAGACTGATTACTGTATAGTGTATAGCATGGAATATGTTCAATTGAGCTCAATAACCACATTCATAGGTTGCAAGCCTTATTCCTGCTATTTGGAACTCCCTTTGTGCATATTATCTCCTTAGTGTCTGTAACCAATTCCGGTATTAGTTTTCATACACAAATTTAACCTCCTTTGTGTTGTCGTGCAGGTTTGCTGGTCAGTTCCTTTGTAGCTACAGTACATTGCCTCTTTATGCACTTGTAACACAGGTACTAATCCTAATATGTCTATAAACGGTTATAATTCTAATAATATGCTTCCTATGCTGCACAGTACAAGTAATTGCTCAAATGCTCTAATGATTAAATGTGGGTCGATGAGAAAATTACAATTTAATGTGGGCAACTTCGTGTCGAACTACTACCATTTGATTCCCTTTTTGGAATAATTTTTGGGGCATGAAAAATTTTGCTGATTAATGTCTGTCAACCGTGAAAATCAGATGGGGTCAAACTACAAAGCTGCGCTAATTCCGCGTAGGATCAGAGAGACGATGCATGGATGGGGTAAAGCTGCTAGAAAAAGAAGCAAGCATCGCCGTTCTATTGATGATTCAACAACCATTCGTACTGAGACGAGCACGGTATGCTCGCTCGAAGAAGGCGATCAAGAACTATTTGACCATCCTTCTGAAACCCCGTTTCATCATCCTTCAGAGATCCCGTATAATCCGTCAGAAAACCCTTATGTACTCATCGAGTTGCAACCTACTACAGCTCCTACTACTGCTAACACCACTGCTTCGACCACTCCATTAATAAGACACCATAGAGAACTTGTCGGTGAGGATTCCAACCATAGAACTTTGAGTCAAGCTACTCCTCTCCTTCAGTCAATATCTGTGCCTACCTCTCCGGCCCTTACCGCTCGGAGAAATGAGATTGCTAGATCATTTTCAATGCCCCATTGGAAAAGGTGAAAACCGGTATACGCTCGTGTATTAGTTAGGGTTCATAACAGAATACCACATGGAAGTTTCAGGCCGGCCCTCAATTTCCGGGGGCCCAAGACGAAAGACCGAGATAATTATTTTTTTGGGCTCCTAATTACAATTTTCTTTGCGTGCAAAATATGTGCCTATATTTACGAGGGAAATACAAATTTGGGGTTCACATAATTGCAAATGAAGTTGAGAGCCGGCCCTAGAAAGTTTTAACTAGTCAGTTTACTTCTTTTCCCTTTTCCTTGTCCTGCAAATATTGTATATGAATTAATACTGACTTTTAAACGAGAAGAAAAATTTATGTCATTCTGGGCACATAAAGTCAAATGATTCAAGGTTGGTTGATTGTGTTACCTTTTTCCCCCTTTTTTTGTATTTCTTGTGATTATAAATTTGTAATACATCGAACTGGTTCATGTTCCTAGTGAGCACAATAGTTTCGTATCATTTCATGTTCCTAGTGAGCATAATAGTTTCGTATCATTTCAAGAGAATGGCCTGCACAACAAGGTACTGTAAGCTCATTGTGCAGTGACAAGATGAGCTCAATCTCATAGCCAAAATGATCGGTTTGTCTTCTCTCATTACATCTTTATGAAGCCGGGATTCTGAGACTGTCCCTTACCATAGAATAGTTGATTTCGCGGTACCCTGTTACTTTATTACATTTGAAATTAATGAATCAGGCTGCCTTTTCTTTGATGGAATTGACAACATTTGGGACGGAATTTCACGGTACTAGATCCCCGACTTTAACCCTATCACCCAAAGGGACAAATTGTCGTCGTCAACCGCCATCGTCGTCAGTTCCTCCTCCGATCGTTACCGCTATCTGAGTGTCAACCAGTTGGTGCCGATGCAGCACCCGACTGCCGTCGCGCGTGTGAGGTTGCTGCTGTCTCTGCCGCTTCTATCGCTGCTCTCTCTGATCTCTCTGCAGCCCCTGTGCCAAGAGAATCCCCACCTCAACATTAACCCCGCAGCCCCATATCAGAACACACCTTGCTGTCGATCTCCACCTTATACACATCACCCCGACCCAAAACTCTCGTCCAGATCCCAAATTCAACCTAACCCGACACACATCTCCACTCCAGACCCCAGCAACCTGAGCCTGGAGCCCCAATCACAGCCTCCATCACATCTAGGGTTTCAAGATTCTCACATGAAGTTGTATTTGTGAGAGAATGTCTCGTGTTTATGTCGGCAATTTGGATCTGCAAGTGTCAGAGAGAGAGCTCGCGGATGAATTCCGTACCTATGACATTAGCAGAAGTGTTTGGGTTGCTAGAAAGCCACCAGGTTATGCTTTTATCGACTTTGATGACCATAAATGCTCAAGATGTAATCTGTGACTTAGACGGTAAAAATGGATGGAGGGTAGAGCTTTCTCATTAACTCTGGAGGAGGTGACGGTGGCCATGGTCATGATGCTAATAACAAGAAGTTTGGGCAGATTAAAGGAGAATTGCCCTACGTGCATGATCAGTGCTATCAACAGTGACTCGCACATGAAGCCTCCAGTTCAGCCACTTTCTAGTTAGATGAGGTTGAAATTCAAGTTATCCAACATTGTCGTGTCTCTCAGTAGCAGTCACATTCTTCTATCATATTAGCTAGGTCAAGTATAGCATGCTTGACCACTTCAGCTCCCACATCACGGGTAATGCCTCTGATCATATGACTGAGAATCCAGGTATATTATCCTCTTTTAATAGGTCCTTTCAGTCAACCGTCAGGCATGTCGATGGTTCTAGCTCCCCAGTTGGGGGTTTTGGTAATGTAACTTTAGTCCCACTTTACCACCAAGCTCTATTTTTTATATACCAAAATTTCCTTTTAGCTTGATTTGTGTTAGCAAAGGGTAAATTGCGAAACATCCCTCATTTATAGGGTCAAGCAATAAACCTCCCTAAATTATTGGCCAACAAAATAACCCCCCCCCCCCCCCCCCCCTCAAATAAAAAAATTCAAAATTCAAAATCCACCATCTTTCTCCTCCTTCATCATCATCTTCCTCTTATGACCTCCAACCCAAATCAAATAAAAAACCATCTCGACCACCATCACTGTCAGAGTTCGGGTTCCTATTGTTCCTCGATCGCGCCATGGATGATGAATCAGAGATCCTGAGATTGGAGAAGAAGGAGATTGGGGGAAATTTCTAGATCTTTATTGATTTTTCTAACTTTTATTACAGCTCATTATATAGAGCAAAGAAGAGAGGCCGTTACACTACAGGACAAACCTATTTTCCGTGCAAAATGCACCATAACACTTCCCGCCCTCTTCCCGCTCTCTTCTCATTCAAAAAAGAAAAAAGTGCACAATGCACGTAAACAACTGATATAGACAGTAAAGACAGACACGACTCAATTAAACTGAACCAGTTGAACCCATGGACTTCTTCGGAGATGCCCGTTGCTGTGGGACCCTCCGTTAATGCCCAGTGTTACTTCTTCGACCCTGACAACTCCTCCCCTCTTAAGAGCGAACTTGTCCCAAGTTCGAAGTCTGGAAACCTGCGGTGAAGATCATCAATATCCAACCACGAAGCTTCCTCAATACTGGAATTCTTCCACTTGATGAGCAATTCAATACCCATATGATTTTGCTTCTTGAACACACGCCTATCCAGAACCTCCTCTGGAACCTCTGCGGAGTCTTCTTCTTCCCACCAACTTGGTAATTCAGCTGATACCATGGGATGGTGACTACCGAAACACTTCTTAAGCTTGGAAACATGGAATACCGGATGGATTATCGCCCCTTTAGGAAGCACTAAATGATATGCTACTGCTCTGACTCTTTCGATGACACGATAAGGGCCAAAGAATTTTGAAGCAAGTTTATGGGAAGTAGGGTTCCGAAGAGAAATGTCACGTCCCGCTTTCCAAAGACACGAAATACGAGCGCGTGACAAAGCCCGGCGAATGATTTTCATCATTCATGAGCTGTAGGATCGACTCAGCATCATAACAAGAATATAACAAAATGTTCACAACCACGCATGCATGAATAATTTATTAATCAACAGATTATAATTGAAACAAAATAATAATATCTCAAATAGTTTGAAATTTGGATCAAAAGATAAAACTCGGGACTATAAGCCCGTTACAAGATTCAAGTAGCAAAGAAATAAATAACTCAGAGAAAACAAATATTTTAACCAAGTCCTTCTCCAAGCGAAGCCTAGAATGTCTGCTCACCAATTTAAGCAGGCAATTCATCTCCAAAGTCTGTATATATAAATGTAAAAAGGGAAAAAATAGAGAAAACAAGATAAACGCCCTTAGTGCAAGTTAGGGCCGCAAATAGTTCAAACAAGGGTATAAAAACAAGTGCAAGAAATATGGGACAAGATTTGGAATCAAGAATATATAACATAATATAATAGGGATGCAACAAGTGGTGGGATTCGAGAAACTAGCTAGCAAGAAGGACAACTCAAGTGACAAGGTAGAGTGACAAGTATTAGTAGTAGAACAAGTGGCTAGTGAACATGTAATGGTATTAAGCATCAAGTAACAAGTATCACATACAAGTGTCGAGTAACAAGTAACAAGTCTCAGGTGTCAAGTTGTCAAGTACAAGTATCAAGTAGCAAGTGTCAAGCATTATATTCAAGTATTAAGTCTTATGTACCATGTAATCAAGTATCAAGTAAGTATGCATCAGTTTCAAGTTTCATGTATCAAGTTTTGTGGTTATTACTATCTAGGTAGCACTTCATGTGCCATCCTTTTATCATATAGTTGCTATAGTCAATGCAATTTCGTTTAGGCCTAATGGTAGAGTTTATAGGGCGGTGCACTTAGGTATTCAGTATCAAGCAAGCCATGCTTATGAATCGAGTAATCATATAACTAGTTCATGTGTCAAGTCGTAACAAGACAAGTCATGAATCAATATATACTACTAGTTCATGAATCAAATAATATACTAGTTCATGAATCGATTAATAATATACTAGTTCATGAATCAGATAATAATATAACTAGTTCATGAAGCATGTATCAAGTGGGAAACACGGGCCCCCTTCCTAGTACACTTACCTATATTGTCCACTACTATGGTCTTTTCCTTAAACCCCGGCTTATTATTTATTATTATCATCACACAAGCATGAAAGTATGCGAAACAGGTCAAGTAAATATGATCATGAATATAGAACAAGTTTAAGATAATTATAAAGCATATTAAAGGGTCAACACAAATTAAGATTATCAAGAACTACGAGAATTGCAATTCTAGACAGCATGACGTTGCTGCACCAAAACTGCAATTCCTGTTGCTACAAGATAGCAAATGTGAATCCGTCATAAGGCCTAGAAACTAGACTCCTCCTCGGTTCCAACACATATAATTAAGACACATAAAAGTTGTAGCAATTGATGTCAAAACAGCAAACTATACAACATTTGTGTTCAGCCAGAATTTGTAAAACTGAATTTGTACAAATGAAACAGGGTTGAAACATCATTAATTAATTCTAAGAAAATTAGAGAATGTTCTCTTGGGTATCCAATATCAGCATGCAAAATTTCAAGTCATTTACTTACTGGTAGCATAGTTAAAATAATTGTAAACCCAAGGCGGTGCAGCAGTTTTTGTTAATCTACGATTACCGACATAGAAGCAGTAAAACTGCGATATCTCCTAAACCGTAACTCGGAATTCAAAAATTTTGGATGTTATTGACAACTAGACACTTAGGACTATATTTCATATTCAGAACTCAAGTTCAGATTTTGGTTTTATCGGGGTCGAAACAGCAAGGCAAGACAGAAACAGAAACCAACTAAAACATTTTTTGTATGAAATGAATCAAAATCTTTCTAGTTGTGAACAAGTGTATCAACGAAGGGTTGTGACTCTTAGATCATGTAATAGATAAGGCGAAACATGAGATCATCAACGATAAACAAAGAGGAGTCACATTCACAAACTACTTGCAGTATTTTCAAGGAAAAGCTTGTACTAGAAAACGAAATGTACAAAGAGATATTTGCCTTAGGGTGATGATGAAACTGACGAAAGAATAACGGGAATGGATCCCGGGCAACGAGCACGATCGGCACGAATCTTAATAAGAAGATCAAGATCAAGATGAAGATCAAGCAATCCAACGGCCGAGACAGAAAATAGAACATATAGGAATTAGAAGAGTACCAAAAGAGTAAATATACTATGATTGACAATTGAGGAATAAGAACAAAAGGTGGATCAAATGTTTAACTCACCAAGTAGAAGACGAACGGTACGATCAATGGCCGAGATCAAGTTAATCAACCAATCGACGACTAAGATCGAAGATAGGGAAGATGATGATCAGATCTGGAAATCAAGATCCTGATAATGATCAAGATCACCAAGGCGATCAGACGGTCCAAATCAGATGATGGAGATCATGATGATCATGATGATGGTGATGATCTAATTAGGATGCAGGATCGGACGGCCCAGAATCAACTAGATGATGATGATGGAGATCCCGATCGCGATGGGGATCGGACGGCCACCAATCAAACCATGATAAAAAAACCCATGATCACAGCACTACAAGCTTCGGCTTTGGCATGGAGTTGGGGTTGTTGTCGCTGTGGTGAGGCGCCGGTGGCCAGGGGGTCAGGCGGCGCGCAAACAGGGGACAGCAACGAGGGGCTGTCGCTCTGGCTGTTGTTGTCGACTTTGGGAGAGGGGACGGTGGCTGTAAGGCGGTGCACGGGAGGTGCGGCGAAAGGCTGCCGGCGATGGGGTCGCTGGTTGTTCTATCGACGTTGCTGTCGACAACTGGAGGCAGGCGACAGGGTGTCGTGACTGGAGCTGAGACTGGCGTCGGCTGCTTCTCTGGCTGTCGAGGGGACGTCAGGGCTGCGGTGCATCGCCGGAGGAGGGGAGCAGCACTGTGGGTCGATGACTGGCTGCTGCAGGATGGGGTGCAGCACATGGGGAGGCTGGCGGCACAAGATGGTAGTGCGACGACAGGACAGAGAGGTGCTGAGGGAGAGGGCGACGTTGCCGAGGTGGGGGTGTGTCAGGGCTGAGCACAGCACAGGGTAGGGGGAAATCGGGATGAGTTAGCAGGATGGGGATGACAGAGCGGCTAGGGTTTTTGGAGAGGTGAACAGTCCGGGGGATAAATATATGGGTATGTGAACAGGTTTTAGGGTTTAGATGGGATAGGGTTTTTGGTTGAGAAGGGTGTAAACGGGTAGGGTGCAAAGAAATAGGTTATAGGGTTTGGGGATTATTGGGTTAAGTATGTGGGTTTGAAGAAATCCAATAGGGTCAATGGATATTAAAATCCAATGAGAAGATATACAATTATAGAAAAATAAATAAATAAATAGATCAATAATAATATAGTAAATAAATAAATCAATTTGCGTGCATCAAATTAATACTTAAATAAAAATTCAATATAGATTATGATCTATAAGCTTCCAAAAATAAAAAGTTTATAAACAATAAGTTTATTAACAATAACAATAATAATAAGATTTGTAGTACAATACAAAAATTATTGATTAAAAATAGACATTAATAGGAGATCCAAGAATACATTTTAAGAAAAATGATTTGAAAGCCGAAAAAAATAATTTACAAAAATTTTAAATATAGAGAATACACAGAAAATACGTATTTTAAATACATATTTCTATCAAATTTTATAGCCTAGGCCGTTGTTGGGAACAACGACCTAGGTTATAAAAAATTGAATCATAGACCGTTGTTTGGAACAACGACCTTGTTCTCAGTTTTTATAACCTAGGTCGTTGTTCCCAACAACGGCCTTTTATAACCTAGGTCGTTGTTCCCAACAACGGCCTAGGTTATATTCATTTTTTTAGAATCTGTGAGGCAGAGAGTTATTTGGGAAAAAATTCCCAAAATAACCCTCTGCCACTTAGTGAGAACGGGTGATGGGCGGCTCAGATCTGAGCCGTTGATCACGATCATGAGCGATCCAACGGCTCAGATCGCTGTTTTCCAACCCGTGAAAACTAGACCCGTTTTCAATCCCGTTTTCAATGGAGCATTTGCCTATATATATATATATATATATATATATATATATATATATATATATATATATATATATATAGGGAAAAAGGGATATGAGCAACTTGCTCATTTAGTAAATAAGCAATTGATGATATGGCATGCATGTGATTGGAAAATCCTCAAAAAGGTTAGTTGTCCAATGTATCACATGCATGCCACATAATCAATTGCTCATTTACTAAATGAGCAAGTTGCTCATATCCCTTTTACCCATATATATATATATATATATATATATATATATATATATATATATATATATATATATATATATATATATATATATAGGCAAATGCTCCATTGAAAACGGGTCTGTTTTCACAAACCTGTGAAAACAGACCCGCTAGTCGTTGGATCAGTTCGAGCAAGATCCAACGGCCGTGATCGAGCCCCGCCCATTGAATGAACCTAGGTCGTTGTTTGAAACAATTTTTTTTATAACCTAGGCCGTTGTTGGGGGTTATAATAGGCCGTTGTTTGAAACAACAGCCTAAGTTCATTCAAATTTTTATAACGCCTAAGTTCATTCGACATTTTAGAGCGAATGAGGCGAAGAGTTACTTGGGGCAAAATTCTCAAATTATCCCTCCGCCACTTAAGTGAGATGGGTGATGGGCGGGCTCGATCTAAGCCGTTGATCACGATCAAGAGCGATCCAATGGCTCAGATCGCTGTTTTCACACCCAATTGAAAACAAACCCATTTTCAATCGAGCATAGCTTTTATATATATATATATATATATATATATATATGAGAAATGCTCAATTGCAAACCACTGAAGCCGTTGTTCCCAACAACGGCTTCAGTGGTTTACATACCTGTTTTCACGGGACCCGTTTGCAATGGAGCATTGCCATATATATATATATATATATATATATATATATATATATATAAAGCTCAGTTACAAACGGGTCTGTTCTGTTTGTACAAACCCGTTGCGAACTGGCTTCCTGGCCGTCGGATCACTTAGATCGGAAGCCGTTGTTCCCAACAACTGCTTCAGTGGTTTACATACTCATTTTCACGGGATCTGTTTGCAATGGTGCATTGCCCTATATATATATATATAGAGAGAGAGAGAGAGAGGCTTCTTCGGTTGCAAACGGGTCAGTGTGCACAGACCTGTGCGAACTTTGCTCTGGGTCGTTGGATCTTTGATCTAGCGGCCCATATACTTTTTTATAAAATTTTGCCTATTATATATATATATATATATATATATATATATATATATATATATATAAGGAAAGCTCAGTTGCAAACGAGTCTGTTCTGTTTGCACAAACCCATTGCGAACGGGCTTCCTGGCCGTCGGATCACTTAGATCGAGATCCAACGGCCAGGATTAGCCTCGCCCATCTTCTGCTCTCCATCACTCAAGTGAGGAGGGATAAAATGGGAATTTTGCCCCAAAATAACTCTTCACTTAGCATTTCGCTCACACCCTCTCGCTCGCCGCTGATCAACTTGTATTCTTTTTGGCCAAATTTTAACCTAGGCTCCAACAACAGCCTAAGTACTTCAGAAAACCTCTTCCAACCTTGGTCGTTGCTTTACACAACGGCCTATGTATAACCTAGGCTGTTGTGTGGAACAACGGCTTAGGTTGTACATGTGTTTTATATATATATATATATATATATATATATATATATATATATATATATATATATATATATATAACCTTGGTCGTTGCTTTACACAGCGGCCTATGTATAACCTTGGCTGTTGTGTGGAACAACGGCCTAGGTTGTACATGTGTTTTATATATATATATATATATATATATATAACCTTGGTCGTTGCTTTACACAACGGCCTATGTATAACCTTGGCTGTTGTGTGGAACAACGACTTAGGTTGTACATATGTTTCATATATATATATATATATATATATATATATATATATATATATATATATATATATATATATATATATATATAAATGTTCCATTGAAAATGCAAATGTTGTGAAAACACGTGAAAATCACCTAGGCCGTTGTTGGAACAACAGCCTAGGTTATAACATTATAACATAGGTCTAGGCTTGTTTTCATGTTTTCCACGCTACAGTACGTTTTCAATGGAGCATTTTCCATATATATATATATATATATATATATATATATATATATATCACTCCCCATCTACATTTTATCTCTCACTCTCACTCTACGCTCTCTCTCTCTCTCTTGCTCGTTCCCGGACCCAATCTCGAAACCCTAGCTCCTCCTTCACCTAATCCACCTAAAATTCCTTCACTTCACTCTCTCAGTCACCCTCTCCCTCTTCTCGAATTCTCTCCCTCCTCCGAATAGTATCCCGAACCCAAAAATCGTAACCCTAACGAAATCTCCCAAACCCAAAAACCCTAACCCTAACAAAATCTCCTAAGCCCTACTCCTCCGTCTACAATAGTGTCTCCACCTCCTTTCTCTCCTTCCCAAAAACCCACATTTGACAAGGTATTCACTCTACTCTTCCTATGTTGATTCATAGGAATTTTTGTTTATTTTTTGAGTTGTATTTTTGTGATGCGTACTTAGTTATAAGTTAGTTTAACGATGTGTATTGTATATAGTTATTCGCTAATTGTAGACGGCAGAATTGCAGAAGTAGTTGTAGATCCTCACTCAAATTATAGTTATAGTTGTAGATTTTAGTAAAAGTGAACAGAAGGTTCCAAAAATTGTAGAACTTTACGAGTAGGTCAGACTCAACACGCACAAGCCAACGCAACTTGTAGAGACGAGTTTCGACTCACGGTTTGCGAGATACGGCCGTGTATCGCTTTTATTCAATAAAAACCAAGTAAAGTGATACATGGTTGTATCTTACAAACCGTCAGTCAAAACTCGCATCTACAAGTTGCGATGGCTTGTGTGTGTTGCGTCCGATATACTCGTAAAGTTTCGAAATTTTTGGACCCATTTGTCAGGTTTTCTCCCGTATATCAAACAACAACTATATATTGAAAGTTTTTTAGTAGGGTTTTACTAGAAAACCGCACAAACGACGTTCCAAAAATACGAAACTTTGCAAGTAGGCCGGGCTTACCACACATAAGCCAACACAACTTGTAGAAGCAAGTTTGGACCCACAGTTTGTGAGATACATGCGTGTATCACTTTGCACTCTTTTTCATGAGTAAAAGCGATACACGGCCGTATCTTGCAAACCGTGGGTCAGAACTCGCTTCTACAAGTTGCGTTCTCTTGTGTGCGGTTAGCCCGACCTTCTCGCAAAGTTTCATATTTTTTTAAACTCATTTGTGTAGTTTTCTCACGTATTTCATTTTGTATCTATATATATGCAAATTTTGTATTGAGAATTTTTTGTTTTAAATTTTTTATAGAAAAATGGCCATAACGAGGGGATCTGAAAGGTCGTCTGACAGTGGTAGGGGCTAAGCATCCTCACAAGGCGAACCTTCCACACAAGTAAGAGAATTACTAGTTTTGATTGTGAAAGTTGTATATGTAATATTGTATGTACAATAATAACATTTTAAATGTTGGTGTAGGTTGCTAGCCAACCATCCTATTCCGCCGATGTTGTTACACCATCTTCGGGTGAATATTGCAGTCCAGGACCTTTACATCCACACAAACTCACTTTGCAAGACCGCCACAAATCTGAGGAAGTATGAAGAGGAACGACGCGGAATTGTAACTTCCGTATGCACGAGACATTGACGATGCACCTGCATACCCACGAGTACCTTGTCCAAGCCGGTTTTTAGGAAGTTGGTGTAACACCCCGAATTTCAAATAAGGATAAATTCGAGATTTCACAGGATCTTTACTTCACTTCGTACAATTTTACAAGGAAATTTTAAAACTTTTTATTCACAATACATCAGAGTTTATTTACACTTGGTTTTTACACAGCGGAAGAAATAAAACTTACAACATTTGAAAACAAAAATATAACTTGTACAATTTTAACATCATTTGCAACATCTTTAACTTTCAAATAGTAACAGCATATCCACTTTATAACTTCTTGAATAGTCCTTTACCTGCATGTTAATCTGTGGGCACGTCAGTTACTTACAACTGACGAAATGTTATACACAGCTATCCTCTCTATGCCGGGAATAGTATAACGATCTCATACTTTAACAAATCACAAAAAGATTGAATGAACAAGTAAAGTGTCAAAAGTGATTGTTCTAAACATAAGTGTATGTTATGCCTTAACGCCTAATGCACACAATTCTACACTAGGATGACACTAATGCACACTTGTTCGGATTCTATGCATCCCATACTACATAGGTCCGAGGGCAAGCTCCTACGTTCTCACAATACAGGGCTCGATCCCTCACCATGAAAACTATCCGGTAGCAAAACAAAGTTCAGACTATTCCACGAATTTGAATCCCAGCCTTGGAGTCCACCGCCGGCTGTTATAACAGATTCCACATCGTGCGAATCGTCCCGTATGTGACCCTCTAGCCCAGTATATATATATATACATTGGAGACGGTAAACACAAAAACCCATCCGTCCGACCACTCAAGATCCCGGAGTCCACCGCTGACCCGTCCTCATAGTCCCGGATTAAAATATAATAATCCGTCTCCCACAGGGCAACCTCAGTCCACCAACTGGGTCTATAGTCTTGGAGTCCACCGCCGACTATATAGAGCACCCCACTTACGTTTCCCTAAGTTTACTACAACTCCCCCTAAGTGCCTAATTTTCTTAGTTCAAGACATGAATAATTTCCACTCATAGAATTAGTTTTACCTCCTACCGGACTTAATCAACAAATACGAGATAGCTCCTTAGCCATATCTCCGAATTATTTCTCAAATCTTTTCTTTCAATAATGCCAGTACCGAGGTCTTACTAACTCTAAATCATAAACTTTCATGTACAAGAAGCATGGTACACATACCCATTGTAAACATGTCTTAAACTTAATTATTTTCATATCTCTAACTTATTCATAACTTGTTCTATGTCTCATTTAGCACTATTCATAATTCCTTAATAATAATTCTTTTTCATGAAACCATTTCATTCAACATCGATCTCACAAAATTTTATCCTTTTCACAAACATGATTTTATCACTTGCAATCTCATTTACAATTTAACTACATATATTAATCAAGTATTCAACACAAATGAATAATCCCATCAAAGACAATTAATTTACACACCAACAATTTACTTTTCTTCTAATGATGCAAATCATGTTCTTCAACAATTTAATTTTTTAAGACAAATATCAATCTATCTCAAAGTTACTTTTATTTCTCAAAAATATACATGTAAAACTTTGAACTTATTTATAGGTTCTCCATCACATTTTATGTACACTAGATTTGCCCCAAATTTTAATTTACTCTAAACTCATTAATTTAACTCAAAAAAATATATATAATAAAACCCCACAAACCTGGGTTTCGAACCAACACATGCTCACACAGTGCCCAAAACACTCACAGATAGCCACCAGCCCAAGTGGGCAAGGTGTCAAGTTCCCAGACAAAATCTCCTTAAACTCATCTTGGGTTGAAATAGTTTTAAAAAGTAACTTAGAAAAAAAAAGTTTTGGGCCTTAGCAAGTTTCGAACTCAACCCGGACAGCAGCCAGCGCAGGGCTAAGCCAACGGGCCAAGTGCACCCCACAACTTACAGGCAACCCGATGGGTCTTATGCTAACTTTCTGTTATTACATTATTTATTAAAAATAAAACTCGATTTCCTCGTACTTGATCAATCCTTTTATTTGATAAAAATAAATTTATATAACTGCGATTATTTTATAACAGCAACTTACTGATCGATATATCATATTTTAGAAAAAAATAAAACCAACTTTCAAATTTGTTTCCCCATATTAATAACACACATTTGCATTCATTTCTTTTAACTAAAAATAGTATATTATATCTTTTATAACACTCAAATGAGCTTCATAGCATTAATTTTATTTTACCAAAAAAAATATATTTTCTAATCAAAATGAAGACTCAACAATTATTCACATAATCAAAATTTTACATTCATGTATACTAGTTTGTGACAAACTAATCAATTATTCTTTTCTCACTACCATCACGATGTAAATTAACTTTACTAATCATAACATGATTTATGACTATTCACCACATCCAATAGTATAGATTGTTCTATTTTATCATAATCAAAATTTCCATACTAGCATGCATATTTCTAAATTTGGAGAGCATGAGAGCACCCACAAACATAATGTTAATCCATTTGTCAACATAGCATGATTCACTATTAGTCTCACCACATTCATAGTATAGTTATTTTATTTTATCACCTCAAAACTACTCATTCATTTTTATTAGCATGCACATTCTAAAAATTAGAAAGTAGGAGACACCCGCTTTTTCATAGTATGTTTATTAGCATGAAAATTTTGCTACATATCAATATTATCTCACAAAACTAATTTATAATTTCTAGCATAGTATTTCTACATCTAGAAAGTAAGAACCCATCCACTTTACTATACAAAACTCCTTTTTAACCATAATGAAATATCTTCCAATAATTTCATAATTACTAGTTTCTACATTTGTAAATTAACAAGCTAATGAAGGTTTCTCCTTACTTTTTGTTCTCATTTCTAAGCAACATGACAATGCTTTGTTTCTTAATCAATAGTAATATTCCTACAATTTGGCATACATAAAAGCATGAATTCTAATTATCATATCAAAATTTATACTACTCATAAAGCATGCAATCCCTACAATTAGAAAGCATATGATCACCCACCTTAGTTTGAAGGTTGAAAAACTACAAGGAACGGGTTCCTTCTTGCTCTTAACTTCACAAGCACTTCTAGCTTCTCTTCTCCTCCAAGCAATAGCCTCCAAGCACAAGAACTCTCTTACTCTCTTTCTTTCTCTTTCTTATTCTTGTTTATTTTTTGGTGTGAGAAGAGAGTAAAATGGTGGCTATTTATAGGTTTTTGCTAGGGTTCTAATTGCATAATTTCACACCTAATAAATCCTCCTATTTAACACAATTAAACACATTTTCATAACCCCCATAATTTAATCCTACAAATCATAACCCCCCTCCTAATTAAACCTCCCAAATTATAACTCCTCCTAATCAAAATCCCCTCTTTTTCTCATACTAACTCTCATATATCTCTCTCTCCCAAGAACCAAACCGGCCACCCAAATTTTTTATTTTTTTTTCACACAGCACACTTGTGTGCTGTGTTTACCCAAGTAGGCCCCATACCCTAATTCATTTATATACTAATAAGCTTCTAAACCATAATATCCAACCCACAGCATAACTTGATTCTCACCATTCCATACCCATTTCCATTTGATCCCATCCTATTACAATCCAGACAGCCTAAGTCTTTTTAACGTGGGCCCCCAACTAAAACCAACTCATTTCCATTTAATCCATTTCACATTTCATACATTATATCATACATATAATTATCATACTATATATTATACACTATATATTGTATACTATATTATTAAGTAAAGTTAGTTCAAATTAAATTTTTATAATAAATGCACACACACATTTTATGAAATTTATATCGAGAAAGGATACGCCTAAATGCGCGCACCGAAACCAACACGTGTGTCGCACGTGAAAACATGAAAATGCGAAAATCTACTTTATTGATGAAAAGTTATTAAATATAATTGAAAATAATATAAGAAAAATATATTTACTAATTTTATGTATTTCATGATGAAATCGCAGCACGTAGAAAACACGTGTATTATACGTGCGGAAATTCGAAAAATGCATTTTAATCAAAATAGGGGAATATAAATTTCCGCTTTATAAAATATATTTGAAAACATAAATAATTGAAACCCAGAAATTACCACCCTTAGCGGCGGAAAAATATGTAATCAATACGTGCATTGAAAACACGTAGGAAACACGTAATATACAAACATTGAAATATTATATTTTTGTTGACTCAAGATAGGGAAAAATCAATACGGAAAATGTATAAATAGTTGGTAATCAAAATACGTGGTGAACACACGTTACAGAATACACGTGCGTAGCACACAGGGGCAAAATTGTAATTCCAATTTTGCGGGGTGTTACAGTTGGTTTGATGGATAAGGTAAAACTCTTCTGATAGATGGGATGACCGTGACGGGTAATATGAATTTCCAGAAAATAGAGTTGTGTAATGGGGTAATTGATCGATGAATCGAGTGACTACGGTGTGCAGTCTACACTAGGGCATATATTCTAACTGTGCTTAGAGATGTTCTCTTGCTTAACTCCACCGAAGATACCGTCCCGCTTATGTATCTACGATTGCTCCGACCTAAGCTTAGCCGATCTGTAATGCCCCTGCCCCTAGTTCAGACAATTTATACAATTTATAAGACAAATTAGATACTATGTAGTACAACTGCCCACCACAGGCTGCCTCTCAAAAGGTAGTTAACCGGATTGGTGACTCTTGATCATAGGCTATTTTTATTTATATATTATTTTATTCTTAATGATTACCGATATGGGATTAAGTTACTCACCTTTTCTCCTTTACCGTGTGACACCTATGCTGTTGTTTTACTCTCTCAAGTGGCAGGCCCCCCATCTCATATTGCCACATCATCACCTTTGACGAAGTCAAAGAGACCAAACAGCTCCTTCGCTGTTCTTCCTTTCTTCAACGTGGGCCCCCCCCCCCTCCTCCATACTCATCTTTATTATTTAAAAAATGCCATCACATACTTACCATTATACACTTCAGCCATATATCTCATTTTATATATATCAATTATATATATTACTATTATGTTATTTTTTGAAAATCACAGGGGTGTTACACAATCGGTATAGTTGGAAAAGTTGCACATTAGCCACTTTGTACATGAAATTGTATGCAATTGCTCTCGATGGAGTTGAGATGACTGGGTCGATGGTCTTGCTTCAGATGAGAACGTATACACTTGGATCATCCCCGTATTACGAGGTCCACGGAGGGTTGGGTGGCTCATGCACCCATCGTTGAGATGCGACCACCTTTAGGTGTGTAATAGGCTAGTAGACGAAGCTACAAAGACAACCCAAAAGGAGTTCTAACATACTACAGAGACAACTCAGACGAGCTCGACCAACTGCGAGGTGAATTGGTAATTTGGGAGTTGTATACCCCCGGTGATGAACCGAGGCGCGAGGCGATCACGAGCTGATGCTGAATTGCGAGATGACCACATGACGTCCGATAGGTGGCGACAGCCGGCGCTGAAGTGCGAGACGACCATAAGGGGGTTTAGGTGGTAGTTTACTTGTTTTGTTGTACTTGCCAATTGCGGACTAGCCACCGCCCCTTTTGTAATTGTTCCTTTTCCGATGAAAAGCATTTTGCCCCAACTCTTTGTTTGCACGTGTTGCTTGCACATTATTTTTTGGCGCGTAAACTCCTGACATCGGATGTCATCCCTAGGGGATGGGTCTGAGGGGACATCAAGAATTTTTGAACTGAGGTCCTCCCGTGTCAGACACCATCCCGAGGAGGTGACCTTGGGATTTTTGGTGTTAAAATCTTCAGCATCGGATACCACCCCGAGGGGGATGTCCTTTCGGGATTTGGGTGTTGAAGCCTTTGGCATCGGATGCCACCCCAACGGGGATATCCCTTAGAGATTTATGGGTTGAAGCCTTCGGCGTCGAATGCCACTCCGAAGGGGATATCCTTCAGGAGGTTTTTGGTGTTGAAGCATTCAGCATCGAATGCCACCCCAAAGGGGATATCCTTCACGGGTTTGGGGCGTTGAGGTTGGGCCTCGGGTTCCCATTGCACATGACCCAATAAGTTGAATTTGGAATGAAAAATAGATCTTATTCATTGACTGTCGTAGGCAAGTACATGTGTCAGCTTTTGAAAGCATCATTACAAGTGTAAACCCCTAGGGGCCTTCATAGAATTTCATCAAGTGTTCTGTGTTTCAGGTCCTCTTGGCTCCCCCCCCCCCCCCCCCCCCCCCCGCCCCGCCCCTCGAAAGTCGGTACGGGCGGACCACTTTGGAGACCATATACGGGCACTCCCGGTTGGGCACAAGTTTCCCTTTTTTGCTCGGTTCAGATATCTATGCATGGTGATGTCCTCAGATATTTCCAGCATGTCTGAGGGTATCGAAGCAAACATGTCTCGATTTCGGCAGATACAACAGATAATTTCTCCCTTGAGGGCAGGGAGGAGAGACTTGCTCATTTTGAAGCATTTGACGGGTTCAGCCATGGAGAACGAGATTTCCTCATGCTCGTCAACCAGCTCGGAACCTATTGAACTTCGGTCTGACAGGATCTCGACCGCTTTGAGAGGAAGGGCAGTGCCCCCCACCCGTGGCAGTGTAACAAGCCTAAGCTGCCCCCTGATTTCCTTTGACGACCCCGACCCCAGACTTGGTTGGGAACTTCATGCGCATGTAGTAGGCTGAGGGTACTGCCTGGAGGGAAGCAAGGCCGAGTCGGCCCAGAATGACATTATAGGCGGCTTTGACATCGACCACCATGAAGTCCATCACCTTCGTTCGGGAGATCGGAGATTTCCCTGCGGTGGCTCCAGGGTAACGATTCCCTCGATCTGGACTGGGGCACTAGAGAAGCCGTGGAGGGTGTATCCTTCCAGTTCCAGTCTCTCCCGAGAGAGCTTTAAAGCTTCGAAAGCCACTAGGAACATGATGTTCACCGAACTTCCGTTCTCGACAAGGATACGACGGGCTTCGTGATTGGTGAACACAAGGCTTATGACCAAGGCATCACGATGCGGGACTCGGACACCTTCTAGGTCTTCATCTGAGAAAGAGACCGCCAATCCGAGACCTCGGGGAGGGGGACAATTGTGAACAGAGTTTACCTCCCATACGAAGACCTTGTAGGAGGAGCTAGACTCCCCTCCCATGGGTCTGCCGTGGACGCTGTGGAGGATGTCTAGATTATCGGTATCCTGATGCTCGAGCTCTGGCTCTGGACATTTGTTTGCTCCCCGAAGGGACGGAGAGGCTTTTGGGACATTCCGAGTGAATTTGGCAAGGTACCCTCTCCGGATGAGGCCTTATTTTTTTCCTTCAGGGCTCGGCAGTTATCGGTGTCATGGCCATGGTCCCGATGGAAACGACAGTAGAACCTCCAATCTTTCTTCTTGTTTGGATTGTTGGACCGAGGGTGTTGGAGTATGTCGTCGCCCTCTATTTCCATCAGGATTACTAACACGCTCGCATTGAGCGGAGTGAACTTATCGAACCGCGGATGTGGGAGGAGGCGCTTCTGCCCCAAGGCATCTTTCTGGGTTTTCTTGGAAGGCTCGGAGCTGTCCACCTTCCTCTTTCCTTTTGTAGGGGATCATTTTCGTCCCCTAGGGTGGAGGGCCTCTTCGGACCGAATGTACTTCTCACTCCTATGGAGAAGGTCGGGAAAGTCGATGGGTGGCTTCTTGGCCATGGAGGCTTTCAACGAGTCATGGCGGACATTATGCCGAAAGGCCGCTGCTGCTTCCCCGGCATCGAGGGAGGAGATCGACCGTGCTTTGGCCATAAACCCCTGTACGCAATCTCTGAGGGATTCTTCGTCCCTCTGTCTGAGGTCCAATAACGAGGTGCTCGTCTTCTTAGCCTTTCGGCTAATCACGAAGTGAGCGAGAAAATTCTCCTCGAGCTGGTTGAAGGAGTAAATTGAACCGAGGGCGAGTTTGGTGAACCATTCCCGTGCGAGGCCTCTCAGGGTAGCCGGGAACGCATGGCAGAGAAGGGCGAGACGCTGTGAATCATCATGAGGATTTTGAAGCCCTCAATGTGATCAGCTGGATTTGTTACTCCGTTGTAGGTTTCGAACTATGGAGGATTGAAACTCCTCGGGACGGGTGCGTCGAGGACGTGGGAGGAGAATGGCGGCATGTTCGGCTGATATCTCTATTCGGATTGCCTCCCACCTTTGCCGATCCGAGCAAGGCGTTCTTCCATTTCTTGCAATCGCTTGAGGATTGGGTCTTCCCGTCCCTTGGATCGGGTTGACCCGTGGGACTCGTCGTTCCCGTGCTCGGCTCCTCCTGCTCGGTCAGTGCGTTGCTCGATTCGAGTCCCACATCGGATTGCCCAGAGGATTTCGTCCCTGAATTCATGGAACTCCGCCCTCATCACGTGACCTCCATCCCCGCGGTTGTTCAAGGGTCGGCGGTCTCTCATGGAGCAGATGCACTCTCGGTCTCGACCATGAAAGGAGTGATGGCTTCCCGAGATCGGATGAGACAATTTCGGAGGTTGTCCTCATTCTGTCGATTATTGATAACATTTCTTAGGTCGAACACCACCGGATGGGTGACCTCTCGTGCTACCGAGCGGGATGCGCTCAGAGCGGGTTTCTGCAGCCCTTGCCCCTGCGGCTGTTGGGATCCTTGAGTGGCCGCTCGACTTCACGTTGGGCGCAGAGGAGGGAGTGGAGGGTCGGACTAATGCCCCCTGGTGGGGTCTTCTTGGCTTTGGGAGCCATAAGAAGCATTGGTCACAGAGCAGAGTTTGAAGAAAAGGCTCGGATCTGTGTTTTCCACAGACGGCACCAATCTGATGTTGCTTGTTTTCGGGTGTGGGAGTAACAGATGGTGTGAGTTTTTTTAGGGGAAGAGGAAACTCAGATCTCGGCAGCCGATCTAACTCTGTTGTGATGCTAATGTGACTGGATCTGGGAGCAATCGACCGTCGTCAGACACCTGCAAAAAAGCCAAAAACACTGGGAGAACTCCCGGTGACAGACCCTCTGATGCTCAAGTCAATGTGCAGAGGATTAAAAGAGACTTAAGTGGTGAAATAGTGATTACCTGATTACTGTAGAGGTAAGGCTGTATTTACGGGCGTGAGAATCTAATTAGGGAATATTCCCCAATCCCCTAATTAGGGAATGCGACCCGATTCACGTTTGATTGGATTCGGGTGTTGGGCCTATAGTTAGCCCACAAGTTGTTATGGTATCCCCTCGAGATTTGTGCCAGGATCGAACGGTGCACATCGTCCGCTATTTTTATCCTCGTCACAAGCTTACTGGAATCATAAATTAAATGACACAAACTGCACAATTCATACATATCTGAACTTCGTAAACCAAACCACGAACCTATCTACAGAATAAACATGAAACGGTAAAACACGTATCACAAAGACGAAGAGGTGTGAATTCCAATTCCACAACTGAAGATCAAGCCCTATTGTTTTCAATTTTACATTCTAGAACCACATCACTGAATTACAACGGTCGCAAATCTAACCACCAGAGCTATGCACAGGTTTGGAGACTTTATTGACAGCAGGTAGAATCTAAACTTGCACTTTCTGAAGAGAACTGGCTTCACCTTCCTAGAGTTTTGTCGAGGAATGAAACTAGTGTACTCTCGGGGACAGCGCCGATAACAGCATCCTTTTTCTCGCCGTCCTTGAAGATTATGACTGTAGGGATGCTTCTAATTCCATACTGAGATGATAAGTCGGGGCATTGATCGGTGTTGACCTTAAAGCAGTGTAACTTCCCTTCATATGTCTTAGCTAGTTTAGCAACAATGGGATGGGTGACCTTGCAGGGTCCACACCATGGGGCCCAAAACTCAACAATTACGGGTGTAGAACACTCCATAACAAGCGATTGCCAGGTTTCTTTTGTTACATCTGGAACTGGAAAAATGAGAAACCAATAACATGTAAATGTTAGAAAATCTATGCAGAAAATCTTTCTTGTGAATATGAAATGCTGAATTTCTTTGAACAGAAGCAGCAGAGGGTACAAAGTGTCAAAACAAAAGTAGATAAAGCAACAATTCTGGAATACTAAAATTCAAAATAAAAACGGTATAGAATCTGCTCTAATGTTTAGCATATGCTACTCCCTCTGCTCTCCTAAACTTGTCAACTACAAATCAATAGAATTTCAAATGAAAACAATAGAAAATAGTGGGAAAACAGATATCACGAGCTTAAGGCAAAATGATGCGGTGAAAGTATTGTTGTAAACTTAATGATGGATTTTCAACAAATCCCCGCACTATATACTCCATCCAAAACAGCAACCGGTGTATACTAATCGCTTCTGCAGCAAACATGATCTTCCATTTTCACTTTGCGGAAACACCACAAAGCATTTGCCCCAAATCTTTGCGGATGGCCTCATCAATCATTTTGCTCCATTCAGCTCTATTACGAAAATTCTTTTTCTTATCATATCCGTCTTAGCAGCCTCCATCCAACCCTTAGTCTTTCCTCCATTAACAACTATCCTATCAAGCTTCCTAGCTGACATGGTTAGTAGTATCTTTCCTACGTCATCTCACTTGGTTCTCCCCAAACCATGTTATCCCCAATTTGAGCCAACTCTAACTTCTCACGATGCACTCACTTCTTCCGTGCTATGTAACACTTGCACTTTGCAAACGCTCAATACTACATAAGCAGCCTTTTTATAAAAGAGACAATCTTCTCTACTAAATGTACATTTTCAGTCTAAAGCGGCACAAAATTCTCGACAAATCTACAAACCAAAGCAAAAGAGAGCTCTTTTACAAAATATCGATCTCATGTAGCAGGTTGTTTTCTCCTTACGAAACAACCTGCTACACCGCTACTGTGTAGACACCAAATGACATCTTCATCAATCCTTAACGTCCAAACAATTTACCAAAATAGACAAATTTTAATTCAAAATAAGGAATATTGCGTACACCTCTTACCTCAGCGAAGTTATAAAGATCTAGTGAATAATTTGATAAAGAAACATGTCAATTAAACTGTCATTAATTCCTAAATATTTTGAACAAAAAAATAATTCTTCTTAATGGAGTTTGAATCACTAACTACCCTAAATGCATCTAAGATCCAACATTAAGAATTCAACCAATAAAAAAAAATCTAAGTGATTAGTTAACCAAAATCTGCTCATGAATCGCTAAACCCTAGATCCTGATAGCAGATTCGAAATTCTACAAAATCAATAAAAGAGATCCAAAAAATTCCATTTTTACCTTCACTAGCACAATCCTTGACCTCGCAGACAACGCTGCTCAATCGATCTGCTTTAAGATTCGAGTAACCGAACGGATGAAGCTTCTGGAAACGGCGGGAAACCGTGAGACCTTGGAATCTGGACTGAAACCTTAGATCTCGGCGAACCGGATGCGAAGACGCGATCGGGAGGTTGAGGCGAACGCGGGAAAGAGTGAACGATGGGTTGAGAACGGTCGTCGCCATTAGAGGAGTGATGAAGATCTGAGAGTTGTCGGAGTTTACTAAGAGTTATCGGAGTTTAGAGAGGAGAAAGAAGAGAGTATCTACGGTGTTGATGTGATTCGGCCAACTGTTTTGAGCTCCAGTTTTGGAAGTAGGTAGTTAGGAAAATGCACGGTTTTTGAGGGAATGTGAGGCGTTGGATGTCAATGGTGAGAATTTTCCGTACTATACTATCTTTTGCAAGTATTTATCAGGATAAAAGAGTCCGCTAGAGAGGCCCTAGGGAAAACCTCCTTCTCTGACTGAGACCTTCAATGACCTCATCTCCATCCTTAATAGCTATAATTGGAGATCTTCTGAGGGTATTGGATGGCGATGGTCTGTAGCGGGATCCTTTTCTGTTAAATCATTTTACGGTTTTCTTAACTCGAGAGGGGTGGCTTCTCCTACAGCCAGGTTCTTCTGGAAGTCTTGGGCTCCTCTCAAGGTCAAAATCACTTCCTGGTTAGCGTTCAATAACAAGCTTCTCACGGTTGAGGTTCTTAACAAAAGAAATTTAGCTTGGGGCCAGCTGTGCACCCTGTGCTCCCAGCACTCTGAAGATGCTGATCATCTATTCACTCATTGCCCCACTATTATCTCGTTATGGAAAATTTGCTCTCTCGCTTGGGGCATAGCGAACACTCCTTCTGATTTATCGTCAGTTTGGTTGTCCTTGCCACCGAACGCGTCACTTCGTAACGCGTGGATTTTGTCGGTTCACACTCTCATCTGGATTGTCTGGAAGGAAAGGAACAATAGACTATTCAAGAAACGTTGCTCTTCTTCGGCAGCGTTGATTGATGAATTCCTCTTTCTTTTCAAACTTTGGTCTTCGGAATTGAAACCTAAATCGTTAGCTTCTGCTTCTTTCTTAATTCTAGATAACGCTTTCCACTGTCTGCGTAATCTTCATGCGGTTTAATTTGTATACTTTTTTGATTTCTGCTTACCAATTATCTTCTCTCTCTCTCCTCCCCTACAGGTTTAAATATCAGCAGCTTTGGCGAATTCCAGCTTTTGTCGCGGTGTTCTGTGATCAAATTGCACCTGCGCTCTCCCCTATTTTTGTCAGTTCTGGTTGCCTTGTGCTGCTCTTTATTCTGGATTATGTCGCTGTTATTCTGGGTTTAGTTAATGCTATTTATTTTGTCTCAGCCGCTCTTCTTTTAGGCTGACTGTTTCACACTTGAATGACACTATCCTGTTGATCTTGTTCTGCTACTTTGGATGGTAATCTTTCTGTATGGTGGGCTCTTTCGAGCTTGGGTTATCCTTGTATTGTAGTCTGGTGTGTTGTGGTTGTTTTGCTTGTTGATTTTCTGTTGCCCTGCTCGACTGCCATTGCCTACGGTGCATTGGAGCTTCATCTCTTTGGGGTTCTTCCCTAGTTGAGGCTAAGCTGATTGTTTTTTCAGTGGATTGATTAGTGATAGTAGCGACTACAGTTGATTCTCTCTTTGAGGCCTTGTGCCTTTATTCTTTTTTGGGGAAGAGTATTGGTCTATTATTTCTTCATTTCCTCTTTATAGTCGAGGATTGGTTGGCTGTTGCTGGCCCTGGGCATTTTTGCTTGGGTTTGTTAGTCTTTGTGGGTCTTTTCTGCTGCTATTTGTTGCACTGTATCTCACAGTTTATAGTTTATCTTTTTGGCATGATCTGTTCACAGTGTAGCTAGCGGCTATTATTTTCTGAGTGTATGCCTTGTGCTAATCTCCTAATGTTGATGTTATTATTGATTATCCCTTTTCTCACTTGTGTGGTGTTTCGCTGTTCACTTCGCCATTTTGCAATGCTGCTCCAAGGGCCCCCTGATCCGATGATCGACAATCTGGTTTTCCGGCTAACTAGGGCAGCTTCCGAGGTGGCGTTTTCAAGCGACTCCCCGGGTGTATCTCGCTTGGAGTGCGTTCGTCTTATTGTGATGGTTAGGAGTTGGATATTGGCTGTTTTGCTCTGTGGTTCCCTTATGTTTCTGATCTATATATCTGGTTTTACCCCTTGTAAAACAATTAACTGTACTGTTTATTATTCTTATTAATAAAATGCTTTTGGTGTGGCTGGAGCTGAAAGGCTCTATCCGTGTTCATCAAAAAAAAAAATCTTTTGCAAGTATTTACTATTTTAGTACACTTTCCAAACTATTAACATTTGTGCTCTACTTGCTGCCACGTCAGTAGTGGACGCTATTTTCGTTAGCAGTATTTTCTTTTTGGATGTCACTAATGTGAATAGCGTTCTCTTTTAAAAAAAATTGAAAATTTTATTTATTTTTGTTATTTCTATCAGCGACCAAATTATTAATAAAGTCGTTAATCGGATTAACGACCTTAAATGAAATGTATTGAGCCACTTGACAAAATCTAAAAAGCTTTTGCCCTCTGAAAAAAACAAAACAAAAATTTTCTTTTAATTGCTTGCTACTCACACTAGAAGCCACAAGTGGGGAGGATTTGACATAGTGGAAGCATAATTAAAGATAAAACAACTCTCTCTCATTAATTGCTGATGATGTGTATCTTGAAATTGACATTTGTGTGTATCTAGGAATTGAAATGATGACAAGTCATATGATCATCTCTTTCTCTCCTCTCTCTATAAAAGGGTTGAGTAGTAACACTGGTCGCTAGTCGGAATTAGCACTGTCACATTTACCTGATACTCAGACCGGATCTGGACCTGGACCCAACCCGATCCTGACATTGGACCTCCCGATCTATACGAATCTGGGTCCGGGTCATAAAATAAGATCCGATGCACTTCCGCGTCCGGAGCTGGATCCGCTCAAAATAGAACTAACCCAAACCTGGACCTAAACTCGTTAAAAAGTCCCCCCAAAAATATGAAATTTGAATAATAGGGTTATATGGATATACATATAAAAGTAATTGTTAAAGATAGATGTGTAAATATAATATTTATTCATATACTTAAGTGCAAAAATTGTTAGAACGGTAGGGTATCGGGTGCAAAAATACTTAAGTGCAAATATTTATTTCTAGCTACCGGACCCGGCAGGTAGATTTTTTTTAATTTTGACCCGGAACCGGTTATTGCAAGTCCGGGTCCGAGTCCAATTTTTGGATCCGTGAGCTACCGGGTTCAAGTCCGGGTAGTGGAGGACCCGACCCGATAGGACCCGATATCAGCTCTAGTGGGAATAACGACCACTGCTTATTGTGGTCGCTATTTCAGTAGCGACCAGAGTTAAAAAAAATATTTTTTTTAAAAACAAAAGCTCTCTAGATTTTGCTAAGTGTCTACATACAGTTCATTGAATGTCGCTAATCCTATTATCGACTTAATGTATGCTTTGATCGCTAATAAGAATAGCGACAATAAACAAAATTTTTAAACTTTTTAAAAAGATACCACTATTCCTATTAGCAACATCCAAAAGGAAGATACCGCTGATGGAAATAGTGGCCAGTGCTGATGTGACAACAACTAGCCAACGAATACTAATAGTTTGGAAAGTGACCTAAAATCGTAAATACTTTCAAAAAGTGGCCTATTAGGGCAAAAAAAACTCGAACTTCAAAGAGTGTCATTTATTTATTTATTTATTTATTTATTTATTTATTTACTTTTTGAAGAAAAAATGGAATATGGCCACCCTGTTTCATTAATAAGCAATTAACCAAACAAACCGAGCGTACTGGGCCAAATTACAAACTACAAATAGGAAAATAGAACATGAAGCGACATGACCAGTACATACATTTAGAGTCCACTCCAACAACTAATTGTAAGTACGTCAACTGAGCTTCGTGCACTGCCTCTTCGGCACGCGCACACCCACCTGAAGCGAATCACGCGGGATTTAGGAATTCGCCGCTCCCATCCTTCTCCCCAACTCCCATAAACTCTCCAAATCGTCATCACATTCAGCCCAGTCAAAGTCACAACAAAAAAGAGAGCCGTGGAAAGGATACCTTCACCTCTCTCATGTTTTTGCTCTCTCAAGCGATTTCTCACCAAACAAAACTCTCACTCACCCTAACCATGGGTACAGTCAAAGAGAGAGCCATGAAGAGGATACCTTCCCCTCTCTCACGCTTTTACTCTCTCAAGTGATTTCTCACAAACGCTAATATACACCTGCATAGAGTAGTGAGAAGCAATATCTTCACTATCTCACTGTCTCACCCTCTCTCTCATGCAAAAAATCCATAACAAATCACAACTAACTGAAGGATCACCTTCCCCTCTCGTCCCTGCGGGCGGTGGACGTTGTAGATTTCAGGTTCACTGATAAGGGCGTAGTGGCAATGCTATCGCAGAGCCTGTGACAGTTGGTTAAAGGAGGTCAAATTCAGGGTGTGACTTACACACTGATAACCAAAAATCCCTAACACCTCTAATCCTACATTACCACTCAGCTCACCTCGTGGGGGGACGCCGTCTACGGGCCCAAGCCCCACAGCTGTGCTGCAATAAGTGGGCGCATCTCATGGGGGGACCCCATCTTCAGGCCCAAGCCCCACTACCGTGCTGCACATCAACAATCTCCCATCTCATCTCACAACTGCAAACACTAATCTACTCTCCCATCTCATCTCAAAACCCCAACACTCATCCCATCAAAACTCACCCCAATCAAATCCCGAACCCTTGCGTTTGGTGCGGCGACGTTGGCCCCTCCATAGCCACACGATCGACGCTTGGAGGAG
Organism: Hemerocallis citrina; assembly: GCA_017893485.1. Taxonomy (NCBI): domain Eukaryota; kingdom Viridiplantae; phylum Streptophyta; class Magnoliopsida; order Asparagales; family Asphodelaceae; genus Hemerocallis; species Hemerocallis citrina. Next base: position 221,933,310 of record CM030365.1, read on the forward strand.
CACGCCGAAGTGAGGTGGGCGGGATCTGGAGGGCGTCGACTGGTTGGAGCGTCGATGGCTCGACAGGTTCGACGGGACGGCGGGATATGGAGGGCGGCGACGGCTTGACGGGACGAAGCAGGATCTGGAGGGCATCAACTGGGCGGAGCGTCGATGACTCGATGGGACGGCGGGATCTGGAGGGCGTCGACTGGACAAAGCGGCTTTGCTCGACAGGAGCATGCCGACAGTTGCTCGACGGGAGTAGCGCCGCCTCTGTCGATCGTCGTCTTCGACGTTACTGGAGGTGGGAATAGTGACGATGAGAGGGGAGTGGTGGACGGCGGGGAGGGTCGACCGGGGAGGCGGTGGCGAAATCCTAGCCGATACCCCCTCTAAACTAGATCTAGATCTAGGGTTTTCTTTTTTGGGGTTTTTTGGGGAGCTTCTCTTCATAGAAAATCTAGAGAGAGAAACTCTAACAGACACCACACCAGTTAAAGAAAGAGTGTCATGTTAAAACATCAAAGAGTGTCATGTACCACACCAGTTAAAGAAAGAGTGTCATGTTAAAATGTCAAAGAGTGTCATGTTAAAACGGTGGGGAATTCGGATAAGTATTGTTTTGACTAACATAGGCCTGGGCTATTAGATTTTGGGCCTTGGGCTCAATCTAAACCTGACCCGTTCACAGTAACAACAAACCCATTGTCTTCTGAATTTTTTGCATTACTAGGCTACTTTTTGAAACTTTTTGCGATTTTTTAGGCCAGTAAACTATTAGCACTTTTGGCTAGCAAGTGCCACGTCAGCAGCGGCCGCTATTGGGAATAGCGGCCTCTTCATAACAACCAATAAATCGGATTTCCACACTTGGCAGATTTTTATAATTGCAAACCACTTGGAGTAACTGAGGTCGCTATTGTCAATAGCGACCTTGTATAACTAAGGTCGCTATTCCCAATAGCGACCACAGGTTGACCCAATCGCTTTTAGGCCCACCTGAGGTCGCTATTGGGAATAACGACCTTAGTTATACAAGGTCGCTATTGACAATAGCGACCTCAGTTACTCAAGTGGTTTTGCAATTATACAAATCTGCCAAGTGTGGGAGTCCAATGTGATAGTCGCTATGAAGAGGCCGCTATTCTCAATAGCGGCCGCTGCTGACGTGGCACTTGCTTGCCAAAATTACTAATAGTTTGGGATATGGCCTAAAATCGCAAAAAGTTTTAAAAAGTAGCCTAGTACTGCAAAAAATTCTCGTCTTCTTCCTCTCATACATTCTCAAAATCGAAGAAAACGACAATGGTGAAATCAGTAATCGGCAAAGAATCCCAGCTCAAAACCCTAGAAAACTGCCACTTCCAATCCTCACTCTTTTCTCAGGTCGGAATCATAATAGGGAAGCTAAACCCTAACTCGGATCGGGGATTCATCTACGATCTCATTCCAACAGTAACAACAAACCCATCGTCTTCTTCCTCTCATACATTCTCAAAATCGAAGAAAACGACAATGGTGAAATCAGTAATCGGCAAAGAATCCCAGCTCAAAACCCTAGAAAACTGCCTCTTCCAATCCTCACTCTTTTCTCAGGTCGGAATCATAATAGGGAAGCTGATCCAGCTCAAGGATCTGTGGAAGATGTTCAGAAGTCTAATGGTGTTTGAGCAGTGAGAGGGATGATTGGAAGGGAAGATGGAAATTGAAGAAGAAGAAGAAATGTATTAGGATGTATCAGCTTGTCAGCAATTATAAGTCTTTTGAGGGGGTTCCTTGTAAATAAACCCAACGATTCGCCAGCTGGCTAGAATCGGTTGGTTGTTAGGAAGTGGGACCCAGCTTATAACTGATTAAACAGCTTGTCCGACCCGTGTTTCACCCGTGTTGTACCCAGTTCAGTTGTATAAATAGCCAAGCTGTAAACTCTATTGGGATATGAATAAAAATACTTTTGTTTCTGTTCATCGTCTTCCTCTTTCCCTCTTCCATTGCTGTAGGTTCTGCTACTTGGATGGCGAGGAAGAGAGCTCCGGCCGTAGTCGCCGTCGTTGGTGAACGGCCTGGAACAATGGTATCGGAGCTTGAATTTGGGCCAGCGGACAACATGGAGCCAGAATTTGAACAAGAACCAAATCAAGAAGCTGAGAAAGTTGTTGAAGAAGGGTCTGGATCTCGATCTAGACCTAGAGCAAGGAATTCAAATGCAAGAGATTCTATCGAGCATGAGGTTGAGTTCCATAAGCACCACAGCTTTGAAGAAAGATTTGACCGGTTGGAGTTGGCATTGGATCGTCTTCTTCACAAGTCAAGAAATCGGTATTACCAGCAACAAGAAAGAGACTCCTCAAGCTCAGACGGAAGTGAAAGCAATTCAGATGAAGAATTTCGTCGTGTAAGGAGGGAGCCTGGAAGGCATCATCACTCAAGCTCCAGGAGTTCTCGGTATGCCAATCCACATATTCATGATCAAGATGATAGAAATACTAGAGAAAGAACTCGGAGATGTAGGGAAAGACCAAGATTAAGCTCAAGAACTGGTTACCAGCATCAAGAACCTGCAAGAAACTATGATAGACGACAGGAGAGAAATTAACGTCGTCATGAGGGTAACACCTTCTTCCCTAAACATCCCAAAATTGATTTGCCTAGTTTTGATGGTACAGGAGATGTAACGAATTGGATATACCATATGGAACATCATTTCTATACTCAGAGGATTGATGTTCTTGATCAATTACCCTTTAGCCTGTACTATTTGAGGGGAGAGGCATTGTTATGGTGGCGGTGGTTTGAGCAACAAGATGAGCAAATTATTGATTGGGAAATAATCAAGAAGGAGCTGATGTTGCAGTTTGGGCCTGCGGAGCTCGATGATCCTGAGGCTTCTTTATATAAACTCCAACAAGTAGGGACTGTGGCAGAGTACCATAGGGAGTTCTTGAAGTTCAGTCAGCTAGCAAAACCTCTAGCTAAATCTTCCTTGATCAGCTATTACATTTCAGGGTTAAAGAGTGGATTGCGTAAAGAAGTCAAACTCAAGAAACCCCAAAGTGTTCTTGCGGCATATAGGGAAGCCATAGCTAGAGAAGAGATCATTAATGATCAGAGGAAGGGATGGAAAGCTCACTCTTTTGTTAAGAACAACTCAATACCCAATAGTTACAAGACTATCAATTCTACAGCTACTTCAAATCTTGCAGCTAGTGTAAGTTCCCCAAGCAATAGATCTTCAACGGGTAGTAATTGGTCTGCAACACCTAATAACCCTGTAGCTAAAGACCAGCATTTAATTCAGTACATGAAAGAAAGAAGAGAAAATGGCTTATGTTTTCACTGTGATGAAAAATTTGTAAGGGGCCATAAGTGTTCGGGTAAAACCTTTATGCAGATGGTAGGCACTTGTGAGAGTGGGGTGTTCATGCAAATTATGGGAACTTTAAATGAAGAAGTAGATGAGTTTGATGATAGTTCTGGGGGTGAAGAACAAGTGGAGGCCAGAGTTAATGTGGACACAAAGTCAATTAAACCAAAACTAAATCCTGTGGAACCAGGAGTGATTTCTTTGCATGCTCTCACAGGTAGTAATCGACCTACAACCTTTAGAATCTTTGGAACTATATCTTCTCACCCTGTTTGTGCATTGCTGGATACTGGCACTACACATAATTTCATTGATAAACAACTTGCACATAAGCTGCAACTATCCATTAACCAGCAGGCACAGCTTGAAGTGACTATACCTGGGGGTCAGCAACTGCAGTGTTGGGGCCTTTGTGAAGAGGTCAAATTTGTGTGTCAAGGTATTCCTATAATTGCAGATTGCTATGTGGTAACTTTGGATACCTGCCAGTTAGTGTTGGGATCCCAATGGATTGAAACATTGGGGGATGTCGTATGGAACTTGAAGGAAAAACGACTAAGGTTTCGATTAAATAATAAAGAAAGAACCTTACTAGGAATTACTCCTCCAGATTTAGAGTTGTCTACACCCAAGAATATTTCAAAAGCCTTGTTACAAGCTAAATAGGGATGGTTTCTGCAGATGGTGGGTACTCCAAAAACACCAGGTGATAACAAGAACAAGGCAATAATTTCTCCTCCTCTTCAACAGGTTTTGGATCAATTCTCTGAGGTGTTCAAAGAGAATATGGGTCTACCTCCTCATCGTGGCTGTGACCACAATATTACCCTCATTCCAAGAAGTAAACACATCAGTTTATGACCCTATAGACACCCTTGGCATCAGAAGAATGAGATTGAGAAATTGATCAAGGAAATGTTAGAATCAGGGGTTATACAACCAAGCCATAGTCCTTATTCTTCACCCATTGTCATGGTAAAAAAGCCAGATGGAAGTTGGCATATTTGCGTCGACTATAGAGCTTTGAATGAGGTGACAGTGAAGGATAAGTTCCTAATACCTATAATTGATGAATTGTTGGATGAGCTCCATGGGGCGACTATATTTAGCAAGCTAGATCTACGCAGTGGATACCACCAAATTCATATGTGTGTTGAAGATGTGCCCAAAACAGCTTTCCGTACTTATGAAGGACACTATGAATTTCTTGTTATGCCATTTGGTTTAACCAATGCGCCGTCGACCTTTCAATCACTTATGAATTCCATTTTTAAGACTCAGTTGAGGAAGTATGTGTTAGTTTTCTTTGATGATATATTAATATACAGTCGTGATCTAGCATCGCATATTCAACACTTGTCTGCAGTACTACAGATCTTGGTGGACAATCAGCTATATGCTAAGCTTAGCAAATTCTCCTTTGGAGTAAGTGAAGTGCAGTACTTAGGACATGTGGTATCTTCTCAGGGTGTTGCAGTCGACCAAGAAAAGGTAAGAGCTATTCAAGAATGGTCAGTGCCAAAGTCATTAAAAGCTCTAAGGGGGTTCCTTGGCCTCACAGGGTATTACCGTAAGTTTATAGCTAATTATAGCTCAATTGCTTGGCCTCTGGTGAAATTGACTAAAAAGGGGGCTTTCCATTGGCAAGAAGAAGCTCATGATGCTTTTATACGACTGAAAGAGAAGTTGTCTACTCCGCCAGTCCTTAAATTACCCAATTTTGCTATTCCTTTTGAATTGGAGTGTGACGCATCTGGGAATGGGTTGGGAGCTGTTATTCTTCAACAAAAGCATCTTATCGCTTATATGAGTCAGGAGCTAAAGGGTAAGAGCAAACTTCTCTCAACATATGAAAAAGAAATGTTAACTATTCTTTTAGCAGTCATGGCGGCAATATTTGTTGGGAAGGAAGTTCATTATAAGAACTAATCATAAGCCATTAAAACATCTCCTTGAACAAAGACTTTATACTGAAGCCCAGCATGTGTGTTTACTGAAGTTGCATGGATATCACTTTACAATGGAGTATAAAAAAGGTAGGGAAAATATCCCTACAGATTGCCTTTCGAGACAATTTGAAGAAGAAGGAGAAGCAACTTTGGCTTCTATTGCAGTAGTCCAACCAACTTGGTTAGCTTTAGTTAAGCAATTGGTCCTTAATGATCCCTATTATGAGGAAGTTAAGAGGAAGTTAGTTGTGGGGGAAGATGAAAGACTCACCTTGGTTGAAGGGGTGTATTACTTCAAAAGTTGTATTCTGTTAAGTCCTACATCGACTGCAAGGCAACTATTTTTGGAGGAAGTACATTGTACTCCCCTAGGGGGACATTTGGGCATAGATAAGACCTGGCTACAGTTGAAGAGGTTGGTTTTTTGGCAAGGAATGAAGAAGGATCTCAGAGCTTTCATCCGTTCCTGTGAGGTGTGCCAAAGAAACAAGTACATGAGCACTTCTCCTGCGGGATTACTTCAGCCCCTCCCTATACTAGAACACATTTGGGATGATTTGAGTATGGATTTTATTGAGGGATTACCTCGAAGTGCTGGGTATACTACCATTTTGGTTGTGGTTGATAGACTGTCCAAATTTTGCCATTTTATACCCCTTCGACATCCTTATACAACTAAAGTGGTGGCTGCAGCTCTCTTCCATAATGTCATCAAGTTGTATGGTTTACCTAAGAGTATTGTAAGTGATAGAGATTTGATTTTCACCTCAAATTTTTGGAGAGAACTTATGGCATTACAAGGGACTAAGCTTTGTATGAGTACGGCATTCCACCCTCAGTCCGATGGACAAACGGAGATTGTTAATAGAGTTTTGGAAACATATTTGAGGTGTTTTACAGCTTATAAGCCACAGGCCTGCTCGGAGTGGTTGGATTGGGCTGCCTATTGCTATAATTCTCATGTTCACAGTTCAACATTGATTTCCCCTTATCAGGTTGTATATGGTCGACCTCCTCCCACCTTACTATCATATATACCCAAGACTGCAAGGGTCCAAGTTGTGGAGGACACTCTTCTATCAAGAGATGAAGTCCTCATTCTGTTAAAAGACAATTTGACACAAGCTCAGAACCGAATGAAGCTGCAAGCAGATCTGCATCGCACTGACAGGGAATTTGAAGTTGGTAGTTGGGTTTATTTGAGAATTCAACCATACAAGCAGTCTTCAATCAGTGGACATCGGATACAAAAGCTTTCCCCGTTGTATTATGGTCCATACGAAGTCATTTCCAGGGTGGGTGCAGTGGCCTATCGCCTCAATTTGCTTGCAGATGCTCGTATTCATAATGTCTTTCACATTTCTCAGTTGAAACCCCATGTTGGCCGCAACATCAACATTGTATCATCTCCTACTTCATTACCAGCTTATTTTGTGGAGGAGTCACCTACACCAGAGCATCTGTTGGCTAGACGCATGGTTCCTAGAAGAGGAATAGCGGTATCAGAAGTTGTCATCTAGTGGAAGCACACGGCAGCTTTGGAGGCAACGTGGGAACGCTATTGGGACATTTACTGGCGATTCCCAGAATTTTGCAATGTCTTGGAATCGCCTTTTCAAGGGGGGTGTATTGATCCAGCTCAAGGATCTGTAGAAGATGTTCAGCAGTCTAATGGTGTTTGAGCAGTGAGAGGGATGATTGGAAGGGAATATGGAAATTGAAGAAGAAGAAGAAATGTATCAGGATGTATCAGCTTGTCAGCAATTATAAGTCTTTTGAGGGGGTTCCTTGTAAATAAACCCAACGATTCGCCAGCTGGCTAGAATCGGTTGGTTGTTAGGAAGTGGGACCCAGCTTATAACTGATTAAACAGCTTGTCCGACCCGTGTTTCACCCGTGTTGTACCCAGTTCAGCTGTATAAATAGCCAAGCTGTAAACTCTGTTGGGATATGAATAAAAATACTTTTGTTTCTGTTCATCGTCTTCCTCTTTCCCTCTTCCATTGCTGCAGGTTCTGCTGCTTGGATGGCGAGGAAGAGAGCTCCGGCCGTAGTCGCCGTCGTTGGTGAACGGCCTGGAACAGAAGCTAAACCCTAACTCGGATCGGGGATTCATCTACGATCTCATTCCAACCCCTCTCACCGATAGCGGATCCCCCGCTTGCGAGCTCAGATCCGAACCCCTTAGGAAGGGGGCGAAGGGCGGGAAACTGTCAAACCATCTGCCGCCGCCGCTCGAGGTCGATGAGGATTGGGTTGCCGAGCATGCTCGTCAGGTTAAAGATGGAATCTTGGTTTGAAACTTTGGTGAATTTTTGGGATGCGCTGAGAAAGTTGTGTTTTTTTTGTAGGTTTCGAGGATGCTAATGGGAGGGATGGATGTTGTTGGGGTTTATTTATGGGCGGCGGAGGCTTCGTTTAAGGTTACTTCTCCGTCGACAATTTTGCAGGTGATTTGGATTTTGATGTCATTTTGGTTTGGTTTGGGCGAAAAATAGAATTAATGATTTAGTATTGTGATGCTAAGTTTGTTAGTTGAAGTAAATGCAAGAAGTAGTTGTGAGTTGTACTAGATTTGTTTGCATGTGTGAAGCACATTTTTGGGTTTATCATTTTCGAGAATGTAGAAAACCATTGGGTTTGATTATGGAAGTATGTTTACATAAACCATTTAATGGTGTTTCATACTTTTTGTTAAGGGTGGGTTTGCAGAGGAATTGCGGTTAAATTAGTAAAGAAACTAAAGATTTAGTTGGTGTAATTGTTGGAATAGACTAGATAAATGAGCAACCAAAGAATGTGAATACTGTTGTTGTGAATGGAAATTTCCCCTAGGGCCCGTTTGCAATGAACACCATTGGGAGACGTCTGACACAATTAGATCACGTCGATGAGAAGCCGCATGTTACTCTTTGTTTCTAAGTATATATTTTGGGAACCGACAATGACGCTTGCTTTCCATATATTTGAATATTTGATCATTAAAGTAGTGATTTGGAGAGTTGTGGTGTGCTTTTACTCTGCTCATTCTTTTGAGTGGGATCTACCTTCTGAATTAAATGGTGCTTTAATGCCTTTCCTTCCAAAGTTGCAGCTCAAGAAGTGAATTGATTTGCAAACAAACACAAGAAAACCTCTTGTGCTGACAACATTGTTGAGATGGAATTGGATTCCAACACTTCCCTCACATTTTTGTTAGTAGCAAACAACTTCATAGGAGAAAAGGAGAAAGGTTCAGTTACGAGAGGGCATATTTAATCTTTAAAATGCTTATAATGACAGTGATTATACGTAATTAGAGCAAACAGAATGTACTAATTGTACAGTTTAAGCAAACTCCAACTTCAAATATTGATGTTTGTATCACGAAAACCCAGCTTGTATCTCGCTTCGCTTGCTTAACCGAATAGGTCATTCTCAAGACATAGGGCATCTGCTATTGATACCAGTGATCATTAATCATTATCCAAAGTTGTTGGATGTCATAACTGTGCACACTTTTATCCATAGTTATTGGATGTCATAGCTGCACACACTCATAAAGTAAAAGACTTTGAAGCTTCCCTTTCTTCGTCGCCACTCTTATGAATCGTACAAGTTTGGATCCAGATTGTATGTATCAATTGTTAATGCAATCTTGCAGATAGTCAGAGGTGTTGCACAAGCAGCACACTTGTACGATAGTGAAACAGATTGAGAGGCTGCTAATACACATCTCTTACGGCCCAAGCAGGTTTCAACTTTTACATTAGTCTGTCACATCCATTCTTCAGACCCTTTGATTTATATTAGGAGAAATTTTGATCTTTCCTCTTGAACTTTTGATGTGCCGACAATATTGCCATAATTTCATGCCCCCCCCCCCCCCCCCCCTTCTGCCCTCTCTCTCCCATATTGCAATTATATGCATGAAAAAAACCATTTGTCGCATTACTGAAAGCATTAATTTAGTCGCGGGTTGTACTTAGTACATTCATTTTCTGTGAGTATGTTTGAGACTACACTGCTTTGTAAAATTGATTAAGTTGCAAAACGGCCTGAAGATTTTGAGAGTACTTAAAAGTCATCATAGGCATGCTTATTTATATTGTCGATACCATTGAGAAATAGTTGTCCAACTCATGTATTAGATTACGGTTTGCAATATCCAATCCTGTCTGTAATCCCCTTGCCACACCCACAACCAGGTTGAGTTGATCCTAAGTGGGGTTCTAACACATCCTTTACTTACTGACTTTTCGAATTTGAATTGGGTTAGTGTCAGCTAAATTCCAAGTGGAAGTGTTTGTCCAGTCGTTCCAGTCTTGAGGTGATTAGCATGTAAGTTATGCCATGAAAACAAATAGGGTCAATCCTAGAACTGCTTAATATGGATCGATGTCAGAATCTATATGACCTTGCAACCATAAAAGTCATCTGGAAGGTAAACTATCAACAATAATTTGACATGGTTCGGTATCAACATTCCTACTTCCCACAACGGTGATATGAAAAATCTAATTCCACCAATAACAAAAATGATGCATCTGCGTGCAATCTATTCCAGATATCATCTCTAAATAGAACTCAACATGGACAAATCTGGAAACTCAAACTGCGAGTCTGTGCCAGATGTTCCAACGTTGATTGGACTATTGGTAGTTGACAGGTCAATTCAGTAGATTGCTAAGAGCATCCAGAATGGTTTCTCATTTTGCCATTTTTCTCATACTTTGGCAAAATGAGCGCTGCAATGGTTTCTCATTTTGCCAAAATATGAGCAAGTGGCTACAGTACATTCTCAAATTTGAGAAACAATTTTCCTATTCTCAAAATATAAAGGACGGAACATGTTGTTCCATCCCTATATATATATATATATATATATATATATATATATATATATAATTCAATCGGACGGTTCATGATGCTTCAACCTTGAATTTTTTAACATTAAAAAAAAAAAACTATCGGACGGAACAACATATTCCGCTCCCAAAAAAAAGGGATTGGTTCATCCGAAACCAAAAGTTCTCAAATGTGACAACATGTCCCGTTCCACATGTTGACCAGCCAAATCAGGGATTTAATCCTTGAATTAGTGTTAATATGTCTTGTTTCTTTTTATAATCATGTTTTAGTGTTAATTATATAACTAATTAAATCACTAATGACTATTTAAAAACTAATACCATTTTAATACTTCTAAAAATTACAAAAATAACTCTCGGACGGAACAACTGATAAACTTTTTTTTTTCTTTATCAAATTTTGGCAAATGACCATTGCAAAGAACACCACTTTTGCCATTTCTCATTTTGCCAAAAAATAGCAACCATTGTGGATGCTCAGGGTTAGCTATTTTTGCTGGCAGCTAACTAGATCTACTGTAGTCATCTGGACAGTCATCTGGACAGTTCACTGTGTTGGTAGGAAACCTCTTGTGTTTTGCCATCCTTGAAGCTTTTGTGATGGTAATCACAATTGCCAGTGTTTGCTCCTTTAAATAACTGTGCCGTTCTAACCTCCACATTCAGTTGATCTTCTTTGAGAATGAAGAGTTTCTTGCTTTCACTCTTTTTATTGCCTAATAATAATATTTTACTAAAATCACTTCGTTTCACTGAAGTATGTTTAAAGCCCTCTTCAAATTAATCGATATCATTTCTTTTGATAAACAGCTTTCCAATTACGAAGATTGTTATCATTTAAGTGTATATAAGGTTAATCTTACGTCTTTCTTGATTTTTAGTTTATATATCATGCAGTTCACTTTTTTTGTCTATGCTGGGTAGGTGGACTTGTCGAAACTGCACAGTCGGGTCAGGAAATATGCAACCGTGTGATTTCAAAATGGGCAAGCTGTTATCTTCTCTTCAAACTTATAGATGCACGTATAATTTTGAGATAAGGTACTCTTTATCCCAAGCTTATTTCTATTTTGTTCCTCATATGAATACACTTAGTATTAGATGCATAGATAGTTTGACATTATTATGCGTATCATTTTCTCTATTACAAAGTTTTTGTTTGTTTCTATAGCTTTCATTTATATGCTATCCAAAATTTGATAATAGACTAATTACTATCTTTTGATGGTGAGATTGTTCTTACTTGAAATCGGATCGTGGATAAACATTTGCTAGTCCTAAATTATCCGCAAATTCAATAAGCCTTCGTGTTTCTTTCCCTGACTCAATTAAATAAAAAGGATAAGCAATGCAGCCAGTGAATAATCTTTAAAATTTCATAGAATCACAAAATTAGTGTGAAAAGAAACCTTATCATTGCCCAGGTAAATGACAACATTATATAATATCTTTTTCTTTTGGGAAAGAATGTTACTTGTTAAATCCAAAACTAGGAAAGGAGGCTAGCTGAATCAGATCTTGAGTATCTGTTGAGATGATCTGCCATTCAAGTGGGGCACGGTCAAATGATACTCGTGCTAGTATTGTTATATACTTATATTACACTCTTGCCTTGGAGATTAGTTTTGAAGTCATGAATTACAGTTATGTTTTGCTATTTACATATTATAGTTATGCCTTAGAATTAGTTTATATTCTTGTAAGTACCTCATACTCTTTCACCATAAAAAGAAAATATTGATACACAATTTTTGTTTGTTGCAATGAAATTAGTAGCCCCCGCAGAGGCCTATCTGCCTTTTTAAGATACCCATACAGCTGACTAGTTGAAGCATCCTGAAGCCAGTACCATCTAGTTTCCTGCTTAGATTGTCTTTTAAAACACTGGTTTTGTGTTTTTTAAAAATTAAAAAAAAATTAGTTCTTCATCTTTCTAATGTACGTTTATGTTCTGGTTATTATGAACAAAATTAACTTTTTTATATGACAGCTGAGTCTACAAGTATCTTCAGTCATTAGAATTAAAGTGGCACGATAATATCTCATTAGTAGGATAGTGTTCTCATCACAGAAATATGTTATTCTATTCCGAGATTATCTGGAAGTTGCACCAACTTTAATTGATTCTTCACTTGTTTATATCTTTTTGGCACAGGTTACCCATTTTCAGGGTCAGGGCATCAGATTCAAATACATTAAAGAATGTTCTTCGCAATGGTATTGCTCGGCATGCAAAAGAGCTGCAGAATGCTAAAGCATTAATAGATGAGAAATTGGTAAGGAACTCTATTCTTCTTATTCTTCTTTTGAATCATGGTAGCTCTTTATATGATTTTCTTGAGAAAACACGTGAAAAAAGGGCACTCTGTTGAGATATTATCTTCTTGGCCTTGGTTTCAGTTTTAGTGTCTTCCAAACCATGCTGGAGTTTATGGTACACCGAATACCATTTTTTTTCCCTACATCTTTGGATGGAGAAAAAAATAAAAAATTGATAGAACTCTAAATCTTAGACACAATCACTACAGGTAAAAATATAATTTTAGAAATCTCTTACATCACTACTTGTATTGATCTTAAACTTTCCCTGGGATGTGATCAACAATATACATTTATAATGAATAAATGAAAGCAATTGACAAGCACCTACTACCTTTAGCTCATACTTATGGAATTATAGTTTAGCTTGTCTTTTATTATCAGTAGAAAACTCTCTCTCCTCATCCCGCTCTTCACATGTCACTGTGTGCTGTGGCTGCTAGCAGAAATAGTATTTGCCCGGCAGAGAACAGCTAATGGAGTGTTTGGTTGGATCCACATGTATATGTGGGGATCTTCTGCTATGATTGTATTCATTTTAATGGTTTTTTGTTCAAGTCCTCTTATGAAAACCGAGATGAGGAAGGTTATTACCCAAATTTTCCTCCTCTGGTGAAAGCTCTAGGATGGTGTTTAATTTTTACTGGGTATATCTTGTTCTCGAAGCCTATGTTTGATGCATAATATGCTGTTTATCATGTAATCAGCATATGTGCAGTACAAAAATCTTCATTCGAAATGCATACTTAGGTAAAGTTGAACCTTGCCATACCTTATAGTTCAAATTTGCATTATATAATAATTTCCCCTTGTGTATTTACAACACAGATGACCGAAGATCAATATATATCCCATTCAGAGGACACACATAAAGTTGAATTGCTTCTACCATTTATGAATGAGACATCTGCTGAATGTGAGATAAGATTTAATTAGGTTTTGGGAGATACAAATTTTCTCAAAATTTTAATGTTACACATTGACATCAGTCTGTGCTGTCATTTCATTAATTTATTTGCTATCTCGTTTTGAAAGGTCTAATGTTGTGGAATCTCGTATAAAGCATGCAGTTCGAATGAGGTTGCTGGACTAGCTGTCTTGGCCGGTTCTGTAATACCCCAGATCTTGAGCGAACAGTCGACTGGTAGTGTTAGCAGTCGACTGGTCTGCGTATTCGGAATTTGAGAGATTTGAGATGGATTTGAGAAGGATTTGAGAAATATAGTCCCACATGGGAAGTATACAAAAACTAATTTGAGTATAAATACTATTTGCCAATGATCAAGAGTCACCTAATTGGTTAACCACCTTTTGAGAGGCAGCCTGTGGTGGGCAGTTGTACTACATAGTATCTAATTTGTCTTCTAAAAATATTAAAATTGTCTGAGTATTGGGGCAGGGCGTTACAGAATGGTATCAGAGCCGACTTTCGACACCGAGTGTAGAAGAGGGCCTATGATCTAGTTCACGGCAGGGAGATGATTCTCCGGATAGGCAGGGTGCATTTATATGTACCGGGTGTTTCTACACATTTCGTGGGATCGAGGACTATTCTACAACGGCTAGAAAGGCGGATCCTACACTAGATGTGTGTTCCGTACTCAGCGAGGACGCTGATTTCTAAAGGTGGGGTGTATGTAATACCCCAGATCTTGAGCGAACAGTCGACTGGTAGTGTTAGCAGTCGACTGGTCTGCGTATTCGGAATTTGAGAGATTTGAGATGGATTTGAGAAGGATTTGAGAAATATAGTCCCACATGGGAAGTATACAAAAACTAATTTGAGTATAAATACTATTTGCCAATGATCAAGAGTTACCTAATTGGTTAACCACCTTTTGAGAGGCAGCCTGTGGTGGGCAGTTGTACTACATAAAAATATTAAAATTGTCTGAGTATTGGGGCGGGGCGTTACAGGTTCAATATGCTCTTCTGCATACTTGAGTTCAAAAGAACCGTTTTCACAAGTTGTATCTGATTTAAAGGTATCCATCAGATATGCTTTTTTGATATTACTTTAAATCATCAAGAAGTTTTCACCATAAGCACTTTATTTTATTTTTGCTCCATCTACTGGCTAAGTTTAATAATATAGGAAGAGTATGACTTTCCATATTAAATCATTGTTTGAGTAGGACGATAAGTTTTTTGCTTATGAACTATCTTTGAAAATTCAATAAAGATTTCTTTACTTGACTTGACATATGGTTGGAAGATGGCAAGCCCATATTTGAAATTACGATCTCCTTTGTTGATTGCAAGAATTCTGTAGAATTGAATGCTTGTGTATTCCTAAGTTTAAATATGTTACCAAACTAATTAGTTACTAAAAACATTAAGTCAGCTGTTGTCATTGATAGGTTCCGCATAGATAGTAAAACTAAATTAGGAGGATGTTTTTTTACAAGGGTGTAGCCACCCACCCACACGCGCACTCATTCTTTCACATCCCATAATAAGGGATTGGTGCAAGCGGGGGCTCGAACTCCTGACCTTGTGCTCACTAGCGAAGAAGCTTAGTGGCTTACAGCTAGACTACTATGTCACCTGCATTAGGAGGATCGTCATTGGTTAAATTGGCTGTTATATTGAAGTGTTACTTTTTTCCTTTCTTTTATACTTTTGGACCCTTTATTTTGTTAGCTATCAGTAGTGGGATTCTTGATTCTCTTGGTATCATGATCAACCTTTCTTTTTGTCTTTTTGATGAATGATGACTGTCCGCTAAGTGTGTATGATATTTTTAGATCAGCTGATATATCTACTTTTGTGCCCTAAATGCTGATAAAAGGTAACTGATGACGTGGAAAATGCTTATTTTTATATATTTAGGCATCAACCTTTCTTATTCTCATTAGAAGTTTGCTTTTATCTACTATTACGCACTATGACAATTGGCTACTTCTTCATCAATGACTATGCATGTTGCATAATTCTATTAGCAGTTGTTTGGTTTCTTGGTTTCTGTTGTCATTTTGAAATATCCATGTGCAGGACACAAAAGAGCTTTTTCGTTTTTAATTCCTCTATTTGCCATTCACCTCTTGCACAGTACATCATGCCAATTCGTATACTGCCCTTGAGAAGTGTTCCCTTTAAGAAGCTTTGGTTGCTTACTGCGAGGACCTTCATTTTGTTTTTGTTAATTTCTATCAAGGGGGATATAATGACCAGTTTGCAAAGTAGACTTGATATCATATTGGATGAAGCAGAGGCTAATGTGGGATCGATTGATGGTAATCGTGGAGAATTAACTGGTGATGTGTCAACTGAGAAGGCCATCCATCAACTTAATTTGCTTGAATTGAGGTACACTGGCTCTTCGAAGTGATTCATATAATGCTTTGTATGAATGCAATTGAAGGACAACACACTACAACAAAAGAGTTATACCCCGGCGTTTCTACCCCGGCATTTTAGTAGAAACGCCGCGGTAGAAACCAATAATCTGAAAGGACAAAAAAAATCCAACTCTACCCCGACATTTTTGAAAACGCCAGCATAAATAAGGTATACCCCGGCGTTTTTGCGTGAAAACGCTGGGGTATATGATGTAAAACTAACCCTAAATAGAGAATTTCCAAGAATTTCAAAGGATTAATTTTACCAACACGTAAGATAGATTAAGTTAGAGATTTTAACGATTAATTGGTTGATGTATTTTCAAGATGTGAAATAGTTTAACAAGCCCAATTAAAAGTTCAATCGCATGTAAGGTATTCAATAAAGATTTTGTACACTAATAGGCAAATAGGTCACACACACTCAATTATTTGTGGACTACAGAAAACTCAGATAATAATCTAAAGATGATAAAGCAGTATTACACAAATAATGGAGAAAGAAAAGAAGTTACCGGGGCGAAGAACCACCTTTGATCTTAGTTCCAGCACTGCGCTCCACCAAGCTGAGAAATTGACTAGGGATGGTGGCTGACGACTGTCGTCGGAATGCAACAAGAGGGAGGCGGTGCAGTCATTGACAGTAGGGGACTCGGTGGCGCCGAGCAGTAAGAGAGGGGGTCGGGGCTTCAGGAAGCAGGTGGGGCCGACGATGGCGTCGTGGGTGGTCAGTAAAGGGGATTAAGGTTTCGATCGGAAGTGGGTTTGGGGGAAAATAAGGTTTCGGTGTGGAGAAGGGATGGGGGTGCAGACGTCGGGGAGAGGGGAGGACGAAGGCGAGGGTGTGGGGCAGTTGGTTTGGTGGCAGTGGTGGTCGGCGAAGGTGATGAGGAAGGGATTGGTCGGGGGTTGAAGGTGGGGGGTCAGGATTTCTGTGGAAGAAGAAGGGGGGAAAAGATGGTGGTTATGGAGATGGTGAAGGAGGTCGACAGTGGGGATGGTGCCGGCGATGTTGGAGGTCGAGAGGCAGTGAGGGGTTGGCTTTCGGGAGGAGGAAGCCAATGAGAACGAAGGAGAGAGGAGGTAGGTGACGGTTGTAGTAGGGTTAGGGTTGATTTGTAATTTGGAAAATTAGGGTTAGGAATTTGTATTGGATTTGGGGATTTGGGGGTAGTTTTAGAGTTTATCACAAATCCTAATAATTTGATCTCAATTGTATCACACAAAAAGAGAGATGAAGAGCAAAACTCAACACAATAATTTTTAATCAAGAATGACATCACTTATTATTAATCTCAAGGCCTATAAATAGGCTCAAAACAAATCTCGATACAAATCTCAAAATATTCTAAAAATCTCAAAACATTCTAATGCATAAAAGAAAGATTACTTATGGCTAAAATTGCCAAAAACAAATATGGTACTGAAATAAAATCCTAAGTTAATGAAGCAGTTGTCCTAAACGATGCTTGCGCTGATAGAAACGCCCGAACCGTCTTGAACCGATGTCCTCATCATTTCCTCGGGTAGGAGAGGGCTCGACCCAGTCGAGTTAAAACTAGTCTTCCTGTCATAGTGCTCCAAAAGGTCTGGATCAAAGCGTTGGAGCTCTCCACGATCTATCCACGTATTCTCTGATTCCGGCTTGTTTTTCCTTCTTACCAAATACCTATGCATACCACCATCTGTTGTAGAGATTATCGGATCATCTAAAATATTGTTCAATTCTTCAATCAGTGGGTAAATAGTATCAGGTAGAGGTGTAAATGTGGGAATCTCACCATTAGACTGCATGGTAGGCTCATCTATAAGAAAATTTTTAGGGTTAAATTTTGAGCCTTTATAGAGTACTCGATCCTCAATATTGAAAGTCTTATGCCAAGGCCTTCAGGAAGGTCAACGACATAGGTATTATCATTGATTGTCTGTAGATACTTAAATGGGTCTGCAGCCTGTATGCTCAAGTTCTTAACGGATCCAACTGGAAACCGTTCCGGACGAATCCGAACCATCACTTCGTCACCCACATTAAACGTTTTAAATTTCCTACTAATATCAGCTCTTAACTTGTTAAAATTATTCTCATTAATTTTCTCAGAAATTTCTCTATGCAAGTTATGAATGCGGGATGCAAATACAGATGCAGACTCTGAGACTCGATGATTTCTAACATGGGGGCAGGATCTATAGGCTGCCTAGGGCAATAACCATGTATAACTTCGTGTGGACTCATGCCAGTGGTTCTATTCCTAGATGTGTTATAAGCAAATTCAGCAACTGTTATTTTTAAATCCCATGTTCCTAAGTTCTCTCCCATAAAAGTACACAAGAGATTGCCAAGACTCCGATTGACAACCTCCGTCTGTCCATCAGTTTGTGGGTGGAATGCTGAAGAGAACTTAAACTTCGTACCCATTTTGTGTCATAGGGTCTTCCAAAAATAACTCGTGAATTTTACATCCCTATCAGACAATGGTTTTTGGCAACCCATGTAGCTTCACAATATTATCAAAGAATGAGTTACACGAGATGCATCGAAAGTTTTTTAGCACGGGAGGAAGTGGGCCATTTTAGAAAAACGATCCACGACGACAAGAATGGAGTCGTGTTTCTTTTGTGTTTTCGGTAAGCCTAACACAAAATCCACTCACATCTTCCCAAGGGCGACTGGGAACAGCTAACGGAGTATACAAGCATGTGTTCTGTTTTTGTTGCTTGGCGAGTTGACAAGTATGACATCTGTTAACAAGTCTCGCAACGTCTCTCTTTAGCTTCGGCCAGTAAAACCTATGTTCCACAGCATCATTGGTCTTGCTATGCCCAAAGTGTCCAGCAAGGCCACCAGCGTGCAATTTTCAAACAAGATACTCTCGTAATGATGTACTAGGAATGCACAGTTTGGAGCGATAGAAGAGATAATCATCTTTCAAGAAATAATCATCTATCACTCGAGTGATACCATCCTTCAAAGAGGTGTAGATCTCGTGAAAATCTGGACAGGAGGCATACTCATCTTTTAATCTCTCAAAACCAATAATTTCGGTGCGCAGTGTAGATAAGATCATGTGACAACGACTGAGTGCATCCGCGGCCGTATTATCAATCCATTTTGTGTGCCTAATGGTATAAGAATATTCTTGTAGGAACTTTCCCCATCAAGCATGTTTCGGATTCAACTTTTGTTGAAAATTGAGAAATCTTAAGGCCTCATGGTCTGAGAAAATGGCAAATTCTTACGGCAGGAGATAATGTCGCCAATAGCGCAATGACTGAATTACTGCATAGAACTCCTTGTCATAAGTGGAGTATTTTTGTTTTGCTTCGTTCAGCTTTTCACTGAAATAAGCAACAAGACTCTCTTGACTGAGGACTCCACCTATACCAATACCAGAAGCATCACACATTACTTCGAAGACTTTGGTGAAATCAGGCAACCTCATGACAGGTGTCTGAGTCACTCTTCTTGATCTCTTCGAAAGCTTTTGTGACTTCTTTCGACCAAACAAATTCATCTTTCTTCAAACAGTCTGTTATCGGAGCCGTAATTGTGCTAAATTCTTGCACAAACCGATGATAGAAGGTGGCAAGACCATGAAAACTCCGCACATCATGAATATTGCGGGGTTCAGGCCACTCAGTAATAGCTCGTATCTTTTCTGGGTCAGCGGATACTCCTCGGGCAGGTACAATAAATCCCAGAAAGATAGTCTGATCGGAGAGGAAGGTATATTTGGTAGGATTAGCGTAAAGTTGTTCCTTCCTCAAAACACTACAGACCTGTCTCAAATGGTCAAGATGTTGTCCAACTGATTGGCTGTAAATGAGAATATCATCAAAGTACACCACAAGGAACTTGCCCATAAAGGAACGGAGTACTTGCGTCATGATTCTCATAAACGTGCTCGGGGCATTTGTCATTCCAAATGGCATGACCATCCATTCGTACAGGCCATCCTTCGTCTTGAAGGCGGTCTTCCATTCATCACCAGGACGAACACGTATTTAGTGGTAGCCACTTTTAAGATCAATCTTGGAAAAGATTGTGGCACCAGACATCATGTCCAATATGTCATCCAAACGAGGAATGGGAAAACAGTATTTCACCGTGATCTTGTTTATGGCACGGCTGTCCACACACTTACGCCAGGTTCCATCTTTCTTTGGTGTCAATAGGGCAGGAACAACGCAAGGACTTAAGCTTTCTCTGATGAAGCCCTTTGCCAATAACTCATCAACTTGCCTTTTCAACTCACCATGCTCTGTCGGATTCATCCGATAATGTGGCAAGTTAGGAAGACTCGCTGCCGGAACCAGATCAATAGCGTGTTGGATGTCACGCAGTGGGGGCAACTGGTTGGGGATGTCAGCAGGAAACACATCTGCAAATTTCTGTAGGACAGGAGTAACTTGTGGCGGAATGAGTGATTTAGGATCTTTAGGGACTTCACTCGCTGTGAGTAGAAGAATGATAGCCCCTTTGTCAATTTCTTTCGTGAGTTCCTTTAAACCCATATGCATTACTTCCTTGCCCTTTCTCGAGGTAGCCGATGTTGTTTCAGCCGGACCAGTTCGTGGTCTAACGGATATGAGCTTTATTTTTAGTCCATTGTGCTGGAACACACATTGATTGGATCGACCATATATGGTCACATCGTGGTCGTATAACCAAGGTCTCCCTAAAATGACTTGCCCCCCATTCATTTTGAGCACATCACACCAAATTTTCTCTTTGTAAGCTTTGAAGTCCACAGGGACCAAGCATCGATGTGTTACTGGGAGGGCTGTCGCATCAATCCAAGATACTTTTTATGGGCGTGGATGGGGTTCAGCCTTAATTCCGGTCTTAGCTAAGACCGCAGAAGAGATAGCGTTGACGCAGCTCCCACTGTCAACAATCACCTTGCAGTTTTTGCCACCTATAGTCGTAAAGGTGTGGAATATAGCAGTGCACTTCCAATCATCTTCTTCTTTTGGCTGGGATAAAGCACATCTGACTACATTCAAGTAAGGTGATTTGGTAGACCGAATACAGTGGAGATGCTGGTCATCCTCTTCTTCACCGAAGTCATCGCCTTCAATAGGCTCATAGGAAAACTCATTGTTAGAATCATCAGCGATGACAGCGGTATCTTCTATTATATTGATCCTACTGGAGCTGGGACAGTTGCTAGCAACATGACCGTATCCCTTACATTTATTGCACTTAGTGAGAGGGTCAATCTTAGAGTAGTCTCTTTCGGCGTTCTTACTCTTATGTTCATCTTTATGTGAATTGAAATGTGAATTAGGTTTGCTGGGGTAAGATTTGTTGGGATGCTGAGACTGAGAGGGAGGCTTAGGCCTAGACGGATCAGTGGAGGTCATTCTAGAGGAATGATCTCTCGAATCGCTGGATTTAGAATGAGAACTAGCTTTAAGGGAATCCATATCGAGGATAAGAGCATAGGCTGCCGCTAGTGAGTGCACATTTTTATGAATTATCTCGTTCCTAAGGTCGGCTTGTAGTCCAGCCCTGAACCTAGAGAGAGTTTGTTCTTCACTCTCTTTACCTAATGCATTGCACCAAATAAGGAAGTCATCGAACTTATCAACATATTCTTGTGTGGATTTACTTCCTTGATAAAGTTGGTTCCACGAATCTAGCAATCAGGTGTGGAACGATAACGGTACATATCTCTCATTGAGCTTCTCTTTCATGGCTTCCCAAGTGGCTATGGGTGCCAGACCTCGGCCTCTGCGGGCGTGTTCCAGATTGGTCCAGTGTTGTTGAGCTTTACCCGTCAATTTTCTAATGGCAAATTTAACCTTCAGGGCTTCGCTCATGTCAAACCACACAAAGTAGTGGTACATCGCACGGATCCAATCAAGATAAGCTTGGGATTCCATGTGGCCTTCAAAATGAGGAACGTCAGCCTTAACATTCTTTTTGTATTGTTCGTTAGGGTCACGATCTTGACGTCGGCTGTCGCGATCATTCCCTTGAGGGAACTAACGATTAGCATGAAGCTCAGGGGCAACAATTTGATTTAATTTCACTTTCTCAAGCTTCTGATTGATATTGGCAAGAGTTTGTTGAATGGAAGCTAGGGTAGCGGAAATATCAGAGTTGTCCATTTCAGTTTGGGAAGGTCTAGGGTTCCTAGTTGGGTGGTTTGGGAGGGACAAGAAAGGCTCTTCGGGATTTGTAATGGTGCTGCGAAGACGCATTCACCAACGGTGGAAACTAGGTTTTTTTTTTTTAATTTTTAAATCTGAAATGATCTAAAATAAAGTAAGAAAAAATAAAGACTCTAAACAATCCTAAATGAATGCAAAAATTGATGCCTAAATAATGCAAGAACTAGGGTTTTAAGAACCTTTGCTCTGATACCAAAATGATGTAAAACTAATCCTAAATAGAGAATTTCCAAGAATTTTAAAGGATTAATTTTACCAACATGTAAGATAGATTAAGTTAGAGATTTTAACAATTAATTGGTTGATAGATTTTCAGGATGTGAAATAGTTTAACAGGCTCAATTAAAAGTTCAATCTTATCAATCAACAATAATACTCAATCGTTCTTAACATGTAAGGTATTCAATAAAGATTTTGTACACTAATAGGCAAATAGATCACACACAATTATTTGTGGATGACAGAAAACTCAGATAATAATCTAGAGATGATAAAGCAGTATTTCACAAATAATGGAGAAAGGAAAGAAGTTACCGGGGCGAAGAACCGCCTCTGATCTTAGTTCCAGCACTGCGATCCACCAAGCTGAGAAATTGACAAGGGATGGTGGTTAACGACCGTCGTCGGAATGCAACAAGGAAGTGGGAGGCGGTGCAGTCAATGACAGTAGGGGACTCGGTGGCGCCGAGTAGTAGGAGAGGGGGTCGGGGCTTCAGGTAGCAGGTGGGCCGACGATGGCGTCGTGGGTAGTCAGTAAAAGGGATTAGGGTTTCGATCGGAAGTGGGTTTGGGGGAAAATAGGGTTTCGGTGTGGAGAAGGGATGGGGGTGCAGGCGTCGGGGAGAGGGGAGGACGAAGGCAAGGGTGTGGGGCGGTTGGTTTGGTGGCAGTGGTGGTCGGCGAAGGTGATGAGGAAGGGATTGGTCGGGGGTTGAAGGTGGGGGGTCAGAATTTCCGTGGTAGATTGGGGAAAAAGATGGTGGTTATGGAGATGGTGAAGGAGGTCGACGGTGGGGTTGGTGCCGGCGATGTTGGAGGTCGAGCGGCAGTGAGGGGTTGGCTTTCAGGGAGGAGGAAGACAATTGGAACGAAGGAGAGAGGAGGTAGGTGACGGTTGTAGTAGGGTTAGGGTTGATTTGTAATTTGGGAAATTAGGGTTAGGAATTTGTATTGGATTTGGGGATTTGGGGGTAGTTTTAGAGTTTATCACAAATCTTAATAATTTGATCTCAATTGTATCACACAAAAAGAGAGATGAAAAGCAAAACTCAACACAATAATTTTTAATCAAGAATGACATCACTTATTATTAATCTCAATGCCTATAAATAGGCTCAAAACAAATCTCGATACAAATCTCAAAATATTCTAAAAATCTCAAAATATTCAATGCATTAAAGAAATATTACATATGGCTAAAATTGCCAAAAACAAATATGGTACTGAAATAAAATCCTAAGCTAATGAAGCAGCTATCCTAGACGATGCCTGTGCTGATAGAAACGCCCGAACCGTCTTGAACTGATGTCCTCATCAGTATATCACCAATAAGTGATCCCCCTCCCCCCCCCCTCTTTCTCACTCTCATTTTACTTTTCCCCCAATTTTACTTCTCCCCTTTCCCCATCGATGTCCTCCTCCCCCGTTGTTGCCCCTTCGCCCGCCTCCTGTCCCCGGTCGCCGTCCCTCCGCCCCCAATCTCCTTTCTCTCTCCCTCTCGCCCAACCACTGCACCTCCGTCGTCATCGTCCCCCCTCCCCCAATGTCTCTCTTTCCCTCTCACACACCGCATCGATCGGCCTCAAGAACTAAGCCCTAATCCCATCAAATCAAGTAACAAATTTCAAACCCTAAAGTTCTGTCATAATTTCAATTCCTAGATGCATATTGGAAATGTACTTTATAGATGTCATAATTTCAATTTCAAGAGCTAGTATGAGATTGATTGTTGAATAATCTTATGTTATAGTTGTTTTTAATTACTACCAGTTTTTTTTTAGCAAGGACAATATGTTCCTTTCCACTGAAACTGCATACATTGATCCTGATCTCTTATCTGAACTTGAAGATGATCCTAATTCATCAAGCTTAATGGGTCCTAATTCATCAAACTTAATGGTGATTACCTCTCTAGATATTTCAGTGGATTTTAAAGATCTAGGTGGGTGGACTTAAAAAGAGATGAATGCACTAAGAATTTGTGTAACCAACTGCAGAAATTTGAAATAAAAGTATTTGTTGTTGTTATTGTTGTGTTGGGTGTATTGTAAGTTATTTGGACATCCTCCCACTTACATATATGTAGTGTTGATGTTGCTTTGCAATTAATGGGCTGCATGCATAGTCCCACTTACCAGGATGTTGGCCTTCTGCTTTCATCGACTAATACTTCGCTTGATTTGTCATCAATTTGGTCCATCTCCCAAAAAAATTTAAAACTCAAAAGGGTTCTGTGATGTCTGCTATTGATCAACCTACACACATTTCGCCCTCCTCAAATAATGACCCTAATTGTAGACATCTAGTCTAGCATTGAAAACATGCTAAATTGTTGGGAAAACCACACATTATCTACACGTTCCTTTTCTACAAATGCCCCAAAATATAGTTGAAACAATTTCACAAACCATAGATTGTGATTATAAACTTTTTTCTTCACTTTAGCATTTTATATCCTCTGAAAATCTTTTTTTTTTCTTTTTTCTTTTTTCAAACTATTGTAACCCAAAATTCCAGATATTTGTCATTTCATATCAATTTACCTGAGAATGAGTGAAGGTTCTATTACAACGACATGACAGGCAAAAAAGGCTACAATTATAATGAGAGGTACGTTAGCTTTCCATTTGCGACTTGTGACAGACTTTCTATCTAATTATAGTTTGTTATATACTGTATGTATTTTTGTGAGGTGAGTTGGGCTTAGCTTAGCTTTATTGCATGATTTTCAATTTCAATTTTGTTTTCATGTAGTTGTGATTTTGTTACATTAGCCTCGTATTGAGGGGATGGTCGGCCATCCCACCATTAAGGAAAGCAGGAGGGTAGTTAAATTACTGGACACATCTGTTAGTGCATGGCTTGCGATTTTTGTTTATTTCAACATTATTTCCTAGTCATCATCTATTCTAGTATTAACAAGCATATATCAGGCATTATTTGTTTCTGGGGGCTCTGTAATGACTCCGTGCGTATTCAAGAAATTCAGTATTTGATTTTGTCAACAGATTTTTTTTGTTCTCATATTGGTTTCCTTGCTTTTCCAGCTACTTTTACAAGTAATTAGAAATGCTATTTTATTTTTCATTCAGTTTGAACCTTTGCAAGTCGAATACTTCCTTTATCAAATCTTTAGTAGTTCCAAGTGAGATCTTGTTGATAATTATGGGGAGAGATCCTTCTTATACCTCACTACATAATCCACCTATAAGAGGAAGAAAATTACATAGTATATATAAAGTTAATTCAAGGTTTTATGTTGTTTTCTTTTTATGCAAGAAGGAAGTAAATTAATTACAGTCAATTAGATAAGACGTCATATAATTAGTTTTAACTAGAAGATGAATTATGAATTCTGAATGTTATGGAGAAGAGATCGATGTTGAATGTATATAAGTTTGATCTGGGGTTTGTTATTTGAATGATCTTAGAGGTATATATTTGTGTTTCGTATTTATTTGACTTCTTTGAGGAGTACTGCAGGTTCATGCTTATTGCTTGATTAATTCGGGTATGTTGAAGAGTTTGAGCATTGGTTTGGCAAGCGGTCACATCAAAGGTACCACATTTCTCTCGCCCTCTCATCAAGTAATTGTTCAATATCAGATACTTATTTT
Source organism: Hemerocallis citrina (assembly GCA_017893485.1). Classification (NCBI taxonomy): domain Eukaryota; kingdom Viridiplantae; phylum Streptophyta; class Magnoliopsida; order Asparagales; family Asphodelaceae; genus Hemerocallis; species Hemerocallis citrina. The sequence continues at coordinate 221,959,128 of CM030365.1, forward strand.
GATTTATTTGGGTCAGCCATTCCAATCCACAAGAGTATGGTAACTTTTCCGTATATATGTAGGTTCATCTTATTACAAGTTCTGTTTATTTGTGGATTTAACTTTTCTGTTTATTACGAGTACTCACAAAGGATTTTTAGGTTCTGCTCAGATTGGAGGTTCTTCCATCACAACGTGGAATTATATTGGATATGAGGTATATTTTGTTCTATTTGGTGTGACATTTAAGGATGCTGGTAGTACAAGGGGATGGTTTGCTTCTCTGTGATGATATGCGTTTGATTTTTCCAGGATGGTCCTTCAAAAGCTATTAGTTACGTGCAATAGAAACTGAGAAATACAAAGTAATAGACCAGAGACTTCATATAGTCCTCGAGGATGCTGGTAATAGACCATATTGATTATTAGGAGAAACTTATATTAAGATTGTAATTCGGTGTTTTTATATTTGGTGTCTATGATAAAGCGCTAAGAGCAATCATCATGATTAGCTTTTATGTCGTACTCACATTTGATTGTGATTTAGGCTTTTTATTACTTACATTTACTTGTAGGGTAATTTTTAAAAATATTTTCCTCCCAAGCCGTTTCCAATTCTTACTGCTTGAATTAGAATTGTATCATAGTGATGCATAAGTGATCAAGTTCATTTCCATCTCGTTTTTTTTTATTTTTTATTTTTTATTTTTTTAAATAAGAATTTTTAATTTTTTTTAATATAAAGTTATATACCTCTTCCGGCATTTTAAAAAAATGCCGGGGTAGATTTTATCCAAAATTAAAAAACCCTACGCCGGGGTAGGTGTTGTCTGAAAAGAACCCCAAAACGAAAACACCTCTACGCCGGCATTTTTAAAACGCCGGGGTAGGTATTTACCTATACCGGCGTTTGATAAAAACGCTGGTATAGACCAATACTCTACCGCGACGCTCGATTCCCCGGCGTATATACCGGCGTTTTCAAAAACGCCGGTAGGAGCTACACCGGCGTTTATAAACGCCGGGGAATCCAAAAAAAAAAAGCCGGTGTAGACGTTTATTGTTGTAGTGACACCAAGTCTTTAATCCCTGACACAAACAGTTTGAGTTCCTATTAAGCATGATTCCCATGTTCAATAACAATTACCATCTCCTCTTCTAACTGCTTGAATCCATTAATGATGAAAGTGCACTGAGGTGTGTCTCTCCATCAAATACGATTTTACAATTTTATCACTCACGTCTCAGTCAGTGGTCACCTTTGCACAATTCAAAAGGCATTGTTTAAATTTTTATTTACACATCTCTGCCGTAATATTTGTTCTCCTTCATGCTACACCCGACACTGATTGTAAGTTGACTTTTTTATTTGTAACTTTCTCATGTGTGCTATATGCTCTTTTTAAGTCCTTTAGCAGTTATCACCTTCCTGGTGAGCTGATTTATTTTATACTTGTCTTGACTCATGATTTAGAGTTTAAACGACAGTCAAAGCTTGAAACTAATTTGAAAGTTGAAACGTTGCATGCGAGAGTATTCTCACATTCTTGCACCCAAATATTTTTCCATATAACATCAAATGAGAATATTCTCACATTCCTGCACCCAAATATTTTGCCGTATAACGTAAAAAATGAACCAAGTGAATCACCTAGCCTATATTCTCCTCATTCTGCCTGCTTTAATAGCAGTTGTGGACATTCCAGCCATCGTATTCAAGTTGTAATCCAAGTACTCCTTGCACGCGATGCATATTTAGTTAGCAGATCATTTCAACCTTTTCTTTTAGATATTGTTTGCATTTTATGTTCATTATATGGTCTAACATCTTTCTATAATATGTAAAACCTCACTGGCTTACTCTTGGCCACAGGAATCCTTGTTGCCTCTCATTTCCTAGAAGAGTATTTGTTCCTTGGTTAGCGGGCATCTATATCTGCGATTACCTGCAACCATCTGAGACTTTCGAGGTTTGTTTTTCTTCACCTGTGGAAACTTGAAAGCATCAATGTTGCCCGATCAGTTAAAACTAAAGCAAACAGTTGGGGCTGTTTTGTGCCATCCTGCTTCACTTGGAAATCAGAATTTTACCATCGGAGATGAAAAATTATTAGTCCTATGAAAATATGTTACCTATTTAATCCAAAACTTAGGCAATCATTGACATTTTTCACCCCGTATTTAATAGTTTAATTCAAACAAAAACTTTTTACCCAGCAAATAAACTATTAATTTTGACATGCCCATTTCATCTTCTTATTTCTCATTTCACTGGTGCAAGGTCCTCAATACTTGAACATGTTACATGTGAGTGACATGTTTAACGTTATTTTACCAGTACATCCAATTAGAAGAAAAAAAAGTTCTCTGCATTTAGTAGGACAAAAAAGATGAGTTCATCAGTAGCCTACTATTTTCTGCCACATGCAAAGCCTTTTGGTGATGAAGTAATTCTTTTCTTTTCATTCTTTTTAGGATCTAAAAGATCGGTGTGAAGAGATGATGTCCATTGAATCTCCTATTGAATCCTCTGCAATATTGGAACCAGAGACCAAAGCAATATCCAGTGTCAAAATCTTTCTGGGACATAGTACAGGGAGATTCAACGCATATTCTAGCTGAAACAAAAAATGTGAATGTGAAGAACTCTAGTCTTACCGATAGCAGTGGAAAATCAAAATGCACCGGTTTCAATCTTGTAACTGCAATTCTTGTTCTCGTGGTGGCGCTTCTTGTGGGGTTGGCAGTTACTTTAATTGCCCTTTGAAGCAAGCTCATTAGACACCATGTTACAGTTGTAAAACAGTTTGTTATTATATATTTTGTGATTGTAACTTGTACCTTGTGTTGTAGTATCTTGTCATTTATATAGATTTTGAAAGAATTTTTACCAAAAGAAGAATATAGTTTGAGAGAATATGTATCCGGTGTGGGATTTGAACTTGGGTGTCGTTATGATGCCATGTCATCTATGTGATCTGTCTTTGCCGTTGCACTTTTGGTAGATTGCTTACTAATTAAATATTACCTACAAGGTACTGCTTGGTTCGCCTTCATGTAAGCAATCCGTCATCTACATGCCTCCCCTTTAATTCTCAATGGCTGATGTTTTTGTTTGATGATATATTAGTTTAGTCCCATACTGATTATATATCAGTTTAGTTTTCTATTCTCTTATATATATATGAGCCATATTGTATTGAGTTTATTCAATCAATCAATAAAGAATTATTCTAATCCAATAATTTTAACATTGTATCAGAGCTAATAATCTTATAAGGCATATACTAATTTTATCCTCGTCTTCGAGGTGGAGTGGTTCTCGTCTTCGTCGGAATCACTCCACCTTCCGACATCTCTTTTTTGCTCCCGATCAAATACCAAAACTCTAATCTCCTTCTTCCTCAATCAACAGCCCCAAAACCTAGCCGTCATCACCTATCTCTCGAACCCTAATCCTAAATCTCCAAAAAAAAATCGAAACCCTTCTCAAACACAAACTCTAGCTGCCACAGCAAGCGGTTACACCAACAACTTCGGCAACAACCACCAATCACGGCGCCACAATCAACACCATCGACCTCTCTTCTCCGGCGAACTCCCGATACCACCACCAACAACCTCCATCTTCCTCAACATCGAAGCATCAACTTCGGCTCCCAAAGAACCCATCATCTTCAACCTATCAACGAAGTCCACCACCACAATCTCGTCGACCTCCGTCAGCAGTAACAGCCGTGGCCGATGTTGACCCCGCCTCTGCCATTGCAGTACGGCGTCGTCCCGCCGCCGCCTCTCCGATCGACACCCAAAGCCATGTCGTCAATCTCCGACTCGGATTCAGGCACTGACACCAAAGTTGACCTTTCCCTGGCGAACAAAATCCAATCCAGGCGAACTTACATTCCGCATACCCAAAATCTCCACATGTCGGCACCTCCCCATCCACAGCCAACACCAACAGCAACATCTCGAACCCACAAATCCACCAATCGACACCCTCATCTCCGACACCGGCTCTGCCGTCGCAACTCTGATGGGTTGCATTTTGGCCCACAACACTTAGGTATTTCATGTAGTGCCTTAGAAACAAAAGAGGGTATCGAACCCTGCACTTGAACCATAGGTCCAATATGCTTCTTGAGTTGTGATATGTGGAAGATTAGGTGAATCTTCGCATCAGGTGGTAATGCTAATTTGTAGGCAACAGCTCCAATTCGTTCAATTACCTCATAAGGACCATAAAACAGAGGAGCAAGCGTCTGCACAGTTCTTGTAGTAACTGACATTTGACGATAAGGCTGCAGTTTCAAGTAAACATAATCTCCAACTACAAATTCCTTGTCAACCTTGTGTGTGTCAGCTTGTTTCTTCATCCTATTTTGAGCTCGAATTAGCTGGTCCTTCAAAAGTTGTAAATGCACTTCTCTAGCTAGTAATGTCTCTTCTACCAATGGGTTTTTCGCATTGTGGGGAATATATGATAATAGTGTATGAGGTACTTTTCCATACAAGGTCTGATACGGTGTGGTCTTTGTTGCACTGTGCTAGGAAGTATTATACCAATACTGAACCCAAGATAACCACTTACTCCACTCCTTAGGCTTATGATGGCAAAAACATCGTAGATAAGTCTCTAAACATCTGTTCACTACCTCAGTTTGTCCATCCGATTGCGGGTGATATGCGGCGGAAAATTTCAGTGTTGTACCCTGCATTTTAAGCGTCACTCTCATGAATGCACTAGTCAACACAGCTCCACGATCACATACAATTGATATCGGCATCCCATAGAATTTGAAAACACCATCAAACAAGAGCTGTACAATGCCTGTAGCTGTATACGGGTGCTGAACAGGTAGAAAGTGTGCATATTTGCTCAAGCGCTCAACCGCTACTAAAATTACTGAATACTTTGTACTGAGAAGTCCTTCAATAAAATCCATACTAGCTTGTTCCCAAACTTGGTTGGGTATAGGTAGAGGCTGTAATAACCCTGATGGAGCGCTACAAATGTACTTGTTGGTTTGACAGATCACACATTCCTGCACATAGCGCTGCACATCCTTCTTAATACCCTTCCACCAAAACGACCTCCGCAATCTTTGTAAGGTTTTGTCATAACCAGAATGACCCCTAGTGGGAGTATCATGATGCTCTAAAATTAACATCTGTCTAAAAGATGAAGTTGGGCTAATCACCACCTCAGATGATTTATACCAAACTCCTCTCACCTGCACAAATTTTGAGTTGGGTTTTTTTGTGAGGTTATCAGCTAAATTTGCAAAGTAGGGATCTGAAGCATTCATCTTCATAACGGTATCCCACCAATTATCAATCAAAGAAGAAAGTTGCAATAGGTAACAGTCAGAATCTCTTCGCGATAGTCTATCAGCTGGAATATTTTTAATTCCCTTCTTATACTCCACTTCAAAATTGAACCCATATAACTTGACTAACCAAGCATGTTGTGCCTCAGTTGATAATCTCTGATCCAAAAGATATTTAAGCGGTTGATGATCAGTTCGAATAACAAACTTCCCTACAAAAAGGTACTGCTTCCACTTCTTCACTGCAAGAAGTATAGCCAACATCTCCTTCTCGTATGCAGACCAATGCAGTGTTTTCCCTCTAAGGCCTTGGCTAATATATGCAACAGGGTGCTTGTTTTGTAATAAATAACACAACACCTACTCCCTCCTTACATGCATCGCATTCAACCACAAAGGTACTTGCGAAATCAGGTAACTGCAATACTGGTGCTAAAATTAGTGCCTCCTTCAATAAATCAAATGCTACCTGTGCTTTCTCAGACCAAATGAAGCAATCTTTCTTCGTGAGTTCTGTTAAAGGAGCGGCAATGGATCCATAATTCCTGATAAACTTCCTATAATAGCCTGTAAGGCCCAAAAAACCCCGTAGAGCCTTGACATTTTTTGAAATTGGCCACTCCTTTATTGCAGATACCTTTGCTTTGTCAACTGCAATTCCTTTATCAGACACAATATGGCCTAGGTATTCAACCTGATTTTGGCAAAAATCACACTTGAATTTATTTACAAATAGCTGATTATGTCGAAGAATTTGTAAGACAATTTGTAGGTGCTCTAAATCATTTCTCCAAGAATCACTAAAGATAAGGATGTCATCGAAAAAAACTAGAACAAATCTTCTCAAGTATGGTCTGAAAATATCATTCATAAGAGGTTGGAACGTCGAAGGAGCATTACTCAATCCAAACGGCATCACTAAGAACTCATAATGGCCGCTATGAGTTCTAAATGCAGTCTTTTCTATATCTGCCCTGTTCATTCTTATCTGATGATATCCCGAACGTAAATCTAGCTTGGTGAAGAACTTTGAACCATGCAACTCATCTAATAGATCATCAATAATAGGAATAGGGTACTTATCTTTGATTATTTGTTGATTTAAAGCCCTATAGTCCACACACATACGCCACGAGCCATCATGCTTTTTCACCAAAACCACCGGAGAAGAGTATGAACTTGTACTTGGCCTTATAACTCCTTGAGTTATCATGTCAGAGATGATTTCTTCAATTGCATTCTTTTGTTCAAAAGAATGTCTATACGGTCGTATGCAGATTGGCTTAGACCCTTCTACTAAGGGTATTTGGTGATCACAAGATCTAGTTGGAGGCAAACCTTTGGGTTCTTCAAACAGATCAGTATACTCATCAAGAAGAGTACTTATATCATGTGGAATTGCAGGCTTGATGCACTGCTTTACTGCAGATGCTATGAGGTATATAACAAAACCTCTGTGTGTTTGAAACACAATCTTGTTTGCTTCTTTGTCAGTCAACACCTGAGTGGGAGTACGTCGCAAACCTTGTAGAACCCATCGAACACCTTTGTGAGAAAATTGCATCGGTTTCTCTATTAAATTCATAGTTATTTCTGTCACTTGTTTGATCCATTTTGCCCCAAGGACAATATCATGACCTCCAATAGGGAATACCAAAAAATCATCCACAAATTCATAGCCTTGGCATTGAATTTTGACTCCCGAACACATTCCACTTCCTTCCACTTTGTGACCACCAGCTACCCTGACGTTAAAGGTTTGCTTGATTGAAAGCTTTAACCCAGTTTTCTCCAATATAAAGGGATCAATGTAGTTGTGTGTTGCACCACTATCTACCAAAATGTGCACATCATGACCATTAAGAATTTCTTTGAGATTTAAGCACTCAGTATTAACACCCACCTGCAACGCTGCAATAGTTAGCTGATTTCCCTCCACCTCTCTTGGAAACTCAGTACCCTCATCCACTGCTAGCAATTGATTGAGTTCTTCCTCATCTTGAATTGAGAATAGATCTCATTCTCCTTCGATACACATATAAGTCTTGGTTTTGCAAACATGACCAGGTATAAATTTCTCATCGCACCCAAAACAAAGGCCTTTCTTTCTTCTTTCCCATATCTCATTTGGACTTAACTTTTTTAAAATTGGTGTGGAAGCAGTTTGTGTCTTATGTGGTTGGATTGAAGTAGTGTGATGTATAGGAGATGATGAGGAAATATTACCGTGAGAAACAAAAGAGTTCCTGTAAGGTGACCTATATGTAGTCCTTTGCAACTGTCTGAGTGAATTATGCTTCTTCTCAAATCGAACAGCTACCCTGAATGCCTCGCTTAGAGATTGTGGCTCAGCCAAAGACACATCATGTTGAATTTCTTCTTTTAACCCACTTATAAATTGTTGAACCAGGTATGATTCACTCACCCCATCTACCAAACATTGCAGCTTTTCAAACTTTTGCTGATACTCTAAAACCGAAGTGGTATGTTCCAATCTGCAAAGAGTCTTTACTGCATTCTCATAGATCCCCGCATCAAAACGATTACAAATCCCTTCCTTGAATTGTTTCCATGTAACAACTCCTTCATTTACCTTGAGAAACCACCGACACCATTGTACAGCTTCATCCTTAAGAAAGAAATACGCTACCCTTACTTTCTCATCCCCAGAAATATGGTGCATATCAAAATAATGCTCTACTTGAAATACCTAATTAAGAACATCTCCAATACCCGAAAATGGACTAACATCCAATTTAGGAGGCTTAGGGGAAAAAATTTCTCCCCCAATTTGCTCAAATCTTCTATTGAACCGTCCTTCCATTCTGCTAGACCCACGATGGGCTTCTAAAGAAAACTGACTTGAATTGAGTTCACCTGCCATTGAAAACAAGGGAATTGGTTCATTCGACTCCAAATTCTCCTTCTGAGTCTTCTCGACAGCAACTAGGCCCCCAACCTGGTGCGCTAGATGCTGGAACTGAGCAACAACATCTGATAATTGACTGGTAACTTCTTGAAAATTACTCTCAAGTCCAGACATTCTCCCTTCCATGAATCTCAGCCATTGCTTCATCTCCGATTCCGGTGCTTCCCCCAAAACTCCCCCAACATCCGTCGCCCCTGTTTCTTGATTCCGACGATCGCCGTTTGCCTCAGGATCCAAAGGATCGAGAGGCTCTGATACCAATTGTTAAGAACCCAGGAGAACTCACCCTTAAAAGCTAGCTGTTAAAGGGAGGGAACCCAAGTTTATAACTACCCAACATTGGTTCCCCATATAACCGTATTCCCTCTAACGACACTGGCCCGGCCCGGACCTACAAGTAATTTTAATCCAGGCTCTAGGTAGCCCTTTCATACTTCCCTTTCCGACTCTCGGCGGCTTTCACCCTAGCGACATTGGCCCAACCCGGGTTTACCAGTAATTTTAATCTATCCTCTAGAGCGAATTAAGAAGTATGGGGTTGGCTCTGATACCAATTGATGAGTTGCAGTTTGGCCCACAGCAGCTATGGTAGCTTTTCTAGCCATTGATGAGTGAATTGAGAAGAAAAAGAACTCAAGAAAGAAGAGAACAGAGCTAGGGTTGATAGAAGCTACTAAGCTCTAATAGAATCAAGAAAAGAAACAGAATTCTTGAAAACTCAGACGATCCCCTACCATGGGTCGATCCACTCTTATTTATAGATTTTCCTTTTACATTCACTACACGTGTTTTAGTAGAGAAGGAAAGTTAGTTAGGCAGTTATAAAACTGGGTCCCACCTAACTAATCCTTACCACTCCCTCTTTTACAATCAACAACTCTGATTAACCCATACTTGCACTTTCACATTTACCCCCTTACAATTGTTGGACTTAGTTACAAATGTTTTTACAGATTATTTCAAATACTTTGATAAGCTCTAATCCCGCTCTCTACTTCTGCCTTTCAGCTTCTCCTCCACACTCCTCAACACTGTGATGTGTAACAAACTCCCGCCCCTATGCCGGCAAACCCTCATTCATTTTCTTCTTCTTCTTCTTCTTCTCTTCTTCCTTTTCTTCTTCTTCTTCAGATCTACAATCTAAACCCTTCTTTTCTTTTTCTCCCCTTCACAAACCCGACCTGAACAAAACCAAACCCTCTTCTTTCTAAACCCCAATCTCTTGTTTCATATCCAAACCTAACTCTCATACCCATTCCCGAAACACTCAAACCCTATATCCCTTCACCCAAACCATATTTAACCTATTTCCTTTCCAACCCGCCCGACCCGTTTCTCCAACCCAATCCTAAACCCATTTTCTATTTTTCTAAATTAAAATTAAAAAAAAAAAAATCTTTCTTGCAAATCTTCAGCTTCTATAGTCTTTGTCGGCAAACTCAGGCTGAGTTTGAGAGCTGGTATTATCAGCATCCAGTTCTCAGTTCGGGGATGATATCCCACCATCATCGACATTTCTCAAGTGTGGGGTGAGATCCCACCACATCACCCATTCTCAAGTCAGGGGTAAGATCCCATCAGTCTATTTCTCAGTTCAGGGGTGAGATCCCATCACAGATCGGGATATGGAGATCTCGCCACTATTCGGGGTGAGATCTTAACCGTGTGCCATCACTACATTCCGCGACACTCTACTTCTCAGTTCTGTCACATGCGCCATCAAGCGTCGTCACTGCACCACAGTTTGTCGTTCCTTCCACATCAACATCGTCAATATTCCAAACTCTTGTTGCTTGAATCAACTTGAGTTTGAGAGGGAGTGTTAGATGATATATTAGTTTAGTCACATATTGGTTATGTATCAGTTTAGTCTTCTATTCTCTCCTATATATATGAGTCATATTGTATTCAGTTTATTCAATCAATCAATAAAGATTTATTCTAATCCAATAATCTTAACAGTTTTATCTTGCAAAAAATTCGAGCAATGAGAAGCTATGTGGTTGCTTGTTTGGGAAGATGCCTTGGTTGCACTGGTTTCAGTTGTGAGATGTTATTAGCATGTGTTTTCGCGTTAAGAAGAAACGAAGTGGGATCTTTCATTCATCCGTACGTAGTGTTATCATCTATTTGAATATGTTGTGGATTAATGGTCAACAACATTGTAGTTAGGTAATTGGTATATGATTCTTTCACATTTTAATTTCTTTACTGAACTTTTTTTAAATTATTAATTCCTTTTTTAAAATAAAATGAAAGTTATAGTTTTCTCTATGAGTAATGTCAGCCTCATATTTGTATGAGAAAAATTTACTCACTTGGAGGAGCTCTTATGGAAGATCCACTCTGCCCATCATGCACTAGTTTGCTAGAAGATATCTTTCTTTTTGAAGGTAATTAAATTTAGTTAAGAGCGAATGTACAAACAAAATAACCTATATAGTAAAACAAAGACAATTTGAAAAAAAAAAATCAAGTGGTTCCCCTTTAATTGAAACAAAATTAACGGTTCAGATTCACCATTCCAAAACATATTTTCCTCCTAAGAAGTTCCTCCCCCCCCCCCCCCCCCCCCCCCCAATAATAATATCTTATTTACAGTTAAATTTCATCATTTTTCACCCTCAAAATTCTAAGAAGTTGGATTTTACACCCCCATTTATTATTATTTTTCAACATATACTAATGGAAATATGGACTTTTATTTACAACTTCATACTATTCAAACTTGAGCTACATAATTGATGTTTTACTGTTTACAAGGTTTTTCATATGTTGTATCATTCTGAAGGCGTGCCGTAGGCACGTGCCCACGGACAAATCTAGTACTCTTATAACATGATTAGATTGACTAAATCTCAGTACCCGGAGTCGCAGGAGAGGACCATTAACTGTCAAATTATGTAATCACAAGCTTTTATAGTTGTATCCATGCAAAGTAGGTTACATCTGTTGGGTTTATGTCTTGCATATGAGATTGGATAAGAAGACGATGAGACGATGGAGAGACAAAGGCGATTGAAAACGGAGTGGAGGCAAGAAAACAGTCAGCAACTGTAGTTGCAGAAGTTGCGGTCGACCGGTCATAGGGTGCGGTCGACCAGTCATAGGGTGCAGAAGTCCCCGAGAGGGGGACGGTCGACCGTCCCCTGGGTGGCGGTCGACCAGTCGCGGCGCTGATGGATATTTGGGTCGGGTCTTGGTGATTCGTGAGAAGCCCAACTTGGACGGTCGACCGTCCCCTGGGTGGTGGTCGACCGGCCGCGGCGCTGATGGATATTTGAGTCGGGTCTTGGTAATTCGTGAGAAGCCCAACTTGCTCTTCAAGTTAGATCATGTGGCTCCTATCGTAGGGTTATCTCTTATGTACTATCCAATGGCTATTGTAACAAGATATCAACTTAGGGTTTGTCTCTAGATCTATATAAACAATTGTAACGGCTCATAGATCCATGATGATTCTATTGAGTGTCAAATAGAAGAAGAGAGTACTTCATCTGAGAGGGTGAGAGAATTTCTCCATTGTAAGCAGCATCAAGTTCCATTAGGCTTGAGAGAGGGGTGTGGTAAGAATTGTAATATTCTTGTATCTTCTCTAATTGAATAATATCTCGGTTCTTCCTCCCCAGGATTAAGGCGAAAGCCCCAACCGGGACAACTCTTGTGTGTTTTGTGTGTTTGGTGAGATCTAGTCTTGCTTGGTGGTTTTGTGTTGATTGTGTCAAAGACTCAACAAGATCCTCATAAATTTCCTAACAAGTGATATCAAAGCAATCGGGATTCGTGGGTTTGTTCGAGTTCTTTGGAGATGGCAGATCAAAAGATGAAGATCAAGCGGTTTGACGGTAAGATCAACTTCGGTCTATGGAAGGTGGACATGTATGATGTTTTGGTTCAGAAGGACTTGCACCTTGCCCTAAAAGAGAAGAAGCCAACCGACATGCAACAAGAGAAGTGGGATGAGATTTGTTTGAAAGTCTTGAGTTTAATCCGGTTGCAATTGGCGGGCGAAGTCAAGTGTAATATTCTTCAGGAGAAAAGTGCGGCGAGTCTATAGGCGAGACTCAAAACTGACTACTCGGGATCGTCGTTGCTAGATCGGATGTATTGGAAAATGAAGCTGTTTAGGTTCTCAACGAAGGAAGGTACCCATCTTCAAGATCATATTGTGGAGTTCAATAAGGTAATATCTGAACTGAAGGCGATTAATGCTGATGATCTTAGCAAAGGGGATAAAGCTTTCAACTTGATTTATTCACTGCCAACTTCTTATGATCACTTGATAACTACCATGATACATGGGAAATCAGTCAAGGAGACACTTACTGTTGTCGGGGTGATTAAGGGTCTGAAAGAAGAAGAACTAAGAAAGAAGACTCATAAAGGAAGGTCTATTTCTTTAGGTTGTTTTGCGGTGAATGGCGATACTTCAATTGGAAGGGATGCAGCACACAAGGGTAAGATTCGTTGTCATTACTGTAAAGGAATTGGGCATTACAAGAGAGACTGTCACAAGTGGTTGAGTCAGAAGAGTGCTGCTAAAGAAGGGGAACAAGCCCATATAGTCAGCGCAACTGAGTCAAGTAATAATGATGACTGTTATCTTATTGTTTCAAGTTCTTCAGATGTGGATTCAAGTTGGTATCTTGATTCGGGATGTTCTTCTCATATTTGCTCCGAGAGGGAGATGTTTTCTACTTACAAGTCATCAACATGCCGTAGTGTGAAAACGGGGAGTGGTGAGATTTGTGAAGTGGTGGGTGAGGGAACAGTTGAATTGGAGATGCCAGATGGTAAAGGGTTCACACTAGAAGAGGTCATGCATATTCCTTCGATACAGAAGAATCTTATATTCTTGGGTACTCTTGATGCTCGTGGCTGCAGGTACACAGCTTGAGGTAGAATTTTGACAGTTTGGGATAGTCGTCGTAAGGTAATGAAGGGTAAGAGGGGGATTAGGCAGGGTCAGCACAACCTCTACCAGCTTTGTGGGAGTAGGAAAACTCGGCCGAGTGTATGGAAGCCCATTGTTCCTAAAGCATTATCTAGTAAGCCGTCACTAGAATTACCGATCTGAGACTGCAACGTTCGAATACCGTTGGAAGGTGGAGAAAGCCTTGATGTAGGTGGAGTTCGTGTGGAGGGTGGCACCTCCATGATTACATCGGGTCTGCCCTTGAGGGGGGCATACAGCTGAAGGAAAATAGGTGGAGGTTTGTTCAACTACCAGGAGAAGCCATAGAAACATGTTGTTTACAAAGCGGTGAAGAAAGAACTAAAAGAGTTTTAAATCACACAGGTATGGATTCATGCGTATGCAATCCAAGGTGGAAATTGTTGGGTTTATGTCTTGCATACGAGATTGGATAAGAAGACGATGAGACGATGGAGAGACAAAGGCGATTGGAAACGGAGTGGAGGCAAGGAAATAGTCAGCAGCTGTAGTTGCAGAAGTTGCGATCGACCGGTCATAGGGGGAGGTCGAACGGTCATAGGGTGCAGAAGTCCCCGAGAGGGGGATGGTCGACCATCCCCTGGGTGGCGGTCGACCGGTCGCAGCGCTGATGAATATTTGGGTCGGGTCTTGGTGATTCGTGAGATACCCAACTTGCTCTTCAAGTTAGATCGTGTGGCTCCTATTGTAGGGTTATCTCTTATGTACTATCCAATGGCTATTGTAACAAGATATTAACTTAGGGTTTGTCTCTAGATCTATATAAACAATTGTAACTGCTCATAGATCCATGATGATTCTATTGAGTGCCAAATAGAAGAAGAGAATACTTCATCTGAGAGGGTGAGAGAGTTTCTCCATTGTAAGCAGCATCAGGTTCCATTAGGATTGAGAGAGGGGAATGGTGAGAATTGTAATATTCTTGTATCTTCTCTAGTTGAATAATATCTCGGTTCTTCCTCCCCAGGATTAAGGCGAAAGCCCCAACCGGGACAACTCTTGTGTGTTTTGTGTATTTGGTGAGATCTAGTCTTGCTTGGTGGTTTTGTGTTGATTGTGTCAAAGACTCAACAAGATCCTCATAAATTTCCTAAATCATCAAATAAACGTACTTCACCCAGGAAAACATGGGGTTGTTTTCTTTTTAAGCCTCAAACCCTATAAAAATGTCCACCAACCAAGAGGGAATTAATAATTAGTTCTGATAACTCACTCACTCTTTAACCTCAAAATTAACAACCAAATTAACCGGCCCCGCCAGACATTGTGGGCCCTCTTCCTCCTCCTGCCAGTTCGGCTGCCGGAAAATGACGAAAACGGCAGTAATGGCGGTGGCGGCAGTGGTGTACCTTCTCATGTCGTTCTCCCTCTTCCTCTTCCTGGTCCTTAATGTCCCCCAGGATCTGACGTCGATATATAATAATGATGAAGCGCGCGGACAACAAAGGGGCGCCCCCCGCAAACTGTACCATCGCCACATGGCATTCGACCCATTGGTGGATCAAATGGAGAGGAAGGTGAGGGAAGAGGAAAAGGGTTTGGTGGTGCTGGATGTGGAAGCATTTCGTGAGAATTAACCTCAAGAGTGAGTTCGGGATGTTGGAGTACTCACTACAACGGAAGAAGTCTTCACTGACGCTTTTTTAGGGTTTCCCCAGTGTTTTTAAACGCCGGTGATTATGCTACCAGCGTTTCAATGAACGCCGCAACAAATGCCGGGGATGCGCGTGCCAGGGATTTCTGCCATAATACCTCGGCATTTTGGAGAAATGCCGGTGTACATTTTGATTGCCCTGCGTTGTCAACGCGCCGGTGTAGAATACTTTTAATATTTTAAAATTATTAAAATTAGGCAACCTTGGCGTTTTGAAAACGCCGGGGAATGTTTTTTAAAACTTTGAATTATGCTATTCCAATTTGGTTTTTATTTTTTAAAACATATACCGGCGTTTTCCAAACGCCGGTGTATAGCTTCGTTTTTTTTGGGGTTTTGAAACAGAATTTCGTTTTTTTTGTTGAAAACCTTTATATTATTTCCTTTTTTGCATCAAAAAAATTTGTAGTAATTTCCAGTCATCCACAATAACACAATAAAGAATATAAAAAACGAAATTCATTATATATATATTTTCCAAGCAGCAACAAACACAACTTAAGAAGTTTAAAGTTCTGCAGTCTAAAATCCAGAATTCAACGTTTCTCACACAAGTATCAAGTTACATATAACTCGGTTACAAAAAGGTTCTAACAAGTTTCACCATACAAAATAATTTGAACATAAAAAAAGACTATTGGAGTTAGTAGATTCTCTTAATCCGTACGCCTCCTTATGTCCTCATTGCTTCCATTATGCTCACTTCGATTCTCTGGATTGGCTCGACTTGAAGTAGTTGGAACTCTATTTTGAAACTGTGTAAGTCACACATTAAAATATAATTAGCAAGGTAATTATACATTAAATTAATGAATTTAGAACATAAAACTTAAAGAGCATACAACAAAAGAGCTCAAATATGAAATACAACTTGCAATATAATCAAATGCACATAATGTTCCTATTGTTAACTCCCTCCTCGTGTCAATCGCCTAAAAGAAGGAAATCATGAAGGCAAAAGTTATGTTATTTGCACATAATGTTAGGAAGGTTACTTTAAAAGTATAGTTACCTGAGAATGAGTAAGCTGCTGGACGATATTATCATTGCCTACTCTCATTTTACGAGTTGACAAGGCTAACTTTAAATTCTCAATATCACATCCAATAAGTTTGACAACACTTAATGCACCTAGGAGAAACAAAAAGTTGATTAGCCAAAGAATTGGCAAACTTCCATACAAATGAAAGAAGCCAGCATGAAAGATAAGCAAGATCTTGGAAAGAAATAGATTTCTATATAAGAAAAAACATAGTACCAAAAAGTGAATGACAAAATTCTTTAAGAAAAAGATAAAAGCTTGCAAACAGTAACTAGCATTTCTTTCTTTCGTAAGTTACTATCTGTATCTATATCTAAAGCTCTTTACAAATTCAGCCATATCACAATCTTATAATTTTTATTATAATCTATGTTTATGTACATATGCACTATCTAAGTTACTACCATGTATATATGTTTAAAACTCTTTAACAACCAAATTACAATTGTATATTTTTCATCAGAATCTATGCTCTGGCTGTCGGAGAAATCTACTTCCACAACTCGTAGTGCTAATGGCGGAAGTTCACCACAAGCAATAGAAACTCCCAAGAAATAGATGAACCAAGAACAAGTCGCCACAATATATGGATCTCCCAAGAACACAACTAATATGCAGAGATAACCAATACTTCTTATTCCCAAAAAAATACAAAGATTACAAGAAAGATTACAACTCTCAATCTCTCTCTCTATCACCTTTGAAATACTCGGCACAATCTCTCTTGAAGTTGAATAATGATCAGCACTTAGGATTACCAAACCCTAGAGTTTACGGCCATATATATAGCCCCCAAGTAAACCCTAAAAGATATACACAAATATAGCAAATTGGGCCTTTCTCCCGTAAGCCCAAAAGAAACAATCAGCGTCGATGTCGATGACTGCCCCCAGGCCGGTCGACTGCATCATGCGGAATCAATCCAGATGGCTGATCGGTCGACCGCACCCCTAGTGTCGGTCGACCGTCCCCTCTCTGTTGGATGCCTGCACTCGAAAAACCCCCAGTCGACTGGGTCGATCGACTGCACCCCTGACCGGTCGACCGCAACCCTCCAGACTTCACTTCTTCTTGCTGCTTGTCTTCCCTTGCTTCTTTGTCTACTCCTCTTCTTCTTCAACTTCAAGTACCTCGTGCCTACGTGTATTTGAGGCCAAAATTCCTAACAATCTCCCACTTGGACCAAATACACCACGCTTCAAAGTTATTGCAATCTTTCCTCGCATTATCTCTGCCATCTCCCACTTTCATGGAAGACCCAAGTACTCCCCACTCTCATGAAGAGCACCTCCGCCACTCCACCACGTGGAGTGCACCAACCACCCCTCATCGCCTCATGAAGGATGTGCTCCACCAATCGCATAGAGCACGAATACCGGAGAAACAATCTACCGTGTCGGATTTCGTGTTATGAGACTCCCCACCTCGCAAGATCTCCATCAACACCGGACATAGTTCGAAGCCTCTCAGTGCACCCTCTGCACTAGAAACCTCCGTGGACGATACCTCCACAAACTCCACAGACTGTTCAACCCCTACAGTCCCAATTCGGTTACCCTCATTGACATCACCCCATATATCGATACCAGTGATCTCTATCACACAAGAGCGACTTGAAGCTTCAACTGCCAATTCGCAAAGTACCATCTCTGCAGCAACGTCTTGCTCACTAGGATCACTTTCATGACCAGCAGCTCCCACTAAATTAGTAACCTCCCATCCACAACTGAAAGAACTCGATTGCACCCCACACAACCTACTACTCAATTCCGGCTGAGAGTCAACTACAGGAGAAACGCCCCTCACGTCTCTAAGCAAATATAGCGTTCCCTCATGCTTCCCTTTTGCAACCACCTTCGAACCTGCAACTATGCACCACTCCCCACTACCAATTGTAGTAGACAACCCCTCCTTGTCTAGCCTTCCAATCGAGATAAGATTTTCTTTCAAGTCTGGAACATGCCTTGTCTCCTGCAAGACAATACTTTGATCATCAATGGTATTCACACGAACAGTACCAATCCCACGTACAGGATACCGGTGACCATTCCCCATGATCACATCTCCAAAAGAACCCTCCTCGTAGTCATCAAATATCTCTCTCCTCGGAGTGCAATGAAAAGAAGCTCCCGAATCAATACACCAATCTTGAGTGCCCAACTCCTCACGAGCTGATAAGCATTGATTCTCAACAAGCCCCACTTGAGCTTCCTTTGGAGTATCTTTCTTCAGTTTTTCCTGTTTCTTCTTCATATAAGCCTTGCAACTGCGCATCATGTAACCCTTCTTGTGACAATACCAGCACTCAGACCCATGTCCTTCATCGCTGTTATCAGATCCACTTTCAGATGAACTACTCTGATCCTTTCTTCTTCGACTGCTCTTAGATATCCTACGTCTCTTCTCAACGTACATGGCGGAATCTCTAGAAGATAATGATGGATATCTCCTGTTTCTCACCCTTCTTACCTCTTCGTTTAGAATGCTACTCACCACATCCTGTAGAGTCGTCGAATCTGTCATAGTGCCTGTAATAGTCTGTTCCACCGTACCATAACTATCGGGTAAAGTAGATAGAAGTAACAATGACGGCTCCATCTCTGAAAACTTCAAACCTGCAGCTTCCATCTGGTTGTAAACTATGCAGTAATTGTTCACATGCTCTGCTACTGAACCCCCTTCCTTCAACTTCATATTAACCAATTTCTTCAGATGAAGAATTTGATTAGATGCCGACGGTTTCTCATACATATCTGTGAGAATCTCCATAACCTCCTTTGCGGTCTTTGCCTGCTAGATATGAAATAACGCCTTCCTACTCAGCCCCAACTGAATCTGCCCCAGCACCTTCTGATCCAAATGATTCCACTCCGCCAAGACCTTCGCATCCTTGTCTGCACCTACCAGCTTCTCATCAAACAACAGACCATCAAGATCTTTCTGACGAAGATACGCTATCATCTGAATCTTCCACATCGCGAAGTCACTCCCATCGAATCTCTCGATCTTTATCTTGTTATCGGCCATCTCGAACCAACTGCTCTGATACCACTTGTCGGAGAAATCTACTTCCACAACTCGTAGTGCTAATAGCGGAAGTGCACCACAAGCAATAGAAACTCCCAAGAAATAGATGAACCAAGAACAAGCCGCCACAATATATGGATTTCACAAGAACACAACCAATATGCAGAGATAACCAATACTTCTTATTCCCAAAGAAATACAAAGATTACAAGAAAGATTACAACTCCCAATCTCTCTCTCACCTTTGAAATACTCGGCACAATCTCTCTTGAAGTTGAATAATGATCAGCACTTAGGATTACCAAATCCTAGAGTTTACGGTCATATATATAGCCCCCAAGCAAACCCTAAAAGATATACACAAATATAGCAAATTGGGCATTTCTCTCGTAAGCCCAAAAGAAACAATCAACATCGATGTCGGTCGACTGCCCCCCAAGCCGGTCGACCGCATCATGCGGAATCAATCCAGAGGGCTGACCGGTTGATCGCACCCCTAGTGTCGGTCGACCGTCCCCTCCTCTGTTGGATGCCTGCACTCGAAGAACCCCCAGTCGTCTGGGTTGGTCGACTGCACCCCTGACCGGTCGACCGCAACCCTCCAGACTTCACTTCTTCTTCTTGCTGCTTGTCTTCCCTTGCTTCTTTGTCTACTCCTCTTCTTCTCCAACTTCAAGTAACCCATGCCTACGTGTATTTGAGGCCACAATTCCTAACAGTGGCTTCTTAGCAATGATTATGGTTCACTTTCCCAACCCATAGATCTATAAATCCAGTGGGGATCAAAGCTTGCGAGCCTATATTCTAATATTAATACCTGTACATGTATAATTGAAATATTTTTCATGATATTAGCAAATTTTTTATGTTGAAACGAAATGTTTTTAACACATGTAAAACTACGTCATCAATACAAAGAAGTTGAATATACTTGTTCCAAAATTGAGCAATTGCTAACTTTTTGTAGTATGAGTCATTCAATGGAGTACAATCAAAGATGCGAGTCTATATTCTAAGATATATATATGTACATGTATAATAGAAATATTTTCCATGGTATTAGCAAATTTGTGAGGTTGAAATGAAATGTTTTTAAAATATGTTTTTTTTTATTATTAATAGATAGAATCCTTACAGGATTCCAGCCAAAATATTATAAGAAAACCAAATCCATAGTTCAGAGCATACAAAGATAGAAGCATACTGGTGCTTAACAAAAAGCACCCAAAACAACAGAACAGAAGTCTGTAAATTCTCGTATAATTTAAGCAAGTGCTATGCATGTGGGATGTAAAAATAATTATGATTTAAGAGAAAACGGTAAGTGATAGATCTTATTTACAGACATTCAAAATGAGCAGCATAAAGAATGTGTGGCAAGACCATTATTATAAAAAATAATTAACAATAAGCAAAATAATACAAATGGGTATTGGCGGGAATGAGAAAGTGTTTGTTATTAAGAAACACTTTCTTTAAGTTTTATTTATTACCAAAGAAGGATTGTATTGATTGATATATTTCGAGATACAAAAAAAAAGGCAATCACAATTGCTGAAAGCATTCCGACTCTTTAGACTGCATATAAAAGCTTAGTGAAGGCTTACCTTCATCCTCTACTACTTCGACGTGGTTCTCATTATCAATCACCGCAAAGGAGATGTTACCCAACCATAAAACTGCAGCAGGCATGACAAAAACAATATCCTGGTCACCTTTGCTGATATGAACGACATTCATAGCTTCCTGAATAATAGTCAAAGTGAACAATGATCATCATAGTCGTGACGAACAAACCATCAAGTTGGAATTTACAGTATATAACGTGAACTTTATATGGTAACTAAAAAACGTAAGAGGATTTATATATTACCAATACAGCTTGAAATCTTGCAGCATCATCCACCCCAGCAATAGAGAAACAATTACTCTGCTTCAGATACTTGTACTCGTTCACATGTTTCAAATTCAAATTTTCTGTATTTCAAGATGAAAATAAAAATAAGCACGCAGATAATGGTGTCAATATGAAAAGCCAAGAAAACAAAATTAGCTTTTTTGTCCTGTTCTCTATAACTAGTGAAAAAGATCGACTATAAAGAACATTATTTACTGCATTATATATTTAGACAGGGATCTAAAGGAATATGGAAAAAGATTGAAAAATTAAAACTAACAATAACTAGCACCAATGTGGATGGACAATAACAAATAATAATAAATGAAGCATGGGGGGCTTATGTGTACATGGTAGAGTAAGACAGCACAAAAGGGAACAATCATTACCTCGAAGATATGAAGGAGCACCAGCACAGAGCTGATAAAATATGTGATATGAACGTTCACCTTGAGCACATTGGACAACTCTCGACTGCAAAGTTAGCAGCATAATTCAAATAAATAATGGGAGAGTAAGACTACATTAAGAAACAACGATTAATAAGACTAGCCATTTACCTTCTCCAGTAAAACTGCTCATAGAGTTATTTGCATTGGTATAAACAAAAAGATAAAAGAGTTCAGGTCAAAAGTCAGTTTAAGGGTAAAGTAATTTATTAGCACCAAAATTCTCAAAAGTGAATCCAAATATTCTTCTTACAAGTTTGAATGTTGGCTCCACATATCTTTCCAGTTGAGCTAAAATGAATTTCAATCAACTTGCCCTGCATCCTTAGAGAAAAAGAGACATCAGAAGAATCCAAAATATAAACATAATCCTCAGCAAAAATTCATATTCATGAGCAAAATAAATATGCATGTACATTGGTCTGGGTGGATATGACTGTTTTGAAAAAAAATGACATCAATTAAGCATGTGCAACAAATACAAATGAGGGCAAATAGTTTAGGGAGTCAGAGAAATTGTACTCAACATATACACGAGGGATGCATTGGCAAAGTCTTTGTATGCTAGAAATATAAGTGGGTTAAGAACTTATGTTTTATGCATATTACATATATGAACTGTGCTACTCTACATGATCTCTGTCTTAAATCATTGTTAGTCTCTTTCATTTTTTTGCTGGATGCAGTTGGTTTAGGTAATTTCCAAACTAATCCATGTGCTATATGTACAAAAATTTCACAATGTTGTACTCTAATTATATAAAATAATCTCTATTTTATTATTACAACATTTGAAATCTATAGGTGATAATATTATAACTATAGCTGTAGTATGAGTCATCTCGAATATTATAACTACAAAGTTGGAGTAATGCAAAGTGTCAATGACTCAATATAGATTAGTGACTATTGACCATCCATTACAAATCAGTGACTCAATATAGATCTTAATCACACCTTACTTTCGCGTGCATTGCACATACTAATTAGCTAATATACTAGCTAATATCATAAACATTTTAATGGGAGAGTTGAGATTTGTAACAAAAATTTCCTAAACATACTAGTTCCTCGTGATTCCGTAATTACTAAAAATGAAATGCAACTAATATTAGAACTCCTACATACCCTTTATGTATAAATCTGAAAAGAAACAAAATATAACAACAAAACCTAACTAAACTACAAACCCTAATTAAGAAATCCACAAATTTAGCAAACCCTAAACAGTCAAAATTCCTCCACAAGATTCCATAATTTGTAATTACTCATTCACACAATCCCAATTGCAAATAATTTTATTCATAAAATTTTTTTTACCAAAAGTTATAAATAATTATACTACCTAACGGCGGGAGAGGAGGACGGCAGGAGCAAAATGTAGGTGACGACGGCGGGAGCACGGCGGAGGAGACGACGGCGTATGTTGGATGGCGGGAACGGATTCCGTTGGAGAGAGAGAGAGAGAGAGAGAGAGAGAGAAATAACAAAGAAAGGGTTTAGTAAAAGGGGAATTGGGGAAATAAGAGGCGGTAGGGGTAAAAAAAAACCCAGAATGGACGGTGTTTGTTTAATAAATGCCGGCCTATAACTTAATAGCCCGGCGCTTATTAAAAGCACCGGTGTATGTTAACGTTTTAGCTTCCCCACGAAATAACACAGTCATACCCCGGCGTTTCCCAAAAATGTCGGGGTACAAATGCCGCTAAATACAGTTTTTGTTGTAGCGATTACTTTGGGGAGGAGGGGAGCCTTATCACGACGGAGAGGTTGGTTTATCTATTTCCTTTGTTGGATCAATCCCCACGGGATGGGGTGGGGCCATCACCTACGATGAATTGGAGGTATATATGGAACACAGGCAGACCTTGGATCGGATGATGTACGTACAGTAGTGAGAGAAAAATTAGGACTCATGATATTAATCATGATGGAGCTGTTACTCTTGCCGAGCTTTTGTCATATATTCCTGAATAAGAGAGAGGTTATTAAAAAATTAATTATTAATTCATTAATCACATATGATGCGGTTTGTTTTTGGGAGGCATGTGGATGCACTAGGTGTGAGTTCTTACTCGATTTGTATTGGTGGAGGAAGCTCCTATGCAGACGACCCTTAGCCGGACGAACGGTACGGAAGTAGGTGGTAGTGAGGTAGAGGCTGGATGCTCGGCTCGAATCGGGAGGCTCGGATCCGAGGTCTCGTGTACCGGCAAACGGTCTAAGAACACCGGGGTAGGTCCCGGTGACAGACCCTCCGACGATCTAGTCAGCTACTGAGAGAGTAACAGTAACTAGGGTTTGAGTGGGAAAAGATTGATTACCTGGATCAAGGGATAGGGGTCTGGTATTTATAGGAGAACCCAACCGGGTCTGGACCCGTTTGGGGCCGAGTCTGGACCCGATTGCCTGTGGAGTTGAAGCAGTGAAAACCCGAGCGGTATAGGACTGACGTGGCAGAGGCCCGGGTGGTTTCCGGGCTGACGTGGCAGAGGCCCTGACGGTTTTTCGATGCTGACGTGGCGGATCTGGATGATCTGGAGGTGCGCGTATTCTGAGGGGATCCTGTGGCCCAGGAGGGGTTACGTCATCCGACCCATATCACAAGCCCCACACTCTTGGAGGGCTGGGGGAACCAGCCATGTAGGAGTGGTTCTTTGCCTCTGCAGGAAGAGCAGGGTGGAGGGTGCGGTGAGAAAGTAGGATCTGCTATTTCCAGAAGAGGCCCGGGGGTAGGAGGAAGGGATTCCTCATTGGAGTTTGCATAGGACACCAAGTGTAGAAGGGTCGGAGCGACGCTTGCCGAGCCTTAGGGTCGGCAGACGAGCCTTGGGGGTCGGCGGACGATCCTCTCGCTAGTTGGAAGAGCGAGGGGACGTCGAGGCTTGTCCGATTGGAGCTCGGTTTTCCGAGCGTATGGGGTCGGTAGAGGAACTCCGAGGGTCGGCAGACGATCCACTCGCTAGTTGGAAGAGTGAGGGGACATTGAGGTCTTATCGGGTTGGAGCTCGGTATGCCGAGCGTATGTGGTCGGCAGACGAGCCCCCCGCTTGGTGGATAGGAGGGTTTTTGGGGCTCGCGATGCCATCCGAGCTCCGAACCCCTCGTGAATCAAGGAGGGTGCTTGGGGCTCGCGGTGTCATCCGAGCTCTGAGCCCCCCGTTGAATGGAGGAGGGTGCTTGGGGCCCGTGGTGTCATCCGAGCTCCGAGCCCCCTGTCGAATAGAGGAGGGTGCTAGGGGCTCGTGGTGTCATCCGAGCTCCGAGCCCCCTGTTGAATAGAGGAGGGTGTTTGGGGCTCGCGGTGTCATCCGAGCTCCGAGCCTCCTGTCGAATAGAGGAGGGTGCTTGGGGCTCGTGGTGTTATCCGAGCTCCGAGCCCCTTGTGAATAGGGATGGCTCTGGGGCTCGCGCTTTCATCTAAGGTCCGAGCCCCGTGAGATATAGGATGATGTTTGTGGCTTGCGATGCCATCCGAGCGTCGACCCTTCTGTGAAAATAGAAGTGGAATTTGTGGCTCGCGATGCCATCCGAGCTCCGAGCTTCCTGGATAATAGAGAAGGGAGTTCTGGCCCGTGATACCATCCGAGCATCGACCCTCCTGTGAAAAAAGAAGGGGAATTGTGGCTCGCGATGCCATCCGAGGTCCGAGCTTCCTGGACAATAAAGAAGGGAGTGGTGGCTCGCGATCCCTTCCGAGCATCGACCATTCTGTGAAATAGAAGAGGAATTGGTGGCTCGTGATGCCATCCAAGCGCCGACCCTTCTATGAAATATAAGAGGAATTTGTGGATCGCGGTGCCATCCGAGCTTCAAGCTTCCTGGATAATAGAGAAGGGAGTGGTGGCTCGCGATACCATCTGAGCATCGACCCTCCTGTGAAAAAAGAAGGGGAATTGTGGCTCGCGATGCCATCCGAGCTCCGAGCTTCCTGGACAATAGAAAAGGGAGTGGTGGCTCGCGATACCATCCGAGCGTCGACCCTCCTATGAAAAAAGAAGGGGAATTGTGGCTCACGATGCCATTCGAGCTCCGAGCATCCTGGACAATAGAGAAGGGAGTGGTGGCTTGCGATCCCTTCCGAGCGTCGACCCTTCTGTGAAAAGAAGAGGAATTGTGGCTCGCAGTGCTATCCGGGCTCCGAGCTTCCTGGTAATAGAGAATGGAGTGGTGGCTCGCAATACCATCCGAGCGTCGACCCTTCTGTGAGAATAGAAGGGGAATTGTGGCTCGCGAGGCCATCCGAACTCCGAGTCTTCCTGACTTGTCGAAAAAGTCTGCTGTGTGGGGAAAAAGGCCTAGGGGTAGTTTGGGTAATTCCACGCCCATTGCTGACGTTAGGAGCGCCAGGATCGAAGCGTCTCCAGATCTTAGCGGCCGTTAGATTTTGATGATTAAGATCCAACGACCAGATCTTAATTGCGGAAATCGAGGAGTCGCTTTCTCCCTATAAATCCCCCCCTTCCCAAATTTTCTTCTTCATTTCTTTACTCTCACTTTCTAATTTTACAAGGACAGGGTTTTATTTGCCGTCGGCGACTTTTTCCGGTGATCTTACGGTTTATGCTTCAGGTTAGTATTTCTGTTTAGTAATGTCGCGCACTCAGTCCGGATCCGAGGCTAGCTCGTCGGGCCGCACCGCGATAGAATCCGAGTCGGAGACGTCTTCGTCGCTCAGCAAATATAAGGTCAAGGAGGAGGTCCTGACAGACTCTGGGTCGGACGGTGGTGATGATGTAGTCCTCATAGTATCGCCGCTGAGATCCCGAAGGCCTGGAAAAAGAGCCGGTGGTTGAGGGCGAAGAGGAGGACGAGGAAGAAGAGGAAGAGGAAGTGGTGGATGACGAGGGTGGGGAGGATCAGGAGGATCAGGACGTCGAAGATGAGGAGGAGGACGAGGAGAATCAGTTTTTCGAAGGTGAGGACGAGGGCGAGGGGGACCAAGATTCCGAGGTTGAGGATGAGGACGAGGTGGATCAGGATCCCGAGGCTGAGGACGATGACGAGGGGGACCAGGATCCCGAGGGTCATGGCGCTCAAGGAGGTGCTGGGGAAGGCACAACAGGAGGATCGGTCGGGGTCGGGGATGACCTTCCGCCCCTTCCACCTTTGTCGATGCCGTCTCCCGAGAGGAAGGCTCGTCCCCGTCGGAAGAAGAGGAAGCTAAGTATTCTAGACAGTACCCCTCCACCGGATGAGTATGCACCTAGATCGGGGCTCGAGTTTGCCCGAGTCTCCTTCAAAAATCCGGGGTCGATACGGATGTACCCCGATGATATCAAAGACATCGACCCTATCCCTCCAGTACCGGGTGAAGAGAGCCGTGTGAAGTTTCAGATGGATAGCATCCCGTGTAACTTAAGGGCGGATTATCTCCACATTCTGAGGGCCTCCTACTTCATTCCGTGGGAGTTTGAGGTCTTCATTTCGAGTCCTGGCGTTCGACCCACCACTGCTCTTGCGCCGGGCTACTGTATGTTTCCCGAGGACGCCTTTGTTTTGGGACTGAGGCTGTCATTGCACCCCTTCATCAAGAGGGTTTTGAACTGGGCAAAGCTATGCCCCATACAGTATGGCCCAAACTCTTGGAAGCATTTTTTTGCTTCATTCTGAAGTGCCAAGAGAAGGGGGTGAAGCCGAGGTTGACGTACTTCCGAGCCATCCTAGGGATCAGCTCGCTCGGAGATCAGGAGAGGATATTTTACTTTTCGCCCAGGCCGCACAAGAAGGTCATGCACGGCCATCCGGATTCCATCAAGGGGTGGAAAGAGAAGTATTTTGTGGTTCGGAGTGAGAGGTCTTGGGGGATACCGACCAGGTGGAGTTTCTTCAAACCGAACCATAAACCTCCGAAGCGAAGCGACTTGACAGCAAAGGAGTGGAAGAGGGTGGAGAAGATAGTAGGGGGCACAGTATCGCGTGGCCTTGAGTGACCGAGCTACACCATGCCCGGGCCGGACTGAGCCCAGCCGACCCTAGTATGTTTCGTTCTGAATTTTTACATCTTTCTGCCTTCGTGTTAACATTAGCCTTCTTTCTTCCATTTTTTGCAGAGATGACTTCCCAACAGGTGGACGACAGGCGAGCCTTGCTAGCCATCGCTGCGAAGGCGAGATCAGAGCAGAAGAAGAAGGCGAAGCAGGAGAAGCTGGCCGCCAAAGCTGGGGGGTCCGGCAAGGGACCAGCCCCGGCAGTCGAGGAGCCTTCTCCCGCGAAGAGGGCTAAGAAGCATCACCCCCTATGCCGAGGGCAGCTCAGGACGCTGAGGGTAGTTCGGGCAAAACTGTCGATGCCCCAGGGAAGAGGCTTCCCCCAACACGGCCCATAGCTGAACAGAAGGTGGGCCAATAGGGACTGTGGCTCTTTACTCCTGATTGGTCGATCGTGCAGGGGGACACTCTACTCGAAGGACCCGTGGCGATTGAGTTCGTCACGAAAGCCACCACCGAGCGCGATCGGATGTCTCTGGCGGAGCAGACGGCGGACCAAGCCTTCATGCGGTGGTCCCAGGCGCACGTCTCGGTGAGTTAGTACGGCACTTTTTCTGTTTTTGGACTTGAAAAAATTTTCTGATCCTTTTCCCCTCGGACAAGCAATGCTTCATGGTCAGCACTTCCGAAAGTGCTTGGAGAAGGAGATCTACGTGGAGAGGAGGAATGCGGAGAAGTACCTCCGCGAGCTGAACAAGGCCATCGACGATTTGAAGGAGGCTCAGAGTATGGCGGTCATCCACGAGGCCCAGATGACCTCGCTCTGCGATATCCACAAGAAGGACGTGGAGCGCCTCGAGGAGAAAATCAAAGAGGAGGTGCTGAAGGGGCAGAAGGCGTTAAAGAGGATGGAGACTGCCTCGGCAGAAGCCCTGATCATTGTGCAAGATGAGGCGTATGATCAGGCCAAGGAGCACTTCCGAATGATTTACCCAGAGCAAAAAGTCGATCATCTCCACTACGGCTGGCAGCCGAACCTTCTGCTGCCCCCTGTCGGCGACGAGGCGGGGGGCGTCCATGCCGAAGAAGAGGTGCCACCCCCCCTCAAGAGTAGACTAGTTTTTTCTTTTCTCTTTTGATGTAAATGCCTCGAGCGGACTGGCCACCGCGGTTTTTGTATCGCCAATTTTTGAAAGAAATGAAATATACTTTTTTGGGCCGAGACTTCATGACTTGTGCATTTTCTCGCTCTCCTTGTGATAGTTTGTTTTCCCTTGTCTTTTGATAGAGGCACGAGGTCTTGGGGGCCGACCTTGTTTCCGCCGAGGAATCCCTGGTCTGAGCAGGGAGGGAAGCCATGGAGGTAGCTTTGGCTCGCCAGCGAAAACAGGCTCGGGACCGAGCGGCTGCAGTAAACTATTTCATGAGCAAGTCTAGGGAGCTCGGTCTGGAGGTGGCTCGTCTGAAGAAAGCCATAGCCGACCGGGACTGGTGGGTAATCGAGACGGACTAGTTGATCTCGGATGCCTCGAGCGGGCAGTCGGCATCGGAGTCATTCCTTCGGGAGGCCGTGGTCGAGAAGGAGTTGGAGATCCGCAGGCTGAAGTTGGTGTTGGGTGCGGGTTTGATCGAGGAGGCAAGCAACTCGACCCCAGCTCGGTCTCCGACATTTTTATTGGAGGGTGCTCAGCCAAAAGATGGGGGAAGCTCGGTGGCAGGGGTCTCTTCCCTGGTTGGTCCGACCGAGCGTGAGGGTAGCCCCGAAGGGAGCGTCGAATTTGAATTTTAAGCCAGATGTGAGTGAGTTGTAAGCTTTGCACTATCTTTGTACTGATGTTCATTGAGTTGTAAGCAATAAGAAATAATAAGAGCATTCGTTTTCCTGAACCTTGGGTCTTGTTGGGCGAGAGTGATTGCCAGGCTCGGCACGCAGGAGGTCGCCGCCGAGGTGACTTGCTGCAAAGGGCGCATGCGCAGCGGCATTTCGTCTTTTGCTAAGTCATTAATGGCAACGTTTCGCCTTCCCATGAACATTTATGGAGACGTTTCGCCTTCCGCCGTTTGGCATTCCCAGACACAATAACTGCATGCCTCAGGGGGCTATATAACCCCCATTCCCCCCTTGTTGGTTGCCAAGAAGTGAGAGTGGCTGATCCGCCGCTTCGACTGGGGTGCTTGTCGTAGGCGGGCGCCCCGAAGTTAATACTTTTTCGAGGGCTCCGGATTGGAGGCACACCAATCACCCTCGAACAATTCGGGGTTTGGGCCTCGAGCGCCGTAAGACCCCAGGTTGTTCGTTGTTGAGTGGTGGGCCGAACAATTGGTTTGGAGGTTCGGAGAGAACCGAGGGTCGGTGGCTCCCGTGTCGTCCTCGAACAGTTTGGGGTTTCGGCTTGTGAAAGCGGCAAACCCCGAGTTGTTCGCGGGCGAGAGGAGGGTCTACCAATCAACTCAAAGTTCGGGGCATCCGCCGAAGGCAGATGCCCTAAACCTTAATGAAAAATTTTGTTGAAGCGCTCGTGGGGGTAGGTCATCGCCGAGCGTATGGGTCGAGGTGCTTTGAAGAAGGCCCCAGCCTTGCTCGGGGTCGACGCCAAGCTCCAAAACTTGTTCTTATGAAGACGGTACGGGTGTAGCCGGCAGTTGTCACCTCGTGCATAGGTTGATGGGCTTGAAGAAGCCCAAGCCATGCTAGGGACAGGTACCGAGCCCCCACACCGGTAAGAGCCAGTAGCAGGCGTAGCCAGGGGTCGGCGGCGAACGTTAAGGTCGGGGTGCTTTGAAGAAAGCCCTGGCCTTGTTCGACACTGACGCCGAGCTCCGGCACTTGGCACCAGGAAAGACGGTACGGGTGTAGCCGGCAATTGTCGCCTCGTGCATAGGTTGATGGGCTTGAAGAAGCCCAAACCATGTTAGGGACAGGTGCCGAGCCCACACACGGGTGAGAAAGCCAGTAGCAGGCGTAGTCGAGGGTCGGCGCCGAGCATTAAGGTCGGGGTGCTTTGAAGAAAGCCCCGGCCTTGCTCGACGCCGACGCCGAGCTCCCGCACTTGTTCTCGGGAAAGATGGTACGGGTGTAGCCGGCAGTTGTCGCCTCGTGCATAGGTTGATGGGCTTGGAGAAGCCCAAACCATGCTAGGGATAGGTGCCGAGCCCCCACACCAGTGAGAAAGCCAGTAGCAGGCGTAGCTGAGGGTCGGTGCCGAGCATTAAGGTCGGGGTGCTTTGAAGAAAGCCCCGGCCTTGCTCGATGCCGAAGCCGAGCTCCCGCACTTGTTCTCAGGAAAGACAGTACGGGTGTAGCCGGCAGTTGTCGTCTCGTGCATAGGTTAATGGGCTTGGAGAAGCCCAAACCATGCTAGGGACAAGTACCGAGCTCCCACACCGGTGAGAAAGCCAGTAGTAGGCGTAGCCAAGGATCGACACCGAGCATTAAGGTCGGGGTGCTTTGAAGAAAGCCTCGGCCTTGCTCGACACCGACGCCGAGCTCCCGCACTTGTTCTCGGGAAAGACGGTACGGGTGTAGCCGGCAGTTGTCTCCTCGTGCATAGGTTAATGGGCTTGGAGAAGCCAAAACCATGCTAGGGACAGGTGCTGAGTCCCCACACCGGTGAGAAAGCCAGTAGCAGGTATAGCCGAGGGTCGGCGCTGAGCGTTAAGGTCGGGGGCTTTGAAGAAAGTCCTGACCTTGCTCGACGCAGATGCCGAGCTCCCGCACCTGTTCTCAGGAAAGACAGTATGGGTGTAGCTGGCAGTTATCGCCTCATGCATAGGTTGATGGGCTTGGAGAAGTCCAAACCATGCTAGGGACAAGTACCGAACCCCCACACCGGTGAGAAAGCCAGCAGCAGGCGTAGCCAAGGGTCGGCACCGAGCGTTAAGGTCGGGGTGCTTTGAAGAAAGCCCCGGCCTTGCTCGACACTGACACCGAGCTCTCGCACTTGTTCTCGGGAAAGACAGTACAGGTGTAGCCGGCAGTTGTTGCCTCGTGCATAGGTTGATGGGCTTGGAGAAGCCCAAACCATGCTAGGGACAGGTGCCTAGCCCCCACACCGGTGAGAAAGTCAATAGCAGGCGTAGCCGAGGGTTGGCGCTGAGCATTAAGGTCGGGGTGCTTTGAAGAAAGCCCCGGTCTTGCTCGACCCCGACGCTGAGCTCCCGCACTTGTTCTCGGGAAAGACGGTAAGGGTGTAGCCGGCAGTTGTCACCTCGTGCATAGGTTGATGAGCTTGGAGAAGCCCAAACCATGCTAGGGTCAGGTGCCGAGCTCCCACACCGGTGAGAAAGCTAGTAGCAGGCATAGCCGAGGGTCGGCGCCGAGTGTTAAGGTC
This sequence comes from Hemerocallis citrina, assembly GCA_017893485.1. Lineage (NCBI taxonomy): Eukaryota > Viridiplantae > Streptophyta > Magnoliopsida > Asparagales > Asphodelaceae > Hemerocallis > Hemerocallis citrina. Next base: position 221,990,650 of record CM030365.1, read on the forward strand.
GGGGTGCTTTGAAGAAAGCCCCAGCCTTGCTGGACGCTGACGCCGAGCTCCCGCACTTGTTCTCGGGAAAGACGGTACGGGTGTAGCCGGCAGTTGTCGCCTCATGCATAGGTCGATGGGCTTGTAAAAGCCCAAACCATGCTAGGGACAGATGTCGCGCCCCCACACCGGTGAGAAAGCCAGTAGCAAGCATAGCCGAGGATCGGCGCCGAGCGTTAAGGTCGGGGTGCTTTGAAGAAAGCCCCGGCCTTGCTTGACGTCGACGCCGAGCTCCTGGACTTGTTCTCAGGAAGATGTGTAAGTGAAGCTTTTCTGGCTCGCGATGCCATCCGAGCGCCGAGCCTCAAGCATGTAATTGAAGCTTTTCTGGCTCGAGATGCTATCCGAGCACCGAGACTCAAGCTTGTAATTGAAGCTTTTCTGGCTCGAGATGCTATCCGAGCGCCGAGACTCAAGCTTGTAAGAGAAGCTTTTCTGGCTCGAGATGCAATCCGAGTGCCGGGACTCAAGCTTGTAAGAGAAGCTTTTCTAGCTCGAGATGCTATCCGAGCGCCGAGACTCATGCTTGTAAGAGAAGCTTTTCTGGCTCGAGATGCGATCCGAGTGCCGAGACTCAAGCTTGTAATTGAAGCTTTTCTGGCTCGCGATGCTATCCGAGCGCCGAGCCTCAAGCTTGTAAGGAAAGCTTTTCTGGCTCGCGATGCTATCCGAGCGTCGAGCTTGTAAGAGGATATTCTGGCTTGAGATGCTATCCGAGCGCCGAGCCTCAAGCCTGTAGGGGAAGCTTTTCTGGCTCGAGATGCTATCCGAGAGCTGAGACTCAAGCTTGTAAGAGAAGCTTTTCTGGCTCGAGATGTTATCTGAGCACCGAGCCTCAAGCTTATAATTGAAGCTTTTCTGGCTCGCGATGTTATCCGAGCGCCGAGCCTCAAGCTTGTAAGGGAAGCTTTTCTGGCTCGCGATGCTATCCGAGCGCCGAGCTTGTAAGAGGATATTCTGGCTTGAGATGCTATCCGAGCGCCGAGCCTCAAGCCTGTAAGGGATGCTTTTCTGGCTCGAGATGCTATCCGAGCGTCCAGCCGCATTTTCTTAATGGTAGTCAAAAAGAAGCAAAAAACTTGTTTTAAGAAAGCTGGTATATTTACAACAACTTGAAATTTTTACAAAAGAAAAGGCACGACGTGCCGATTACATTCTTCATAATTTTACATGGTGGAGGCTACTCCTGTCCTCCTAAGAACTTGATGAGGTGCTCTGCATTCCAGGGCCTCTTAATGGCCTTGCCCTCTGAGTTGGTAAGGCGGTAAGTCCCTGGGCGCACGACCTCCGGCACTCTGTAGGGGCCCTCCCAATTTGGGGCCAATTTCCTTTTCTGCCCGGGGTTGGATACCGCCAGCTTTCGGAGGACGAGGTCTCCGAGTTTGATATCGGTGGGGCGCACCTTCTTGTTGTAGAACCTTTCAATCCTTTGTTGGTAGATGCTCCTTCTAATGGCGGACTTCTCCCTGACCTCGTCTATGAGGTCCAGGTCGGCTCGCAGCTGTTCAGAGTTACTTGCCTCGTCGAAAGCCATGATTCAGGGTGAAGGGATCCCGATCTCCAGGGGAATGACGGCCTCCGCGCCGTATGTCAGATTGAAAGGCAATTCTCCCGTAGGGATTCTCTTTGTTGTCCGGTGGGCCCAGAGAACGCTTGGCAGCTCGTCGACCCATAACCCCTTAGAAGAGTTATCGAGTCGTTTCTTACGGCCGTCGAGGATTGGCGGTTCGCATTCTCGGCCTGACCGTTGGACTGGGGGTGGCATACTGAGGAGAAGCGCTGCTGGATCCCGAGATCTTCGTAGAACTTGCGAAAATGCTTACCTGCAAATTGAGTCCCATTGTCTGTGATGAGCACCTGCAGAACCCCGAACCGACAGACGATGTGTTTCCAGAAAAACTGCTGTGTCTGTTGCTCGGTGATCGTTGCTAATGGCTTTGCCTCGATCCACTTCGTGAAGTAGTCGATCGCCACGATGAGGAACTTTCGTTGGCCCGTTGCTCTTGGAAATGGGCCCACCAGATCCATCCCCCACATTGCAAAGGGGGTCGGACTGGCCATTGAGCGGAGGTTCGCCTGAGGGGCCCTTTTTACGGGGAGAACCGCTGACAGGGGCCGCACTTCTTCACTAGGGCGAGGGCGTCTTGCAGCATAGTGGGCTAGTAGTACCCGTGATTTAACGCCTTTCGTGCTAGGGAACGGCTCCCCATGTGGCATCCGCCGATCCCCTCGTGTAGCTCCTTGAGGGCATACTTGGCTTCGTCGGGGGTCAGGCAACGGAGGTAGGGTCTGCCATCAGTCGTGGTGTAGGACCTTTTGAAGAGGGTGACGTTGATTACCGTGAATCTTTCTGATCGGACCCTAACCTGCCTTGCTTCAGCCCGGTCTTCAGGGAGCTCTCCCTTGACTAGAAATTTCTTGATAAGAGTGGTCCAGTCATCGGGAGGAGCTCCGTCTTCAACGCACAGAACCTCAGGAAAGTCTGTGCTTGGCTTCAGCAGGACTTCAATCAGGACGGTTCGGTCGAGGCCTTCAAAGGATGAGGAAGCTAACTTTAACAGGACATTGGCTTAAGCGTTCTGCTCCCTAGGGATCCTTAAAACGGCCGATACGTCGAAGGACGTTAATAGCCGTTGGACTACGGCCAGGTATCTGATCATCCGATCGCCACGGGCCTCATACTCCCTCGTGATCTGGTTGACCACAAGCTGGGAGTCACTAAAGGCCCTGATCTGTCTGGCGCCGGCCTGATGAGCTAGGGTGAGCTCGGCGATCATGGCCTCGTACTCAGCCTCGTTGTTAGAGGCTGAAAAGTTGAGGCGAAGGCAGTATTGAAGGAGAAAACCGTCTGGCCCCCGCAGAATGATGCCTGCACCACTCCCTGCTTTGCAAGAGGAACCGTCGACGTAAACTTCCCACGTCTGGTCGGCTTCCTTGCCTGTCGGCTGCTTAGAGATGGTGCATTCTGTGATGAACTCGGCGAGGGCTTGCCCTTTGATGGCCGTCCTTGGCTGGTAGCCGATGTCGTACTGACTGAGCTCGATCGACCACTTGACTAGTCGCCCTGAGCTCTCGGGCTTATAGAGCACCGCCTTCAGGGGTTGATCTGTGAGTACCTGGACCGCATGTGCCTGAAAATATGGACGGAGCTTTCGCGTGGCCATGACCAAGGCGTATGCTACTTTTTCCATCCTGGAATATCTGGTCTCGGTGTCGAGTAGAACCTTGCTCACATAGTACAGGGGCTTTTGGACCCCTTCCTCTTCTCGGACGAGGACGACGCTAAGCACATTCTCCGAAGCCGAGAGGTAGAGCCAGAGTGGCTCGCCTGGTTCGGGCTTGTTGAGGAGAGGAGGGTTGGTGAGGTACTCTTTTAATTGGGTTCCGTGCAGCGCTTTAAAGAACGGAAGGGACTTCTCCCCAGACTTGGAGAGAAAATGACCGATGGCCGCCAGTCTCTCCGTTAGCCTCTGGACTTCTTTGGTGTTCCTGGGAGGGGCCATGTCTATTATGGCCTGAATTTTTTCGGGGTTTGCCTCGATGCCGCGCTGGCTGACGATAAAACCGAGGAACTTTCCTGAGGAGATGCCGAATGCACACTTCGCCAGATTGAGCCTCATGTTGTGGGTTCGGAGTACCCCGAAGGCCTCTTCCAGGTCGGCGACGTGATTCTGACCCTGTTGGCTTTTGGGAAGCATGTCGTCGATGTATACCTCCATGTTATGCCTGATTTGATCTTTGAAGACTCGGTTAACGAGCCTCTGGTAAATAGCACCGGCATTCTTCAGCCCGAAGGGTATAACCCGGTAGCAGTAAAGTCCTCTGTCTGTGACAAAGGACGTCTTGGCAATGTCGGGAGAAAACATCCGGATCTAGTTGTAGCCTGAGAAGGCATCCATGAAGGATAAGAGCTCGTGACCCGATGTGGCATCGATAAGGGCATCGATGCTGGGGAGGGGGAATGGATCCTTAGGGCATGCCTTGTTGAGGTCGGTAAAATCTATGCAGATCCTCCAGCTCCCACTCGCCTTCTTAACCATGACGATGTTCGCTAGCCACTCAGGGTAGCTGACCTCTTGTACGAAACGCACAGACAAGAGCTTGTCTACTTCCGCGTTCACCGCCTGCTGTCGCTCTGGAGCGAACTTATGCCGCTTTTGGATAACTGGCTTCGACCCGGGGATCATGCTGAGTTTGTGCATGATGAGATCCTCGGAGATACCTGGCATGTCAGAGGGCTTCCAGGCAAAGAGGTCGACATTGCGGTGAATGCAGGCGATCAGGGCGGACTTGAGGTCGGGTGCGAGGGAGCAGCTTACTCTGGAGTGCTTCAATGCATCCCCTGTCTCGAATGAGACATCCTCTAACTCGTCTGCCAGCTCTGGTTCTGGCTGGGTCCTCTCGGGCTCTAGTTCGAGGGCGTCGAGGGGAAATACACCGCTCCCGATGGTCGTCATGTAGCACAAGCGTGCTGCTTCTTGATTTCCTCGGACAACACCAACACCAGTGTTGGTAGGGAACTTCATCTTCTGGTGGTAGGTCGAGGGAACCGCTTGGAGCGAGCAGAGCCCGGGGCGACCGAGTATGGTGTGGTAGGCTACCTTGACGTTCACAACCATGAAGTCCATGGACTTGGTTCTTCTGTTCGGGGGCGTACCCACCGTGATGTCTAGGGTGACAATCCCCTCTATTGTCACTGGGATGCCGAAAAATCCGTGCAAGGTATATCCGGCTGGCTTTAGCTTCTCACGGGAGAGCTTCAAGTTCTCAAATGCTTCCAGAAATAGGATGTTGACTGAGCTCTCGTTGTCTACGAGGATTCGCCGAGCCTCAAAGTTCACCATGCAGAGGCTGATGATGAGTGCGTCACAATGAGGGAGCCGGACTCCCTCCAGATCCTCCCCTGAGAAGGAGACAGAAAGTTGCTGGACCTGGGAGAGAGAGGGCCCTGGACGGTGTTGACATCCTGGACGAATGCCTTGCGGGAAGTGTTGGATTCCCCTTCCATGGCCCCTCCGTCAACGCAATGCAAGATTGCTTGTCCCTCGGGCTCCTCGGGCTCCGGATCCCTCTCGGGGCTCTGTCGGGGTGCTCGATGAGGAGGGGAATCCCTCCTATTTCTGGTATCCCTCTGTTCCCGGATGCCTTCTCTTTTGAATTCCTAGAGGTACCCTCGTTGGATGAGGGCCTCAATTTCGTCCTTCAGGGTGCGGCAACGATCTGTGTCGTGCCCGTTGTCCCAGTGGAAGCGGTAGTAGTACCGCTGATCCCTCTTTTTGCTGGTGTTGTTGGACAGTCGAGGGGGGAACTGCACGAGGTCGCTGTCTTCAATCGCTAAGAGGATTGTCGACACGTTCTGCGTCAGGGTAGCGTACCTCTCGAAGCGGGGGACCGGCGGAACCTTCTTCGTGGTGCCCCCGTCTCTCGGAGCTTTCTTCGCTGGCTCGACCTCATCGACCTTGCGCTTCCCCTTCCCGGGAACTTATTTCGAGTCCTCTGGATTCAGAGCCTCTTCGGCCCGAATGTACTTCTCGACCCTATTGAGGAGGTCGGGAAAATCTATCGGGGGGGCCTCTTCGCCAGGGAGGCCTTCAGCTGTCCGTGATGGACGTTGTGCCGGAATGCCGCCAAGGCGACTCCTGGGTTGAGGGAGGAGACCGATCTTGCCTTAGTGGTGAATCTTCGGATGAACACCCGGAGCGACTCTCGTTCCTTCTGCTGGAGGCCGAGTAGGGACGCACTTGTCCTTTCGGCCTTTCGGCTTGTCACAAAATGGGCGAGAAAGTTGCCCTCCAATTGGTTGAAGGAATGGATGGAGCCGGAGGTGAGCTTCGAGAACCACTCCCGAGCCGAACCCCGGAGGGTGGCAGGGAAGGCGCGACACAGGAGGGGATCCGATGCACTGTGAATCATCATGAGGGTTTTGAAGCCCTCCATGTGATCAGCCAGATCGCCCTCTCCGTCGTAAGTCTCGAATTGAGGTGGGCGGAAGTTCCGGGGTATTTCCGCCTACAAGATGGCGATGGAAAAAGGAGGTCGGATGGGCCTGTATCCTTGAACCGGCCTCGGTCCGCCGTCCCCGAAGTGGTTGAGGCGATCCTCCATTTCCTGGAGGCACTTCAAGATGTCGTCGTCATACTCTGGCTGGACGGTCGGGATGCGGGACACACTGGCCTCGGCATCCGAGCGGGAGCGAGAGCGGCGGACGCTGCCATCGAAGGAGGGTCCCCGGATGGCCTCCATGATCTTTTTCCGAAAGTCTTGGAACTCCTGGTGGGTGACTGGGGCTCGCTTGGCTTGGTTTTGCTGAGTCGGTGGGCGCCGACCAACGCGGCTGAGTGTAGGCCCTTTCCCTTAGGAAGGAGGTTTGGGATGGTTTGGAGCCGAGTTGGAAGCGGCCCCTCCCCTAGACCGGCTGGCCTATCGATTCTGGATCACCCCCCGCAGGTCGGGCTGGACTAGTCGGGAGGCACCCGGTTGGAGTCTGTGACTGACCCCCAGGTTGTTGGATGCCTGAGCCTCGGCGCCGACGCCCTGTGGAGGCACATCCTGCCGACGCGCTGAGGTAACAGCTCTCGTGGCTTTGGGCGCCATGTGAGCTCGGGTTGACGAGGTACCATTAACGGCTGAGCTCGGGCCGGCGTCTGCAATAGAGGTTTTCCACAGACGGCTTCAACCTGATGCAGTTTGTTTTTGGGAGGCATGTGGATGCACTAGGTGTGAGTTCTTACTCGATTTGTATTGGTGGATGAAGCACCTGTGCAGACGACCCTCAGCCAGGCGAACGGTACGGAAGTAGGCGGTAGTAAGGTGGAGGCTGGATGCTCGGCTCGGATCGGGAGGCTCGGATCCGAGGTCTCGTGTACCTGCAGACGGTCTAGGAACACCGAAGTGGGTCCCAGTGGCAGACCCTCCGACGATCGAGTTAGCTACTAAGAGAGTAACAGTAACTAGGGTTTAAGTGGGAAAAGATTGATTACCTGGATCAAGGGGTAGGGGTCTGGTATTTATAGGAGAACCCAACTGGGTCTGGACCCGTTTGGAGCCGGGTCTGGACCCAATTTCCCATGGAGTTGAAGCGGTGGAAACCCGAGCGGTATAGGGCTGACGTGGCAGAGGCCCGGGCGGTTTTCCGATGCTGACGTGGTGGATCTGGATGATCTGGAGGTGCGCGTATTCTGAGAGGATCCTGTAGCCCAGGAGGGGCCACGTCATCCGACCCATATCAACATATATACATGCATGAATTCCTCATTTTTTTTCTTTTTTCTTTTTTTAATACTAAAACATGCATGATGTCCATATATATATAATATTGATGAGGTTTGTTTTTGGAAGACGTGTGGATGCACCAGGTGTGAGTTCTTACTCGATTTGTATTGGTGGAGGAAGCTCCGGTGCGGACGACCCTCAGCCGTGCGAACGGTACGGAAGTAGGTGGGAGTGAGGTGGAGGCTGGATGCTCGGCTCAGATCAGGAGGCTCGGATCGGATATCTTGTGTACCTGCAAACGGTCTAGGAACACCGGGGTTGGTCCCGGTGGCAGACCCTCCGACAATCTAGTCAGCTACTGAGAGAGAGTAACAGTAACTAGGGTTTTGAGTGGGAAAAGATCGATTACCTGGATAAGGGGTAGGGGTCTGGTATTTATAGGAGAAGCCAATCAGTTCTGGACCCGTTTGAGACCGGGTCTGAACCCGGTTGTCCGTGGTGCTGAAGCGGTGGAAATCCGGGCGGTATAGGGCTGACGTGGCAGAGGCCCGGGCGATTTCCAGGCTGATGTGGCAGAGACCTGGGCAGTTTTTCGATGCTGACGTGGCGGATCCGGGTGACCCGGAGGTGCACGTTTCCTGAGGGAATCCTATGGCCCAGGAGGGGCCACGTCATCCGACCCGTATCACAAGCCTACACTCCTGGAGGGCTGGGTGAACCAGCTGTGTAGGAGTGGTACTTCGCCTCTGTAGGAAGAGCAGGGTGGAGGGTGTGGTGAGAAAGTAGGAGGAAGGGATCCCTTTTTGGAGTTTTGCACAGGATGCTAAGCGTAGAAGAGTCGGAGCGACACTTGCCGAGCCTTAGGGTCGGCAGACGAGCCTTGGGGGTCGGCGGATGATCCTCTTGCTAGTTGGAAGAGCGAAGGGATGTTGAGGTCTGTCCGATTGAAGCTCGGTTTGCCGAGCGTCTGGGGTCGGTAGAGGAGCTCCGAGGGTCGGCAGACGATCCTCTCGCTAGTTGGAAGAGCGAGGGGTCGTCAAGGTCTGTTGGAGCTCGGTTTACCGAGCATCTGGGGTCGGTAGAGTAGCTCCAAGGGTCGGCAGACGACCCTCCCGCTAGTTGGAAAAGCGAGGGGTCGTCGAGGTCTGTCGGGTTGGAGCTCGGTTTGCCGAGCTCTGGGGTCGGTAGAGGAGCTCCGAAGGTCGGCAGACGATCCATTTGCTAGTTGGAAAGGCGAGGGGTCGCCGAGGAGGTTTTTGGGGCTCGCGATGCCATCCGAGCTCCGAGCCCCTTGTGAATCGAGGAGGGTGCTTGGGACTCGCGGTGTCATCCGAGCTCCAAGCCCCCTGTTGAATAGAGGAGGGTGCTTGGGGCTCGCGGTGTCATCTGAGCTCCGAGCCCCCTGTTGAATAGAGAAGGGTGCTTGGTGCTTGGGGCTCGCGGTGTCATCCAAGCTCCGAGCCCCCTGTTGAATAGAGGAGGGTGCTTGGGGCTTGCGGTGTCATCCGAGCTCCGAGCCCCTTGTTGAATAGAGGAAGGTGCTTGGGGCTCGCGGTGTCATCCGAGCTCCGAGCCTCCTGTTGAATAGAGGAGAGTGCCTGGGGCTTGCGGTGTCATCCGAGCTCCGAGCCCCCTGTTGTAAATAGAAGAGGTGCTTTGGGGCTCGCGGTGTCATCCGAGCTCCGAGCCCCCTGTGAATAGGGGAGGGTGCTTGGGGCTCGCGGTGTCATCCGAGCTCCGAGCCCCTGCACCTTGGTAGCAGCGACTGAATGATTTCATTTCGTTTAATGCTTTTAGGAGTAGAAGTCTTGACGGCTGGCGTTGGTAATCGGTCTCCGAGCCTACCGTGAGATATGGGATGATATTTGTGGCTTGCGATGCCATCCGAGCGTCGACCCTTCTGTGAAAATAGAAGAGAAATTTGTGGCTCGGAATGCCATTTGAGCTCCAAGCTTCCTGAACGATAGAGAAGGAGATTGTGGCTCGCGATGCCATCCGAGCGTCGACCCTTTTGTGAAAATAGAAGAGGAATTTGTGGCTCGAAGTGTCATCCGAGCTCCGAACTTCCTGAACAGTAGAGAAGGAGATTGTGGCTCATGATGCCATCCGAGCGTCGACCCTTCTGTGAAAATAGAAGAGGAATTTGTGGCTCGGAATGCCATCCGAGCTCCGAGCTTCCTGAACAATAGAGAAGGAGATTGTGGCTCACGATGCCCTCCGAGCATCGACCCTTCTAAACGGTAGAGAAAGAGATTGTGGCTCGCGATGCCATCCGAGGGTCGACCCTTCTATGAAAATAGAAGAGGAATTTGTGGCTCGGAGTGCCATCCGAGCTCCGAGTTTCCTGAATGATAGAGAACGGAGAGATAGCACCAATAGCAAGAGAAGAGTTACCAATAAGTTCTTCAAGTATTTTAGGGGAGGGACAGCAGATCACCACATCGCCGTTAGAACAAGCGCTGAGAACCCAATCCCAGTCCTTCACATTGCAGGAACTGCTGAGGAATGAATTAAGAGTGAAGTAGGGAATCGATCCACCGCTGAATGCTATAGCTGCATAAGTGTTAAAGAATTTTAACCTATCCGAAAGTTCCGTGCTCGGGATGAAAACATGAGTAACTTTCGGCTTGGAAGGGAGAGAATGAGCAGCATCCAGCGAGGCAGGGGGAGAGGGATAGCTTTCAGCTAAACGACTTGCACTCGAAGGAGTGGGAAGAAGGGGGGATTTAGAAGAGAGCTTCTTTTTCTTGATCTTGTAGGCTTGATCCTCAGAAAGCTTACGTTGTAAAGAAGGGAAATCGAGAGCGGACAGGACTGTCTCCAAGATGGGCGCCCCCAACGTGAGACCTAATAACTTCTGCAGAGCGAAACAACGAGAGCGTGCATGCCCCGACTTGAGGCAAAATAGACATTTCATCCTGAATGTACAATGTTTCTTCAAATGCCCGGGTTGGAGACACTGAAAACAGCTAAGCGTAGGGCGATAAGAAGGAGAAAGGTGGGAGGAAGAAGATGAAGAGGTAGGAGGAGGGAAGAGGTGGGAAACGGCGCTCTTAAGCTTACCATGATGCTTCTCGAACTTAGGCTTAGGGGGAATAGGGCCCGCCGACCCATTAAAGGGTCCCAGCCTATTAAAAAAGCTGTTGCTAAATCCATTATTTAAATAAAAAAAATCCTCTTTACAATTTCCACCTATGTTTGGTCCATGGGCCCAACAATAAAACAGCGAAGGAGAAAAGCCCAAGAGAGAAGAGCTCTGAAGCCAGTAACCAAAAAAAGCGATACAATGCTGAGTCACTGTAGCTAAACACCGAAGAGGAGAAGATTGGAGAGCTGCATATACCTCACAGAGGAGGAATGGAGAACCCCTAAATTAAGAGAACGAAGAAATCGAATAACCCAAAACAGAGGGTCCAAAGAACCCCTGGAGGGTGAAGGGACAATACTAGGGTAATAACTACTTCAACGAAGGAAATGGTCAAAAAGAAACTCACAGTAATTCCAGATCCACTAAGGTGGATAATCTGATAGATCTTTAAGTAAACGGAGAGAGAGGAGGAAGTTAGAAGAAACTTACAGTGATAGGATAAGCTAAAGAAACAGCAGTAGAGTCTACACTATCTGAGGAGACCTCACAGGTGTAAGCGCTGAAGGGGATGGACGAGGGAAGCTGTAGGTTGCTAGCTGAGAGCTGGCAAAAGGCCCCTCACGATCGAAGGCTACAGTACCACTGAGTCGCAGCGAAACCGGGAAAGTACTGCATACTGGTGTAAGAAAGCAGGAGTCGCTGAGAGGGAGCGACAGGAAGGAGAAAACGGAGGGGAAGACCCAAAACGAAAGCCAAGACGAACCCTGAAAAGGGTATGTGGATCTAGGAGAGACGAAGAACTTTAATGAAGAAAGGGGGTAAAGAGAGGGCGGGGAATCGCCGGATCTGAGCGGTGAGGAAGCAAGAGATGCTGACCGTAGGTGAATGTAAGACCCTAGTGAAATGTATCTATCAATTTTGTTAATACACCACAAAATGTTTTTTTTTGATGTAATACACCACAAAATGTTTTTTTTTTGACGAATCGGATAGAGTCGAACGACTCCAGCCACAGAAAATCATATATTGCAAAAAATAATAATAAGTAATTTTACAAGCCGTAAAACTCGAATCTATACAAAAATTACAACAGCACAAGGGAAATCGAGAATAGACTAAGCAAGCTATCAATCTCTGACTATAACCCAAACCAATAAAACTGGAGACGATAATCAGCTCCAAAAAGCTCCCTCATCTTCGAACACGGCTGAAGAAGCAGTGCGGGAACGAACACCTGAAGGAAAAGGGAAGGCCTCCATCCAGAGCACAAACCCTCGAGGTACGCCGCACCAGGATTCCTCTCACAATAGGAGAAGGGAACTAGAACACCTTTAAGAAAAGAGCAATAAGCTAAAAAGAAGAGCAAACAGCTCAATAGCAGGGATAGAAGGATGCGTCCAAGCATCAGCAACCAAAGCAAAACAGGTAGACTTCCGCTAAAGAAAATCTACACTGATCGATAGACTTCCTAATACAATCAATCAGATCGCGTGCAGCAAAAACATCCACTAATGGTACAATCACCAAAGCCTCCAAAGGAGGAAACCAAAACAGACTCAGGCAACCACTAAGAAGTCACTCACAAAGATACAATAGCGTTAACAAGAAAACAGAGCATTAGAGAGATTAATAGTGCAGCATCCAGTCTTCCAACATCAGATAATTACATAAGGGATCTACACCTTTAAAGATGAAACATAGATTATGAGGACCAAACAAGAGAAGATAGATAATGCTAATGTCCTCACTATACCAGCCTACCAGTCACCAAAATAGAAAGGGCCTCATATCTTTACCAGAACAAGTAACACCGTTAGTTACCAAAATAATATAGCTCCCAACAGCTGATCCGATAACCTGCCAAAAACATCGCATCCCACAAGATAACAGAGGCCCCAACTGCCACCAAAATAAGGCAGACCCACTCAAACAGCCTGAGTACTGTCAAAATAACAAAATAACAAAAGCAAAAGGAAATCCCACCATCAGATAGGGGGAGAGTCCTCTACCGGACCCGAGGAAGCTACCTGCCAAAAAAATAGAAGCATAGAGAGATCGGTTATATGATACACTAACGAATCAAAAAAAACTACCAGTTAAAAAGCATGAAGAGAGCGAAGACAGAGATAAGCATTTTCTAAAACATGAGAATTAGAAATGGGAGAGTCCTTGGGACTCAAAACGGATGACCAAAGTTTAAATAGGGTTAAAAAGTCATCGATAATCGTAGTTAGAGGGGAACTGCGGTTTTGGAATAATCTGTTATTCCTCTCCTTCCAAGTAATCCAGATTATGATATGCACTGCTGAAATCCAAGCTTTATGGAGAGACCTATTCAGGGGCTTGATGGACCAAACGGAAGCTAAATCTGGGGGAATCGAGACCGTTCCCCACGCCAAAGTGCAGATCTTCCATAATGGAATCACCATGGGGCAATGGATGAAAAGATGATTAGCATCTTCCGCGTGCTGAGCACACAAAACGCAGAGTTGACCCCATGCTAGGTTTCTTTTATTCAAAACTTCGACCGTAAGGAGTTTGTTATTAAACGCAAGCCAGGAGGTGATCTTGACCTTAAGAGGGACCCATGAGTCCCAAAAAAAGTTTGCAGTTGAGGATTTTATTCCTCTCGAATTGAGGAAGCAATAAAAAGATTTAACAGAGAATAAACCGTTAGACGACCACCGCCAGCCAATACCTTCCGTTAATCTCCAGTTGTAGCTATTGAGAAAAGAAATGAGATTATTAAAAGCATCAGATAACGATGGGGAAAGAGCATCAACGAAAGGAATGAACCAATAGCGGTTGCCGTCCAATAATGTGAAAGAGTCTTCAATAGAGGCCGTAGGGAAGACTGACAAACGGTAGAGGGAGGGGAATGCTGTAGCAAGAGAGGTGTTACCAATCCATAGATCAGTCCACAGTTTAGCTCTAGAACCATCAAAACAGTAACGAATGATGCCACAGTGAAAGGCCGTAGAGGCTTTCCAAACACCCTTCCAAAAAGGGGAGGCAAGACGATGAGTCGCCTCTGGGAACTCCCACCAATGGTGGGAGCCCGAACGGTAATTTCTAATGCATTGAACCCACGGCAAGTGGTCAACATTATGAAGTTTCCATAACCATTTACCTAGAAGCGCGATGTTATGTAGTCGCAAATCTAGGGCACCGAGCCCCCCTTCCTCCTTGGAGGAACAGATCAGTTTCCATTTACACAGGTGGGAACCTGGTTTATAAGCAGAGGAACCATTCCAGAAGAAGTTACTACGAATTTGATCAATTCTTTTGATAACCCAAGAAGGTAAAAGGTAAAAAGACATGAGATAAAGGGGCATGGCTGAAATAACCGAATTGATGAGAGTAAGTCTGCCACCTCTAGACATAAGCTTGCCAGACCAGCCATTGAGCCTGGCCTCAACTTTATCAATAAGAGGGAACCAATCTGATCTAAGCAGTTTACCCCAGCGAAGGGGAATACCTAAATAGGTGATGGGGAAAGAAGCTACCGGGCAATTGAAAAAATGGGCAACCTCAATCTGGCGGTTGGGCGAACCTCCCAACCAAAGAACCGAAGATTTTTGAAAGTTAATAGATAGACCAGATGCCAGTTCAAAGCAGTAAAGGAGAAGTTTGAGGTTACGAAGGGAGTGTAAGTTTGGATTAGTGAAGATAATAGTGTCGTCAGCGTATTGGAGATTAAGAACGCCCTCGAAGACATGGGAACTGCCAAGGCCCTCGATCATATTTGAGACCCAAGCATTACGCAACAGTTTGCTGAAAACGTCAGCAACCAGAGAAAAAAGTAGGGAAGAAAGGGGATCTCCTTGGCGGAGTCCACATCTGATTTTGAATTTGTGACCTTCCAAGCCGTTGATGATCAGTGAAGACGTTCCAGCAAAAAGGCTGGTTTTGATCCACGATATCCATTTGGGGCCAAAACCTCGATGGGCAAGAATATCTAGGAGAAAATCCCAATTCACGTTATCGTAAGCCTTTTGAAAATCAAGTTTAAGAAGAATGCCTTCCGATCGGGATCTATGACAGTGAGAGATGATCTCCTGGGCAGAAGCCACACTGTCAAGAATGAAGCGATCTTTTATGAAACCCGATTGGGCCGGGTCGATTAAGGGAGGAATAACAGCACTCAGGCGCGTAGCCAGGACTTTCATAATGATTTTGAAGGAGGTGTTGATAAGACTGATAGGCCTAAAATCTGTTACAAAGTGGGCCCCTGAAACTTTGGGAATAAGCACGATGTGAGCATAGTTGATGCGCTCGAAGGAAAAGTCTCCTTGATGAAGATCTTGAAACATTTTCAGAAGGTCTGCTTTAAGCAGATCCCAAAATTTCTGGAAGAAGAAAGCAGGAAAGCCGTCTGGCCCAGGTGCAGAATCACTTTTTAAAGAAAAGACCGCCACTTTGATCTCATCAAGGGAAAAGGGAGCCTCGAGAGCAGAAAGATCATGAACTGGGGTGCCATAAATCCGATCCCAATCGAGTTCAATAGCACGATGTTTATGAGTACCTATAAGATTTTTGTAGAAGGACAGAAACTCCCGATGAATAGATTCATCGGTGGTAAGGTCCACTCCCTGAGCGGAAATAGAAGAGATACGATTGCATCGTTGCCTATGAGATGCAAAATTATGAAAGAAAGCGGTGTTTGCATCCCCCTCCTTAATCCAGTTGACCCGAGCTCTTTGAGCCCATTTGATGTGGTCAAGATGGAGAAGTTCTGCATATTCTTGTTTGCAAGAGCGACGTTCGGATCTAAAAGAATCCGATAAGGGTCCCCGTTCTTCCATCTTGTCGATGGAATCAATGGATTGCAAGAGAAAATCTTTGAGGAACTTGGTGTTACGTTGCCTCTCAAAATGCCAGATTTTGCAACCAAACTTAATCGCGTGTAACTTGAGAAGGACATTGCCCAGCCCAGATGATCCGGTAACTGAGGCAAGACAATCGGAGACCAACGAGGTGAAAAGCTGATCTCGTAACCAATATTTTTCAAAACGGAACTTATATTTGAAGTTGAAATTATAATTGGAATAAAGAACGATCGGGACGTGATCAGATGATGGGTTAGGAAGAGCCTGTACAAAAGATTGGTGGAAGCGCGCCATCCATGTCTGCGAGACAAGGAAACGGTCGAGCTTGGCAAGAATCGGATGGTCGCGTTGGTTGGACCAAGTAAAGGTTCTACCTGAAATCGGTAAGTCAGCCAGGTGCTGATCACGAATGCAATCGTTAAAAAGGGAAGATTGGTGGATCGAAGAGGCTGGATTCGATCGCTCAGAGTTAAAGCGGGTAACGTTAAAATCTCCACAAATAAAACATAGCTCAGTGGAGAATTGCGGTAAAGATTGGAATTCGTTCCAAAATAACTGCCGTCTATCTGACGTCGAAGGCCCATAAACCGAAATAACGGTGAGGGCGCAATTGAATAGGTTCCAATGAAGTTGGACAATAAGAAAAAAATTCAAGCGATGAACCGAGATAAGAGAGAAAAGAGCCTCCTTGAAACCGAAAATGATCCCTCCTCTGGATCCAATTGCATCCAGGGAAATCCATTTGGTAATCAAGGAACCCCCTAAGGCGCGATAGGTAATAGGGGAAGGGGCGTCCAATTTGGATTCTTGAATAGAAATAATGTCGCACCGAGAGGACGAGATTAAGTCGAAAATTGCCCTTTGCTTAGAAGGGCAATGGAGACCTCGAATGTTCCAGGAGACACTAATCATTAAACAGTCGGTGCTCCTGAACTCTGATATATTCTTGATATCTAAGAGAAAGAATACGGGGGGAGTCCACAGGGTCGATCACAAAACCTAGATTAAAGGCTGCGACTGCTATATCCGAGTTGGATAACGAGTCAAAAACGGGAGTGTAAACAGAGCCTAGCTGGGGTGGAGGAATTAACGAGGATGGAACACCACAAAATGTTTAAAGTAAAGAAAAGAATGTCTTACACGTCAAATCTAAAATGAATAAAGTGGTTAAATTAAGCTCCCTCATTGGCTCATTACCTCCGAACCACGTCGAACCGTTCATCCGTCAGATCAGACTAAACCAACGGAGGAGACCAACCCAACACCCGGAGCTCTACTATTGGCCGAAGCCTGGCTCGGTCGAAATCCTATTGGTCCACGTCATCCAATATGACATGTTTTCGTTTTGCTCGGCGCGTTCCTAAATCTCGCTCTATATAATTCCCATTCATAAAACCCAATCTCGCAAAAAGAAAGAGCGAGAAAAGAAGAACACAGTTGAGGAGAGAGAAAGAAGAAGTGAGAATCCAAGGTCTGAAGCTCCTTAAAGGGCGCGCCATGAGGAATCGCGGTGGTCTGATCCTGTTCGGTCTTGTTCTTGCTGGTTCGTTGCCGATCTCAACTTTTCAAATCGCCTTTGCTTCTTGTTAGATTCGTTAGGATTCAGTTGACATTTTCGGATCCGATCGTTTTTAGATTCGTTAAGATTATTGAGGTTCTTCGATTTGGAGTGAGAGTTGGCTCCGATTCGAATGAGATCACACTTAAATTATTGAGTATTAAATTGGCCTTCTTTTTTTTTTACTATGTCGAAAAATTCGACTCGTTTGATTTATAGAATCCAAATAAAGTTGCAGTTTTTTCTAAGCTTGTTAATAAGCACTTGAATCCTTGATCCAAATAAATTTTTAGATTTAGTTGTGCGTGTTTAGAATTGATGGACACTTAAAATGAGATCGGCGCCAAACACATTATTAATGGCACCGCATGAATAATACATTTTGTGAATACATTGTGTTAGAATATAAAGGCTAAACCCTCAAACCATTACCACCAACTTCGGAGTTTTGGTCTATCTGTAGGGTCTTTCAAACATAGTACTGGGATATCACTATTTTCTAGGGAGATTGCTAGTTCCATAACGATAGATTAAGATTTTTGCAGTAAGTTTTTAGTCTAGGAAGCCATCTTATATTGAATATTGATTCAAAAGCTGTTATCCAGTTAGCTTTTGTACTTAGCAATGTCAATCAAAGGGGAAAAGCCTAAGATGCCATCTTAGTTCTGTTAGTTGTCGCTCCCGGGATTAGTGTGCCATCGAGAAACTGCCTCATTCGATAATGATAAATGGTAGAGTATAGCATCTTGTAAAAATCTCAAGTATATAAGACTGAGGGCGTAATTGCAGCTTGTCCATGTGTATATAATGCTAGAGATAAGCTACAGTTTGATAGTGTTTAAGTTCATGTTCATTAAAAAACTAGGTTTGCTTGCAACAAATTAAGTATCTATGTCATGCGTTTATTAGTCATAAATAAGAGCGCATCTATTCTTACTTGTTGAACAATTTCTGTTTATATACCATCTTTCTATCAACTGTGCACTTGTGAAGTATTTTCAGCGAGAGTTAACTAAAAGGTTGGGTTGATTGGCAGTATCTCTATTTGCATTCTCAATTGCAAAGGAGGAAGCCAGCAAACTCGGGACAGTCATTGGTATTGATCTTGGAACAACCTACTCGTGTGTCGGTGTGTACAAGAATGGTCATGTGGAAATTATAGCCAATGACCAAGGAAACCGTATCACCCCATCATGGGTGGCGTTCACTGACAGTGAAAGACTGATTGGTGAGGCTGCGAAGAATCAGGCAGCTGTCAATCCGGAGAGAACCATTTTCGATGTCAAGAGACTTATTGGAAGAAAGTATGCTTGAGTTTCGCATTGCATTGGGTTTCAGAACATTTTATTGAAAACAGTATAATATACTAATTGGTGCGTATTATATGTACTCCATAGGTTTGAAGACAAGGAGGTTCAGAGGGATATGAAGCTTGTTCCATTCAAGATTGTCAACAAGGACGGGAAACCTTACATCCAAGTCAAGATCAAGGATGGTGAAACTAAGGTCTTCAGTCCTGAGGAGATCAGCGCCATGATTTTGACTAAGATGAAAGAGACTGCTGAGGCATTCCTTGGAAAGAAAATTAAGGATGCTGTTGTCACTGTTCCAGGTAAAGAAAACTCTTGAGATAATATTCTCATTCAATGAATATTACAATTACACCAGTTTCTCCTGTTCATGTCCCTTACTTTTATCTTTTTGTGTTGCAGCTTACTTCAATGATGCTCAGAGGCAGGCAACTAAGGATGCTGGTGTAATTGCTGGCTTGAACGTGGCTAGAATTATCAATGAGCCTACAGCTGCTGCCATTGCATACGGTCTTGATAAGAAGGGTGGAGAAAAGAACATTCTTGTCTTTGATCTTGGTGGCGGAACCTTTGATGTCAGTATCTTGACCATTGATAATGGAGTTTTCGAGGTTTTGGCTACCAATGGTGATACCCATTTGGGAGGTAATTGCATTGCTCCTTGTCTTATAGTTCGTGTCAACCTTCTTCTAGTAAGAGACCTCATTCAGATATATTCAGCCATTATAGAATTCTAATATGCTTAACAATATTTTTGCATTAATAAATTTTAGATTTGCTTATGCTTCCGAACTCCATTTTTGATGATGTCAAATTTAACTTACTAAGAATTATATTCATTAACTCTTTGTTCAATTAGAAACATAATGTGATATGTGATATCATTTAGATGTCAGAATGGGAATTTTATTTATTTAGGTTCACTTTTTTTTGTCCTACAGGTGAGGATTTTGACCAGAGGATCATGGAATACTTCATCAAGTTGATCAAGAAGAAGCACCAAAAGGACATTAGCAAGGACAACCGTGCTCTCGGGAAGCTGAGGAGGGAGGCTGAACGTGCCAAGAGAGCTTTGAGCAACCAGCACCAAGTCCGCGTGGAGATTGAGTCCCTCTATGATGGGATGGATTTCTCCGAACCACTCACTAGGGCTAGGTTCGAAGAACTCAACAACGACCTCTTCAGAAAAACTATGGGACCTGTCAAGAAGGCCATGGAAGATGCTGGCCTTCAGAAGAGTCAAATTGATGAAATTGTTCTTGTTGGTGGAAGTACTAGGATTCCCAAGGTTCAACAGCTTCTCAAGGATTTCTTTGATGGGAAGGAGCCCAACAAAGGAGTGAACCCAGATGAGGCAGTTGCTTATGGTGCTGCTGTTCAAGGTAGCATTCTCAGTGGAGAGGGTGGTGAAGAGACTAAAGGTATACATATTCACCTCGTTGTAGTTAAGTCATATTCTAAACCTGCTATATGTTCTTATTTCTGATTTCTTTAATTGTTCAGATATCCTTCTTTTGGATGTGGCACCCCTTACTCTTGGAATTGAGACTGTTGGCGGGGTGATGACCAAGTTGATCCCAAGAAACACTGTCATCCCAACCAAGAAATCTCAAGTCTTCTCCACTTATCAGGATCAGCAGACCACTGTGTCCATTCAGGTATTTTCTTGGTTTCAAATCATTACTAATGTATGCATCAGCTATACTGTGTATAGGATGAGAATGATTAATATTTTGTCAATTGGTGTCTTAGGTCTTTGAGGGTGAGAGGAGTCTCACGAAGGACTGTAGGTTGCTTGGAACGTTCGATCTCTCTGGAATTGCTCCAGCTCCTAGGTTTGTTCCCATCCAGTAATCTGAATTTGGCCTTAAATTTCTCCTTTAGTTATTTTCCTTATTTGAAGTAATGAGGTTAGCCGTATTCCATACCCATTGACTTCAAGAATGAAAGACTTAGTTACTCAACAACCGGCGATGAAGCTGCCTCACCCTTTGTTATGAGCAGTTATCTACTTTGATAGGTGGGAGCAAGCTATTACAATGGGTTACCCAATTGACTATGAGAAAGAGGAGAAAGAGAAGTCGCTAGCGTGACCCTTGCTCCGTATTCAATCAGATGATGAAAAGAATGAAGTACTTGGGTTTACTTGCACCCGTTACATATGAATGATAATGAGCTTATCATTAACTTTGTGCAGTATCTTGTAAGCTAATTGGTGTGGCAAAATCTTCTTTTTCCTGTACACTAGTTAGCTCGCAGGTTTAAAAGTGCACAAAGTTGGTGACAGTAGCATTGTTGCATGGGGAAGGAGAAAATGCTCAACAATGCTTGCAGTGCACATGCCGAGAATATAGTTAAATCACCTCTCTATTTTGAGTTATAATAGGTAGAAATGGTTCTAATCTCCGTTAATATTTGATGAAACAGGGGCACACCTCAAATTGAGGTCACATTCGAGCTTGATGCCAACGGTATCCTCAATGTAAAGGCAGAGGACAAGGGCACAGGCAAATCAGAGAAGATCACCATCACCAATGAGAAGGGCCGATTGAGCCAAGAAGAAATTGACCGCATGGTTCGTGAGGCTGAGGAATTTGCAGAGGAAGACAAGAAGGTGAAGGAGAAGATTGACGCCCGAAACCAGCTGGAGACCTATGTCTACAACATGAAGAACACCATTGGCGACAAGGACAAGCTCGCCGACAAAATCGAGAGCGAGGAGAAGGAGAAGATTGAAGCAGCCCTCAAAGACGCATTGGAATGGCTCGATGACAACCAGAATGCCGAGAAAGAGGACTACGAGGAGAAGCTCAAGGAGGTAGAGGCTGTTTGCAACCCGGTTATTTCTGCGGTGTATCAGAGGTCAGGTGGGGGCCCCGAAGGTGGAGCAGATAGCAGTGATGATGACGACTCACATGACGAACTTTAAGCGATTCAATGACAGTCTTTATTTGAGAAGAGAGTAGGAGAAGGTTAGAGTGAGAAAAACCTTCTATTTTTGCAGTGATATAACTCTAGTGGGGGATGTGAGAGAGAGAGAGAGAGAGAGCGCGGATGGGATGAATCCCTGCAGCCCCCGGAATTATACGATCTAATCTCAGGACAAATCTCCAGAAACATTCTTAGTCCTTCTGTTAAAAGATATTCAATCCGTTTGTTATAATGTTTAAAAGCACAGATTAATTTCTCTTGTATCTGTAATTCAGTCTCGGCCATGTTTTCTGCTTCTAAGTTTTGTTTTGTATCTCATGCGATTATTGTTCACCTAGTGTGATGAATTTATGGTTTAAATGGGCATGATCGGGTTTGTACATTTACAGATACACTACTTTTTCTTCACTGCAGAATTTCAAGTTATCAAATGTAGCGAAGATCTGCGTACAGGTCGAAAAATTTACAATAAACATTCTGCACTTAAAAACT
The DNA here is from genome assembly GCA_017893485.1 of Hemerocallis citrina. Classification (NCBI taxonomy): domain Eukaryota; kingdom Viridiplantae; phylum Streptophyta; class Magnoliopsida; order Asparagales; family Asphodelaceae; genus Hemerocallis; species Hemerocallis citrina. The sequence goes on from CM030365.1 coordinate 222,012,109, forward strand.
TCAAAAGTCATTCTATATTGTTAATCTCCCTAAATCTAAGGATCTTTCATGCATTGTACCTGCAGCTTCCATAACCTGCAAAGCAGCAAAAATCGTTAAGAACGGAACCAAATGAACGTTAATTTGCTAGGGAAGAAATTTGACGCAGTTAATTACTTGGAACGATAGTAGTAAGTGTTCCAGTACGACCAAAGTCACAGTCGAAGAAATTTCGACCATAAACCTGGTAGTATGCGTTCATGGCATAAGCTGCGTGAGCCCGAACATTATTTGGAGTGAAACATGCACCACCTGATTCGATCCGAGTACAATCCACACCTTGCCCGCAAACATAGTCGAGGTTCAGCTGTAGTGATGTCTCATCGATGTTCACTTTCGGAATGCACCATCTTTTCCCTTCTAATACAGTTGGAATGGTGTTCACTGGTGGTGCCATGGAACTTGCTGGTACTCTAACCTGTATGAAGTTGGACGTGGAGTTGATACATAAGCCATTTTAGACAATTTTGGGTGTCTAAAATGTGTATATTTTCACTATTTTATGACGATAAATCTAATTGCTCCTCTTTTTTATTTTTTGAAGGTAAAAGAACAACGAACCGTATTTTTTAAGACACCGATGTCATACACTGGACTCATATCAGGATGGAAAAGCCCAAAGTTCCTTTCAGATATCGGTCCAGGCTTCAGATTCGTTGAAAAGGGCGAAAATGTAAGCGCGAACGTTCAGTTTGGCATGAGTGGCGTGCCGATGCCAGAAGACAAATGTCGAACAAGATTCCTATTATAATCGCGAGCATTCTCCACCCTTACCCCGACTTGCCCCTCGTCTCCAACTGAAGGCCACCCTGTCTCAGCTACAACAATCTCAATGTCCGCAAACCCTGACAGCTTCATCGCAGAGAAAACCGCATCCAGTTGCCCGTCCAGCATGCTGGTATACATCATATTTGTGTTTGGATCGACTACTCCATTGTTTGGTCTGAACAAAGCGTAGTCTAGAGTGTCTGAGCTGAATCCAAAGAAAGGATACGCGTTAACCATGAAGGCAGAATTGGTAGCTCTTAAGAAGCTCAGGAGTGGCTTGATCACAGCGGTGTCATAGCCACTCCTGAATCTTCCAATCGATGGTGGGCTAGATGCTGATAGAATGCCAAGCGAATGCGGAGTGGAGACTTTAATCCGATGGTCCAACGATAGACTAGTAAGCGCAGTGTGTAGGTTTTGCATTGCGGGCACCAGGCTTGCAATGAGCGATTTCTTGGCAGTGGATTCGGGTGATGTTGGTAGAACGGCTATAGGGTAGGATGTTGTTTTGGATCCAAAAACGAGCAAAGGCGAGATTGGTGAGGCTCTGGATGAGTTCATTAGGCACAGCAACGTCGATTGCTATGCCAGTGTTGGCAAAGGCTTGTAAAGTTGAGGGATTGGAATCATAGAGCTTGATTCAGTCGATTACAGTGCTTTAAAAACACCTGATTACATCTTAAATAGAAGAATGCAAAACTGAAACTAAAAAATAGGGAAGACAATCTCACGATTTAAGAACAGCCACTAACTAAGACTCCATGACTTTGAATAATTTAAAGAATCTGGATTTGCTAATCCACTTCAACAGACTCCTAGTTTATTGAAAAACTAAGCAAATAACATTAGTAACTTTAACATCCTTCCCTAAACTGAAATCTGCAGATAACAGTTTAGACATCAGATAGCTTCAAAACCAGCAATACCTTCAACTGAGCAAACTCCAAGTAAACTTCGAAGCTTCACAAATGCATCTTGTTTGAGGGGCTTAGTTAGAAGATCAGCAGTTTGATCTTCACTCTTGCAGAACACCAAATCAATAACTCCATCTTTACACAAATCATGCAAGAAGTGGTACCTCACATCAATATGCTTGCTCCTCCCATGCAAAACTGGATTTTTTGAAAGCTATATAGCAGAAATATTATCACAGTAAATCAAAGTTGCACCTTGCTGCTTGTTGTGAAGAACTTCTAGCAATCTTTTTAACCATATTGCTTGGCATGAACATGATGCTGCAGCTACAAATTCAGCTTCAGTAGTAGACAAAGTCACTATCTGTTGCTTCTTAGATGACCATGAGACAACTCTAGAGCCCATCATGAACACAGACCCAGATGTACTCTTCCTATCATCAACATCTCCAGCATAATCACTATTTGAATATCCAATTAAACTTTATTGTCCACCTCTTTTATACAGAATTCCAAAATCTGCAGTACCTTTCAAGTAATGAAAAATTCTTTTTGCTCAATCAAGATGAAGCTTTGTTGGATTATGCATATAGCGACTGATTAAACTTACAGAATGCATGATATCTGGCCTTGTTGAAGTTATATACATAAGACTCCCAACAATCTGTTTGTAAAGAGTAGGATCAACCATCTTTCCTGCACCACTCTTTGTCAGCTTCAAACCAAGTTCAGTTGGGGTAGGAACTGAGTTGCAATCTGTTACCGCTAAATCTGGTGTGGGGGTAAACAGATAGTATTTGTGTATTCTTAGGAAAACTTGAATAGCAAACCCGAAACCTGATCCGCCGGAGTTTGACCGTTGGCTCCCGCCGTTCACCTGCAATATGTGCGAGACACCGAGGTTGATCCCGACGACGCACCCTCCGACGCTCAAGTCAGTAATCAGAAATGATTATGAAAGAGCGTTAACTAGCAAAAGATTGATTACCTCTTAACGGAGATGGATGGGGGGTATTTATAGGCGTCTTAGGGATCAGATTAGGAATGTAATCCCTCTGATCTGATAAGGAATAAAATCCTCGTAATCAGTTAAGGAATGTGATCCCTGATTCCCGGTGAAAAGATAGATACGAATCAGGGCCGTTGATTTGGCTGAATCAGAGGCCCTAATTCCATCCTGCTGGACTGGGTTCATTTCGGGTTGGGACCCGTACCCAGTTGAGATGGATCCGTTCGCGGGTTATTGGATCTTTGGAGAGGAGATCCAGTACCCGCCTCAGACCCGGTTGTAAGTAAAATTACCGTTTTACCCCTGGGCTTCAAGATTCGTGTCCGATTTGAACGGTTCCGATTTAACCCCATTTTTAGTCATATCACAATCCTTCATCTTGAACCTACCGAAAACTTCCAGGACATATTTCTTTTGTGAAATAAACACTCCAGCAGCGGATTGCAACACCTCAATGCCAAGAAAATAATGCATTAACCCCAAATCTGTCATATCAAATTCCTCCATCATGGACTTCTTAAATTCATTAAACATGACCATATCATTCCCAGTATAAATCAGATCATCAACATATAAACATATAACAAGCATCTTTCCATCATCTCCACACTCAGTATAAAGTGTGTGCTCGTAAGGACATTTGAGAAAACATTCCTTAGCAAAATAAGTATCTATACGACTGTACCAAGCCCTTGGTGCTTGTTTCAGACCGTATAATGCTTTCTTCAACTTGAGTACCTTATTCTCATGGCCTTGCTTCATATATCCAGGAGGTTGATCAACGTACACTTCTTTTTCCAATTTTCCATGTAAGAAAGCTGACTTCACATCCAACTGATAGATAGGCCATGATTTCTGAGCAGCCATGGATAACACCAACCGAATTGTGTCTTGCTTTGCAACAAGAGCGAAAACTTCTTTATAATCAATGCCAAATTCTTGCTTGTACCCCTTTGCAACGAGCCGAGCTTTGTACTTATCAACTGCTCCATCTTTCTTCAGCTTTGTTTTATAAACCCATTTAACACCAATGGATTTCTGCCCCCCTGGGAGATCTGTTAACTCCCAAGTGTTGTTCTTCTCAATTGATTTGATCTCCTCATTCATGGCTTTTTGTCATTTTGGTTCATTGGCAGCTACTTAGAATGTTATAGGATCACAATCTGAAAACAAAGCAAAATGGACTTGTGCATCATCAACCTCATCACTATCATTATTTGGAATACCTGTGACTTCATTGTCCATCATCCAAGCAGGTCGCTTCCTCAAACGCTGGGTTCGAGAGCTTTCTTCAACTGTTTCGAATTCATTGGAAGTGAATGGCTGCAATGACATGGTGTCAGCAAAAGCACTTAGCTGCTGCTGCTATTCTACTTCCTCTTCTTCAAAATTCACAGGAATTTGTTGTTGCTGCTGTTGTGGGCCTTGTTCACACCAATTCCAAGTGTTGTCCTCATCAAAAATGACATCTCTAGAAGTAATAACCTTCTTTGTCTCAGGATTATAGAGCTTGTAGGCTTTGGATTCTCACTAACTCCTACAAAGACACATTTTTCGCCTTTGTCGTCGAGCTTCTTTCTTATCTCATTGGGAACATGTGCATATGCAATACACCCAAATATTTTGAAGTGATCAACAGATGATTTCCTTCCACTCCAAGCCTCTTCTGGTGTCATATCTTGAACTGAAAATGTGGGACTTCTATTCAAGACATGTATACTCTAATTCATCGCCTCAGGCCAAAAGGTTTTTGGCACTTTCCCTTTGGCCAACAAGCTCCTCACCATGTTGAGAATGGTCCTGTTCTTCCTCTCCGATACACCATTTTGCTAAGGTGTATAAGCTGTTGTTAATTGCCTTCGAATACCATGCTGATCAACAAAAACTTCAAATTCTTGGGAACAAAACTCTCCACCACGATCAGTATGGAGTGTCTTAATTTCTCTCCCAATTTCATTTTCAACATGTGCTTTGAAGCTTTTAAATGCATTAAAAGCCTTTGATTTCTCCTGCAAAAAAAAAACCCAAGTCTTCCGGCTAAAATCATCAATAAAAGAAATAAAATATTTCTTCTTGCCATTTGATACTGGGTTAATAGGACCACATAAGTCGGAGTGGATCAGGTCCAGTGGCTTCTGAGCTCTCCATGCTTTTCTTTTAGGGAATTGATCACGATGTTGTTTGCCAACAACACATTCTTCACAAACTTTGGAGGTAGGAGTGATCACAGAAAGACAAGTCACCATTTGCGTTTGAAAAAGTGTCTTCAATCCATTGAAATTCAAGTGGCCATAGCGAAAATGCCACAGCCATGTTGGATCATTCACCTTGGTCAACAAGAAAGCAAGAACACTTCTAATTCACAGCGGAAACAATCTGTTTGGTGTCTTCTTCACATGAGCAATTACTAAATCTCTTGCAGGATCATAAATTTCACAAGCGCCTCCCTTGAATGTTGACACATATCCTTTCTCTTCTAGCTGCCCCACACTTAAAAAAATTGCTTTTCAACTCAGGAATATAAAAGACACTTGAGATCGTCTCAATATTATCTTCTTTAGTCCTGATTTGAACATCACCCTTTCCCATAACATTCACAGTAGAATGATCACCAAAACTCACAGTAGTACGAAAATCTTCATGTAGATGGGAAAAGAATGACTTACTACCACTCGTGATTGCTGCAACCACTATCCAAGTACCATATGTCCGGTTTAAGCTCATCTTCATTGACAAGGAAAGCCATCAAAAGTGTCTCCTCGTCTTTCTTTTCTATGAAATTCAACTTTTCTCCCTTTCTTTGTCTTTGGGCAACTTCGTGTAACATTCCGAACGATAATGTCCGAAATTGTGGCACCGGTAGCACTCAACATTGGACTTGTCATATTGCTGTCTTCGGCCTCTCCCTCCACTTTGAGAGTTTAAGGAATAATAATCATCATGCTTCTGATTAATCGCTCTAGGTTGCCTATCTCCATCTCGGTTGCCACGTCCACCACGTCCTCTTCCTCTGCCTCGACCTCTTCCTCTTGAACTTGAGGATTCACCAACATGAGTTGAAACCTTCAATGCTTGCTCTTCAATCTTAGTGTTGCTTCGATTCACCTTTTGCTTATGAACTTGCAAAGAACTCTGCAGCTCATCAATTGACATTTCATCAATGTCATTTGATTCTTCAATCGCACACATAACATAGTCAAATTTTGGTGTCATCGATCGGAGAATCTTCTCAATTATGATAACATCAGTCATCGAGTCACCATAAAGCCTCATCTTGTTTACAATGGACATAGTTCTTGAAAAATAATCAGTCACTGTCTCTCACTGCTTCATGTCAAGATTCTCAAAATCTCTGCGGAGTGCTTGGAGTTGTGAGCGCTTCACCTTATTTAAGCCCTTGTATTTCTTCTTCATTGAATCCCATATTTCTTTGGAACTATTTTTCTGAAGAATAGTCTCCAAGATCAACCGATCAATCGCCTGGAATAAGTAATTCTTTACTTTCAAATCCTTCAGCTTCTACTCATCATACTTCTTTTGTTGTGTTTCTATCAAAGTTGCTCCTCGCTCTGGCTCGACAGCACCACCTTCCACGAGAGACCAATATTCCTTGGATCTCAGGAAATTCTCCATTAACATAGCCCAATGATCGTAGTGACCATCGAACCTAGGTATGGCTGGCTGAACGTAATTCTCTGCTACCTTGTTAGACGCCATCAACACTTGCTGCTGCTTTTGTTTGATTAGGCCCCAGTTGAGGCTTTGATACCAAATGTAGAGTATAGAAGAAATAATGACAGAGAGCACAAATAAAATATGAGGAATAACTTCACTTTCTGTGTCTTCATAAAAACACCTGATTACATCTTAAATAGAAGAATGCAAAACTGAAACAACTGAAAAATAGGGAAGGCAATCCCACGATTTAAGAAAAGCCACTAACTAAGACTCCATGACTTTGAATACTTCAAAGAATCTGGATTTGCTAATCCACTTCAACAGACTCCTAAGGAATAGGACTTCAACAGACTCCTAGTTTATTGAAAAACTAAGCAAATAACATTAGTAACTTTAACAGCTTTTAGATAAGAATTTTGCGACTTGTGAAGGGGGAGGGAGGTTGTTTGCAACCCGGCCATAGTTGACACCAATGCCCGCTACCTCGGGAACTGAAATCAATTAGGTAGTTACATGAATTAAACTTAAAATCATTACGTTTCATTAATGATATTATTTACAAATTTGTCTACGAAACTTACCTTCGATGATTGCGAGGATGAAGAGGAGCGAGAGAATCGAAACTGATGTAGCCATGGAAAGGATAGTGAATGGAAAAAATGTGGTGAATGGGAAGAAGATGGCACGGAGCATTAAGAAGAAGAAAATATAACAAGCGACTTCCTTTTAAAATTAAAATTATTCTTTTCTTTGTTCCTAGTATTTCTTGATGCTTAAACAATCTAGCTACTAGTTTTGGTGAAAGCTTTGAATCTTGTACTTTAGTCTTCCATCTTCCTTTCATCTCAATTAGAAACTCTTCACACAAAGGGGCAGAAGAAAAGCAACATATATATGAGTCTTGAGATCCTACAAAACTCTGTTATTAACAATGGGATACAACATTTCTATTTATTTCTGTGGACACAAATCCGACACGACACTTGCTATTGGATTTGGATTAGGTATATGCATAGTCCGAATGAATTCCGCATATTTTTTAACCTTATAGTAAATGAGTGATGTGGGTAAATAAATCTAGCACGGTCAGAGCCATCTGATCTTCTCAAAATCCACTCATCACTGATCTTCAGGCCAGAGGATCCAATGAGTCTTCTGCCAGTTCAGGTCTACCGAGAAACGAGTCAACCAGGCTCATTAGGGTTAGGCCTCCCACTCTCTATGCCTATAAACACCATACCCCTCCCTCTTTCCGAAGGTAAGGACTCTTTCTCCACCTGAATCTTAGTTTTCTTTTCTTACAGTTACTGACTAGATCATAGGAGGACCTGTCACCGGGATCTCTCCCTGTGTTTCTAGGCCTCTTGCAGGTGTTCCAGTCGGCCAGCCTCCAACACCTCCTCTTCCCCAGCTCCCTAGGAGATCCCCCTGTCTCAGATCTGGATTTGCAGCTGAGATCTGTCTCTTCCTCTATAAATTACAAGAACTCACACTTGTTGCTCTCACCACTAAAATAAGAAGCATTAGGTTAGCACCGTCTATGGGAACCTAAACAGATCCAACGCCAACTTCCGGTCTCCTTCTGTTGCCCCTTCCTTCCATGGCACCCAAACTGAGGATGGCAGCCACAGCAGGATGGTATATCGACCCTCACCACCCGACTCACAGTCATGCGGACACCCAGGGTTCCCGAAGGCATTGACCCGAGGATCCATCGGGTCCGGGTCCGATCGCCTTATGCTCGGCCACAAGGCAACTCGGGCGCACGGAAGCCGGTGACCTTCGGAACATCATCAATCATTAAAAACCTGAATACGACCCCCAAAAAAAGCTCAACCACTCTAGGAGTGGATCTGCCCCTCCAACCGGGCTCCAACCCATAGCATACACCTGACCCAGGGTTAGGAGCAACAGCGCAACCGCTCCCCGAGAGATCGACGACCTTCGACTACCTAATTCGAAGAGGTCCTCATCACGAGAATCAAGTTTCAGGAGTTCAGGAACGAAGTTTTCCAAGCCATCCGAGGAGGCCCCAGGGACGAAGGTCAAAATGGCGACCCACTCTAGAAGGGGTGAAACCAGGGTAGCGAGCCACACGGTTCGACCTGACCAGCGAGAAGGGATGACGTTGTTCTTAAGTGCTTCCGGGAGCTAGAGAATCGCCTCACCCAAATTCCTTGATGCCCGGATATCAAGGAATTTTCGACCACCTCAGTTCGAGACATACGATGGAAAGAGTGATCCAGCTGATCACATGGAGGGATTCAATACCCTCATGATGATTCATAGTGCCACAGATCCTCTCCTCTGTCGAGCGTTCCCCGCCACTCTGCATTGCCCGGCACGGGAATGGTTTTCAAAGCTCGCCCCCAACTCAATTTTCTCATTTGAGAAGCTCAAGGCGAGTTTTCTCGCTCACTTTGTCACCAGTGGCAAGGTCGAGAAGACAAGCGCGTCCCTTTTGGACCTCAAGCAGAAGGAATGGGAGTCCCTTCAGGACTTTGTTCGAAGGTTCACCGCCAAGGCTAAGGTGGTCTCTTATCTCGATGCTAGTGTCGCATCCGTGACCTTCCGGCATAATGTTCGCCACGGCCAGTTGAAAGCCTCTTTGGCGAAGAAACCTCTAACTGGTTTTCCTGACCTCCTCAACAGGGTCGAGAAGTATATCTGAGCTGAAGAGATGCTACACCCTCAATGTCTGGTAGAATCCCCTACTAAGGGGAAAGGGATGGTAGATGGTCCCGAACCTACGAAGAAGGCTTAAGAAGATCCACTTGGTCAGAAACGACCGCCTCTGATCCCCCACTTCGAAAAATTCACTCCGCTGGCTCATAGTGTGTCAGTCATCCTTATGGAGATTGAGGATAAGGGAATCATCCGTCATCCTCCTTGACTCAACAACAATAGAAAAGGGGACTAGAGGTTTTACTGTCGGTTCCACCGAGACCACGAGCACGAGACTGATACTTGTCGGGCCCTCAAAGATGAAATCGTAGCCCTCATCCAAAATGGGGTACCTGAGGGAGTTCACTCGAACTAACATGCGAGACCAGCGGGCTTCGCCCCCTCCTCGAAAGGATGACATGATTCTGGAGGCAGAACCCGAGCCCGATGAGGTCGAGGGGCCGGCCATCCTTCACTATGTTCACGGTGTCCCCATGGGGGGAGAGTTGAATACTTCCCACTAGGTCTTCGTGTGGGAGGTTAACTCGGACCATGACCATCCGCCCCCAGGGACCAAGGTCTGACTGTCTCATTCTCCAATGACGACCTAGAAGGTGTCCGACTGCCTTATTGTGATGCCTTAGTAATCAGCCTCGGCATGGTGAATCACGAGGTTCACCACATCCTCGTTGACAATGAAAGCTCTGTGAACATCATGTTCCTTGCCGCATTCGAAGTGCTCAAACTTTCCTGAGAAAGACTAAAGCCGGCGGGGTACATGCTACACGGGTTTTTAGGCACTCCTGTACAGATTGAGGGAATCATCACGCTCGATGTCACAGCCGGAACAGCCCCGAACATCCGAACATAAAGCATGGATTTCATGGTGGTCAATGTCAAAGCCGCCTATAATGTGATCCTCGGTAGGCCCGACTGTCACGCCCCGCTTCCCAAAAACATGGAATACGAGCGCATGACGAAGCCCAGCAAATGATTTTACCATCATCCATAAGATGTAGGATCGACTCAACATTATAACAAGAATATAACAAGATTTATATATAACCAAGCATGCATGAATAATTTATTAACAACAGAAACAATTGAAACACAAGAATAATATCCAAATAGTTTCAAGTCTGGACCAAGTTAAAACTCGGGAACATAAGCCCGTTACAAGTTCTAAGTAGCAAGAATTTAAATAACTCAGGAAAAACAAATAATCTAAGCAAGTATTTTCTCCACTTGAAGACTAAAATCTCTACTCACCAATTTCAGCAGGTAGCACGTCTCCAAAGTCTGCTTAATAAATATAAAAGGAAAAAGTAGAGAAAACAAGAGAAAACGCCTTTAGTGCAAGTTAGGGCCACAAATAGTAAAAACGAGTACAAGTAATGTGGAACAAGAATTGGAATCAAGAATGTAACGGGGATACAACAAGTAGTAGAAGTCCAAGAGCTATCTAACAAGAAGGACAACTCAAGTAAACAGGCTAGATAACAAATACTAATAGTAGATCAACTGACAAGTGAACTTGTAAGGGTATCTAACATCAAGTGACAAGTCTCAAGTCTAGCATCAAGTAACAAGTGTCAAATCTAGTGTCAAGATGTCAAGTACAAGTATCGAGTTGCAAATGTCAAGTATTATATTCAAGTATCATGTCTCATGTATCATGTCATCGAGTATCAAGTAAGCATGTATCAAGTCCAAGTTTCATGTTCAAGTCTTATGATTATTACTATCTAGGTAGCACTTCATGCATCCATCTTTTTACTAAATAGTTGCTACAGTAAAAGCAATTTCGTTTAGACCTAGTAATGGAGTCTATAGGACGGCGTACTCAGGTATCAAGTATCAAGTATCAAGTATCAAGCAGGCACGGTTCATGAATACGAATTTAAATAACAGGTTTACGAAGCGAGTTCGTGAATACTAACGGGTTCAAGGACCACACAGTGGGTCCATGAATACAACAGGTTCATGAGCCAAGTAACTGGCTCCATGAATATATCCAGGTGCAACAGGTTCATGAACCGAGTACTGGAAAACACGGGCCCCCTTCCGAGTACACTTACCTATATTGTCCACTATTATGGTCTTTCCCTTAAACCCCGGTTTGTTACTTTTATAAATTTTTATCAAGCAAGCATGCAAGTGTGTGAAACAAGTCAAGAATCATAATTATGGATATGGAACAAATTTGAGATATTTATATAGCATATTCGAGGGTCAACACGAATAAGAATATCATGAACAACGAAAATCTCAAATCTGGACAGCGCGACGTTGTTGTACCAAAACTGTGATTCCCGTTGCTACGAGATAGCAAATGTGGATCCGTCGGGAGGTCTAGAAACCAGACTCCTGCTCGGTTCCAATGCATATAATTAAGATACATGAAAGTGGTGGTAACATGTGTCAAAACAGCGAATTACACTACTATTGTGTTCAGGCAGAATTTGTGAATCTAAGTTTAAATATGTGAAACGGGGTTGAAACATTACAAATAAATTCTGAGAAAATTTGGGGATATCCTATAGGGTGTCCATCAACAGCATATAAAATTTCAAGTCCATAGCTTACTGTTAACATAATTTAATTAATTTGCAAACTAAATATGTGCAGCAGTTTTGCGAATATGCGTCTACCGACACAGCTGCAGTAAAACTGCGATAACTCCTAGACCGTAACTCGAAATCCAGAAATTCTAGAAGCTATCGACATCTAGACATCTAGATATACATTTACTGTTCAGGGCTCGGATTCAGATTCTAACTTTAAAGGGGTCGAAACAGCATAGTAAGATTCAGAACAGAAACGAGTGTGAGTGTCTTACATGTTTAGGTTGCATGATAATTAGTTGTTAGGCGTCTAGGTTAATGAGTGGTACGAATACGGGGTTATGGTTATCAAAACAGCAAGTAACATTTACTCAAATGGGTGCAAGTTCATCACATCCAAGATACAACACACACCTACAAATTTAGGGTTCTTAATTTCATATGTTCATGTAATTAGGGGTTAACATGAGTCCAAGTAGTTATATTATAACAATGAAATTGTTGTGACTCTTAAGATTATAAAATTGATGAGGATTAATATTTGATCAACAACGACAAGTCAAGGAGGAGTCATAACTACTAACTATTTGCGGTATTTTCAAATTGAACGTTTGTACCAGAACAAAAATTTGTACAAGATGAATACTTGCCTTGATGACGGAGAATCCGAACACGAACCAATACGAGATGAGAATCCCGAGAGACGAGGCACTAGCACGGACACGTGCACGTACGAGACACATACAAACACCCACACAAGATCGGATCCGGAGCGGATCTTGATGGAAGATCAAGATCAAGACGATCGGACGGCTGGATCTGCTTGATCTGAGCTGATGATCACGATCGGATTGAATGGCTGAGATTTGATCTGGCTGAAAAGATCAGACCTTGATCGAATCCAATGGCTGAGATTTAATCCCGCTTCTTCTTCTTCCCTCCTTCACAGAACAGAGAAAGAGAAAGAACGGCGATGACACGGCAACGGGCGGCGAGGCGGCGACGGTGGGAAGGATGACGGCGCAAGGAGGCGAGTGGCGGCGCTGTCATCGAGGGGCATCGACAGCAAAGGGCGAAGCAGCGAAGGAATGGCACAACTCTGTTTTTTTTTGGGTCGAAACAGAGTAGCGATGAGCGGGGGAGGACTTCGGGGGTGTGGCGATGCGATGGTGGTGGAGAGGAGAGGGAGGCAATGGAGGGGACGAGGGCGATGGGTAATGGCGTCGAGGTAATGGGTTCGGGAGTTGGGTTCGGTGGTCGAAGGAGTGGGGACGATGGTGGATGTTGGCGGTGGTGTGGTGGTGATCGTGGGGTTGACTAGGAGAGGGAGTCGACGCGAGGGTGGTATGATCGGAGGCAAAGATAACGGGGATTGGGTTTGAGCGTGGACGGAGGGAGAAGGGAGCGAGAGGAATACGATGGAACGGGAGGGAGAAAGGAGCGGCGGGTTTAGGGGGGTTTAACAGTAAAACTAGGGTTAAGGTTAGTAGGTGTTTAGGGTTAAATAGTTAGGGTTTCGGGTTTTTAGGTATTAGGGTATCCGGTTCGAGTGGGATCCAAAAGGATACTTAGTCAAAATCCATAAAATTTGGAGAAAATGAAATAGATGGAATGAATAGTCCATTTCTACATGAAGAACGACACAAAAGAGCAGAACGAACAATACAATTAAATTAAATATTGGCACCAAAATTGAATTGAAGCAAAAGAATGTTTTTATTCGAACTGGAACAAAAATATAGGACCTCAAGTTGAATACAAGAATACCATAAATGAAAATACAGTAGGAAAAATACAGATACGGGAAATATGAGTTACACCAACCTCTGTTCCCTTCAAGCAGTATCGTCTGCCTACCACTTGAAGTTGAAATTCCCTACCGACCATGGAGTCGACATGGTCCGAGGAAATCAAGAATCAGCCCGATCCTACTACAAGGTCGTAGTGGGAGGCAGAGTTTTTCCCCTCGAAGCGGTCAAACTTCCATCCAACAGGAATTCATTGGGCTTTGAGCGCGTCGAACAAGTTGGAAGACATCCCCTTCTCCAAGGAGGATAGATCTAAATGGTTCTGAGTGAGTCAGTCTCTCGCCCCAGACCTAAAACTAGCCGTTGTTGACTACATCAGGCAGAATGTTGACCTCTTTGCCTAGACGCCCTCAGTTATGCCAGGAATCTCGGAGGACCTCATCATGCACAGGTTGAGCGTCCACCCGGATTCAAAGCATGTATAGCAGAAGCGCTGCAAGCTCGCTCCTGGAAGGCAACAGGCGACCAAAGAAGAAGTAAACAAGCTCCTCTCGGCTCGTTTTATCCAGGAGGTCAGTTATCTCGAATGGTTGGCTAATGTAGTGATGGTAAAGAAACCTAGTAGGAAATGGAGGATCTGCATAGACTTCACGGACCTCAACAAGGCATACCTTAAAGATTTGTTCCCGCTCCCAAGCATCAACGCCCTGATAGATGCGACCTCTGGTCATGAGCTGCTGAGCTTTATGGACGCCTTCTCAAGCTAGAACAAAATCAGAATATTCCCCTCGACATCCCCAAAACTGCCTTTGTAACCAACCAGGGCCTGTCCTTTTACCGGGTAATACCCTTCGGGCTGAAGAACGACGGTGCTACATACCAAAGGCTCATCAATTGGGTTTTTAAGCAGCAAATTGGTCGGAACATGGAAATCTATGTCGACGACATGCTCGTCAAAAGTTGTCGAGGGCAAGACCATGTCACCAATCTCGAGGAATCCTTCGGCATCCTAAGGTCTTACAACATGAGACTCAACCCCTCCAAATGCACATTCGGCGTCACCTAGGGAAAATTCTCAGATTTATGGTCAGCCAGCAGGGCATTGAGGCGAACCCCGAGAAGATTCAGCCCATACTGGACATGGCCCCTCCAAGAAATGTCAAAGAAGTCAAGAGGCTTACGGGTCGGTTGGCGGCCATCGGCCATTTCCTCTCCAGGTCTGAGGAAAGTCGCTTTCATTCTTCAAAGTCCTCAGGATGGCAAAATTCTTTGAATGGGGCGAACTGCAACAGCAGACCTTCGACCAACTGAAGTCCTACCTGGTCAACCCCCTGCTCCTTAGCAAACCAGAACCGGGCGAGCCCATCTACCTCTATTTGGCTGTATCTAAACATGCACTCAGCATCGTACTCGTCAGGATGGAAGACGAGGTCCAAAAGACCATCTATTATGTCAGCAAAGTCCTGCACGGTGCAGAGCTCCGATATGGACGAATAGAAAATGTCGCCTATGCATTGGTAATGGCCGCTCGGAAACTCCATATTTCCAAGCTCACTTCATTCGAGTCCTAACTGATCAGCCACTCAAGCTCGTCCTCAACAAACTAGAAAATTCTGGGTGACTAATCAGGTGGTCGATTGAGCTGAACCAACAGAACATTAACTACCAACCCCGGACAGCCATCAAGAGCAAGTCCTCGTAGAATTCATCATAGAGTGTACCATTTCCGAAGCACCAGAGATCCCAAAAGAGGAACCCACTTAGGAAATTTATGTAGATGGATCGTCCTGCGAAGGCGGATGTGGAGCTGGCGTCATACTTCGTGGTCCCGACGATTTCTTCCTACAATATTTCCGACACCTCAATTTTCAAGCCTCTAATAACGAGGCAGAATACGAAGTCATGATCGTCGGTCTCATGCTAGCCCGCAATGCGGGCGCAAGATGAGTAAGCAGGGGTGGGCATCGGCCGGTATCCGATCTAATATGGACTATCCACCACCGATCCAAAGATGATCGATTTTTTAATTTTCTCATCCGCAACCATATCCGAGCCTTAATTGGATCAGTTTTCATTCAAGTCGGTTTGGATTGAATTGGATGGTCGGTTTGGTGTGCTACTTTTCACCTCTAACATCATTCACAATTTTGTTGAAATTTAAAAGATCAACTTCAATCAAACTTAAGAAACAACTTGCTATTTGTTGTTCAGAAATGAATTTAAAATGAACATTCATAAAACCATAAGTTGCTAATGAATTTTACACTAATAGATTGAGATGATGACGTTTAAATAGGTGAGATACACTGCTTTTTCACATGCATACTTCTGTAATCTTAGTTTATTCTCATAAACGGAACATCAATAACCATAACTAATTGAATTTCAGGTACAATAAAAAATATTTAGAAAATAATTTCTGCTTGACTTGATTAAAGTAACTACTAAATGTTACATCAACTTCATGATTCTATTAAGTTGGGCCACACTGTATATCAAGCATTTCTCAACAACATAACACACGAGATTATGGAGAATCAAAACATAGGTAGAACAACTGCTCGGTTTGTACTAAAAATTTAAAGGTGGTTGTTTGTATCTCCAAGAAAATGAGAAATAACTATTTGAATATTCAAGAAATTAAACGAGAACTATATTTTTTATGGACTAATGCATAGAGGTACGGTCGGTTTGGTTTTATCGGTTATTTGAAAGCCCCATCCAACATCTGAAACGGTCCAATTGGTTATTGAAAATCAAGAACCGGGCCAACCCAAACCCCCAATTGGTTCGGTTAAAAACCGGTTGGTTTGGGTTGGGTTGATTCAGATTGGTTGGTTCCGATAATAGTTGTCCACCCCTACGAGTAAAAGCCTTCAGCGACTCTCAGCTCGTGCTTAACCAAATTTCAGGGGATTACGAGGCTCATGATGCTTGGATGGTCTAATACTTTGCACGCGTCAAACTTCTCCTGGAAGCCTTCGAGCACGCCTCTGTCGAGCAAATACCCAGGGAACAAAATAGCCAGGTAGATGTCTTGTCCAAGCTCGTCTCGTCGTCCTTCGAGGGCCTCGACCACACTGCCCTCATCTAGGTCCTCCACGAGCCTAGCATCGAGAAGCTTAAGGTCCTCTATTTCAATACAGGCATGCATTCATGTAACTGGATAGATCACATTCGCAAATTCTTGGCAGAAGACAAACTACCACAAGGCCCCATCGAAGCTAGAATGATAAGGGTCCGATCAAAAAGGTTCACCTTGATTGAGAATATCCTTTTCAAACATTCATACACCATGGTGGACGGCAGACCATACCTCCAGTGCCTGGGTCCCGATGAGGCAAGGTATGCGCTGGAAGAGTTACACAAGGGAATTGGAGGGTGCCATATGGGCAGTAGATCGCTCGCAAGGAAAGTGCTCAACCACGGGTATTATTGGCTGACCATACTGCAAGACGCTCGTGACCTCGTGAAACAATGCATCCCCTACCAGAGATTCTTTTTGATCAAGCGCATGCAACAAGCCGAACTCAGGACCCTCTCCAGTCCGACCCTCTTTGCCATATGGGGAATGGATCTTGTCAGCCCACTTCCCAAAGCTATGGCTCAAAGGCATTTCTTCACTATTGCCGTCGATTATTTCTCCAAGTGGGACCCTTGTCCACGATAACCGAGCATCAAGACCAACAATTCGAAGCACATCATATGTTGATTCGGTATCCCGCACATACTCGTCACTGATAATGAGACTTAATTCACCGGTATAAATTTCTGAAAATTCTACAAAGACCTCGGGGTCCAACAACGATTCTTCGCAATATTACATCCTTAATCGAACGGCCAAGCCGAGAACGCCAACCACCAAATTCTTGAAGGTCTCAAAAAACGGTTGGACAAATCTCCTAAGGGACTTTGGGTCGATGAATTACCGAGCGTTCTTTGGTCATATCCAACGACCAAAAGAATCCCCACGGGCGAGTCCCCATTCAATCTGACATACAGGACAGAGGCTGTCATCCCGCTAGAAATCGGGCTCCCTTCACCTAGGATCATGGGCTTCAATGTTGATTCCAATTCAACCGACCTCAAGGCCAACATAGACCTGGTCGATGAAATCCGTGAAAGGTCCACCATCAGAAGAGTTATCTATCAGCAGCGGATTCAAAGGTTCTACAACAAGGGGGTCCGCCCGACCGATATCAAGGAGGCCTCCCTCATACACAGGAAGCTCGCTATTTCCCACCCCACCGCAAAAGGCAAACTAGTCCCAAATTGGGAGGGCCCGTACAAGGTCTCAAAAGTGGTACGCCCGGGCACGTATCGACTCAAAGACCTGGGGGGTAGGATAGTCAAGAGGCCTTAGAACGCCGAGCACCTTATTAAGTTCCATGTGTGAACATAAGGGCATCCGCGGTTATAATCGGTGCTATGCACTATTCCTTTTGTGTTATCAAGCAAGCATGTGCAATAAAGTTTTCTTTATCTTCCAAGTAAGGAATGTCTCGCATTTACTTCGACCCCAAACGAGAGATTTCTCAATCTCTCACGTCCTCGCCACACATCTTGGACTTCGATCCCAAACGAGAGATTTCTCAATTTCTCACGTCCTAACTGCTCGGCTTGGACTTCGAGCCATAAAGAGAGATTTCTAAGTCTCACATGGACTTCGACCCCTAATGAGATATTTCTCAATCTCTCACGCCCTCACCGTTCGACTTGGACATCGAGCCATAACGAGAGATTTCTCAATCTCTCACATAGACTTCAACCCCTAACGAGAGATTTCTCAATCTCTCACGTCCTCGCCGCTTGGCTTGATCTTCGAGCCATAAAGAGAGATTTCTCAATCTCATATCTGCGCCACTCGGCTTGGACTTCGACCCCTAACGAGAGATTTCTCAGTCTCTCACGTCCTCGTCACTCGGCTTGGACTTCATGTCATAACGAGAGATTTCTCAATCTTGCATCATCGCCACTCGGCATGGACTTCGACCCATAATGAGAAACTTCTCAATCTCTCGGCATCGCCTCAGCGAAAAATTTCTCAACTCTTCAAGCCCCTGCCTTTCGGCGAAGAACTCGAATTCCAACTCCCACAAAAGTTTCAAATTTATTTACGGCCCTCGCCTTCGGCAAGGACCTTGAGCTCCATGCACAGCGTTGGTCCCTCTTCCACCCACTCACAACCAGGGATAGAGCAACCTCCATCGCCGCTACCCCTAATTGTCAGCGGGTGATAGAAGGATCACCGGTCATGAAGCCCTCGATGAAGAATCACAAGCTCCGCTCCCCAAAGTTGGTCCCCCTTCCACCCCATGATGGTCAGGGATAGAGCAGCCTTCGCAGCCGCTACCCCTAACTGCCAGAGGGTGATAGGAGAAATACCAGGTGCGGGAGCTCTCAAGGAACTGAGGAATGAGAAATGAAGGGGGATGGGGTTATATAGCTCAGGGAGAGGGGGCCCTCGATGAATGCGATGCTAACATGGAAAAATCTCAGCCGTTCACTCACATCCAAAGGCCCTAGGGAGAAAACGATATGCCTCCCAAGGAGAACTAATGGCAGTCCCTTAAATGCCTTTGGAAGGCGAAATGTCTCCATTTTATGGCAGCCTATTAATGTTACAAGTTCGGCAGAAAACTTCGAGCTGGCTGCTGGCTTTTTCACAAAGTCTGTCATGCTCGATGCTCGGCAAGAAACTCGAGCTAGCTATTGGCTTTCTCACAAGTCTGTCATGCTCGACGCTCGGCACCAACCTCGAGCTAGCTACTGGCTTTCTCACAAAGCCTGTCATGCTCGACGTTTGGCATGAATCTTGAGCTAGCTACTGGCTTTCTCACAAGCCTGTCATGCTCGACGCTCGGCAGAAACCTCGAGCTAGCTACTAGCTTTCTCACAAAGCCTGTCACGCTCGATGCTCGGCAGGAACCTTGAGCTAGCTACTGGCTTTCTTACAAGCCTATCATGCTCGACGCTCGGCAAGATGCTCGAGCTAGCTTCTGACTTTCTAAAAAAGTATTTCATGTTCTCGCCGCTCGGCTCACTCTTTGGCCCATAACTAAAGACTTCACAAAAAGCAGACACAACATTCTTTATTACAACACATAAAAGTTTTGTAGATACAATCGGCGAGGCCATATTACAAATGTTACAATTTTGGTCTAACCCTCCTCCTGAGGGACCTTAGGACTAACACAAACCAGATCAAGCCTGACCGAATGTGTCTACTCGCCGACGAGCCCACCGGGATCCCTCGAGGTCGCTATAGTGGACACCCCCACAATGGAACTCTGGGCATCTCCCAGCCTCGCCGGCTCCAGCCATAGGGTCAGAGAAAGGCTTCCAACGGAGGGCCAACCTCCTCCGAAAGAATGAGATCGGGATCCACTCACTCCAAGCATAACCTTGAACCTTTGTATCTCCAATTCTTTCTCCACTATGACCTCGCAAAGGGATTTAGAGGTCAGTCGCCGTGCAGAAGTTTCCGGCATCGACTACCTAGTCCCTGCTCTCCCCAAGTCGCAGTCGACAATCTCTTCCTTCAGACGAGCTGACTCCAAGCTAAGCCCCTTCGACTTATCCATAAAATAAGAGAAAGCAGCTTTCCGGTCTCGAGCTTGGCTACGGTACTGCACTAAGATGGACTCCATGGACTTCAGCTTGCCCCTAAGGAGTTTCACCTTAGCATCACGAGTGTCGGCCACGAAGGGCTTGTCCATCTGACACAAAAAGTGAAAGGACATATCATTCCGAGCCTCGGGGACTTGGACAAATCACAAGTAAAAGATTTTGGCCCAACAAATTATTTCATTCACAAAAATTTTTACAAAAAGGCGGTGGCCAGCCCACGTTCGGCAAAGAAAAAAAAACTAAAAAACTATAAGGGTTAAACTACTACCTGGCAGAAAAGGGCACCTCTTTGTCAGCCGCCTCGTCGACATCGGGGTCGTCCGCCCCCACTGGGTCATCCTCGACTAGCGGCACTTAACCCCCATCCTCCTCGTCGTCACCCCCAAACCTATTCGGGTGCTTGGGAAGCTTCATTGCATAATCAAACCCCTTGAGTTGACACTCGCGGTAATAGTACAGGACATGCTCAAGGGCTCGGTCGTAGGCCTTGTTCTGGGCCTCGATCACCTTGTTCATGGCCGTGTTCCTTATCTTCTTGATCTCCTGTGCGGCCGCCTTCTGTATGTCTTCTTCCACCCGAATCCGGTCATTGGCGATGGAGACCAGATTGGCCTTGAGAGCTTGCTCACGTGACTCAGACGCATCGAGCCTCAGATTTAGATCATTCATCTCATGCTCATACCGCTGGGCATTTTTGATCTCACGCTGGAGCTCGCGAGTGTATATCCTCTTCACCTGGGCTCCGGCCATGGATGCTTGCAAGCAATGAGGCCAAGACTAGAAGAATCAACTATAAAAAGTATCCACAAAAAGAATAAGGGGTCGGGAGAAACCTTATCATCACGTTGACCTGCGCCCACCATATGAAACACGACTCGACGGTCTCCGTCGCTAGTAACACCCTAGTGTGAGGTAGGGTTAGGTGCTCCACCGCCTCCATCGCCAACAACCCTTCGATAAGGATATCGGCTATCTTCACTGCCCAGTTAGGTGCCTAGGGCCAGAGCCCCCCTTCTCCCACGATCTCCTAGACCGACGAGCGGAATGCTGCCCTCAGAGCGTCTGTAACCCTAAGTTTACTTGAGCTCGCAGCCTCCCTCTGGCACGTGGGGTCCCGGCAACCGCAAGGGCCCTCTGCTTCTTGGACTTCCCATTTGAAGTCCCCTCGGAGCCCCCTTGAGAGGGCCTCTTTCGCTGCTTCGCCAGGAGGGCCCGCTTCGCAGCGATCGCGAAATCATCGATTGTTGCACAAAGAAAAAACCATAAAAACGAAGGAAAAAAGTTTGACAAAATAGAAATGAATAACACACAAGGATCAATGAGGCTCAATCTGATCCTGGCCAAATGCTTCTCAGTCACATTCGGCCAACCAATGTTGACGATCCGATCCACATCAGTCCATTCCTCGTCCGTCAAGTCCCTTCTCTTCGAAGGCTTGTGATTCGGCTTGTTAAAAATCCAAGTCGTGGGATTTCCCAGGGCACCAGATTTTGGACGACGAAGTACTTCTCCTACCATCCTTTGATGGAGTTCGGATGTCCATGGACTACCTTCTTGCGGGGGCGAGGTGATATATAGTATACTCCCTCGTGCTCTCCCGACGAGCTGACCCCCAGCACGGCACAAAAGTACTTGAGCTTCAGACGCACTCCCATCTCCTCGCAGAGCAACATGAAGCACATGAGCTGCTTCCAGGAGTTTGGCCCCTACTTCATTGGACACAGACCCCCCAAGTTCAACACCTTCTTTATAAATAGGTGCAGCGACAACCGCAACCCCAAGCTGTAGGCATCCACGAGTAGTAGGGTGCCAACTCGTCCGTGGGGCGGAGACCCAGGTTCGGAACCATCTGCTTAAACTCCAGCCCTATGAAGTAGTTTGCTCATATCAGCGGCAGGTCATTAATCGTCAGTACGCTCTGCGTCGTTTCCATTCGTATCTTGGGTCGACTTGGCAAAGAGGGCTGCACCCCGTATCGAACCAAGTCTTCACCGTCATCTGGATACATCCTAATTGATCCCGGCTACTAAAAATATGGGATGTCGAGCCCATGTTTGGGGAGGAATTCATCAGGCTATTCCGGACTGTCTAAAAGAGTCCACCTCATCCTCCAAAGTTGAACGCGAGGAGCCTTGGGGGGGGGGGGGGGGGGGGGGGGGGCAGGGTGGACAACGTCGCCAAGGATTTAAGATTAAGAGGGCCACCGGGGGGGGGGGGTTACATAGCCTCGTCCGCACCAAACACTCTCCTAATCTCCGCCTCGACCTCCACTTCTCTATCGATATCTCCAGCTTCCTCCACCTCGACTGGATTACCCTCATCAACCACCCCTGCCTCTCCATCCAAGTCACTCGACTCTAGTACAAACGGCTTAGGCTGTGAAGCGGCTGGACCTCACAAACCTTCTCACTCGACTCCCATGACGAAGAGTCGGAAAGGCGATCCCCATTGCCCTAGTCGAAAACTGATGCAAAAGAATCGAACTGAGCCCTCGACATAATGTTGAGTATACTAACATATTATCGTAGCCGGAAAAGTACGCTGTAAAGCTTGTCGCCGGTTACTAAACGATTCCTAAAGAGAAAAACTCGCAAATGAGAGAGAAAGAACAAAGTGGAGAATAAGGGGGGGGGGAGGAGGATTATATAAGCAGATTTCGATGCCTCGATATCCTCAAAAAATTTCAGCCACCCAATTCAAATTATTTAAATCTAATGGTGGATGAGATTTCGACGCCACGATTTCCTCAACCATGACGTCAACATAGCACGTGCAACCCACTATCCACTATAATCGCCAAGTTCTCGCAGTTACCATCAAGCCTATCATGCTCGACGCTCGGCCGAAACCTGGAGCCAGTTGCTGGCTTTCTCACAAGCCTATCATGCTCGACGCTCGACAGGAACCTCGAGCCAACTCCTGACTTTCTCACAAGCCTATCATGCTCGACGCTCGGCAGGAACCTCGAGCCAGCTACTGGCTTTCTCACAAGCCTATCACGCTCGACGCTCGGCAGGAACCTCGAGCCAGCTACTGGCTTTCTCACAAACTTAGCACGCTCGAAGCTCGACAGGAACCTCGAGCCAGCTACTAGCTTTCTCACAAGCCTATCATGCTCGACGCTCGGCAGGAATCTCGAGCCAGCTATTGGCTTTCTCGCAAGCCTATCACGCTCGACGCTCGGCAAGAACCTCGCACCAGCTACTGGATTTCTCACAAGCCTGTCACGCTCGATGCTCGGCAGGAACTTTGAGCTGGTTGTTGGCTTTCTCACAAGCATGTCACGCTCGATGCTCGGCATGAACCTCGAGCTGGCTGCTAGCTTTCTCAGCCTACGTCGCTCGACGCTCGACACACGGCATGAACTTCAAGCTGGCCACTGGCTTTCTCAGCCTACGACGCTCGATGCTCGACATGATCTTCAAGCTGGCCACTGGCTTTCTCAGCCTAAGATGCTCAACGCTCGATGCTCGGTGCTCGACGATCGGCGCTCAACGCTCGACATGAACTTCGAACTAGCCATTGGCTTTCTCAGCCTACGATGCTCGATGCTAGGCATGTACTTCAAGCTGGCTATTGGCTTTCTCACCATACAACGCTTGATGCTCTACCTAAAATGCCCGACCCCTATCGCCGAAGATCGGAGGGTCAGGGCTCGCCTTCACACTGCTCGGCCTTGACCCCTTTTCGCCCCACAAAGGGATCTTTCGCTCCATTCCGGAGCACGCTGACAGCAGACCTTCCCACAAGGTTAAGTTACTCCTCAATGGCTGGTACATACAAGCCGCCAGGAATGGGGGGCCTATGATGTGGATAAATAAATGTAGTGCGATCAGAGCCGTCTGATCTCCTTAAAATCCGATCATCTCTGATCTTCAGGCTAGAGGATCCAGTGGGCTTTCTGCCAGTTTAGGCCCACCGAGAAACGGGTCAACCCGGCCCATTAGGATTAGGGCTCCTACTCCCTCTTCTTATAAATAGCAAATTGCCTTCCCTTTTCAGAAGGTAATGACTTTTTCTACACCTGAACCCTAGTTTCCCTCTTACTGTAACTAACTAGATCGTAGGAGGGCATGTCACCGGAAATTCTCACGGTGTTTCTAGGCCTCTTGCAAGTGTTTCAGTTGGCCAACCTCCAGCAGCTCCTCAGGAGATCCCTATCTCAGATCCGGATCTGCAGCTTAGATCTGTCTCTTCCTCTAAAAATTATAAGAACTCATATATGTTGCTGCCACTACTAAAACAAGCAGCATCAATGAGTATTTCTTTTATTTTCTCCTATAATTTTCATTCAGTTATCTAAACTGAATTTCTAAACCAACAAACAAAATATTCTACCAGCTAGGTTAACTATGATGGTTCACTTCTCTGTCAATCTAATCTGAACCCTTATTATTGTTCTCATGTGTAGTTTTCCAAAATTTCTTTGTAAGTGTATCATATTGCATCCTGTCTTTGTACCTATACTTTTTAGGTTACAAATATCTCATTTATATCTTGTTTTGTTGCACTTTTGTTATTCTAAGCTTACATATATTTGCTTCTTAATATGACCTTTTGCTAACTAAATTTAGGGGTTATTCAGTTTAGCAAGAGAAAGTAAAAAATGGAATCATACTTGTTCACTTTTGTTAACTATGATAGAGAGTAACCACTTTTACCTTATTTATTTATCATAAAATAATGTGAAGTGGGGAAATAAAGTAATAAAGGATAATATGTAGAGCCAACCCTGAGGTATAGGCAGAAGAGGCGACCGCCACGGCCCCAATTTTTACGCATTTTTAGGGGTCACCACATTCTCCCCTTTATATCTATATATATGTATTTTGTGCGTGAAATCAAACTAGAATTTATATATTTTTGTAGGGGCTCCCAAATTTAATTTTTGTGGGAGTTCGCCTCGGGTCCCCGTGAGCTTAGGGCTGGCCCTGATAATATGGAATCTATTTATTGGCCAAAAAAGTAAGAAAGTATAGGGAAAAAAAATACCTCGTATAAATCATAATATTTTATTTTATTTTTGATAATAAGATGATATCGTCATCGCTTCATTAATGATATATTAACGAAACAAAGTATATCTAATTACACAATACAAAGTCCATATCCAAATCCATCCAAAATGAACGCGGGAAATACAAGAAGTTAATCTATAACATAATTGAAGATACAAATACTTTATACGACAATCTCCACCCCTGTCATCCTGTTCAAGACTAATCCTCCTCTTCCAATCGAAGCCTCTTCTTCGCACCTGCTAGACCAGCCCAATCATGAATGAGTGAAAATATCGTATGCATTGTAATAGGAAATCTATGGTTAACATTACAGAAACACAAGTCGTTATAGTCTAGACACGTGCCCCAGATAGTGGCTGCCACACATTATTCTATCATCTTTGTTAACTCTATCTAATCTCTAGATACCCAAACTTCGGAACTGGAATTAGGACACTGTAGGCACTCGAACCCTAAGCAAACCACCTCCCATGTTAACCTAGCTCTAGGACATGAAAATGAGATATGATTTGTGTCTTCATCATCTTGATTACATCTACCGCAAGTGACATTTAATTGCATGTTTTTTTTTGAAGATTAGTCTTGGAGAGAATTGCGCCGTTCTTCACCAACCACAGGAAAACCTTAACCTTCAGTGGAGCATAAATATTTCAGATAATGTCTGTCTCTATGTTTCTCAATCCCCCGTCATTTAGTCAGTTGTACATGAATTTAACTAAGAAAATAGAGTTCGGACCTAGATTCCATACCCTCTCATCCTCCGTATCGTTGTTGTACAAACCTTAAGTTCTAATGAAGTTATTGAGATTCTGAAGCTGCACAGTACTTTCCTGGGTAAGATGCTAGGATACCTCAAGCCTCAATTTTTGATTGCGCCACACATCTGAGACAAGCATGCCTGTGTGAATTGTAGTAGCAGCTGCCTCTGGAAACAGACCAAGAAAAGTGTTATTTCCGCACCATTTATCCTTCCAAAATCTGATATCCTTTCCGTTGCCTGTCCAACACTTAGTGTTAGTGGGAAAGATCTCTCCCACTTTAGCCACCCCTTTCCATAGATATGACGCTTTGCCTTACCCTCTTCTCTCCCCATATCTGTATATCTTCCTTCTTCGATAAGAAGCAAAAGACTTAGACCACCAGATATTGCGTTTATTCTTCATTTTCCACCACCACCTACAGAGTAGGGCCTTATTCATGTCTCTAAGGTCTAAAACCCTCAGTCCTCCAAAGTATCTCCTCTTGCACACCCTTCCCCATTAGACCATATGAAAACCCTTATTGCTCTCATCCACCCATTTCCATAGAAATCTTCTTCTGCATTTGTCTATTTTGTTAACAACCCAGCTAAGCAGTTCGTACATAGACATAAGATAGATTGGGATAACACTAAACACGGAGTTGAGTTGAGTTAATCTTCCACCCAGAGAGAGAAAACGACCCTTCCTACTGGACAACCTCTTCTCAAAATTTTCAATAAGCAGTTGCCAACCCTCTCATCTCATAGGACCCGGTCTAATGGTCGTGCCAAGGTATGCTAAAGGAAAATCTCCAATCTCGCAAGCTGAACGGTTTCTGATATTCGTAATTGGGATGAATAGATAATTGCTGATAGGGATGACACAGCTCTTGGAAAAATTAACTTTCATCACTGTCCATGCTTCGAAACATTTAATCAGTAGACCCACTCCAATAGCTTCCTCATCATTAACATTTCCAAATAGAAGAGTATCGTCCACGTATTGAAGAATTGAAATTGGATTTGGGATTCCTTTGACTATGATTCCCTTGATGGCGCCTCCTTCTCTTCCCCTCTTGATCATTTCAGCTAGTCCGACCGTAACAATAGTAAAAAGCAGAGACGATAGGGGGTCCCCCTGTCTTAGCCCTCGGTGACACCTGATTTTCTTTCCAAGACATCCGTTAATTTGAACGAAAGATTTACCTCCCCTCAAACACATTTTAATCCACATTATCCATTTAGACCCAAATCCTTTGAGGCTTGAAGCTTCATACACACAATCACACAATCCCATTCATCCACACCTGATTTCCTTTTCGAGACATCCATACAAAGTAAATCATAATATTTTACTTTGTATTTTTACTTTCTTTCCAGCAAATACTTTTTGTCACTTTCAATAATTTATTTATGTGATAATGTGAAATTGGAACGACTACTTTCACTCCAGTTTCCTTGGTATATTGTTTGTTGAGTTTCTTCCTCAAATATTTGTTTTGATATATCAAAAGCAAACAATCAGTTTTTCTTGAGGATTTGTAGTTATGCATTAGTCGATTTCAATGGTTAGTTTACTTCTCTTCCTTCAGTCTCAATAAAAAATATTTACACAAGGGTAGAAAACCAATCTTGCACCATAAATCCCAATTAATATATAATATGGGATAAGTGTGGAAGTATTTGTGGCTATGGCCTTATTCCAAAAAATGAAAAAACAAAACAAAAAAAGTTTAATAGGATACGACGCAAACTTTTCTATTTCTTTATACTAGTAATATACACGTGTGATACACGTAGTAATGAAAGAGTTGGAGTTGCACATAATTAAGTAGATTTACAACTCCAACTCTTCCATTATAATAGTTATAGTTATTATATATTATATTAAAGATAGATAGATAGATAGATGATAATTTACACGTATGATGAATATATTAAAAAAATTAAAGTAAAAAATCTGACATAGTGAGAACTCGAACTAGGGCCGGCCCAACACTTATTGAGGCCTAAAGCGAACTCCGAAATGAGGCCTTTTAAAAACTTATAATAATATTTGTTAAAATTAATATATTTCTATTTAATGTTTACTTTCTTGCTTTTTGAGAAGCAAAATCATTTATTATATTATTGTAATCATTTTCGGGCTTTTTGGTATGTGAGGAATCCTATTTCGGACTTTTTGATATGTGAAGAGATCTTATTATTATATTATTATAATCAATTTTGGGCTTTTTGGTATGTGAGGAGGCCTATTTTAGGCTTTTTGGTATATGAGGAGGCCTTTATTCTTTAGATAATTTTTTTTAGGCCTAAAGCCCTAGCTTTGGTTGCTTTACGCTTGGGTCGACCCTGACTTGACCTCCTTCATATTAGTTATGCACGTGCAATACACGAGTTGGTAGATTGACATATGACACTAAGGTCTTCTCCCAGTATAATATTAGAGATTTGACGGTGGCATGTGTCATGTCGATTGGATGCGGATAGTTGTTACTGGGTCTTAGGTTCATTAATAAGTGATCCATTATAGTTCATTAGTTCATTGATAATCATGATAATAAATGTCATGTGTCTTCTCCCCTTCTATTAGGCACTGTTTGGTTGGAGGGGAATGGAGGGGAGGGGAGGGGAGGGAAGGGGTTTTTAATACTTTTATTGTTTGGTTCACTTTTTAGGAGGGGAGGGAAGGGGAGGGAAATGAAGGGGTGCCAAACCCCTCCTGAGTCAATTTTGGCTCCCCTCCAATATTTGGGGAATTTGGAGGGAAGAGAAAGTATGGCTAATTTTTTAATGTGACTGGACTAAATTGCCCTTTAAATCTAAATCCTAATATAATAAAAAACCTAGTTGCCTTATGATTGTTTCTCTCCTGCTCTCTCTTTCTCCCTCTCCTCGTCGCCCTCGACTCCGCCGTCCGCCGTCCGCCGTCCGCCATCCACAGTCATCAAGGTATTTTCTTCACGATGTATTCTTGGTGGGTTTGGTGTTGGGTTGAGTTTGGTTGAGGAAGAATAGATTTTGATGACTGTAGAATGGTTCCAGTTTCTCTACCTTTTATGATTGAAAACCAAAATAAATAGAAATTTGAATTCAATGGAGAAAGGCTTGTTTCCTGTTTGATGGGGTGAATGAATCATAGTACAAATCCAGTACAAACAGCAACTGGAAATTTTTCCACTTGTATATGTACATCATCATATCTGTAAGGATTATACCCCTGCCATACTTGACATTAACTCACCCTACAACAACAAAATCAAAGTAAGAAAACTTAGTGAGGAAGACGTGAAATTTTTATTTGTGTTTCAATTACATTATGATGCCTTATTCAATGTGTTATAATTTTTTTTAATGGACTGTCATATATTTTCTGAGGCAAATAAACACTAGTGAATGTTTGTTCAGATTGTAACTAGTTAGTTCAGATTGTAGGTTTTGGCAATCTGTTTATTCAATTTTCTCCCTGATCTTGTACAAAGGAAGGGTCTTTCAAATATAATGTTATTACAACTGAGTGGGTTTATTTGGATCCAAATTGTTTAGTAATAGTCGTGATCGAAATTGTTGTATAATATATGTAGATGAGCAACTTGAATAAATTTTTACATTTGCAGGCAGATTTTATTTACATGACAATGGTCATCTTATATTTTCTTATCAATCTGCATTCTCCATAATTTCATTTAATTAATCTAGTTTGCTACAAGTAAATTTAATAATTCCAACATTGAAATTTCCATTCATCTGGTTGTATACAATGTTTCATTCTAATTTAATTTTGTGAATGTTTCATTGTGTCAGATGGATAATCAAGATTGGGAAATAACACGCAATAGATGGTTTGATTTGCGCCGAAGAGCTGTAGCTCAGTTCATATGTGTTGTTGCTTATTACTATGTTAGGATGTCTCGGAAGAGAAAAATTAGTTATAGTATGAGTTCCGAGAGAGAAAGGGTACGTGAAGAAATAATGGGTCGAATTTGTAGC
This sequence comes from Hemerocallis citrina, assembly GCA_017893485.1. Lineage (NCBI taxonomy): Eukaryota > Viridiplantae > Streptophyta > Magnoliopsida > Asparagales > Asphodelaceae > Hemerocallis > Hemerocallis citrina. Next base: position 222,041,873 of record CM030365.1, read on the forward strand.
AGTAAAACTAGTAGAAATATATTAAGAATGGGTCCTCAAGCTTTCTTAACCTTGTTTGGTATGTTGGAAAATGAGGGTGGGTTACGACCCACACGATGGTCAAGTGTGGAAGAACAAGTTGCAAAAACAATTTACATATTAACACATAATGCTAAAAATCGTGAAGTAAACTTTTGGTTCCGTCGTTCTCGCAAGACGATTAGTTATCATCTTCATCAAGTGTTGAGTGCTATCCTCCAACCTCCTATTGGAAGAAAAGTTTCTTGTACAACCCAATGGCTCAACAGTTCCTCCTGAAATAGAAGGTAGCAGTAGATTTTACCCATATTTCAAGGTAAACTATTATCATTAAATTACTATACACTCAAACATTGTCATGATACATTAATATTTTATTAATCTAAAAATGTTGTTTCAGGATTGTGTTGGTGCCATAGACGGGACACATATACGTGTCAAAGTATCTTCTAAAGATGCTCCCCGATATCGTGGTAGGAAAGAGTACCCAACACAAAATGTGTTAGCAGCATGCACATTTGATTTAAGGTTCACTTATGTGCTCCCTGGATGGGAAGGCACTGCATCTAACTCAAGAATTATAAAGAATGCATTAAGACGATAAGATAGGCTTAAAATTCCTCAAGGTAATTAAGACCTCATAATACATTGAAATTATTTATTTGTTTATTTTCAAACTATCACATTCATTATTTACTTTGGTTATAGGAAAATATTACCTTGTGGATACTGGCTTCATGTTGACAAGTGGACTGATTACACCATATAGAGAAGTTCGCTATCATTTGAAAGAATATTCAGCAAGAAATCCACCTCAAAATCATAGAGAATTATTTAATCTTCGTCATGCATCATTACGCAATGCAATTGAAAGATCCTTTGGTGTATTAAAAAAAGATTTGAAATTTTATCTAATTCAACAGAGCCTACTTATGGAGTCAAAGCTCAAAAACTAATCATTATTGCATGTTGCATTCTCCATAATTATCTAATGAGCATAGACCCAGATGAAGACCTCATAGCACCCAGATGAAGACCTCATATCTAATTTTGTTTATGTTATATTTAATAAATATCACAGTATGGCACCAAGAAAACAATTATCGACAAACAATGGTAGGGAAAGCTTGACCTGGACAAGAGACATGGATAATGCTCTTATCAATGCTTTCATGCACGAGTGTGAAAAAGGTAACAAAGTTAGTGGTACCTTTACCACCACTGTGTACGATAACATTGTGAATGAGCTTAGTGTATTGTTTGGGAGGAAAATTGACAAAGATAAGGTGAAAAATCGTTGGAAAACATTGAAAATGAACTTTTCAGATGTTTATGATATTTTTAAAAATGGTATGAGTGGTTTTGCTTAGAATCCAACTACTCATTTATGGGATGCTGAGCCTGAAGTTTGGGATGCTCTGATTCAGGTAAAGTTCCTTAAATCTTGTTTCTCACATTTATATATCATTATTGAGTAAGTGGCTAACAAGCAGTAAAATTTACCTTTTTCCAGTCAAAACCTAAAGCAGCATACTGGAAAAATACTCCAATTCCAAATTATGAAAAGATGGTGAAACTTTATGGGATTAATCGAGCTACTGGAGATGAAGCCGAGACTACATCTGAGATGAGAAAACGAGGATATTCAGCCACTGAACAAGACTTGTTTGAATCTATTGATGATCTTGATAATCGCATCACTCGGAATGAGGTTTTTTTGGAGAATATTGATGCTTTTGTTGATGATGGTAATGGTAACAGTTTTAATTTCTCAGCTCCTGAAATGCAATCATAAGAACCCTCACCTACAGCAAGTACTGGCAGCAAAAGGAAGAAATCCAAAGTGGCTAGCAACAAAGAGAAAGATAGTGAAGCAAGTGAAATTACAGGGACAATGTATGTTGTTTCAGAGGCACTAAGAGAAGGCAATACCATAATGAAAGAAGGCAATAGCATAATGAGAGAACAACAAAACTACAAGCTGCCTCCAATTTTAGGAGAAGAAACTTGGAATTTAATCAAAGAAAGTGGATTTGATGCAAACTCATTAGCTCAGATTTTTTGCTCTCTAATGAAAGATGTTGACAAACTCAGGCCAATTCTTCAATTGCCATCTGAAGCACGCAAGACAGTGATCATGCAAATGGTCTTTGGCTCATCGGATCCCCCATCATGATTGATGATGCATTGTTAGGATGGGATGGAAGGAACTATTGATGTCTTATCTACTTTATTGTCTATGTTTTGGGAGGATGTTTTTTTTTGTCTCTTATCTACTTTTATTGTCTATGTTTTGGAATTTAATCAAAGTTCATGAATTTAATCTACTTTTTGTATTTATTTTGTGTGTATCTGTGCATTACTTGCTTTGTGCACTTTTTCATTTGAATTGGTGTATGGCATTTTGTGGCAAAGATGACATTTACTGCCTTCACTAATTCTAGGCTTCTATTATGTGTTGAGATTATTTGAGAAATGAATGAGTTGTAGAGGATGAGTGTTATATGAGGATGCAGCTTGCTTCTTCTTAAATTTTTACTGCAATATCTAATACTATGTCTGGTAAGCTGATCAGAGAGCTTTTCTTTCTTGTCATAAACACTATTCTAACTACAGTTTTTTCCTATCCTTCTTGTAATACTTCCACTTTAGTGTTGTTTAAGTTCATACTTACACTTCTTGACATCAGCTGCAAGTTCAACCTATTTGGTGTATATTATTACAGGAGATGGATATATATATATACACATGTACACACACTGAGATATAGAGATTGGCTGTTTATGTTGAGTTTATGCTACTACCATGTTGCAGTTTGTAATATGTTATTGACGATGAGACTCCATTTCAAATGAGAGATTGTGATTCTGATAAATCTCCGAGACGTGCATTTCAGTTCTTAATTCTTTGTTGCATTTTTTTTTGTGTGTTGGTTTTTTTGCTCTTGTTGCTGTTCGTTTCTGTTTCATGCGTTTGCTTCCGTTCTTCCTGTTTACTTCTTGGTTTGGGTCCAAATTCTTGGTATCGAGATTCTGGCTATTTGGGTTGTGCAATTAATTTCTTACAAATGAAACAATATGGTATTTTGGATCATGAAAGAATGGAAGTTGATATGCACATAACAGGTAGTATCATGAGCTCAAGTTCTCAAGTTATCAGAATCAAGTAGTTCATTTTTGTCATAGAAATAACAAGAGATTTGCATTGTTCATAGTATTGGTCTTCTTCATCCCTCAACAACTATTTCATCATGAAAATATACAGCTGAAAGAATCAGACGAGGCATATGATGAACTGAAACTAGCATAATATGCAAGGTTGTGAAATAATTAGACCATACATCCAAAACTTGCATTAATCACATAAATATCACCTCAAAATCAGTACATCAAGTTTCAGCAATGAAAGCCACGAGGGTAAAACTACTACGATAGAATGCAATCCGAAGAAGCCCTTGCAATAAATGAAAGAAGGCGATGAACTTGAAGTTCTTCCTGGAGCTCCCCTATTCAACTGCAGCCACGAGTTCTCTTACTTAACATAAGCAGTTTTTTGCACCTGTTCTTAGATCAACCTGTCGACAAAAATCCAGTAAATTCAAACAAAAATTCAGTAAATTGGTATGTATTGGATTAAAATTTGTTGTTTTCTTTTCCGTAATCATTGTTCTACTTTATATACTTGCTGTATCAGGTTGGGGTTTTGCCTACTAAACTGCCGATACTATAGATAATGACTGGTTGATACTGATCCATATCCAATTGAAGATGCGAAGAATGCCACTTTTGCTGCTATGGACGAGGGAGTAGCACCTGGTGGTGGGGCCGCATATGTACAGTTGTCAAAGCATGTTCCCAAAATAAAGGAGTTACTTGAGGACCCAGAAAAGAAGATTGGAGCTGACATAGTTGGAAAGGTATATATAAACTCTATTGAAATCACTATATGTATACATACATTGAATACTGCAATTCTTTCTTTGGTTAATTTTTGTCAGAGGGGAGAAAAAAGTCGACGAGGGAAATATTTAATCCCATGTCAATAGGATTTTATTGGGGGATAGAACTGTAGGATATTATTTGTTTGTTCATATTTCACGATTTTTTTTGGGTGTGCATGTTAGTGAGGTGATATGAGCTTGGACACTGAGAAATAGTAGACAGCAGCATTGCTTATGCACAATAATGTTTAGTTCCCTATTCCTATATGTACATCAAAACGAGTTTTCTTTTTTTCTTCATGCACATTATAGTTAGCAATGTATATTTAGCAGTTCTTACATATGCATGGAATTTTGGATTAAACTGTGGTAAAGAATTTATGTTCTCAATTGGTATGTATTGGATTAAAATTTGTTGTTTTCTTTTCCGTAATCATTGTTCTACTTTATATCACTACTGTATGAATTTCTTATTGTATGCAAAAGGGTATAAAAGTAATTTTATTATAAAATCAATTCCCTCCCCTTGTGAACCAAACAAGAAGATAATTATTTTTCCTCCCCTCCCCTCCTTTGAACCAAACAGAGTTTTCATTAAATTCCTCCCCTCCCCTCCCCTCCCCTCCCCTCCCCTCCCCTGAACCAAACAGATAAAGGAGAATTCTTTTCTATCTTCCTACATTTTTATCCAATTACATATACTGGGTTTCTAGACAAATAAATACTACTGCGGGGTAGAAAAAAACCAATTAAATTTATTAGGGAAAATATTAACTCTGGGAACTTAACTTCAACCTCTTGATATTTTAGTGTAATTTTAAAAAATTTATTCAGTGTTAGAGTGTTGTATCACATTGTGTTCGTATCGGCAATGTGTGCATCTGTACTTTTTATGTCACAAGATCTGTCCTCATATCTATTTTTGTTGCATTTTTATTATTCCATAATTACATATGTTTTTGTTAGTTAGCCTTTCCTTTACAAGATTAGAATTAGGTGGTCAAATGAAAAAAGTGAAAATTATAATAGACTAATGAAACAACAAAATATAAAAATGTAATACTAGACACATTAAAGCACCCTATAACATATCGCCATTCTATGTACCTGTATTAAAGTCTCTAATTGGGTAAGTCCATGTAGAATCTCAAATTCACCATAAAACCATCAGTCTCAAAACAAAACCATAATCCCACCATCGGTCTCAAAACAAAACCATAATCTCAAAATCAATGGATAAGTTCAAAATTTATCACAACGAATTCCTCACGTCATCCATTATCGCCTCGCTCCCGTGGCGAGGGAGATCCAATACCTCGAGATTTGACTCATTTTGGATTTCTGGATGACACTGTCCATTCAATTTTATTTAGTTTTCCCCATTATCTCAATCGCAGTTGACTAAAAGCTATAAAAGTTATATAACAATAAAGGTGAAAGGAAGAAAAAAACAATTATAAAAAATAAAGATGAACAAAGTGATACAGTTCTAAATGGATGGTTCAATGTTTTCATGAAAATGTTATAAGTATCAAAAACAATATTGCACATTTTGCGTAATAAATATCTTAATAATCAAGACATACTAGTATACTACCTACAATATTCCATCAATCAACTCATGGAGTCTTCTACTTGTCTTCTACTTGTTGCATATAACCTTCTTAATTCAAAGGTTATCGCTTTTAGATTATTATCTCTCAATTAGAACATATTATTATTAAAAGCTATTTTGTTCAAGTTTTATTACTCCATAATAATATATAAAAAAATCAACATAGTAATCTAGCCATTTTTGTTAAACTTTAATGATTAAATATGTTAAATGCAAAAATAGAGAAACACCAAAATATAGAAGTGGACAAGTGGAAAGATATGGTACTTTTCTACAATATACTATTTAAAGAAACCCCACCCAATTTCATTTTTCATTGTCACCACCCATTTCGGACCAGTTTATCTAAACCCAAACTCTCATTTAATAACTGCGTCCCTCCCTCATGAAACTTCAATTCAAACCCTAATTTTAAAATCAGTGAAAAGTTATGAATTTTTTCAGAACAGTTCAATCGATTGGAAGCCCTCTTCCATCGTCACGCTCCAACGAGGATGGATCCAAGGTGGTGACGGCGTTGGAGGACAAATTCCTCGAGAGTTGGCTCGTCTCTTTTGAAATTGTGGATGACATTGTTAATTCTATTTTATTTAGTTTTCCCCAATATTTCAGTTGATTTAAAATATGAAGGTATATCAGCAGTAAAATGGAAAGGAAGAAAGACATAATATTTATTAAAAAATAGAAATGAACAAAGTGATGCAATTCTAAATGGATAGTTGAATGTTTTTAATGAAAATGTTATAAGCATCAAAAATAATATCATACATTTTGCGTGGTAAATAATAAATATCTTAATTGTCAAGTAAAAGACATGACTGCGTACATTTTTTCATCAGTCAATTCATTAAGTCTTCTCCTTGTTGTATATAACCGTCTTAATTCACATGTTATTACTTTTAGAGTTTTATATCTTAATTAAAACATATTATTATTACTTATACCTATTTTTGTTCTACTTCTATTATTCCAAAATAATATATATTTTTTCAACATACTAATCTTGTAGTTTTTGTTTTAACTTTAACGATTAATTAAAGATATTAAATGCAAAAATACAAAAACAACAAAATAGAGAAGTGTAAAACAAGTGAAAGATATAGTACCTTCATACAATATATACAACATGTATACCCACCCATTTTCATTTTTCACTACCACCGACCCATTCTGGGCCGGGTTTATTTAAACTAAAAACTTGACCCGTTCGATAGAAACATAATCTATAACTATTATAATGGGAGAGATGGGGTTCCAAACGAATAAACAATTTTTTATTGTTTTTTGTATGTTAGTCAACACATGCAGCGCACGTATTGGTAGTTTTTTTTGTCTTTTTCCTTCTTCCTCCACGTGCATCGCACGTGCATGATACTAGTAAACCTCAATAACACAGAATGTTTTTGCCGTGATAGGCCACTTTTTGAAAAAATTTGTGATTATGAGCTAGTTTCGAAACTATTAGCGCTCGTAGGCTAACTTGTGCCACGTCAGCAGCAACCGCTTTTCCCAATAACGGCCTCTTCATTTTCAAGATCGCTAATGGAAATAGCGGCCTACATTTTAAATATTTTTGAATTTTTTGTTTGTCGTCGCTATTTTACTAGCGACCTTAGTTACTTATATGAGGTCGCTAATGGACCTCGAATGAATGTATTGAGACACTTAGCGATTCCTAAAGAGCTTTTCCCAAAAATGTAAAATTGAGGTCGCTATTGGGAATAACGACCTTATTATACTAATGTCGCTATTCCCAATAACGATCTACAGTAGGAAACACAATATCCTTGTTCTTTGTAAAATTTGCAAAACAGTCATACAACTAAGGCCTCTATTCGGAATAGTGACCTTAGTACAATAAAGACCTTTATTCCGAATAGCAACCTTAGTTTTAAAAATAAATTGATTATCATTTTTCAGAGAGCAAAAGCTCTATAGATTTTGCTAAGTGTTCGAATACAGTTTATTAAAGATCGCAATCCCATTGGCGACCTCATATAACTAAGGTCGCTAGTGGGAATAGAGAGACGACAAACAAAAAATTCAAAAAAATTTAAAACATAGGTCACTATTTCCATTGGCGATCTCGAAAATGAAAAGACTGCTATTGGGAATAGCGACCGCTGCTGACTTGGCACAAAGTAGTCCAAAAATGCTAATAGTTGGGAAAGTGGCCTAAAAACGTAAATATTTTCAAAAAGTGGCATATGTAGACAAAAAACTCAAAAAACAAAACCTTCAGCCGCCCCTCTCATGAAACCCCAATTCAAACCCTAATTCCAAAATCAATGGAAAGTTTTGAAATTTATCGGAATAATTCAATCGAATGGAAACCCTCCTCCATTGTTGCACTCGCCACCAGCGGCAAGGATGGATCCAAGATGGCGGCGGCGCGGGAGGACGGATCGCTTGAGATTTGGCTCGTGTCGCCGGGGGCCGTCGGATGGCATTGCCCGTTGGTAAGAACCGTCCGATTAGAGTTTTTGATTCTTGATTGATTGATTTTCTTTCGGTCTGTTGAATTTGATGATAGTTGTGTGGGGATTGGGTTTGAAGAGGATACAGGGGAAGACTAGCTCGAGAGTGACGTCACTGGTGTGGGATAGATTGGGGTTGTGGTCGTCGAGTGTGGATGGATCGATTTCGGAGTGGGACTTGCTCTCCTTGCAGCAAAAGGTTGGATTTTTTTGATTTGTTTTGTATTGAAATTATTGTTAGTTATTGTAAGATTTACATTGGAGGTTAGATTTTAGGGATTGATGATCATTTTGGATAGCAATGAGGAAATGAACTTTCTTTCGGGAAAGTTAGGGTTGGTTCGGTGTGTATGGAATTGGCATGTGTGTGTACATGAAGAACACTACTAAAGGGGTAGAAATTCCAATAGACAAGAGTGATGTAAATTGAATTTGTCATTGTGGGATATTTTATTATATAGGCATTGTTAGTTTCATGTTTAGAAATAATTAATTCGGAAAGTTACGAGTTAAATGATAGTTTGGGAGCTGGCAAATTTGCACAACTGGCGTTCTGATATGAAGAATAGTAGGTTGAGACAATAGCATTTTGGTATATAGATACTTATAGTTCCTGTAATTCGTTAAGGGTTGGGAGTGGCTTTACTTATCAATCCCTGTTATATCGTTTGGATTGCGACTACTTCGTCCATCACAAAATGTATGTCATTCTAGGTTTTCACAATCACACACTTATTAAGAATTTTCATATAGGGGGCGTTTGGTAGGGGGATTATTTTTTGTTTCCTGGGAATCTTAACTTGGGAATCTAGTTTTCATGTTTGGTATGTTAATTTTTAAATTCAGATTCTTAGGCAACTAATATTCCTAGGAAATTTTTTTGCCACAATTTTCACAAAAAATTTCCCATAGGGGGGTGAGATTCTTAGATTCCCAAGTACTTGGAAAAATGTTAGTTCCTTGAAAAGACAAGTATGTCCATCCCTACTGTGCAAACATCTTCTCCCTCCTCGATCTGTGCCCAAACCCAACAACCCTCGATCTGCCCATCCCTCCGCTGCTCATCCAACCGACCGCAGCCACCCCTGCTGCCTGCAGCCGATCACCCTCTCCTTCGTCTTTAGCCTCCAGCCTCTCCATCACCCCCTCCAGTCCTCGTTCCAGTCACCTCGCCATCGCCCCTTCATCTTCCTCCCGAGCACACCCAGTCGCACCACCCCTCGACTGTGCACCGTCGAGCCACTATCCTTCAACCGCAGTCAACCTCCAGTCATCTCTTCATCGCCCAGCGCCCACATCGACCCTATCCCCGTTCTCCACGTCGACCCTTCCCTCCTCCTCGGCTGTACCCAACACAACCTAGCACCTTCCTCGTCGACCGCCGCTAGTCAGCCACACCGTCGAGCCCTGCCTCCACTGCTGTCGAGCTACCCTCGACAGCCATTGCGTGTTGCTGTTGTGCTCTTGCTGTGTCGCTGTTGTGACTCTTGCTGTTTGTTGTTGGATTTGTTGCATGTCGACTGCACGTGTTTTTCGGCTGTGTGCCTCGTAATCGATTACCGCATATTGTATTCGAGTTTGTTTATTGGGAGGGCTATTTTAATTAATAAGATTGATATTCTCAGGAAATATAATGTAGCTCAACCAAATATAAGAAATTAAGTTTCCAATTAACATTCCCAGATATGTTTATGATCTGCCAAACATGTTTTATGATTCTTAGGAATCATAAATTCTAGAAAACATAAATCCCGGGATTTATGATTCCTGGGAGCCAAAAAAAAATCCTTTGTACCAAACGCCCCCATAGATTGTTAAAATGAGAAACACCTCTTTATTAAGGCTCTTAAATGAGCTAGTGATTGTAAAATTCCACAATTACCCTCTTTCACTTTATTAAGAGTAAAGGAGAAGATTTGATCTTTTTTATAAATAAATATACGGGAATAATTGTTGTTTAGTTTTAAAAAACAATAAAGTACTATTGAATAGTTTATTACGTTTCCTTGAAAATCCTAATCTATAGATTATTTGGGAGAAAAAAATAACTCCTAAAATTACATACATTTTTGGACGGAGGGAGTATTAGCTACCAGAATTGCTATGATGAATTGAAGGATGTTTGTTCTCAGTTACAATGTGGATTTTATTGATTGTTGGCCTTTTTCATGGGGGAGGTCTATAACAATAGTTCCTGGTTGTAACCTTTTGAATCCTTTATCCTGCTGTTTCAAATCTTGCTGCTGTCCTGTGATAATAGTTGGTGGGCCTTGCATATTGTATCTGCAACATTTATAGTCGTTTGACCAGGTTGACATTCGATCCATGTTACCATGACTGGTCATGTGTTTATTCTGTAGGTTGTGGTAGATTCTCTTGGAGTATCAATTTGGCAGATGGCCTTGGAACCAGTCGATGATCGTGAAAGTTCTGGGAAAAGTGCCTCGCAACAAGTAGCCAATGGACATGCAAATCATAGTGATGATTACAGTGATTCCGAGTCCAGTTGTAGTGAGGATGAGTCGGAATCAAAGGTACTTAATAATATGCATATTGGAAATAACAATTCGCGATTAGCCATTGCTTGCGATGATGGCTGCATGCGCATATATGATGCCTCTGGTTCAGCTGGGTTAACTTATAGTAGATCATTTCCTCGCATCAATGGTAAGTCATAAGCTTCTTCCCCCTTTTTTCTTTCTCAGGTTCTTTTATCAAATATCTGAATCATGTTTACATGCAGGGCGCATTTTAAGCGTTGCTTGGAGTCTGGATGCAAAGCTGTTATTTTCTGGTGGTTGCGATGGGTATGTTTTTCTGCCTTTTACCTTGAAAAGTTGATTCTGTTTTTTTGACTATTCAGATTTGGGTACTTATGCTTTGTATGTTAATTTCCAAGTTGAGTTAGAAAATTGGATGTTGTATTATTGTCTGCTTCTTACTTCTTAAACATGACTGTCTTATTGTCTTATTTGTATTCTGCTAGTAATGCTTATATCCTACCTGCTTATAAGATTCAATCGACATACTTTTGAGCTTTTACAGTATCATAAGATGCTGGAACACAACATCGTTCCAAGAGGCTTATCGCATCACTGTTGGCCTTGGAGGTTTGGGAAGTGGACCTGAACTATGTGTTTGGTCATTACTATTTTTAAGGTACTAGGAATTCATTTTTCTTTATACACATGAGTTTTTAAATTATTCATTCCATCTGAGATTTATTTATTTTAAAATGCGTTGATTTAGGTGTGGGACACTAGTTAGTGGGGATAGTACCGGCAGTGTTCAGTTCTGGGACAGTCATCATGGAACTCTTTTGCAAGCACATACATACCACAAGGGTGATGTCAATGCCCTTGCAACAGATCCTAGTCACAAGAGAGTGTTCTCTGCCGGTTCCGATGGGCAGGTATTTAGTTGTTAAACTTAACATCATCATTTATTCTTGTTAAAATTTTGTTATTGTGGAAATTTTCCACTACGAATTCAGTGGTGATAAGTGAGAAATCTTCTAGTTAAATATTCACATATTTTTGCTATTACAGCTCCTTGGTCAATTCTCTCCATTTGGAGTTAGAAACAACTGACAACATTATATATTACATGGACATGATGCATGAGTATTATTATGTGCGACCATAGTTTACCTCGTATATTTATTCTTATAAGTGGAAGCCAGTGAATGTACAAGTTGAGGCTACCCTATATAATTATCTTCAGTTATCAAACACCCCTTATCAGCTAAAACATGTTCCAACATGTATGAATGCATCTCAGGTTGTCTTTAAGACCATGACACACCGGATAATGCTTGCATAATGCTCACAAATAATTAGTCTTGTTCTAATAGTTTCTCGTGTTTTTTAGGTTATTCTTTATAAGATCTCTAATGTTACCACCCTTTCTGGGAAAGTGGAGCTTCCTGGAGGAGAAATAAACAAATGGACGTATGTTGAATACAAACGAGTGCACTCTCATGATATCCGGGCCTTGACAGTTGCAGTGCCCATTAGTAGTGAAGGTTTGTTCTAGATGACTACTGGGCTCAGTGTTTAGCATCAAAACCTTTTTTGCTCAATATTTCTGTCTCAGCATGTGAAGTTCGCTTGTCTATTTAACAGATGCTGTTCCTGATGAAAAGGTGCCCAAGATTAGAAGACGAGCAAAGCCCATAAACTTCAGTTATCATAAATGGGCACATTCAGGAGTTCCTATGCTCATTTCTGGAGGTGATGATACTAAGCTCTTTGCTTATCCTGCTAAGGAGTTCACCCAATTTGAACCTCACGATATATGCCCTGCACCCCAACGATTATCCATGCAAATGGTTCACAATACTGTCGTAGATGGAGCTTCATTGATACTTGCTCAGTACCCTGGATGGTTGGATGTTGTGCTTGTCAGATTAAATCATTCATCGCCAACCATGCCTCTTCGGAGAAGTACAACCACTCAACTTCTAGTTCGACTTAAAACCAAAGAATCCCGAAAAATTATATGTAGCTGCATTTCTAGTAGTGGAATGTTTGCTTACTCAGATTATGTGAAACCTTGTCTTTTTGAGTTAAAGAGACATAAAGGCGGAAAAATTGATTGGAGTGTCAATAAGTTAAAACTACCTCATGGATTACAATTTGCACACAGTATGGTCTTCAGTGTTGATTCTTCACAGCTGATGCTAGCTGGCCATGATAGAAAAATATATGTGAGTTTTCAAATCTGCTTCTGTGCTTCTCTGGCTATCTGGAGCCCTTAAATAGCATGATTAGGTTTTCTTTAGGGATGTTTGTCCAAAGTTTTCCCTCCAAAACCTTTGGATCCAATTACCAAAATTCCCCCTATTTTCAACGTAACATCTATTTTATATATTACAATTATAATTTCCCTCCAAAACATAAAGGTCATTATTGAAATAATTGAGTTAAAACAATTCCACTCGCAACTGGAAAACATGATGTTTGAATTTCCACTTGTAACTGCAAATGCAACTTGCACTTCCAAGGAACCAAACACCCTTAATGAGAGTGGTTCCAAGTCCCACACCTGCTTAATCGTATTTTGCAATTCTTTTTCTTGAGCTTCATCCGAATTTTCTTGTGGGACCTTAGATTAACTATGAGTTTGTCACAAATGCTAGTACTTCAACAGAAACAGCAAGAGTAGTTGTTTCATCTTTTTTCTAGTTTCTTAAGACTCTCTGTCTCTCTCTCTCTCATTGATTCTTTTATTGATCTCTTTTGTACATATCCAAATTATCTCCATCTCTCTCTCTCATCGATAACCTTGTTGATCTCTATTGCACATCTCCATCTTGAACCTTTTTTGGTTTACAACTACTTGATACACTACCTTCCGCCATAGTCACTATTTTATTAAAATTATAGATGGTTATTGATGTGTTTCTTGTCCAAAAGGTGACTACACCTTCATTTTTTCCCTTGTAGTCGACATAATAATTCCCATTTTGTCCCTTGAAATTATTTATTTTATAATCTTTGTTAACATTACTTACTACTTTAAGGGTTATACTTTACTAGTTTCTTTAACTATTACAATATTATGGCAACAAACAACACGAGGTCATTGCAGTTCATGCAAAAATGTAAGACTTGAGGTAGTTGTAAAACATAGGCCCAAGCTGTTATAAAATGGATCCCTCTGTATACATATGTTCTCATTCGGGTGACTACGACATCAAGTAATTCCTTAATGTAGCTATTTGTTATCGTTCCTTTTGTTTAACCCACCACATTTTCTCGCAAGGGTCATCATATTCAAAGATTCTTTCATAAGATGCTGCGTGGTAGTCTTTTTTGTTTCTTTTTTTTCCCCTCATTTTTGTGTGAACTCTTTGTTTGCCTCTAATTCTTTGCCATTATTTGAGACATTAGGTTGTGGATGTGAGAAAGTCTGAACTGGTGCATACTTTTGTGCCTCGAAGGAAAGAGGGGATTACAAGTAATTCACCCAGTGAGCCTCCCATAACGAGAATGTTTACGAGTGGTGATGGGCAATGGCTTGCTGCTATCAACTGTTTCGGGGACATTTATGTATTTAATCTGGAGACGTATAGGTATACACTGACAGCCTTGCTTGAATATCATGTGCTGTATCTACTTATTACGATAATCCTTGTTCTACCAAAATTGTACTGCGCATTTTCTCCTTTTTTGGTTTGTTTGTTTATTTGTTTTGTTTTCTGCAATTTTTCGTCAAGATATATTGGTCTGCAATTCATGGTTGACATTCTGATCATTAAGATGATTGCTTGAACCATACCTTCTGCATGAATTATATCATCATTTCTATTAGGTTGAGGTTCATAGTGAATGGCTATTTGAGGCGCTACATGTATATGTCATGTAGCTGCAATTTTTCGTCATGATATATTGGTCTGCAATTGGCATTCTGATCATCAAGATGATGCTTGAACCATAACTTGTGCATGAATTATATCATCATTTCTATTTAGTTGAGGTTCATAGTGTATGGCTATTTGAGGGAGGCGTTACATGCATTTGTCATGTAGGCTGTATAGATTACTGGTTCATGTGAGGTGCATACTTCTGTTCTGTCACATTCATGAATCTGTATTTTCTTATACTTAGCTAATTGTGGAAGGTAAATGTTATTTTGTTTTATCTGCATTGCCATTTTCATCTATAGACTCGAATACCGTGTCTGGACATGTTAACAGAAGCTACCGTTTCACATTTAAGCATTAAGTTTTATGTAGATATTGGGTTTTGAACTTGAAATTCATACAGAAGCTCAAAGGTAGTGGCAACATTGAGGAAAGCAAGTTTTTTCAGTTTTAAAATTAAGTCATTGATGAAAGGTTTATCAGGGTATTATTGACCAAATGCCTCACGTAAAACAGGTCTGAATTAGCCCATATAGATGATATTTTAGTAACACTGGGTTACACGACCCTTTATCTCTAGAGATTGGGTTGGCAAATGGTGATAAGCTAAAGTTAATTAACTTCTACAGAAACAAAATGTTCTTTGTTTGAGTTTTAGAAAGAAACTTGTAGTGGAGAAGATAGTTGCGACATATTATGCCTGCCAATAGGAAGCTACGATATATCACATTGTGGATTGAAAGAAATCACTCCCGAAGCAGCTATATGTTGTACAAGGCATATAGTTTCTTTGACCAAATTCTCAAAAATTTCTCTCCATCAGATTCTTCTCGTTCATTCATTTTTGGAGCTTCTTTTATAGGCATATAGCTGGTCTTACAAGAAACAGAAGATATAGTTTCTTCTAAATAATAAGACTGCGTAATGAATCTGAATGAATTAACTTCCTTCCTATCAAGTTTACATAAATAAATTTAAATTTTCAAAAAGCTAATCTGCATTGAGCTTCTTTTACTTTTTTTTTAAAATAAAAATTCTTGTGTTGACTTTTTGAGTATCTTATACCTTCAATCCTTTTCTGCACATTTATCTATCTGCTTAGTGTTAGAAATGCTTTTTGTTCTCATGTGTGTACTTCTATTGACACGATTCACTTCTTCTTTGAAGGCAACATTGGTTTATAGTGAGACTGAATGGTGCTTCTGTTACCAGTGGTGGTTTTCCTCCAAAGAACAGTAACGTGCTTGTGATCACCACATCTACGAATGAGGTATATGTGTTTGATGTGGATGCAAAACAGTTGGGAGAGTGGTCGAGGCGCAACACCCTTCATTTGCCTAGAAGATTTCAAGAATTTCCAGGGGAGATTATTGGGCTTTCATTTCCGCCCTCAATCAATTCAACATCAGTGATTGTCTATAGTGCAAGGTACTGCCTATTTTCCATTTCAATTAAACATGAATTCAAATAACTTCAGACTTCCTGATTTGTCATTGTATGCAAAGCCTTGAGCTTCAAAAGATTTAGCAATTCAGATGTTATTTTAAAAACATTAGAAGGGAAAAAATTGATAAAACTAACCTTAAAAGATGCAAAATAAAGAAGGTTCAGCTACATGTTTATACCAAATATTTGGCATGGGCAAAGGGACAAAGAATGGAAGTTCAATAACTAATGTGATGTTCCCAAAAATAATAACACTAAAATTCTGGGATACAGCGATATGGAATAATTTAGTGTAAATGTTGAAGTGGGGCAGGAGCACTATGAAAAGCTAAGACTTGCTCTAGGAGGCATCTTACAATAATGTTTGTTTTTCCCTGTGTAACTCTGTTGGTTGTCTGCTGGCCAGTCCCCAAATTGACCATCAATATGCATGTATATATTGGAATCAACGTCTGAGCTTTATCATGCTTAGCAGCATCCATTGAGCTCTTTTTTAATCTATACAAAGGTGGTTCGGGAATTTACCTGACCTAGATTTGTTTAGCAACTGTTCAAGTTCAATTTGTACTAGAGAGAGTCGATGCTTGCCTAATGTTCTATTTGCATGTAGGGCCATGTGTTTGATCGATTTTGGGAGGCCATTTAGTCAGGATGAAGAGATTCAGCTGCCCAATGGCACGAATCTATTAAAGGAGAAGTACGATTCATCCAAGAATTTGAAAGCAAAGAGGAAGCGGAAAAGTATTGCTATCGATCAAGAAGCTAAACCACTGAAAAACAATAATTTTGATTTTTGTGCTTTCAGAGACCCTGCATTATTTGTTAGCCACCTTTCAGAATCTTCTTTGTTGGTAATAGAGAAACCATGGTTGGAAGTAGTTCAAAACTTTGATGCCCCAGTTCATAGACATGTCTTTGGAACTTAAACACACTTTTTTTCTTCCAATCATCTTCTGTTCTAAAGCTATTTTCAGGGGTCCAAATTTCTAGGTCACAGGTTGTCGAAGAGGTTTATGTAAAATATTACCAACAGTTCAAGAATGGGTAAAAGACTGCAAGTTGTACGATGATTCAGTTTTGTTCCAAGATTCCCAGCCCGATACTTTCTGATTTCTCCTCATCACGTGATGCCAGATCAGTTAGCAAATGGATCACTGAAGGTGCAAGCCTGGAGTCACCACTATAAGAAAATAGGTGAAAAATAATCCTCGATTGTCAAAGATGGAAAACTGAGATGAAGGGCATAGCTGTAATGTGGGATGTGAACAAGACAGTATTGAGCTTGGACGTCGAAATTGATTTTGTTTTATTTTGTACTTTGGTTGTATCTCCATATTCCCAGTTGTAGGATGATTAAATCTTTCAACAATAGATAATTAATTTAAAGTCTCTTCCAGTTTTGATGTCTGTCATTTGTTTTGTATTATCTTGTGGCAATGTGCCTGTTAAGAGTAAATAATGTCTCTTCTACTGTGATATCATTAATTAAAAGTGTACATGCTATGTGCTCCTTCCCGCTTGTTGCCTCTAGCATGGAATGCATTACAGATTAGTAGTTTGTATTATCTAGCAGCACTAGTTGGAATTGGTTATAACTTGAACATGGAGATCTATGCACGTTCTCATTTCTCACCATCTAAGTCACAAACGACGCAAGTAACTGAAGGAGTCGATTGTAAAATCCGATACACTGAAGAAGGTAAATTAGGAAGAAATCTTGGTCCTCCCAGAGTAGTTGAAATGAAATGAAAAATACAATTAGAGTGCATTACAACACAACATAGATTGCTAGGGCGTTTATGATTTACGTTCCTCTTGTTCACAATATTCACAAACATGAATTAACCCCTTGATCACAGAAGGCAACAATACGAATGATATGCCAAAAATCGTACTACACTGATAATATCTAGAAGAATTATACTCCTGCTGCTACTGCCCATGACACAAACTTGTGTAAGCAGCATAACAATCCCTCTATCTCACTAAATTACAAAGGAAATGCCAGTCATCATGATTTTTGTCCTAGAAAAAAAGAAACAGTAACCCAATGCAGTAAAAATGACACCGACCATTATGCATATTACCAAAATAAATACTCAGTTATACTCGATTGAAGATTGTGAAGTCACACACAAGAATACCTCCATATACTCTCATATGGAGAAATGGTCATCTAATGATCTTCAACAAGTTGGAAAGGAATCAGATTACTTTATATATAGTACTGATGTACAAAGAATATGGAATAAGTTCAAATAAATCTATAGAGAATCAGTTCCAAGCAAACAACTATAAATATCCGCTCCATATAGACAAGCCACACACACACTCAGCCCTTCATTATACATTACGCCGAAGCATGCAAGAATAGAAGTGTTCTTTTATAGGAGTTGCCAATCATCTTCACCTGTATGACCATCAAAGCCATTCAAGTTCTCCATGTCAAAGATTTCCTCTGCGTTATTCACATTACTGCCTCTCTCACCTGACAAAGAATCGGGATGGACTAGTCTTGTGGGTTTAAGAGACTGAGCAACAGTGAATAATGGTGCTCCATTGGATCTATCTCCAAGCTCAGATGCGCGTGTGCAAAAATCTTTAAAATCATCTAAATACATTCAAAAGAATTTGTCATTCCAAAATTGCTATAAAAAATTAAATAATTCAAGAAGTAACCTCAAATCGGGCTAAAACTAGGATATGTAACCTTCATCTCGGCAGTAGAAACCAATGGCTAAAGATGGGTCAATCTGGTCAAGTGGCATATTTCGGACAATGCTGCACAAGGAAAGGTATATCATGTGAGACAACTAAAATGAAGAGACTTATCTCAAAACAGAAAATCTATAAGAAACCACCCAAATACCTGCAATGATATGAAGAGGTATCAGCCTCCAAACTATCCATTTTTATGTCAACAACCTGCGGACTGCCGCTTCTTAAAGAAAAAAATTTACAGAAGAAAAACATGATTTTTCATAGCCACAAGAACTCCCAAGGGGGACAAAATTACCCATACAACAGTTCCATGGATTGTAAAGTGACTGTAATCACAGCATCATAATAATAGAAATTGAACAGTTTTGCAAGATTTTGTGGGTCACAACATCCACCGATTTTGGCCGATTTTGAGAAATTCTAAATTTCACTATTTAGGCAAGTTGTGTGAGCTATATATAGTACACCATTTTCGGCATATTTCAACAAATTTTAAGTTTCAAAGTGGTTAGTGGTTGTGGGCTATACTCTACTATTTTCGGCTGATTTTAAAAAATTTCTAAATTTCATTAATTTGGCTAGATTTGGTGAGCTATATAATCCACTATTTTCAGCAAAAACTTTTACATTTCAATATTTTTACTAGATTTTGTGGGCTATATATAGCCCACCATTTTGAGCCGATTTATGGGGGAAAAAATTTGACTATAAACCATTATTGACATATATCAAGAAATTTAAAATTTTATTGTTTTGCCCTAATCTTGTGGGAATGTGGGGTCCATTTTCGGAGAAAATGGATAAATATCACTATTTTTACTAGATTTTGTGAGCTATGCAATGTTCACCGTTTTGGGCCACCTAAGAAAATTTCTGAATTACACTATTTTGCCAAATTTTGTCAATTGCAGTGTGTCGTTTTCGGCATATTTTGGGAAATTTTAAATTTTGCAGTTTTCACCACATTTTGTGGGATATAGTCAATTTTGAGAAATTATGAATCTCACAGTTTTGACAAGATTTTATGGACATATAGTTCACAGTTTATGGCATATTTAGAGAAATTTTTGCTTTTATTAGCTGAATTTTGTAGGCAATAGTCCATTTTCGTAATATTTCGATTAACTATAAATTCAACAGTTTTGGCAAAATTTTAAGGGCGTTTGGGCCGATTTTGAGAAATTCTAAATTTCACTGTTTTGTTCATATTTGTGGGCTTTAGTTCACCGCTTTCTGCATATTTTGAATTTTCTTAATTCCACTATTTTACTATATTTTTTTCGGCTGAAGTCCATTATTTTCGAAGAACATTTTTACATGTCAGATTTTTACTAGATTTAGTGAGCTATATAGCCCCAATATTTTTTTACTGAAATAGAAAAATTCTGAATTATACAGTTTAGCAAGATTTTGTTGATATAGTACACCGTTTCAACATATTAAAAAAAATTAGTATTTTGGCCACATTGCATCCGTCACTTTCGTCAATTTTGTGATATTCTAATTTTCACATATTTGGCAAGATTTTAGAATTTTTTTACATATATGCCCTTTTTCGAAACGATTTGCAGAGAGATGACACTTGTCAAACTAATTGCACTAGGGGACTCAACAACTAAACTCGCCGTTGGGACCGTTCCCAACGGCGAGCTTAGTTATTTCGTGCTCGTTGTTGGTATATGGCGTCGACAAGTGTATTTTTTTTTTGAGAAATTCGTCGTTCCCAACGGCGAGTTTAGTTCAAAATTTTCAAACAATTTCGATGGATTTACACAAGACTCGCTGTTCCCAATGGTGAGTTTACTTCCAAAAAAATTCGAGGGATTTTTTTCGAATATTCACCAAATCCAGCAGAGTTGTTTAGTTCAAAATTATCAAACAAAACTCGCCATTGGGAACGGCGAGGTGCTTTACACTAGACTTGTTGTTCCCAACGATGAGTTTAGTTTAAAACAAAATCGACGGATTTTTTTTGAAAATTCACCAGGTCCAGCAAACGGCGAGTTTAATTAAAAAAATAATAATAATAATTTCAAAGAACCTCGCGGTTCTCAACAGCAAGTCTAGTATAAATAACCTCGCTGTTGGGTACGGCCAATCTTGTTTAATAAATTTGAACTACACTCGCCGTTGTGAATGACGAGTTTCTCCAAAAAAAAAAAAACTAGGTCCGTCTTTCCCAACGGCGAGCACGAAATAACTAAGCTTGCCATTGGGAACAGCGAGTTTAGTTGTTGAGTCCCTCAGCGCAATTAGTTTGGCAAGTGTCCTCTTTCTTCAAATAGTTTCGAAAAAGGCATATATTAAAAATTTTCTAGATTTTTTGGGCTAAACGCACACTATTTTCTACATATTTTAGAGAAAAGTATAAATTTCACTATTTTGGATAGCTCTGTTGGCTATATAATCTGGGCTAGTACACCATTTTCAGCGTATATAGAGAAACTTTAAATATCATTATTTTGGCCACATTTGTGGGCCACCACTTCCATCGATTTTGAGAAATTTTGAATTCCACGGTGTTGCAGATTTCATGGGCATTGTTTTGCGCATAATTAGAGAAATTTTAAATTTTCCTATTTTGGCAAGATTTCGTAGGCACCATCTTCGGCATATTTCAAATTTTAGATTTCATTGTTTTTGCTAGATTTTGAGAGCTATAGTCCAACTGTTTTCGATTGATTTTGAGATATTCTGATTTTTACTTTTTTCGACCAGGTTTGTGTTATAGTCCACCATTTTCAGCATCTTTCGAGAAATTCAAATTTTCACTATTTGGCCATATTGTAAGTTTAACTGCTTAATTCCACTGTTTTTGTTAGATTTTGTGCATATAGTCCACATTTTTTTTTGCATATTTTGAGAAATCTTAAATTTCGGTGTTTTTTGCAAGATTTTGTGAAGCCCACCATTTTTGGTATTTCGAGAAATTCTAAATTCCACTACTTTTGTGAAATTTTGTGGGCAATAGTTCACGGTTTTGGGACCAATTTTAAGAAATTCCACACCGTGTTTAGACAATGTATAATTTAGTTACACCTCTATCACTTTGAGGTTAATTAGCCACAACTTTCTTGCATAATATATCACTTAATAATTACTACATGACATCAAGAAATTAGAGTTGAAATTCTAAGGCATGGGATCCAATTAGAAAGCAAAATTAACAGTATTAGTGGGCCGTAATATCGTGTTTAGGAATTGGGTAAGTTTCCAGGGTGGAAAAATAATTCAAGCACACGTCTACACTAGCTAATGCATTCTCGGGTCTAGGGAAGTAGTGTTGATCTAAATTTGATATGTATTCATCCTATAACCTTATACTGGATAGTATCTTTTACCCTTGGACCTTGTCTCCCATAGAATTGTAGTAAGACCTTTCCTACAAGAGTGGATTTACATGAGATATGACGGTGTTGCATGAGATCTAAATTTTGCATTTTAGTAAGGCACGAAGCTCTCCATTTGCCATTCTTTTATTGGTGGGGTCTCACTCATATACCCTAGTCACTTAAGAGATAGTCACTTGCCCTCTAGTTGCCTGCCTTCCACTGAGTAATAGTTATCCCCAATATATAATAATAGACATATAAGCATGTAGTTGCCCCTTTTCTATTGGCCAACGAGTTATGTGGGTCCCACTAATCTTCACAAACAAGTGGTAGCCCAAGCCTCATTCTCATCACAAACAAGAACAACAATATCAACAAGTATTAGACGAGATAAGCGTTGTACAAGTGTCTCAATAGATGAAATCTTAGACAACGAAGGAAGGATAATTTCGGTAAGGGTCTAATGTTCTTACTCTGCTAATTGGTCCTTTCTTTCGCAATTCAAATCTTCAGCTCCTACCTTATTAGGCATTATCCTTTAATATAGGTTTTGCTATAGTAATATGCATTTTCATTGATTTCATCGTTAAAAGATACTGATGCTTTGATTGAGTTCAACAACCCACATCAGTTGGGGCCCAGAAATATTCGACGCATGGATTAATTGATTGTGGAGATTTATATCTCCAAAAAGGGTGAACAGTGCCCTCGGTGTACCATGGTTTTGCCATAATTGATTGGTTCAGAAAGGCTTAAGAGTCGTTCAATTGTTTAAAAGAAGATCTAATTGTTCGAACGAAGATCCTTAAATTAATGCCTATACAATGATTTCTTCAATTGTAATCGTGGGTCTTTGTTGCCATAGTTTTATTGTTCCTATATATGTTGCAATTATTTATAAGTCCCATTTGTTATAGCCATTTTATTGTCCATTGTTGGCACCCATGTGGTGCAACCCTTACTAAGCAATTTTTTTGTGCTCACCCATCTGACTCTTAGTTTCAGGTTCACAAGAAGAAGATACTAAAAGACGATAGAAGCATCACATCTTTCTATAATATAAAAAAATCATAACAGAAGCGTATTTTGTCTTTAATAAAGATGTAATTTGTTTACCAAGAGAAGAGTTATTGTACTTGTATTTGGAAAGAATATGTAAGAATAAAAAAAAGTGTACTCTTTCAATAAATCAATAAAATTACTCTGGTTTCAGCCTGTGACTCCTTGTGACACATGAGCATACGAATTAGGGGTGTTAACGCTAGAGTCCCCCATTTTCAGCCAATTTAAGAAATTTTGAATATCATTGTTTTAGCAAGATTTTGTGGCCAATTGTCCACTGTTTTCAACAAAATTTGAGAAATTTTTAATTTAACTGTTTAGGCTACTTTATCGATTTTTAAAAATTCAAAATTTCACTGGTTTATCCTAACTTTGTGGAGACTAGTCTACCGATATCAGCATATTACAAAAAATTTTAAATTTTATTTTTTTACTAAATTTTGTAGGCTATAGTCCAATTTTGGAGACAGTCCATTTTTACATATTTTGAGAAATTTTAAATTTCACTGTTTTGACCACATTTTGTGGGCTATAGTCCCCACTTTTTGTGATTTTAAGAAATTCTGAATTCTTTTGTTTTTTGCAAATTTTGTGGGTTATAGTCCACTTTTTCAGCATATTTTGAGAATCACTATTTTTGTGAGATTTTAAGGGGATAATCACCATTCTCAACGAATTTTTAGAAATTTTGAATTTCACTTTTTGATTAGATTTTGTAAGTTATAGTCCACTATTTTCAGCATGTTACGAAAACTTTTAAATTTCACTGTTTAAAATAATTTTTTTGGTTATAGTCGATGGTTTTTGGGCGATTTTTAAAATTTTCAAATTTCATTGTTTTTGCGAAGTTTGTGGGCTATCCACTATTTTCAATCATTTTAGGAAAATTCTGAATTTCATTATTTTGCCAAATTTTTTAGGCTATAATCCACCGTTTTCAACTTATTTCGAGAATTTTAAAATTCATTGTTTTGACCATGACGGGGTATATAGTTGTTAAGTAGGGTAAACATAAGAGTATACAGTTGTAATTTAGCCAGATTATAAAGCAAACAGCTAAAATATAGTTTACTATAATTCACCATGTGATTTAGAAACAAGTATCTTGTAGCATAAGAAAATTAATAACGAAGAATAAAGTAAAAATAACAGGAAATATTAAATTGTTCCAGCTGAAGATGATATTAGCATACCAGTTGCACTTCATGAGGATCAAGGTACAGTGCTTTATCATCTTGTACGCCAACAAGGTATGTTGAAGCTCCTGGTTTTCCCCCCAAAATGCCCAGACTCTGGGGAAATTTAAATGTGTCCGATAGCAACGGAATATACCTGAGAACTAACAACATAAATGAATTGAAGAGAAAAAGGTGTTGAATATGAACTTCAAATAAATGTATGTTTTGCGACTACACGACTTAACATAGAATATAACAACTGAAAAGAACAAAACTGAGAGTATACTAATCAAGTGAGAATCCAAGACCATCTTCAAAAAAAAAATTAAGAAAAACATAACATGATGACACTACATACAATTATTGAAACTTATGAATGGTTTTAACTATAATACCGTTTTTCCATACAAATTACCAGTTTAAATTTGGAAGTTGAACACTTCTAGCCACTCGAAAGATTCGAGGTTTATAATAAAGCCAAGTAAATTGCATCCTGCAAATCTTGATGCAGAACAATAGGAAAACCAATTGCAACTATAATGGAAAAAACTTCTTTCCAGTATTCTTTTTAGCACATGCTGGATGTATCAATCAAACATATGCTAATTAAATCATGTGTAAACCATATCAAAGTTAATGGAGAAAAAGAAAACTGTTACTGTACCCCCCAAGTGACTGATAACATACCTATCAAAAATTTATTTCTATTATAAAAGCAAAAATAAAATATGTCCAATCTGGATCGTTAATCACATCATATCGAAAAGACATCTACTGTAGATGGTTGATCAGATCTAATAAAGGGAAACAAAATATACAAATGGGCCGGACCGGGTCGATCTGGAAGGCCCAACAACCTCTCCACCCTAACCCGGAGTGGCCAATAAAACCCCAACTGTCGCCTCCAAATCAAAACCCTAACCCTAAAAATCCCTCATTTCCCACTCGCCACCGCACCCTCATATCTCAGCCATGGTGTGAATTCTATTCTTCTTTCTCCCTCTTCATGTATTCTCTAATGCTTAGGGTTCGAAACAGATTGTTTTGTGTTTTTTGATGAAAATCGCTCATGTGATACGTGGAGATTAGGCAAATTGCCATGTTCAACTTCGGGAGGGACTAAGGCAGGCTCGTCACCATCGTCGACGTCATCAACAAGAACAGAGTACGAATCTCTGCCTTTCTCTATCATTTCTGCAATTTATCATTCAAATCTTGTTGTGTTTTCTGGAATCTATGTTGTTTTAGGATTCATAGGTTGATTATACAACTACAAATGAAATTTTGATGCGGAACTCATTATAGTTATAATATGAAATGGGTTTAAATCACAAAAAATACCCATCAAGTTTCCATTTTTATACTATATGTGAAGGTGATTTAGAATTGAAGTTGAATATGCACTGATATCGATCTGTGTTTTATGCAAGAAATAAATGTGAGAAGTATAGTCTATGATTGAAACTTTTGAATTAGAATTATGGACCTTTTTGGATAGTCCAATTGGAATTGTGGAATGTATGTGATGCGGAACTCGTTCTACTTATAATATGAAATGGGTTTAAATAACAAAAAATAACCCATTAACTTTCCATTTTTATACTATATGTGACGGAAATTTACAACTGAAGTAGAATACGCACTGATATCGATCTACGTGTTTTCTACAATGTTTGTGAGAAGTAGTCTCTGATTGACACTTGTGAATTAGAATTATGGACCTTTTTGGATAGTCCTATTGGAATTGTGGAACTGAACCAAGTTGGTGAATAGGAATTACCTGCATTGTAATTTGGAATTGTAGAAATGAAAGAGGGTACAATTAAATTATTTCATATGGGATGGCAAAAATTTTCTGGATGCAAGTTTTAGTTTTATTTAAAGGAAAAAAAAGTAATTCCAAATCATCTCTTTATTCTCTTTAATTACAAGTATTTAAACTTCGTGGTTGCCTTAGTTAAATTAGGTAAATGTCAATTCCCATGATTTAATAGCATTATTCCAATAAAACTACAAAAACCTTCATGATATATATTTGTATAGGTATAAAGTTTTCTTTTTTTGCTTATATGGTTGTGTGAAAAGGCTTCAAGATGTTCATGTCTTGCCTAATTAAATTGAGTTCCTTTCCATTATTAGTTCGTCTTTCTAGACTCAAGACCGAGCGCATACAAGGCTTGTATTTTAATATCTTTCACGTTTATTTTTGGTTCAATTTTCAATTTTTTTCCTTTCAATTCAGTTTATACAATCATACTGTCTTCCTCTTAAGAGATAGATTTGTTTTGTTTCTATATCACTTTGGATTACTTACTGTTTAGTGCTTATTATATGGTCAATAAGTAGTACTTATTATATGGTCAACAAATTTATTTATTTCATTTGTTTGTTTGATTCATTTGATCTATTAGACATCTCAAAAAATTTGATAATACCATTATTTGGTATGCTTAATTACCTCAAAAATTGATTCATTTGATCTATTAGACATCTCAAAAAATTTGATAATACCATGATTTGGTATGCTTAATTACCTCAAAAATAAAGTTTATATATAATTTTTAATATATTTGGACTATATGGATGCATATGTTTGAGAGGCGAAGAGTTATTAATTTGGGTACTGTGTGGATCAAACCACTTTTCTTGTAAAGAATATGTTACACATAACACATGCATTTGAATTGTTCTTAAAAAACTCTTCTCTAGCCGATTTGCATGCTACATCTGCATGCTATATCACAAGAACATTAGTTTTAGCGCAACTTCTCATTCATGCTAGAAGCTTTGCCCTCAGTGGAGGGCATATGTATAATTAGATTCATTTTGAATGTTTGATGAGAAAAGTTGTGTGCTTTAATGAGAAATTAGTGATCTGACTCTGTTTAAGTGATGGTTGATTGCTCTTGATGAATATTGATTGGATTTTGTTGTTTGATGTTTTGTCATCATGTTCAAGTTTTCATGCTTAAATTTATTCTTATTTTTGTTTAATTCTTGAGAATCCACTTGGACATAATTAACTTCCTTCTGTAAATTAACAAGTTAAGAGCATCTCCAATGGTGCTTTATAACTCTAAAATAGAGCAAAGTTGAGCTCCAATGGGGCTTTAAAACTTTGCTCTATTTTAGAGCAAACCCTCATCCCCTTTATATTTGGAGATTTCTCTCCAAATATAAAGGGGCCTCTATAACACATCCAACTTTTTTTGACTTTTCTAACCCTCCATTTGCACACAACTTTTTTAAATACCACTTGTATCCTTTTTAAACTCTAAACTAGTTTATTAAAATCAACATTAATTAAAAAGTGCTGATTATTTTTTAAAAAAATATTGAATAATTTTAATATTGATTAATAATGTCATTATATTTAATTTTTATTATTAATTTTGAACTAAAATTTCAATTTAATCTGAGACTCAATCCGATTACCCGATAATAAACATGGTTTTAAATCTCAGATTTCGGACTCGTCTCGGCAATGGATGTTTCGTCTCGGATTGGAGATATCGGAGATCTCGGGAAAATGTGATCATATCGAATGTTCATTTCCTATACTAAATAGATATTTTTTTTGGTTACTAAATCAGATATTATATGTCCTACATGTCATTTATCATATAAAATACTGTATAATGTAACTAATGACATGAATCCATTACGGTAAAATCTTCGCATAATTTAATAATAATATAGAAGAGAATGTAATATAAGTATATAACTAAATTGAACTTGCATTGACTAGAAAAAAATGTATTAGTTAATAAACTTACTTCACTTTGCATATATACAAACAATAGAGATACGAAATCCTCACATTATTTTAGCTTAAGGTCCTATATTGAAAGACATATGCAAAAAGTAAAACAAATTTTTTAAATATATTCACAATAACATTTGTGTCTATTTCGGCTGATATTTCGCCAATTTCGGCAATATTTTGGTAATTTCGGCTGAAATCTACACATTTCGGTCCAAAACGATGTAGAGCATAAAATATGTGATTTCGTAACGACAAGCTAGCCGAAACAAAATTTCGGCCGTATCGAAGGAAATTTAAAACCGCGATAATAAATAACATTCATTAAAAATAAATAACATTCTTCATCAACTTTGTTTTTCTGTCTTTGTACTTTTCATTCCTCCTTATATATTCCTAAATAATTATGTAGTATATTATTAAATTAATTCCTAAATAATTTTACACTTGATTATTCCAAATTGTTAGAGCATCCACAATCGTTTGCTATATTTACCAATTTCTCATTTTTTAGCAAACAAGGTGCTGCAGTCGTTTGCTATTTTGCCATATTTTGGCAAAGTAGCTACAGTCGCTTCTCATTTTTTAGAAACGAAATTGCGATTCTCAAATTATAAGAGACGAGACAACATGTTTCGTCCCAATTTTTTTTCAATTTTTTAATGGGATCAGACGAGACATTTTGTTTCGTTTGACAAATTTTATTTTTTTTAATTGATCGGACGGTACAGCATGTATCATCTAAAAAAAAATCAAAAAATTGCTGAAACGAGACATGTTGTCTCGTCTCAAGCAATTTTGCTTGGACGGGACAACATGTCCCGTCCAGCAAAGGTGGGCATTAGTTTAGGGTAAAATGAGGTTAAGTGTGTAATTAATTAGGAGTTAGGTTATATTTTATTATTTAATTTATTTAATTAACCTATTTTAATATCTAATCACTAATTAATTAACCGTAAATAAAAAAAATGGACGAAACATGTCTCATCTTTCTTAAATTTTAGCAAACAACCACTGCAGACAAATACCCTATTTTCTATTACTGTAGCTGCCATTTTCTAAAAAATGAGAAACACCATTGTGGATGCTCTTACTACAGGTAAAAAGTTCATAATTTAAAATTAGTTCCAAAAAGTACTAATATTAGGCTTATTTTTTCGGCTTATAATTTAAAATTAGTTCCAAAAAATATTAAAGCTTTCGGCGAGACATTTACAACAGTATAATTTTTCCCCCAAATATATTTTCAATACAAGCAATTTAATGTAAAATATATTACAACAAAACTAATTTAAAACTCCTTTTTTGGCCAAAAAATTATATTATATAAATTATAGAGGGGCATGGTTGGAGTGCCCCTTTATTTTCTCATCTCTATAATGGAATATTCGGGAATATTCCATTATAGAGATGAGAAATAAAGCCCCCCCATTGGAGATGCTCTAAGGTTTATTTTTTTGTTACTATATTTGAATGTATTATCTCATTTCCTGAAATGAGTTTGGTTATGGAAATAAAAGCTTGATGACTATCAACTTGAGAATTTATGTATTCTGAAGTGAGCAATAATATTATGCAATGCCCAAGTTGTTCTCTTAAGTTGGAGGACTTTTATCTATTACTTGAATGCCCATAACCTAAAAGAGTTTGGGATCCTGTCAAAGCTTTGGTGGGCTTGTTGAAGGAATTTTCAAGGTTTGAGTGGTGAAATTTGGTCAAACGAATTATTTGTGATCAAAAGCATGTAGTTTGGATCTCCTAGCTAATATTATCATACTTTGATCATGGTTTGATATTGCCTAGCATTATGTTAATGTGGACCAAATTTCTTGGATCTTTAATCTTTGAAATTGTATATGATCTTTTGAATCTCAATTCCTTGAACATACATACTTTCCAAATTGTGTGTAGATAGAGTCGAGTTGTTTTAATTTCTTTAGGCTTGTAGATAACTTTTTAGTATGCTTTCTGTAGAAGTAGCAACTATCAAGTAGTAATCAATTTTTATATGATCTTTTTTTGGTCTTTATGTTAAACAATTAAACTTGTTTTATTGTACATGTAGTTATTCTTTGTGATAAAGTATTGTTTAAAAGAACACAATTGAAATTTTTAAATGGTGGAAAACAATGGGGATAAATTTTGAAGGGAAAAGTCTTGAAGTATTGTGAATAGTTAATAAATGTTCAGAGCATAGCATACTGAATACATCAACCAACAGTGACGTATTTCCAAAAAATGGTTTGTTAATATGAAATTTTATAAATTATTGTTGGTAGAAAAGATATAGCAAGGCAACAACTCTCAAATTTTAGCAACCTATAAGGAAAGTTGAAGAACAATGTTGTGAATGTGATGGGAACATCAATTCGAAACGTTTTGGGCGCTTCTATCAGCGCAGACATCGTTGGGATTACTATTTTATTATCCTAGTATTTTTATTTCAACATTTATATTTGTTTTTTGCATTCTAGCCATATGTAGTACTTTGGCAATTTGCACCATTTATTTTCTGTATTAGGATATTTTGGAGATTTGTAATGAGATTTGTTTCGAGCCTATATATAGGCATTTTGATTAATGAAAAATAATGCTTTGATTGACTAAAAATTATTTTGACCGAGTTTCTTGCCCTTCATTCATCTCGTGTGAGACCCTAAGATAATAGTTGGGTTTGTGAGAAACTCTAACTACACCCCCATCCCTGGCAGTCGCCATCCCCCCTTTTCTCTCTCTACTGCTGCTTCTTCCCCCCTTTCCCCTTTTTGTCTTGATCCCGTGAACCCTTCCCTTCACCCCGGAACACTCCAAGCCCTCGTTGCCACTCCGCAGCCCTGAACACAACCTCACTCACCATCCCCAACCGTCGCCTATACCTCCCGAACCCCCATCGCCTCCAATACCCCAACTCCCTCGCCGCCTTCCTCTCCCCTCTCTCCCCATCTCCTGAAGCCACCATCACTGTGCCACCTCATCCCCACCACACCACGACTGCGGTTGTCGACAACTACCACTAGCTGACCGCTCCCCTTGCTGTTTGCTGCCTCGACTCCACAACCGACCCCCAAAGCCACCTCCCTCCACTGCCATTCTCCTCGCAACCACCTCGAAGCTCCATCAGTTTTGCTGTCGTCGACCACCCGAAGGCCATGTCTTCATCTTCGACTCTTTCCCCGAACACTGGCAAACTCTTTACACTCATCCATTATTTATGATACTGCTTATCATCTGTAGAGTATTATCTGAATTTACTGTCGTCCACAAATATTGAGTGTGTGCTTCTACTTGTCAATTAGCGTATGAATCATTATTGAATATTATACTTTCTAATAACGCTTAGGTATAATTATTGATTGTTAGAATTGAATCTTTAATTGGGCTTCAAACTTATTTCATTTCTTGAAAATTCATCAAACCAATTACTGATTTAATTTCTGACTAAATCGACACTACTTGTTGGTAAACTTAATCTTTTGATATTCTTGGAAAATTCTCTACCTAAGGTTAAGTGTACATCATTTTGATATCAGAACGAAGGCTTTAAAACTCTAGTTCTTGCATCATTTAGGGACCGTTCTTGCATCATTTAAAAAATAAAAATAAAAATAAAAAACCTGCATTCATTTTAGGGTCATTTTTAGATCATTTCAGATCTGAAAATACATCATTTTTTGTGCATTTACGACACGTTTCCCAAAATTTTAGTAAGCCCACGACCCCTAGTTTTCCGCCTTTAGTGAATGCGTCTTCGCAGCACCATCACAAATTCTGAAGAGCCTTTCTTGTCCCTCCCAAACTGTCCAATCAGGAATCCTAGAAATCAGCGAGCCCCTCCTCGAACTGAAATTGACAACCCTGATATTTCCACTACCCTCGTTGTCATTCAAACAACTCTTGCCAATATCAATCAGAGACATGAGCAAGTGGAACTGAATCAAAATGTTGCCCCTGAGCTTCATCCTAATCGTCAGATCCCTCAAGGGAATGGTCGTAACGATTGACGTCAAAATCGTAACCCTGACGAGCAATACAAAAAGAACGTAAAGGCTGGCGTTCCCCACTTTGAAGACCACATGGAACCCCAAGCTTATCTCAATTGGATCCGTGTCATGGACCACTACTTCGTGTGATTTGATATGAACGAAGCCTTGAAGGTCAAATTTGTCACGATGAAATTGACTGATAAAGCTCAACACTAGACCAATCTTGAACATGCCCGCAGAAGCCGAGACCTGGCACCCATAGCCACTTAAGAGGCCATGAAAGAGAAGCTCGCCGAGAGATATGTCTTTATCGTTCCACACCCGATTGCTAGGAACCAACTCGATTAAGGAAGCAAATCCACCCAAGAGTATGTGGATAAGTTTGACGACTTCCTCATTCGGTGCAATGTCTTAGGTAACGAGAGCGAAGAACAAACTCTCTCTAGGTTTAGAGCTAGACTACAAGCCGATCTTAGGAACAAGCTAATTCATAGAACTGTGAACTCCTGGCAACAGCTTATGCCCTTATCCTCGATATGGATTCTCTTAAAGTAAATTCTCCCTACAAGTCCAGTGATTTGAGAGATCATTCCTCTAGTTAGACCTCCACTGATTCCTCTAGACCTAAGCCCTCTTCTTAGTACCCTAACAAGTCTTACCCAAGCAAGCCTACACCAAATCTTTATCCACCTAGGAATGACAACAAGGGTAAGAACACTGAAAGAGACAACTCTAAAATTGATCATCTCACTAAGTACTATAAATACAAGGAATACGGCCATGTTGCTAGCAACTGTCCAAGCCACAGTATGATCAATCTAGTAGAAGGTACTGTTGTCATTGCTGATGATTCCGACAATGAGTTTTCCTATGAGCCTAAAGAAATTGATGACTTTGGCGAAGAAGAGGATAACTAGTATCTCAACTGTATTTGGTCGATCCAATCATCTCCTTTGAATGTAGTCATATGTGCTTTGTCCTAACCAAAAGAAGAAGATGATTGAATGCGCACCGCTATATTTCACACATTCACGACGATAGGTGGCAAAACCTACAAGGTGACCATTGACAGTGGGAGCTGTGTTAACGATGTCTCTTCAGCGGTCCTAGCAAAGACCGAACTTTAAAGCAGAACCTCATCCACGCTCATACAAAGTATCTTGGATTGATGCGACTGCTCTCCAAGTAACACAGCGTTGTTTGGTCCCTGTAAATTTCAAAGCCTACAAGGAACAAATTGGGTTGATGTACTCAAAATCAATGTGGGTCAAGTAATTCTATGGAGACATTGGTTATATGACCACAATGTGACAATATATGATCGATCTAACCAATGTGTTCCGGCATAACGGATTAAAGGTAAGCTCATACCCATGAAACCACAAACTAATCCATCTGTGAAAACACCAACTCCCTCAAGAAAGGGAAAGGAAGTAGCATATATGGGTGAAAAGGAACTCACGGAATAAATTGACAAATGGACGACCGTTCTCTTATTTCACAGCGAGAGAAGTCCCTAAAGTGTCTAAGTCACCCATCCCTCCTCAAGTTACTCGTATCCTTTAGTAATTTGCAAATGTATTTCCTGTTGACCTCCCAAACCAGTTACCTCCGCTGCGTGACATCCAACACGCTATTGATCTGGTTCCGGAAGCGGGTCTTCCTAACTTGCCACACTATCGGATAAATCCGACGAAACATGTCTAGTTATAAAGGCAAGTTGACGAGTTATTGGGAAAGGACTTCATTAGAGAAAGCTCAAATCCTTGCGCAGTCCCTGCTCTGTTGACACCAAAGAAAGATGGAACCTGACGTATGTGTGTGGACAGTCGTGCCATAAATCAAAACAAGATGAAGTACCATTTTCCCATTCCTCGTTTGGATGACATGTTGAACATGATATCTGGTGCCACAATCTATTCAAAGATTGACCTTAAAAGTGGTTATCACCAAATTCGTGTTCATCCTGGTGATGAATGAAAAACCGCCAACAAGGTGAAGGATAGCATGTACGAATAAATAGTCATGCCATTTGGAATGACGAAAGCCCCGAGCACATTTATGACAATTATGACACAAGTACTCCGTCCTTTAATGGGTAAATTTCTTGTGGTGTACTTTGATGATATTCTCATTTGCAGTCGATCCGTTGGGCAACATCTTAACAATTTGAGACAGATCTGCAGTGTTTTGAGGAAGGAACAACTTTATACTAATCCTACCAAATGTACCTTCCTCTCTGATAAGACTATCTTTCTGGAATTTATTGCCTCTGTCGAGGGAGTATCCGCTGACCCAGAAAAGATATGAGCTATTATTGAGTGGCCTGAACCCTGTAATATACATGATGTGCGGAATTTTCATGGTCTTGACACCTTCTATCGTCGGTTTGTGCAAGAATTTAGCACGATCATGGCTCTGATAACTAACTGTTAGAAAAAAGGTAGAGTTTGTCTGATCGAAAACAGCCACGAAAACCTTCAAAGAGATTAAAAAAAAATGACTCAGACACCTGTCATGATGTTGCCTGATTTCATTAAAGTGTTCGAAGTAACATCGATGCTTGTGGTATTGGTATAGGTGGAGTCATCTTGTTGCTTATTTCAGCGAAAAGTTGAATGAGGCAAAACAAAATACTCCACTTATGACAAAAAATTCTGTGGTAATTCAGTCACTTCGTTATTTGTGACATTACCTCATGCCGCAAGAATTCGTCATTTTCTCATACCATGAGGCCTTAAGATTCCTTAACTCTCAACAAAAGTAGAATCCGAGACATGCACGATGGGTAGAGTTCTTACAAGAATATTCGTATACCATTCAGCATAAAAAAGGGATTGATAATAAGGCTACGGATGCACTAAGTCGTTGTCACATGATCTTATCCACACTGCGCACCGAAATTATTGATTTCGATAGATTAGAAGATGAGTATGCCTCTAGCCCATATTTTCACGAGATCTACACCTCTTTGAATGATGGCATCACTCGAGTGATAGATGATTATTTTCTGAAAGATGAGTATCTCTTCAATCGCTCCACACTGTGCATTCCTAGTACATCATTAAAGAGTATCTTATTTGGAAATTGCACGCTGGTAGCCTTGCTGGACACTTTGGGCATAGCAAAACCACTGATGCAGTAAAACATAAGTTTTACCGGCCTAAGCTTAAGAGGGACGTTGCGAGACTTGTTGACAGGTGTCATACTTGTCAACTCGCCAAATAACAAAAACAAAAAACTTGCATGTATACTCGATTACCTGTTCCCAGTAGCCTTTGGGAAGATGTCAGCATAAATTTCGTGTTAAGCTTACCGAAAACACAAAAGAAACACGATTTCATTCTTATCGTCGTGGACCATTTTTCTAAAATGGCCCACTTCCTCCCATGTTCGAAAACGTTCGATGCATCTCGTGTAGCTCAAATCTTCTTTGATAATATTGTGAAGCTACATAGGTTGCCAAAGACAATTGTGTCTGATAGAGATGTGAAATTCACGAGTTACTTTTGGAAGACCCTATGGCACAAGATGGGCACAAAATTGAAATTCTCTTCAACCTTCCATCCCTAGACTGATGGACATAAATCGGAGTCTTGACAATCTCTTGCGTACTCTTGTGGGGAAACTGTTGCTGAATTTGCCTAGAACACATCAAAGAATAGAACTACCGACGTGGGTCCACATGAAGTTGTGCATGGTTATCGTCTTAGGCAGCCCATAGATGTTATCCCCATGTTAGAACATTATAGTCTCAGAGTCTACATCCACATTGCACAGTGAAATTTTCAAAAAATTAATGAGAGTAATTTTAACTACAAGTTAAAGGCCAATACTAGAAGTTTAAAACTT
Source organism: Hemerocallis citrina (assembly GCA_017893485.1). NCBI lineage: Eukaryota > Viridiplantae > Streptophyta > Magnoliopsida > Asparagales > Asphodelaceae > Hemerocallis > Hemerocallis citrina. Next base: position 222,077,627 of record CM030365.1, read on the forward strand.
TTGATGTGGGTAACGAGGTGATGATTCGGATTCGTCCGAAATGGTTTTCAACTGGATCCAATAAGAAACTGAATGCACGTGCTGTGGGCCTATTTAAAATTTTGCATAAAATCAATGATAATGCCTATGTCGTTGACCTTCCTGAAGGTTTTGGCATAAGTAAGACTTTCAATATTGATAATATTTTAGATGTTCATATAATCTCTACTAGAGATGGTGGTATTCATAGGTATTTAGTGCGATGGAAGAACAAATCGGAGTCGGAAGACACTTGGATTGATCGTGTGGAGCTCCAGCGCTTAGATCCAGACCTTTTGGAGCACTATGACAAAAGCACCGGTTTTGACTTGATTGGGTCAAGCTCTCTCCCACCCGGAGAGAATGATGACATCAGTTCGAACGTTTTGAACGCTTCATCAGCGCAGGCATCATTTGGGATGACTATTTTTGTAACATCCCGTAGTAATTTTAGAATGAAATACATTTTTCCATTTTGCACGTGCAACAAACGTGCAATTTTATCTCATTTTTGTTCTAAATTTTTTTCCCTAAGTTATGCATAAGTTTTCTTTTATTTATTTTTGTCTCATTTTGTCGTTCTTTCTTAATTAAAGTCCATAGGCCTAAAAGATGAATTTAAATCCATTAGAAATAAATAAAAATAGTAAAAGCCCAATAAAAAACCCACCAATAAAAACCCTACATTTATTTTCCTACACTAGTCTTGTAACAAACACCTAGGGTATAACTAAAAACAATTAATTAATAAATAAGGTGCGCATGTGTGCTACACGTGCACGTGTTTGTGTGCATGAAAGAGCAAGTGGCGTGGGAACGTTGGAGTCGTGGAGAGAAAGAGTAGGGGATGGTTTATTAACTACCCAATTACCCTTATTAATAAACCCCAAAGCTTAATCACTTTCACATAATCCAAATCATTTTTTTCATTAAGTTAACAGCGAGAGAGAGACCGGGGGGGGGGGGGGGGGGGGGGGGGGTCGGAGTTGTTTTTGGATTTTTTGGTTTACTGTGCATTTTCAATTCGACTGTTGGCTAGCTTGTGTGGGGATTTCGAAGTGCTTTTGAAGAGGGTTTTGTTCCTAGAAATCTACTATAAGGTGGGTGTCTCTTCTTATTTTCTAAATACTATAGAAATCATGCCTAGGTGATATGATTGATTTTTGTGTTAGTTTAAAGGCTCTTATTTGTGAAATTTGATGCATGTTGTGGTGACAAGATTACTAGTTGTAGAAAATCATGAAATTCATTGTATGTGATGCATATGAATTAATTGGTAGATTAGAATGGAAAATTTTAATAAGAAGGCATGTGTAGAATTGTTAGGCTCAAATGAACAACTTGATTGTTGCATGCAATTTTGTGCCCCTTACAATTGGTTAAAATTTGTGTGGAATGTGGATAAAAAGAAAGGAAAAATTAGAAACAAATTTTTGGGGAAGAAATAGTCGTGGTAGAATAAAGGAAAAGTCGAATTAAAGTGAGTAGAAAAATTGACTAGTTGAACCTTGTTTTATGATTCATATAAGAAAAAGAAAAGATTAATTTGGGGAAAATGAAGTAAACTTTCATTCATATGAGTAAAATTAGTAAGATAACAATTCTTGAGTTCTATTGATATAAAATAGTAGTATTTTTGGAGAAAAGAGTTAGTTTTTCAAAGAAATCAAGTTATATGTTCATATGTTCAAAAAAACTGATTATGTACATAAAAGGAATATAAATCCCTTAAATAACAATTAAAATCAGTAAAGAAGGAATTCCGGAGTCTAGAATTTTTTTTTGGGAAAAGAATGAAAATTGAAATAGTTGAAAATGTAGAAAATAAGAATTGTTGAAGATTAAATACTTATTGAATTGAAACCTATAGATGTTGTAAATCTGAGCTTGGCTCAATGGGTAGGCGTTCGGTCGCCTCTCTGTCTGCGCTGGTTCGAGTCGTAGGTATACCGTTGTAATAGAAACAATATTTTTTTAAAAGTCAGATAAAAGGAGGGTTTAAGTACTTAAAAAGTATAACCCTTATATTATCAATTGAGGCTCTTGGCCTTAATGGCTAGCGGAGCGCGCTGCCACGTGTCGCGCGCGCGGGGGGGTCGGAGGTCTCGGGTTCGAGCCTGGACTCTTTTTATTTCTTTTTTTGTTCTTTCATATTCTTTTGGAGATTTTAAAATCCAAAAATATCATATAAATATTTTTAAATATTATGGAGACAACTGAAAAAATTTCTCACTGTTTTTAAATATATTTTGGAGATTTAAGAGTTATATTCATGTAATAGATAAGATTCATATACAAGAAGGAAGTATATAATTAAGATAATAAAAGATTGAATTGTGATAAAAGGAAGTAATGAGATTTTGATAATGAGTTTCTAATGATGAGTCTCAAAGAGTTTGTGTTTAATTCTCAGCAAACTTTGGGATTGGAAAAGTTTAGATGAATATGAAAGAAAAGAGCTTTGTGAACAAGAAAAGTTTGAGATTATTATTCATGTTTGGTAAATACAAGAATAAGATGAAATAATTAAATAAGATAAGAATAAAGTGAATTGGAAATATGAATTATAAGGGTATGAGAACCCAAGATTATGAAACATGAAAGGATGTGATCTAGAGGTTTAGTGAGACCCGGGTATCGGCAAATGTTGAAAGGATTAATTGATTTGAGAAATGGCTATATGGGCTTTCTCGGTATTTTGTTTAAGTCCGGTAGAAGGGAATGCTAACTCTAGGTGGTGTAATTTATTCATGTTTTAAGCATAAGGATTAGGCACTAAGTGGAGATGTAATAGAACTTGGGCAAACGTAAGTGGGATGTCTCTGTATAGTCTGACGGTGGATTCCTAAACTATAGGCCCAGTCAGACGGTGGATTCCTGTACTGCGGTTGCTTGCGGGGTGAGTTGATCCTCAATTAAATTCGGGACTATGATTGATTTGACGGTGGATTTCAGGACCATGAATAGTCAGGCGGATGGGAGGTAGTTCACCATTATATATGTATATACCGGGGCTAAAGCGGCACTTACGAAATGTTCGCACGATAAGGACTTCCGTATAGCTTGACGATGGATTCCAGGGCTGGGTCCGTACTCATGGAATGTCTAAAACTTGTTTCTGTTACCGAGTAGTTGTTATGGCGAGGGATTAAACTCTTTAATGTGGAATACATAAGTGCTTGCCCTCGGACCTATGTAGTATGGGATGCATAGAATCCTAACAAGTATGCATTAGTGTCATCTTAGCGTAAAACATCTACATTAGGCATTAAGTCATTTCTATACCGACATATTTAGGACAGTCACTTTTCACACTTTGTTTTACATTCAAGTTTGTGTATGCTAAAATAAGTTAGTCGCTATATTATGGCATAGCGAGGATGGTTGTGTGTAGTATTGCGTCAGTTGTATGGAACTGACGTGCCCACAATATTCAATGCAAACATTGGATTTGCAAGGAGATATAAAGATGATTGATGCTAAAGATTACTTTCCGTTTTAAGTTGCTGATGTTTAATTGTACATTTATATCATATTGTAATTCATTTAATTTTCCGCTGCGTTGTTGTAAAAGAACTTGATGTAATAAAGTTTCAAAATTCCTTGTAAAATTGTACGAAATGAAGTAAAGATCCTGTTTATGCTACGAATTACCATATTTTGGAATTCGGGGCGTTACAATTTTATTGGCCTAGTATTTTTAGTTCAACATTTATATTTGTTTTTGGCAATCTAGCTATGTAGTACTTTTGCAATTTGCACCATTTATTTTATGCATTAGAATATTTTGAAGATTTGTATTGAGATTTGTTTTGAGCCTATATATAAGCCTCTTGATTAATGAAAAATAATGATTTGATTGACTAAAAATTATTGTGATTGAGTTTCTTACTCTTCATTCATCTCTTGTGTGTAAGCCCTGAGATAATAGTTGGGTTTGTGAGAAACCCTAACTACACCCTCATCCCTCGTAGCCGCCATCCCCCCTTTTCTCTCCTGTTTCTTTTTCTTCCCCCTTTCTCTCTTGATCCCGTGAACTGTAATACCCCGAATTCCAAAATACGGTAATTCGTAGCACAACAGGATCTTCACTTCATTTCGTACAATTTTACAAAAAAATTAAAAACTTTTACTTGTACAACACTGTTCATTTTACATCAACGCGGCAGATAAATAAAGATTACATTACAAAACATGTACAATTTGATCAACAATATTTAAAACAGTCTTTAGCTTCAAATTCATCTTTCAGTCTTAGCCAGTCCAAGCGTTGCATTGAATATTGTGGGCACGTCAGTTACATACAACTAACGCAATACCAAACACGGCGATCCTCGTTATGCCATAGTATAGCGACTCAATTATTTTAACATACACAAACTTGAATGTAAAACAAAGTGTGAAAAGTAACTATCCTAAACATGTCAGTGTATGCAATGTCTTAATGCCTAATGCAGATGTTTTACGCTAAGATGACACTAATATATACTTATTCGGATTCTATGCATTCCATAATACATAGGTCCGAGGGCAAACACCTGCGTACTCCACATTAAAGGGTTTAATCCCTCGCCATGAAAACTACCCAGTAATAAATCAAGTTTTAGACGTTCCACAAGTACGGATTCCAGCCCTGGAGTCCACCATCAAGCTTATACGGAAATCTTCGTAGTGTGAACTTCCTGCAAGTGTCCCTCTAGCCCCGATATACGCATATACACTGGAGCACGGCCTCCCATCTGCCCGACCCGACTATTCATGATCCTAGAGTCCACCGTCAAACCAATCATAGTCCCAGATTTAATCAAGGCTCGCCTCCATTGCAAGCAACCATAGTTCCGGAGTCCACCGTCAAACTGGGTCTATAGTCCCGGAGTCCACCGTCAGACTATATAGAGGCAACCCACTTACGTTTGCCCAAGTTTACTACATCTCCACTTAGTGCCTAATCCTAATGCTTAAATATGAATATATTACACCACCTAGAATTAACTTCCCCTCCTACCAGACTTAAACAAAAATACCGAGATAGCCCATATAACCAATTCTCAAATCAATTAATTCTTTCAACATTTGCCGGTACCTGGATCTCACTAAGCCTCTAGATCATATCCTTTCATGTTCCATAATAATGGGTACTCATACCCTTATAATTCATATTACCAAATTCCTTTATTCACATCTTATTCAATTTTTTCATCTTATTCTTGTATTTATCAAACATGAATAACAATCTCAAACTATTCTTTTTCACAAAGCTCTTTTCTTTCATATTCATCTAAATTTTTCCAATCCTAAGTTTATTAAGAATTAAACACCAACTCTTTGAGACTCATCATTAGAAACTCATTATCTAAATCTCATTACCTTCCTTTTATCACAAATCAACTTTTATTATCTTAATTTTATACCTTCTTCTTAAATATCAATCTCATTTATCACAAGGATATAACTCTTAAATCTCCAAAATATATTTAAAACAGTGAGAAATACTTTCAGTTGTCCCTATAATATTTTAAAATATTTATATAATTTTTCTGGATTTTTAAAACTCAAAAGAACCCAAAAATATAAAAAAATGCACAAAAGTGTATAGCAGGGCTCGAACCCGAGACCTCAGACCCCCTCGAGCGCCATGTGGCAGAGCATGAGCGCAGCGCGCCCCCGCTAGCCACTAAGGCCAAGAGCCTTAACTGATATATTATAGGGTTAATTTCTTTAAGTATGTAAACTCCCCTCTTCTCTGACTTTTAAAAAAAATGTTCTCCCACAACAGCAGACCCAAGACTCGAACCAACGCCGATAGCGAGGCGTCAGATCGCCTACCCACTGAGCCGAAACTCAGATCACAACATCTATAGGGTTTAATTCATTAAGTACTTGATCTACGTTAAATCTCATTTTCTATATTTTCAACTATTTTTTATTCAAATCTTCTTCCCAAAATTGATATTATAAAAATATAGTTCTAGACTCCAGAATTTCCCCTTCACTGAATTTAACGATAATTGCAAGGATTTGTCCCCATTTCAAGTACATATTCATTTGAAAACATATAAACATAAAATTTGATTTATTAGCAACTATCTCTTTTCTTCAAATTAATGCTATTACTTTGTATTGACAGCTCTCCAAAATTAGCACTTTACTGATTTTATTCACATTAATGAAGATTTAACTTCAATTTTCCCAAATTAATCCCTTCTTTTTCTTATATGAATTATAATACAAAATCTCAACTAGTTAATTTTTCTACCCACTTTAATACAACTTTTCTTTTGTTCTACTATGACTATTTCTTCCCCCAAAATTGTTTCTGATTTTTCCTTTCTTTTTATCCACATCTCATACACAAATTTCGACCAATTTGTAAAACACAAAAATTGCATGCAATAATCAAGTTGTTCGTTTGTGCCTAACAATTCTACACATACTTCTAATTAAATTTTCTCCATTCTAATCTACCAATAAATTCATATACTTCACATTAACATACAATGAATTCCATGAATTTTTCTACCATTAGCATTCTTTATCACTACAACATGCATCAATTTAGCTAGTAGGATTCATTAAATCAAACAAAATCAACCATAAAATACCTAGGCATGATTTCTATACTATCTAGAAAATAAGAAGAGACACCCACCTCTTATGTTGCAAAAGATGAAAAACTCCTAGAAAAAAAGCTCCTAGCTCTACACCAATGCTCTTCTCCTCCTTGCACACAAAACCACAAGCTCCAAAAATCCAGTCTCTCTCTTGCTCTCTTTCTTCTCTTTTTATTTTTTTTTTTTTGATCTTTTGATTTGACAAGAATTTGTGCATTTGTTCATGAGAAGGTATAGGTATTTATAGGGCTTTTGTGTGGTGGAGAATGATCCCCACTACTCAAGTAACCACCCACTCCTACACACCACTCTCCCACTCACCCCTCTCTCTTTACTATTGGCCGGTCACTCTTATAGCACACTTCTCATAATATTACTTAATTGTTTTTAGTCATACCCTAGGTGTTTGTTACAAGACAAATGTAGGAAAATAAGTGTAGGATTTTATTTGTGGGCTTCTTATTGGGCTTTTATTATTTTTATTTATTTCTAATGGGTTTAAATTTATCTTCTAGGCCTATGGACTTTAATTAAGAAAGAACAATAAAATGAGACAAAATAAATAAAAGAAAACTTATGCATAACTTAGGAACAAATTTAGAACAAAAAATGAGATAAAATTGCACGTGCGTTGCACGTGCAAAATGAAAAAAAATGTATTTCATTCTAAAATTACTACAGGATGTTACATGAACCCATCCCCTCTTCACCCTGAAACACTCCAAGCCCCCGCTGTCACTCCACAGCCCTGACCACAACCCTCACTCACCATCCCCGACCGTCGCCGATATCTCCCAAACCCCCATCGCCTCCAATACCCCGACTCCCTCGCCGCCTTCCTCTCCCCTCTCTCCCCATTTCCCGTAGCCATCATCACTGCGCCACCTCATCCCCACCGCACCCCGACTGTGGCTGTCAACCACTACCACCAGCCGACCACTCCCCTTGATATTCGTTGCCTCGACTCCACAACCCGACCCCCCAAGTCATCTCCCTCCATTGCCGTTCTCCTCGCAACCACCGGTCCACCACAACCACCCCGAAGCTCTATCAGTTTTGTTGTCGCCGACCACCCGAAAGCCCTGTCTTCATCTTCAACTCTTTCCCCGAACACCGGTAAACTCTTTCCATTGTGATACTATTTATCATCTCTAGAGTATTATCTGAATTTACTATCGTCCACAAATATTGAGTGTGTGTGTTTCTACTTGCCAATTAGCATACGAATCATTATTGAATATTTTACTTGCTAAGACCGTTATGTATAATTATTGATTGTTAGGATTGAATCTTTAATTGGGATTGTTAAATTTATTTCATTTCGTGAAAATTCATCAAACTAATCACTCATTAATTTCTAACTTAAATCGGCACTACTTGTTGGAAAACTTAATCTTTTGATATTATTGGAAAATTCTCTACCTAGGGTGAGATCGGAAGGTCGGTTTATTGTCTTTAATTGTCTTGATGCTAACAATTACCTTCCAACTAATTGTAGCAAGAACAAGACTAGAACAAGCTTTGCGGTCATTTGGATAATATTGTTGAAGAACTAAATCTACAGTCGGAGAAAGAACATTGGTCTGACATTGCTCCATCAAAATAGGTGAAAAACCCGTGACTTGAAAAATAAGAGAAGTTAATGTTAAGTTTCTTTTTTTAAAGAAAATTATGAGTTTATAGTCATGACAAGTAATTTGTTGTGCTAAATTTATAGGAATGTACTGAACTCAGCTATGTTTGTCTTATTCTTGAGCCTTCAGTGAAGGAGACTTGTAGCTTATGGTGGATGTCCATAAGCAAATGATGTAGCACTGGTGGATGTCCATATCTCTAATTATGTTTTATACAAATTGACCAACTATAACATATCAAAGCATGCTCTCTCTCTCTCTATATATATATATGATCTCTCTGGAGGAAAAATACAAGATAACTATTGTTTGGTACACGGGAAATATGATTTCAGTTCTAATACTTCTATATTATGTCCATTGGGGATTAGGACATTAGGTTAATTGCAACACATGCTATAGTTGGATGCAGTGATACGTACTTTAAAGTGCAACTATACCAATCTAGGGATTGAATAATAATTAGGCTGAACTAAACTGTAAGCATTAAGAAATAATATCAATAACCTAATTGATAGATACCACTTTTAGCTATGCCCATTTGGTACATAAATAAGACTTCTAGCAAAGAGAACAGACTTGAAAATGTAGACACAGCTAAGTGACATGTCAAAGTTCAGTATTCAAACTGGGTTTTAAAAGAGATTCTCACATTTAACAATATTAGCAACGTGCACCAAGTCAGGTGCACTTCGAGCACGGTCAATTTCAACTAGTTTAGATCAAAAGGAACTGTATGTTTCATCATCTGACTCTTTTCTTGTCACAAATCCAAGAGGATCTTCCAGATGTAAGTGAAAGCATCAATTGTTTTCCACTCCTTAAAAAGCATTTGACTGCCAATCTTCAATGAGTAGGTAACTGAACAACTTAACCTTGCAAGACCTTTACAGACGCAAAGAAAGAAATTACAAACAGAAGGATGAACAGGTGGAAGCCAAAATTTAATGCACCCCATTTCTCTGCTAGACCAGGGAGAGGACACCAAAAGGGTTACCGAAGTAACAAATTAAAATTTCAATGTAGCAAGATCCTCCCATACAAAGACAACCAAGATGCACAAAAATGAACTGTAAGTTGATCTAACCTACTAGACAGTAGTTCAAATTCATTGACATGCAAATCACAAACTACTGACAATGATCACATCTTGTCACTGTAACAATTCTATTTGCATGCGGACATGTGGGTTGGAATTATAGTATGCTTATCATCTCCTATCTCCCTTTGGATGGGACATACACTTTATTGTGGCTGACATTTTTCAACCAATTTTCCATTTTAATTTAAATCTTCATAAAATGTTGAATACCAAAAATTTAGACTAAATTCACAAAAGGTAGAAAAATAAATTCAGCAAGCACAATACATGAACTATATACTACATGAACTGCAAAAAAATTATACTGAATTCAAAGAAGTACTGCATATGTAGTCTATTTAGAAAGAATAATGACTTCAAACTTTACCTAGGGTTCACTTTTTCTAATCCAAGCACCAAGGGGACCAATAGGAGAACTGGTGCCCAAGCACCTTCACTGTCGATAAAATCAGAACAAAGCTTAGCAGCGACATCAATACAGACAACTGGTGCACCACCTCGTTCCCCATCTTCATCACCGGAAACAACATATATAGCCATGGGCATAGTATCTCTCTCTTTCCTAGCACGAGCAAGTGTCTCCCATGTGCGACACATGGCATATGGACCTAACCAAGATCCTGCAGCCAAACTATAACCTCTCCCCGCTTCAAGCAAATTGTGTATGGAAAAAGCACACGACTCTGAATCACCAAACAGATGTAGAATTTCGATGTACTCTTGATTATATGGCTGCATAATCAATATTGTACCACCATGAGCAACCCTACATTGGCAATTTAACAAGGCTCACCACCCTTTATATGAGTAATCAACTTAACTACAACCAACTTCTACTAACAGTGAGGATTATCTAGTAAATAAAAGTTTAAAACATCAACCATCTCACCTTCTGTAGGGGCTTCCTCCAAGATCTGCCCAGACGATGGAAAAGAAGTGCCTGAAAGATCAAAGTTTTCATAAATATATAAGATTTATATTTTGTTCCATTAAAAGGCATATGTGATGACATATTCGTAATACGAAAAGGTTCATTTATACCTGGGCAACAAGCATCTGGCTGCTTCTAATCATACAACCCCAGCTGACATCACTAGTAAACCTCGAATCACCAATGGAGTCAAAACCTGCAGAAAAATAAATTTGGGTGAGAAAAGTTCATCTTTTACTCGGCAAAAAGTTCACAAAATCCCACAGGTAAAGCTTTTTATATGGTCAATTTCCTACCTTTTCGGTACGTCATCCAAATTCTTGATGAAAAGTCTTCAAGAAACGCAGCGAGGCCATTCTCAGGATCAGAACCTGATGATTCATCTGGTGAAACTTTATAGCATGTCCCGAGAAGCCATATATCACTAGCTGAATTTGAAACATCAGTCCTGCCTGAACCTAGAAAGCGCTCCTGAAGCCTCCTAATTGTACCACCGGCCATCACAACGTTCTTCACAGTTGTCGTCCATCCATTACTTTCAGACTTGTTTACCTTCTTTTCACTAGAAGATGAGCTGTCGGGTGTCTCTAGGATGGCAGACTTGGAAGCGAAGAAACTGGACCACAATGAAGCCGTAGTAGTGTAACCGGCTGTTTGCTCAGAACTAGCAGCTACAGTATTATCTACTGAGTCAGCTGAGAGCCCTACAGGAAGGTTTGATACTACAGCCCCCTCAGGCATGTCCTTCATTACCTAGACACGAATGCACAAAAACCATGATGGAATTGACACAAAGTAATTACATCTATAAAAAAGAATTACAAATCACTTAACAAGAAGGTGTGTACATGTATCAGTCGTGCATGATGATTGATGCACCTATTTCTGTTGTATCAAGCATACAAACATCATAAAAATATAACCTAGTCAACTCTCTGAAACAGAAAAAATAGCTCGCAAATAAATGTTGCTGCATCAAGGAAGGTTCCCAAATAGCTGAGATGCACTTAAGTTTTCAGGTCAAAAGAACCATACAAAAGATGAAACCCCAGGCGGCTTAAGTTAAATTTTCTCAAGAAGAAAACATAATGAAAAACCCAACCGCCCAGGACAGGACTACTATAAAGCCGATTTGACCATAAAATAAATATACAGTAACCAAACAGATTCCATAAACACCTCTGATTACTGTCATTATTTTTCTATTTAACAACAAAACTATAAGATTATAATATTATACCTAGACTGCCCAAAGAGCTCCTGAACCAAATATACGCAACCAATACGGACTCAGTAGCTGAACAACTACTTCCCTATAATCCTTTGACGCTTGTGATTAAGATTGTGCAACAAGAGAGTGATATCGCAATTTGAAAAAAGTTGTCCTAACGCAGTCTACACACAAAGCAGCTAATTCCTTATATGTAAATACTTAGACTAGGCGATTTCCACCGAATAACGATCGCAAATGCATTCGCAACAACGGTCTCCCCTTCTATTTAATATTTCCTCGACGACATTTGGAGATACTTAACCAACCCACAACACTAAAGAATCATATCTTACAGGGAGGCAACTATATGACATCAAATTTACACATAAACCCACATTCTTATTCTATATATCATGTTAATCCTTAAAAAAATCCCAAGATTGAGCCTTTTTCAAGTCACATAATCACATCATACACAAAAACTCATACCATTCAAGGCATATCTTCCACAATCACATAATTCAGAAGAAGAACAAAAACCCTCAATTACAAACTATTGACTCTCTAATCCTTTTAACTCTACTGAATTTGAACCCTAAGTTACCATTAAAGGAAATTACCATAGATGGAGAGAGAAGGCGTTGAATCCGTTGCAGAATCGGATCGAATCCATGCGCCTTATCCAGTTCCGACGGAGCAAAAGAAGCGCGATTGTCGATTGGGCACGAAAATCGAGATCTTTCTTCGTCTTCTTTGTTGAGATTTTTTGGAAAGCGGGCTTAGGGTTCGCTTTTTGGGGCTGGTGGGGGAGAGGGGGAATTTTTCCCAAATTAGGCCAATTTTTCAAACTAATTCCCAAAATATACCACTTTCGAAACTAATTCCGAAAATAGACCCCTCGTAGTCCCAACTGCGTCTTATTTTATTTTGCTGACGCAGTTGGCAGCTGCGGTCTAAGTATATGTCACAATAATCCAACTCCAACACCTGTGTCAAAATAGTGTTAAAGAAAAAACTATGTTCACCTTATACCGCAGTTGGCAACTGCGTTCTTGATTGCACTAAGCTCGCAGTTCCCAACTGCATTCCTAATTCAATCCCCTTCACCGCACTTAATTGAGTCTTTGAACTGCATTTAACTAAGCTCGCAGTTGGCAATTGCGCTAAAGTTAATACCGGGAGCGCAGTTGCCAACTGCGACTGTCAACTCTTCAAACTTCCAGAGAGTTGACAACTCTCTAGAAAATTGGTATTAACTAAGCTTGCAGTTGGCAACTACACTAAAGTTATTACCAGGAGCGCAGTTGCCAACTGCGACTGTCAACCCTCTAAACTTCCAGAGAGTTGGCAACTCTCTGGAAAATTGGTATTAACTTCCAGCACAGTTAGCAATTGCGCTAAGTTAATACCAGGAACGCATTTGCCAACTGCGACTGTCAAAACTCCAAACTCTCAGAGAGTTAGCAACTCTGAAAAATTGGTATTAACTTCCAGCGCAGTTGCCAAAGCGCAGTTGGCAACTGCGCTAAAGTTAATACCAGGAGCGCAGTTGCCAACTGCGATTGTTAACTCTCCAAACTTCGGAGTTGGGAACTACGAACTTAGTTAAATGCAGTTCAAAGACTCATTAAGTGGAGTGAAAGAAATTGAATTAGGAATGCAGTTAGGAACTGCGAGCTTAGTGCAATCAAAAACGCAGTTGCCAACTGCAATCTAAGGTGAACATAGTTTTCTCCTTAACACTGTTTTGACACAAGTGTTGGAGTTGGATTATTGTGGCATGCACTTAGACCGCAGTTGCCAGCTACGTCAACAAAATAGAATATGACACAATTGTAAACTACGAGTGGTCTATTTTGAAAATTAGTTTCGAAAGTGATCTATTTTGAAAATTAGTTTGAAAAAAGTGGCATATTTTTAATTAAGTCGTCATACTCTATTTTTACTTGAAAAATAAAGTATGCAAGAAAAAAAACAATTGAGAGGAATGACCTTCTCGAAAATGTGTAGTTCCTATGAAGGAGTTATAGTTCTATTTGCAACTATCTATGTTATATTGAGTTATAGTTCTATTTGCAACTATCTATGTTATATTGACTTTAATATGTCGAGAACTTAGTGATTCCTTTAATTAAGTGAAGGGAATCATATGTGTAATGACATAATTGATTTTATTAGAGAATATATAAATTTGATTTTTAAAAAGTTGAAAATGTACTTTTAGCTAACTTGTAAGAAATATTGACAACATCATATTAGAGAATTACTGTCAGCTCATTTCATATCTCATTTGAGTCTAATGCATGCAATTCACATTCAGTATAATTGTGCTTGAAGTTAATTTTGTAGTTAATTTAGTCATGGTCATGAAATTTGCTCATATCAACCCCTTTCATTCCCTAACATTGATTTTGTTTTTATCAAAAAAAAAAAAAAAAGATTTTGTACTTAAGAAACCTAATAGTCCAGATTCTGAGTAGGAAAGCATTTTGGGTAGGATGCATGAGTAATTTATATATTAAGGAGTCCAAAGGGAACTTTTGGAATATATTTTACTTATACAATCAAATAATTTTTGCATATCACCTGTTTTTGCAATAATATAGAATTAATATGCCTTAAAATTGAATAACATATTACATGTTTTTGCAATTTGTTTTTTACATAATACTGCTAGAAAGAGGTATGACGAACTCTTATGTGCTTCTGCTTCTGACTCCCTCACAGCACCTGTTAATATAGTGCAGCTTCAACACCAAGCGATGGTCGAAAATATGGGTCCAGATCGCTGTGGTCGTGTGCGTGGGAAGGGGTTAGGACCAACACCCTCTCGATCCTGTGCGTCTCAATCGACACAACCTGATCCCAGAGATGAGAAGATAAATTTTCTGGAGACGCAACTTGCAAAACTTCAATCAATAGTTGCACATATAACGAGGAAAACAAATATCCAATACCCCGATGACATACCGACACAAGTTATAATTTATATAGAGTTGTCACTTGAATATAGAGTTTACTTCTTTTAAAAAATAACATCTACCGCTATTACTTTCAAAATGATATTGTGGGATCTAATGTATATGTCGGGAACATTTACAACACCGATGACATTAAGGGAGATCCCAAAATAAATCAGAGCTGATCCTTGTTATAGGCATGACCAAAGCCTTTTAGCACTCATCGTAGAAACATGTGTTAGAAATTTTAAGACTGCTTAATTTGTGGTCACGACTTCAATCATTTGAGCTTTGTTCTGCTCTTTTCGCTCAGATCATGACATAACTGTTGGAAAATAATCTATGTGGGCTCACATATGTGACTAAATGTATAATTGCTATTCTAAAGTCTAACCCAAATTAAAGTGATCTAATCAAGATTAAGTAATGGGTTAAAAGCATATAATTTAAAGTGTGATATAACACGTGTAGAGACCGTAAAGTAAATTTCTCATTTTGTGATGGGCAAAATTGGAAATCAATAATTATCAATTAGGGTTATGGTCCCCTATATATACGTATCTTCTTGTTCCATCTGTAATCTCATCAACAAAAGAATAGTGAGACAACCTCTTAAAGAAGTGTGTATCATATAGGAAGATCCAAACCCTCTGCGCAATCTCCATCAATAGTTTCAGGTTAGTGCTTCCGCTTTTAATGTTCTTCTTCTTTTGATTTAGCAAAGATCTATAGTTTCATGATTTATGATTTTATATTAAAGCACTTTTGCAATATGATTAAGATCTAGATTCATAGAAACATGTTTAGGTTGTTATTAATGTTTTATGCATGTTCTTAAGTGTATATAAAATACCATCAATTGGTATCAGAGTCATCTTTGCTAAATTAATTGAAGATCTGATTTTTTTGTTTAACACTTTTAGGATTTATTGTTTAAGAAATTTAAGAAATTTAGGGTTCCTTTGATGTTCTTTTTTTTTATATTTGATCTTCCTGTATAAGAAATTCAATTGATGAAGTAATTGGATCAATTGCTTCATATCTAGAATCATTATAAAAAAAATAAAAATAAAAAAATAAAAATAAAAATAAAAGTTCCACACCGTAAGCATTTTGTTTCAAAATTTAGTTTTAGATTTTGATAAACCAAGTGTGCATTTGAATGGCTCCAGATATGGTATTGATAAAGTTTCTATTTAAAGATATGTTTAATTAAGGGGTAGTGGTGCTTGAATTAATTAATGGATTTGTTAATCAGATTTGGTAATCTTCTTTCCCTTTTTATTTTAAATTCTGAATCAATCACCCGAACCTGTTGCCGCTAAATTTGGTGTGGGAGCAAACAGATAGTATTTGTGGATTCTTAGGGAAACTGAATTACAAACCTCTAACCTGTTCCGCCGGAGTTTGATCGCTAACTCCCGCCGTTTACCTGCACAAAGTGCGAGACACCGGGGTTGTTCCCGGCGACGCACCCTCCGACGCTCAAGTCAGTAATCAAGGAAGATTATGAAAGAGCATGAAAACTGGAGAAAGTTTGATTACCTCTTAATGGAGATGGATGGGGGGTATTTATAGGCGTCTTAGGGAACAGATTAGGAATGTAATTCCCGTAATCTGATAAAGAATATACTCCTTGTAAACAGATTAGGAATGTAATCCCTAATTCCCAGTGGAGGGATAGGCATGAATCAGGGCCGTTGATTAGGATCTAATCAGAAACCCTAATTCTATCCCTCTGAATCGGACTTTCTTGCTGGTTGAAACCTGCACCCGATTAAAGTGGATCCGTTCGTGGGTTATTGAATCTTTAACGAAGAGATCCAGTACCCATCTCAGACCCATTGGTAGGTGAAATTACCGTTTTACCCCTGGGCTTCAAGATTCGTGCCCGATTTGGACGTTCCCGATTAAACCCCATTTTTAGCCATATCACGAGCCCCCCACTCCCGAAGACTGAGCTTGATCAGCCTTTGAGGAGTAGCTTTACTGTTTTAATGGCTAGTGGAGTTGTATCGGAGTCCAGATGGAAGGTTTTTGAATCTTGAAGGGGGGAGTATGGTGATTTTTCAAGTGGGTTGCACTTTGAGTTGTTCCTGAGTTCTCATGGTTATGTGGTGCTTTTGCTGGAGTATTCCTTTAACTTTGCGAAGTGTTAATTCGTCGTTCGGGGGTCTTAGAAGATTGTTCTTGGCAATATTCGCTTGTTTGGAGACTAGAGAATGCTTCCCCAACTTCGCAATTACTTTCCAGGAGTTCTTCCTTAATTTTCTGAATTTCTAATTATTTTTTCGCGATCTTTTGGCGGATGGCTTGGCTATTTTCCTTCGTTGAGGGGCACACATGCTCGTATCATACTTCCGACCTCTTCCAGAGCTCGCTGACTAGGGGACCGAGGTCTGCAGGCGGTTCGGCACCTCTTTCCTAAGAGGAAAGAGAGCTCGGCTTGGCCGTGAGTGCTGAGACGGAGTTCGGCGAGATCCGAGGTCCACTCTTTCCCCGTAATAGGGTCGGTGTCAAGAACGCTCGGCAGTTGGTGCCGAACCCCAAACTTTCCCATAAAACGGGGTCGGTGTCAAGAACGCTCGGCAGCTGGTGCCGAGGTTCATTTTTTTCCCCGTAACGGGGTCGGTGTCAAGAACGCTCGGCAGCTTGTGCCGAAGTCCATTTTCCCCCCGTAACGGGGTCGGTGTCAAGAATGCTCGGCAGCTTGTGCCGAAGTCCATTTTTCCCCCGTAATGGGGTCGGTGTCAAGAACGCTCAGCGGCTGGTGCCGAGGTCCATTTTTTCCCCCGTAACGGGGTCGGTGTCAAGAACGCTCGGCAGCTTGTGCCGAAGTCCATTTCCCCCCCGTAACGGGGTCGGTGTCAAGAACGCTCGGCAGCTGGTGCCGAGGTCCATTTTTCCCCCGTAAACGGGGTCGGTGTCAAGAACGCTCGGCAGTTGGTGCCGAGGTCCATTTTTCCCCCGTAAACGGGGTCGGTGTCAAGAACGCTCGGCAGTTGGTGCCGAGGTCTATTTTTCCCCCGTAACGGGGTCAGTGTCAAGAATGCTCGGCAGCTGGTGCCAAGGTCCATTTTCTCCCCCGTAACGTGGTCGGTGTCAAGAACGCTCTGCAGCTGGTGCCGAGGTTCGTAACTTGTCGTTTTTCGGCGTAGGAGTTTGTAGCAACTGTGCGCCTTCTGAACTTCTGACAACTCTGACAGATTGGACGTTCATTAAATGCAGTGACCTCTGGGCTTTATTAAATGCAGTGTACGGCTTGGCGTGGTAAGCAAGGTGACGATTGAGGTCGCTTTTGTCGTTTTGCGTGAATGGGCCGGTAGTACAAGCCCATTATCCTCGTTTAGCGTGCCCCTCTCTATAAATCCTCACCCCCCACTCTCATTTCTCATTTCCCTTCTCTTTTGCTCAGACGATCTTTTGTGCTTAGGCGAGAACTTCCGGTGATCGACGTTCGTTTTCAAGCGAAGTTTTCCGGCAGCTAACCTTTCAAGGTAATTTATACTTAGTTTATTCCAGAAACTATGTCTCTAGCTTCTGTCTCCGAATCGATCTCTTGGTCCGAGCCCTCCCTTGAAGTTGCCGAAGGTTCAAGTCCAGCTAAGGGCAAGAAGGTGTTCGGCAAGGATTCGATTGTGGAGGATCCGAAGCGAATGGGGGAGTTCGGGAGTTTGCCAGGGCCGCTGACCGGGCTTCACCGCGTTCGGCAGCTTCCGGAGGATCAGGCCGAACGAATTGTTCATGGGAGGGGGAGGTCCTTTGAGGAGAATGCCGCGAGGGAGACGTCGGAGGCGGATGAGACGGTGTCGATCCTGCGTGAGGAGGACTTGGCAGTGATCCGGGATTCTTTTCAAATCCCGGAGGAGTACGAGCTCATGTTGCCGGGTCCCGGGGTTAGGGCCAATTCGCCGCTGCCAGTAACGATGTGTTGCTGGCCGGTCGATGCCTTCATCGCCGGGGCTCGGCTGCCTCTCCATGCGTTCGCCGTTACCGTGGTGAGTTGGTTCGGGGTCAGCCCTATCCAACTCATGCCGAATGCATGGCGGGTGATAAATGGCTTCGTGCTTCACTGCCAAGCTGCAGGGATCGAGCCGCAGCTGAACGTGCTTCGGACACTATATCGGCTCCATCAAGGGAACAAGTCGGAGTACCGGTATTATTTGACTCCGAGCCACGGTGGCAGGCTCGTCATATGCCCCGACTCCATCAAGCATTGGTGGGAGAAGTTTATGATCGTACAGAGTCGGGAGGCTTGGCCGATCCCCTCCAACTGTATAGAAGGGGTGCCGAAGAGGGCGAGGGCGCTGCCGAAGCTTAATGTTGAAGAAGAAGAGGCAGTCCGGATTCTCCTCGATCGGCCGAAGTACGATTGGAAGGAGCTCACCGAGGACATTCTGTACAAGGGAGGGCTCTGCCGCGTAGATCCCAGTACGCGGCTTTTGTTATGCTTTGTTTTCCGTTCCTTACTTCTCGCCACTTGTAATGTATTAACCAATTTTTATTTTGAATGCAGAGATGATGGACTACGATGCAGTGCTTGCTTTCAGGGCTGGGCTCGCCAGCAAGGCGCCGAAGAAGCGCAAGAGGGTCGCGACCAAGTTGCCGACCCCGAAGACTCTGAGGATCGCAGCCTCGGTCAAGGAGGTGGAGACCCTCGACAGTCCCGTCGCCACCGTGGCGGGGTCTTCGGCATCAGCTGCGGCCGGCGAGTTCCCGATCGCCACTGCCCTCGGAATGGCGACCCCGCCGCTGACGGCAGTAGCCGAGGAACTCCTGACGGAGGAGCACAAGAAGATCCACGTTCCGGACTGGCAAGTCCGGAAGCACGATGGATTTCTTGGAAACTCGCTGGCGAGCATGCAGGCCATCAAGCACCTCGCCACGCCGAAGGACCGAGCCGCCATGGAGGCCGGACGAGAAGGCGACGATGTCATCGAGATCGCTCGTTCGGCGGTTTCGGTAAGTGTCGGATTTTCTAACTTTTCTTCATTGTTGAATTTCTTTAATCGCAAATTTTCTAACTTTTTCAGTCCTTCTTTCTTTGTTGCAGATTATCATCCACTTCGGCCACCTCACCGAGAGGTTGGCAGCTCTGGAGAAGGAGCTGAAGCAAGAGTCCGACCAGGCTCGGAACGAGAAGGCTCGGATGTCTAACGAGCTCGACAAGCTTCACGTCGAGCACGAAGGGAGGTCGGTGAGGATCGAGCACCTCGAGGCCGAAGTGGCGAGATTGGAGGGCGACCTCCTTCGCCAGAAGGAAGGGGCGGCCAAGCAGTTGGCCGAAGCCGAGGAGGCCAAGGCGGCGGCGGCGAAGACGGCCGAAGACGCGACCTTGGCGAAGGCGCAAGGGTACCTCACCCAAAACATGGCCAAGGCATATGCCGAAGCCATCGCCCGGGTGTCGAAGGAGCACCCCGAAGTGGATGTCTCGGGGTGGAGGCTCTTCCCTGGCCACGTCGAGGGCTTCGACCCCGAGTCCGAGGGGGAAGATGAAGAAGGGGAGGACGAAACCGAGATTGAGGTTGAAGTCACCAACGAGGTCCCCAGCACCGTGGTTACCCCGTTGGCGGTGGTGTCCCCCTCGGAGAAGTCGACCCCCACTCGCTCTCGTCGCCCGGGGAAAGAGGTCGCACCTTGACTTTGCCCTTCTTTTCTATTTTTTGCTTTTCTTCATTTTCAAAGTGTAACGCCTAATAGCGGACTGGCCACCGCTGATTTTTGAAATGAAATGTAACGCCTAATAGTTGGACTTCGGCTTTGTGTCTTTTGACTTCGGCCCTGTGTCTTTTTCTTCTCCATTGTCGAGATTTTGTTTGAAAACTCCTGAAGTGTTAGACTACGACAGTGTTTGAATTCCCGCTTTTTCCCTCGATTTCTTTTCAGCTCACGGTGGTTGCCCAAGACACCGAGCATGCTCGCTCGGATGACGAAGCTCGGGCCGAGGCTGGCTTAGGGGCGACGAGGTTGTGCCTGGCGAAGTGCCGAGAGCGGCTCTATGAAGTCGAGCTCGGATTGCGCCGAGCCGAAAGCGAGCGGAACCATCTTCAGCTCGTCCTCGGTCGGCGAGATATCGAGATCCGGTGTTTGGAGAGCAGGATCGCCGACATGACTCCCACAGGAGAGGGTGAATATTCGCCGACTGCTTTCAGCAACGATCTTCAGATTCAGTGCATTCGGCACAATTTGTCCAAAATAACGGCGGAGAGGGACGACCTGCTTTCCGAGATTCGCCATCTGCAGACCGTAGAAACGGAGCTCCGGACGGAGGGTGAGGGCTTGACAGCCAAGGTGGCCGAGCTGACAGCTGAACGGGACGAGTTGACAGCCGAAGTCGACGCGCTGAAAAGGGCTACGGTTGACAAAAGTATCGAAGTCACTCACATTCGTCGTCTGATAGCGAGTCGCTCGAGTGTGCCAGACTCCGCGATACCCCTCGTTTCGAGGTCGACGTAAAGGACGACTCTTTGAGGGAGCGGATCTCCGAGTTAGAGGCGGAAGTCGCTCACCTAAAACCGCGCTCGGGGCCAATCAACGTCAGGAGCACTTCGTGCACTCGCGCGGAGAGCGATCGGGGCATTACGTTGTACGAGATGGCGACCCGTCAGCGCATCGGCCATCCTAGCCCTGGCTGACGCACAAAGCTCTGTGGCAATTTCGTCGAGCGGAGCATCCGTCGGAGCTGCTGCTAGAAGTGGTGCCGAGGATTCGTCCCAATTTGTCGGGTTGGGGTCGAGCTCTGGAGACAAGCGTCGTCGCCCCCGAGTGTCTTTGAAGCGGAATGCCCCGGCTCCAAGAAAGCGCTGAAGACCTCGTTTCCAAAAGCTTTTGTATTTTTTAGCCAAGTGTAATAAGTCGGCATTGTAACTTTCACTTTGTAACTTCTTGTAATCTTGCTGTGTGAAATAGTCGCCTTGTACCGTATCCCATTTATCAATAAAATTTTGTTCCCGAACTTGTGTGTCCCTTGGGGTTTGTGTAGTCTTTATGTTTGTGACTGTGTTTATTGCGCCGAGGTTCCTAGGTCGGCCACTTGCTTGTTCGTGGATCGGCGAGGTGAGCGCTCGGCTAGTGGTGCCGAGCTTTGTTTCGGTTGCCCAATCTAGCAGCCTTGCGAGGCGAGTTGAACAGTGGGCTCGTAGAATGTGTTCAAGCTTAAGTGTTTGACCTCGGTTCTTTGCTAGAGTGGCTCGACGGTTGCGGGAGCGGTTCGAATGGCGAACTACTCCTAGCTCGCTTGGGAGCGAACTTGCGAAGTAGAATCGTGCCAAGTGCTGGACTCCGGGCCATCGTTACATTAGTTCAACGGTTGTGGGAGCAATTTCGAATGGCGAACTACCTCTAGCTCGCTTAGGAGCGATCTTGCAAAGTAGAATCGAGCCAAGTGTTGGACTCCGAACCATCGTTAGATTAGTTCAACGGTTGTGGGAGCAATTCCGAATGGCGAACTACTTCTAGCTCGCTTAGGAGCGAACTTGCGAAGTAGGATCGAGCCAAGTGTTGGACTCCGAACCATCGTTAGATTAGTTCGACGGTTGTGGGAGCAATTCCGAATGGCGAACTACTTCTAGCTCGCTTAGGAGCGAACTTGCGAAGTAGGATCGAGCCAAGTGTTGGACTCCGAACCATCGTTAGATTAGTTCGACGGTTGTGGGAGCAATTCCGAATGGCGAACTACTTCTAGCTCGCTTAGGAGCGAACTTGCGAAGTAGAATCAGGCCAAGTGTTGGACTCCGAACCATCGTTAGATTAGTTCGACGGTTGTGTGAGCAATTCTGAATGGCGAACTACTTCTATCTCTCTTAGGAGCGATCTTGCGAAGTAGAATCGAGCCAAGTGTTGGACTCCGAACCATCGTTAGATTAGTTCGACGGTTGTGGGGGCAATTCCAAATGGCGAACTACGTCTAGCTCGCTTAGGAGCGAACTTGCGAAGTAGAATCGAGCCAAGTGTTGGACTCCGAACCATCGTTAGATTAGTTCGACGGTTGTGGGAGCAATTCCGAATGGTGAACTACTTCTAGCTCGCTTAGGAGCGAACTTGCGAAGTAGAATCGAGCCAAGTGTTGGACTCTGAACCATCGTTAGATTAGTTCGACGGTTGTGGGAGCAATTCCGAATGGCGAACTACTTCTAGCTCGCTTAAGAGCGAACTTGCGAAGTAGAATCGGGCCAAGTGTTGGACTCCGAACCATCGTTAGATTAGTTCGACGGTTGTGGGAGCAATTCCGAATGGCGAACTACTTCTAGCTCGCTTAGGAGCGAACTTGCGAAGTAGAATCGAGCAAGTGTTGGACTCCGAACCATCGTTAGATTGAAGAGTTAAAGACAGAGAGATATAAACAATAGCAAAATACGAAAACACTTTATTCATTGATGACTAGTAGTTGGTTGCTTCTAAAGTTGCTAGCCGTTTTTACAAAGAAAATATGAAAGAAAATCATTACAAGTAATAGGAGAGAAACGGTCAGACATCTCGAAGTACTTAGAGAGGCGTTGGTGCTCTCTCTTGGTATTTTAGGAGATGGTCGGCATTCCATGTCCTGGGAATCTCCCTGCCTTCGAGGTCTTCTAATCTATATGTGCCGGGGCGGATTACTTTGGAGATATTGTAAGGTCCCTCCCAATTTGGGACCAACTTGCTTTTCTGACCTGGGAACGAGATGGCCAACTTTCGAAGGACCAGGTCCCCTTCTTTGAGGTCCGTGGGGTGGACTCTCTTGTTGTATGCTAACTCGATCCTTCTTCGGTAGCTTTGTTGACGTATGGCCGCTCTTTCTCGGATTTCGTCTATCAGGTCTAGACTTGCTCTGAGCTCTGGCATTTTGCTCTTCTTCATAAGCTATCAGACGGGGAGAGGGTATTCCGACTTCTAGGGGGATAAT
Source organism: Hemerocallis citrina (assembly GCA_017893485.1). Classification (NCBI taxonomy): domain Eukaryota; kingdom Viridiplantae; phylum Streptophyta; class Magnoliopsida; order Asparagales; family Asphodelaceae; genus Hemerocallis; species Hemerocallis citrina. Next base: position 222,100,980 of record CM030365.1, read on the forward strand.
GGCCTCGGACCCATAGGTGAGATTGAATGGGCTCTCTCCTGTGGGGGTCCACTTTGTGGTGCGGTAGTTCCACAGCACGTTGGAAAGCTGATCGACCCACAAGCCTTTGGAACACTTATCCAGCCTCCTTTTAATGCCGGAGAGGATCTGTCGGTTAGCATTTTCGGCTTGGCCATTCGACTGGGGATGAGAAACGGAGGAGAATCGGTGTTGGATGGCGAGGTCTTCGCATAGAGCTCGAAAGGCGGCCCCGGTGAACTGGGTTCCATTGTCTATTATCAGGACCCTAGGGATGCCGAATCGGCAGATCACGCTCTTCCAAAAGAACTGAACAACTTTTTTCTCGGTGATCGTAGCTAGGGGCTCGGCTTCTATCCATTTTGAAAAGTAGTCGATCGCCACGACTAAGAATTTGAACTGTCCAGGAGCTGGTGGGAATGGCCCTAGTAAATCCATCCCCCACATTGCAAAGAGGGATCGGACTTGATAGGGAAGTGAGCGGAGCTTGCGGGAGGCGTCGGATGTCGGAGTACTTCTGACAGGAGCTGCATTACCGAACGTGTCGTTCGGCGTCCCTTAGGAGAGTGGGCCAGAAATATCCGTAATTCAGCACTTTGCGGGCTAATGCCCTGGACCCCGAATGTGCCCCGCCAATGCCCTCATGAAGCTCTTGCAGGGCGTATTCGGCTTGCTCAGGGGAGAGGCATCTCAGGTACGGCCTGCCGTCGACCTGTATGAAGGAGCGCTTGTATAGGATGCCCTCGATTAGTATGTAACGCTCAGCTCGGGTTCTTACTCTTCGAGCTTCCTTGGGATCCTCGGGGAGGAGTCCGTCCTTTAAAAATTCGATGAGGGGTTTCATCCAATTGCTTTCGAGCAGGACAGGCAGCGTTTCTATGGAGTCGAGAGTTTCGTCCTCTATGCTTGGCTTCAGAAGGACTTCTATCAAAATGGTCTGCTCGAGACCATGGAGGGAGGAGGAGGCTAGTTTGGAGAGAGCATCGTCCTGAGCATTTTCTTCCCGGGGAATTCTTTGGATGAGGGTTTCTTCAAACAGTGCCATGAGGCTCTTGACCTTGGCTAAGTATTTAACCATCCTGTCATCGTGCGCTTCATACTCACCGAGGACCTGATTGACGACTAGCTGAGAGTCGCTAAAGATTCGGAGGTGCTGCGCCCCTGCATTGCGAGCCATTCCAAGGCCGGCTATGAGTGCCTCGTATTCTGCTTCGTTGTTCGAGGCCTTGAAGTTGATACGGAGGGAGTATTGGAGGACGAAGTCATCCGGGCCTGTCAGAATGACCCCTGCCCCGCTTCCCTCATTGCAGGAGGATCTGTCCACATAAACCGACCAGACGGGTGGTCTCTTCACTATTTGGGTGGACTCAGGGATAGTGCTCTCAACTATGAACTCAGCTAACGCCTGTGCCTTAATCGCGGTCCGAGGCTGATAAGTGGTCTATCGTGCTGGCTCAGCTCGATAGACCACTTCATAAGTCGACCCGAGGTCTCTGGCTTGTGGAGAACCTGCTTGAGCAGCTGGTCGGTAAGAACGACCACCGAATAGGGATTGAAAGTATGGGCGAAGCTTTCTCGCGGCCATCACCAGGGCATAAGCTATCTTTTCTATCTTCGGATATCGGAGCTCGGCGTCCCAAAGCACCTTGCTCACATAGTAGATGGGCTTCTGAGCCCTGTCTTCTTCCCTGACTAAAACTGCACTGAGGGTCTGCTCGGAGGCTGCCAGGTAGAGGTAGAGGGGTTCACCAGGTATCGGTTTGCTGAGGAGAGGGGGATTGACGAGGTAAGCCTTGAGCTGGTCGAAGGACTCCTGTTGCTGCTGTCCCCACTCAAAACCTTTAGCCCCCCTGAGGGCTTTGAAGAACGGGAGGCATTTCTCCTCGGACTTCGAAAGAAAGCGCCCTATGGCGGCTAGGCGACCTGTCAACCTCTGGACTTCTTTAACATTTTTGGGAGGGGCCATGTCTAGTATGGCCTTGATCTTCTCGGGGGTTGCTTCAATTCCTCGTTGGCTGACCATGAAGCCGAGAACTTTCCTGACGAGACACCGAACGCACACTTGTTCGGATTGAGTCTCATATTGTGCTTCCTCAGAACATCGAACGCCTCCTGGAGGTCGGTTACATGATCGGGACCTCGAATGCTCTTTACAAGCATGTCGTCGACATATACTTCCATATTACGACCGATCTGAGCTTGGAAGACTTTGTTGACGAGGCGTTGATATGTGGCACCAGCATTCTTCAAACCGAACGGCATGACTCTGTAGCAATAGAGGCCTTGGTCGGTCACGAATGAGGTCTTCGGGATATCCGGGGGGAACATCCGGATCTGGTTGTAGCCTGAGAAGGCATCCATGAAGCTGAGGAGCTCATGTCCCGAGGTTGCATCAATCAAAGTGTCAATACTCGGAAGAGGGAAGGGATCCTTGGGACAAGGTTGTTGAGGTCGGTAAAATCAATACAAATCCTCCAAGTCCCATTGGACTTCTTCACCATCACTACATTTGACAACCACTCGGGGTAGTTTACCTCTTGTATGAAGCGGGCCTTCAGGAGCTTATCCACCTCCTCTTTTATAGCTAGCTGACGCTCAGGGGCGAACTTGCGCCTCTTCTGCTGAACCGGCTTGGACCCTGGAGCAATGCTAAGGTGGTGGACTAAGAGCTCTTCAGAAATTCCGGGCATGTCTGCAGCTGACCAAGCGAAGAGGTCTCGGTTTCTTCGAATGCACTGTACAATGTCCGAGCATAGGGCGGACGGGAGGGTCTTGCTAACAAAAAACTTGCGAGTCGGGTCCTGCTCAGAGAAGAGCAACTCCTCCAACTCATCCATCGGCTCGGATGTCGGTCGGGCAGCATCCTAGGGGATTTCTAGAGTTTCTAAGGAGAGGACGGGTCCGAGGGTAGAGGTCATATAGCACTTGCGGGCCTGCTCTTGATTGCCCCTTACTTTCCCTACTCCGGCCCGAGTGGGAAACTTCATTTTGAGGTGGTAGGCAGAGGGAACGACTTCCAGAGCTGCTAAGCCGGGATCGGCCCAGGATGACATTATATGCTGCTGGGAACGTCTACAACCATGAAATCCATCGCCTCCGTACGGGTGGTAGGAGTTTTGCCAGCGGTTACGTCGAGGGTGATCAGCCCTTCAATAGTCACTAGCACTCCCGTGAACCCATGGAGCGTGTAGCCTGTGGGCTTGAGTCTATCTCGGGAGAGTTTGAGGCCTTTGAATGCGGCGAGGAAAAGGATGTTAACGGAACTGCCATTGTCCACTAGGATCCTCTCCACTTTGAAGTTCGCCATGTGGATGTTGATGACAAGAGCGTCACAGTGAGGGGTTCGGATGCCCTCGAGGTTTTCATCTGAGAATGTGACGGGTACTCCGAGGCCTTTCGGAGGAGGGGTGGCGCGGACTGAATTGACTTCTATAATAAATGCCTTTCGAGAGGAGTTCGAGGAGCCCCCTATTGGGCCCCTATGAATGAGGTGCGGGACGCGCTCCTCCTCGAAGTCGGGCATTTCATTACGCTCCGGACGCTTATTAGCCCCCCGAGGCGGGGGAGGAAGGTCGGCTCGGTCCTTTCTCACGAATTTGGCCAGCTGCCCCCTCTGGATGAGGGCTTCTATCTCATTCTTCAAGGCCCGACAGTCATTGGTGTCGTGGCCATGGTCCCGGTGATAGCGGCACCATTTTTCTTTATCCCTTCTTTTGCCGGGGGTGTTCATTTTTGGAGCAGGGGGTATGATTCCTTCCTTCTCAACTTCCATCAAGATGGTGGAGACGCTGGTGGTGAGAGGAATAAATTTCTCGAATTTGGGGGGAGGTCGGTGTTGGCCGGCATTATCCTTCTGGAGCTTCTTTGCTCCTTCTTCTTCTGCTCCCTTTCTCTTAAACCCGGAGGAAGACCCCTCCAAGTTGGGGCGGTACTCAGCTTCTTCAGCTCGAATATACTTTTCACTTCGGAGGAGGAGGTCAGAGAAGTTTTGTGGGGGCTTCTTGGCGAGGGAGGAGCGGAGGCTGGAGTTGAGGACATTGGATTAAAATGCTGCTGCAGCGACCGACTGGTCGAGAAACGCTATGGACCTGGCTTCAGCTGTGAACCTCTTTACATAGTCTCTTAACTTTTCACCCTTCTTCTGGTGGAGGTACAGTAGCGAGATGCTGGTCTTCTCAGTTCTACGGCTACTTACAAAATGTGTGACGAAGAGGGTCTCGAATTGCTCGAAGGAGAATATCGAGGAGGGGGCAAGGCGAGAGTACCATTCTCGAGCTGGGCCCTTGAGAGTTGCGGGGAATGTTTTGCAGAGGAGAGCATCGGAAGCTTGATGGATGAGCATTAGGGTCTTGAAGCTTTCGATGTGATCAACGGGGTCGGTTTCCCCAGAGTAGGTCTCAAATTGAGGAGGCTTGAAGCCGATTGGTACAGGTGCTTCCATTATAGTTCGGGAAAATGGGGGTCTGCTAGGACGAAGTGTCCTTCCTCTGTGCTCTTCTTCTCGGCCCAACTGACCCAAGCGCCTCTCCATTTCATGAAGGCGGCGGTACACAGCATCGTCCCTTCGACAGTAATCAGCCGAGCCCCTAGACTCGTCTCATAGGTTGGAGAGCGGGGGCTACGACGACGGTAGCTTCTGGATCGGCGAGGACTTGGTTCATGCCTGGAGTTGTTGGGAGGAGGAGATGGGGACCGACGACGAGGACTTCGCTCTGGAGGAGGAGAGGGGGACCGTCGGCGAGGACTTCGAACTAGAGGAGGAGAGGGAACCATCGGAGCATTAGTATTAGGACGGAGATTTAGAGCTTGTAGGACGGTCGCTTGGAACTGCTGGAACTCGGCACGGGTGATGGGTGCCTCATCGTTCCTAGGCTGTTGCCGACCTGCGGGGGAATGTGGTCTTCTTCTGCGATGCTCGGGGGATTCTCTCCGCCCCCTTCTGGTAGGGGACCTTTTGTGTTCTCGGTGGCGAGGAGATTGCTCATCCGGACGGTGTTGGCGGGAGGTTCCCTCTCGGGCCTGCTTTTCATCCAGATGGCGGCGTAGATCATCATCTTTCTACCGATTGAGGACGGTGCTGTGGAGACGGGAAGCTCGGGGATGATGGGAAGCCATAGAGTCCGAAGAGGCGTTGTGGATGGAGACGTGGTCCTGGTGAAGAGGTTGTTTCTGAGGGTTAGGACCTTTAGGAGGTGGTTGATTCGGAGGAGGAAGGTCCTCTTGGAGCGGATCTTCTGCTGGAGGAGGAAGTTGTCCCTGCTGTTGGGTAGGCTGGATGGGAACTTCTTGCTGCTGATCGGGGTTGGGTCCTCGGTTGGACCCTCTGGATTTGACTTTCCTAGGAGGCATGGCTGGAGAAGATCTCTTCCAACGGGAAAAGGGGAGGTTGCTATTCGTTAGTTTCCCACAGATGGTGCCAATCTGTTGCCGCTAAATTCGGTGTGGGGGCAAACAGATAATATTTGTGGATTCTTAGGGAAACTGAATTACAAACCTCTAACCTGTTCCGCCGGAGTTTGATCACTAACTCCCACCATTTACCTGCACAAAGTGCGAGACAACGAGATTGTTCCCGGCGATGCACCCTCCGACGCTCAAGTCAGTAATCAAGGAAGATTATGAAAGAGCGTGAAAACTGGAAAAAGTTTGATTACCTCTTAATGGAGATGGATGGGGGGTATTTATAGGCGTCTTAGAGAAAGATTAGGAATGTAATCCCCATAATTTGATAAAGAATATACTCCTTGTAAACAGATTAGGAATGTAATCCCTAATTCCCAGTGGAGGGATAGGCATGAATCAGGGCCGTTAATTAGGATCTAATCAGAAACCCTAATTCTATCCCTCTGAATCGGGCTTTCTTGCTGGTTGAAACTCGCACCCGATTAAAGTGGATCCGTTCGTGGGTTATTGAATCTTTGACGAAGAGATCCAGTACCCATCTCAGACCCATTGGTAGGTGAAATTACCGTTTTACCACTGGGCTTCAAGATTCGTGCCCGATTTGGACGTTCCCGATTTGGACGTATCTTCTTATTCCATCTGTAATCTCATCAACAGAAGAATAGAGAGACAACCTCTTAAAGAAGTGCGTATCATATTAGTTTCATGATTTATGATTTTATATTAAAGCAAAGATCTATAGTTTCATGATTTATGAAGATAATCAAACTTTCTCCATTATGATAAGCAAAGATCTTTCTCATTAATGTCAAAAAATCTCACTCAATTTTAGCAGAAAGTTCACGCCGTTGGGGTGGGTTTTTATTTGAAAACATACTACAGGGGGATTTTCTGCGCAAAAAAAAGTTCAGTGCGGCTTTCTATATAAGAGCATCCACTATCGTTCGTGCTAAAAGTTCCATATATAGCATTTATCATTTAGCATTCGTCGATGAGCGCAGTAGTCGTTGATGCTAAATTTGGGGATTTTTTTTAAAAAAAAATTAGACGGAAAATGATGAACCGTCTAATTTTTTTTTTCAATTGAAAAAAATGGCATTTTCATAAATAATGAATGACATTTCCGTAATATGTGAACGAAAAATAAAGGAAGAATTTGTCAGACAGAGCTTAATCTTCTGTCCGACATTTTAATGGCATTTTCGAAATTATTTGAGTAGCATTTTCGTAATTTCAGAAAAAAAAGTTTTTGAAAAGGATTGCGGACGGAAGATGTAACTATATTTAAAAATAATAATAATAAACGGACGGAGCTTGATCCTCCGTATTCTATATTTAATATTCGTCTAAAGCAGCTGCTATCTTTTGCAATCGGCTGTTCACTCCTATTCCAAATTTTAAATTTTTAGCAAATGATAGTGAATGTTCTAAAGGCCATAGTTCATATGGATTTTTGCAATTTACCCAATAATATTTGTTTGGAATTTGTGTAGAAAATATCGGCACCTAAAAAACGGGCCACAGTTAATATGTTTTTTTTTTTTTTTGTTGCAATTTAGCAAAATAATATTTGTTTGGAATTTGTGTATAAAATATCCGCACCCAAAAAAAGGCCATAGTTCATATAGATTTTTTGCAATTTAGCCAATAATATTTGTTTGTAATTTGTGTATAAATATCCGCACCCAAAAAAAGGGAAAAATCATTTTGAAAAATGCGCATCCAGGGAATCGAACCCTGGTCAGTACCGTGGGAGGGTACTATGATACCACTACACCAGATGCGCTTTCTTGATTTTCATTTCAATGATTTCTAATATAATGTTTCAGCTACAATATTTTGTCTGTGCTAGAAGAGCGTGTGGTTCTACTCTTATTCATCAAACACGCACATTTTTAAGCAACATCGATTTTATTTTATTTATTTATTTATTTATTTATTTGTGAGAAAGTAGTGGCTCTTTATTAAACAAAATAGGTCGTCTTTCTATCCAACTCCAATTCACTACGGAGGGGAGTTACATTCCAGGAAACAAAGCAATAAGCAATACTATTTAGAGCATCCACATTCCACAATGGCGTTTCTTATTTTTTTGGCAAAATGACAAGTATAGAAATAGAATAGATCGAAAGGTCTGCAGTCGTTGTTTTTGATATTTTGCTAAAATTTGAGTAGAACGGGACAAGTTGTCTCGTCCGTTAATTTTTCTTTTTTGAAGATTTAATTAATTACCAATTAAGTATTAAAATATGTTAATTAAATAAATTAAATATTAAAATATTAACCTAAACCTATTTAATACTATACCAAACCATAATTAAACAACCTAATCCTACTTTAAAAAAGCCCCCAAACCTGGACGGGACATGATGTCCCGTCCGTTTGGTTTTTAATTTTTTTTTTTTTTTTTTCCTCATAAGATCTCATCCGTTGGATTAGTTGGAAAAAAATGAAAAAAAATTTAAAAAAAACAAAACCAAAAGGGACGGGACATCATGTCCTGTCCGATCCTTTTTTTTTTTTTTTTTGAAATAATTTAATACTGGACGAGACAAGTTGTCTCGTCCGATTATATTAAAAAAATTTAAAAATATTGAGACGATGCATGATGTCTCGCCTTCTATAATTTGAGATTCCTAACTTCGTTTCTCATATTTGAGAAGCCACTGTAGTTCGTTTGCTATTTTATAAGAAAATAGCAAACGACTGCAGCGCTTCTTTCTTATAAAATTCTCATAAAATGAGAATATGAAAAATATAGCAAACGAACTGTGGATGCTCTTAGAAAACAAATTTTGGCAATTTTATGTGCTATTGCATGGGCTTCACGTTACCCGAAGACCGGGTATCACATTGGGCAAGACCTTGAGAAGCTCGCAACCATCGATGATGATATGATGTGCATTACATGAGGGCGAAGAGTTGAGCTCACTAAACCAGTTGACCATATTGACAGAGTTTTTTTTTTTTTTTGAGGTTAGACCATGTTGACAGAGTTGCTAGTAACTAACAAAGCTGAACTTATTAAGGTACTAGTAATCTGCACGTTCGATGCACGTACTAATTAATAAAATTTATAGTACAAACTTTGATTTGCACGTGCAAAGCAAATATTAATAATAGATTCACAACCTTACAACTCCCACACTCCCATTACTAGTATATTTCACGTGCGATGCACGTCTTGATAAAGAGTTGGAATTGTACATGCGGTACACGTAAGTTGGTAGTAATTACCACGTGCAATGAATGTGTTAATTTTTTCATAAATTTGTGGTTTTGCATCTTTACATTGACTTAGTATGACTTAGTAGCTTTAATTTTATAAAGTGATACTTTCTGTGAAAGATAGAATTTTTCATTTGATTACTTCTAATCTCCAATCCTTAAAATTATTAAATATTTTCTTATTTAATTGTCTAATTTGATCTTTTAATTTTATTTGTATTTGTTTCATAAGTGTCACGCCCCACTTCCCAGAATACGGGAACACATGCACGTAACTGAGGCCCAGCGAATGATATAAGTATGCCAACTCATATCATCCATAAGCTGTACCAGTCTTAGCTCAACAATATAAGAAAAATTAATCACAACCGCGCAGGAAATATAATAATCACATAAACAAGAATGAAATTCAATAACCAAATCTGGAATATAAAAACTTACCAAATAACTCGAGAGACTCCTGCTCCAATTGTAGAAGAACTGCTCATCAATGTCTTCTGGGAATTCTCATTGTTCACCTGTATTTGTTCATCTAAAAAGAAAGAATAATTTGTCCTTAGAGCAAGTACGGACAGCAAGTAGTGAAAGCAGAGAGTAAAGGAGTAAGGTACATGAAGGAATATGAGTCAAGAACAAATTGCAAAGACAATAATGGTACTAATAAACAATGGTCTTAATCAAGTATATACGTGTCAATTTTAGTTCGTTAGAGTATTATTTTTCCTATCTAGTGCATGTACTACTGCATCCCATACTACAGGTTCGATGCACGCACAGCAGTGTTCGTTTTAGACTTCGTGGTGGGGTCAACAGAGTGTGTACTCGGTGTCAATAACAATCAATTACCATTTGCAATCAATCAATTTCTAATTTTCAATCAATCGTTCACAATCAGTACTTCTCATTCCATGTCAATACGATATCAATATAGGCCTTACCGAGTACATTTTCTGAGACTGTCCACTACTAGGTCAACCCTTATAAACCTCGGCTTGTTTAGTATTTCATTATTAAGTCATTCATGTCCATGAAGTGTATATAAGGATGTCAAGGGAATGATACGAATGCAGCAACATGATGCATTGCACAATAATAGACATGAAGTGGCAAATCTAAAACAACAATTCTCTTTATATTATTTTAACTGATGTCTATTATAACTGGGTCGAAACCTCAGTACAAGACAGACAATGCAGCAGGAATTATAAAAGGTCATCACATATATGTTCATTCAAGTCGATAAACAATAGGTTATTGCATCATGAAATGCATTACACTAATGTACAATAATTAGGATGTTCTTTACAGTGTACAAGTCTATTTATCATGTCATTGTTCAAGTCACAATATCTCAATCGATCAATGTATTCAATCACCATTCATTTTCTTTATATACAATTCTAGTCATTTCATTTATGTCAATTGTGTATGTGGGCTTAGGTTTGAGTCAATGGATACTAATAAGATGTCAAGAGTACGTCGGGTTAGCTCGTGTAAACCCTCGATACTCCTAACGAGAAGGGACACAAGGCAAAGTTAACGGTATTTAAATTGGAACTACTTGCATAAGAGGTCAATTAATCTTGAACTAGAATAAAGAAAATAGTTCAAGTGGACTTGCCTTTTTCCTTGTAGACGATTCAAATAATTAATAAGAATAACGGCATCAGAATCCCGGGGAGCAATCCCAAGAAACACGTGCAAAGACCGAGCGAGAAAATCCAAGCAATAATAGCAACTAGCAATAATTCGCTACACTGGATCAGGCAAAACAGCGAACACCAATTTCAGATCCAAAGTGCACAGCACACGAAACACCGGAAGCAACCAATAGATTTCTTCTCCTCACACCCGATCCAGACAGAACAGCGAACAACGGGAAAGGGATCTGGCGTGGCCGAACAGCAAACAGCAAGAAGCAGCCAATCGAATCGCAGCTCTACACCGGATCGGCTAGAACACCACACAGCGGAGTCGGATCCGCTGTGCACGCAACACCGAATAGCAAGTGCCCCCACTCACCGTCCTCCTTCTTCCTTACTTCGACTGAGCGAGAGGGAGTGGGCGGGAGAGAGGCTCGGCGACTACGGAGACACCTCGGGACGCGGTGGCAACCGGGTGAGGCCACTGGAGGTACGACGGCGGCGCACTGGTCGGGGAGCGACGAGGCGTCGTTGCTCTGTTTTGGTTCGAAAACAGGGGAGAGCGGGGAGTTGGGTTTTGGGTGTAGAATGCGAGGATGGTGGCGGCTCTGGGCTGCGACGAAGACGACGGTGAGGGCGAGAGGTGAGTGACGGAGGAGAGGCGATGCGGTTGGTTCAACGAGGCGAGTTCGACTGGCAATGGTTCGAGCAGTAGGGGGGCGGAGCTTCGATGGCGAGTGGCTGTCGACGAGGAGACGGAGGCACGACTGGATGTTGACGAGGCTGAGTGGCGTCGACTGGAGGATGGCGACGACTGGTTTGGAGCCTGAAGACGATGCGGGGCTGAGCGGCAGTGGCGAGGTGTTGGGTTCGACGGTGGTGAATTCGAAGCTTGAGGTCGAGGTTGGCAATGGCGGAGGGAGCTCGAACGGGGGGATGACGACGATGACAGCGGAGCTCGAAGTGATTGGCAATGGCGGAAGTCGCTGGCGGTTGGTGGCGATCGGAGAGGACGACGATCAACGATGGCGAGGAGCATGGTATCGGTGGCTTCGGGATAGGCAATGGTGGAGAAGAAGGCAATGGGCGACGACTACAGATGTCGACGGAGGGTTCTCGGAGGGCTGCGGCAAGGAGCAGGGGCATCGAGCGGTGAGCGCTTGACGAGCGGAGATGGAGGCGGAGGTCGACGATGGTGATGGTGTCGACTGGCGGAAGGGAAACAGCAAGCGACTCTCGGGGTTCTTCGCCTGAGGTTGTCGACGACGATGGGCTCGGGGGTTCTGGCGATGCTTCGGGAGGAGGATGAGAGCGGGAAGTGAAGAAGACGAAGTGGAAGAGAGAGGAGTTTGGGTTTGATCTGTTTTGGTTGGTTATTAATCAGAGGATCAGAGAGATTACTGGAGAGAGAGAGAAATAAAGGTATAGTAAAGAGTGGAGAGATAGTGGGGGTAGTTACGAGGAGTGGGGAAATGTGCAGGTAAAGTGGGGGAGAAGTTAGAGTACGGGATTGAGGAGTGGGGAATAAGGGAAAGAATTGTATAGGAGTAGGTGTAGGATAAAACTGTACAATATATGGGTTCTGGATTTGGGCTTGGTTCTTGGGCTCAAAAATTAATTAAAACAATTAGGACATTGGGCTAAAATATTTTGGGCTCAAATTAATTTAATTAAAATCAAATACGAAATTGGGCTTCAAAGTGAAATAAATAAAAGAAGAGAGACAAATTCTAGTATGGAATATAAATTTGGATTTCAATAAGATATTCAAAATGATTTAAATGCATTGGGATAATTTATACGGAATTTGAAATACAAAAATACATGAAAATCCGTAGTGACTGCCTAGATCATCGGAGACTCGGAGGGCTTGCCACCAGGATCACTCCCGGTGTTTTTAAGCATTGTGCAGGTGTCCGGGGGCGGCTAGCTACCAGCAGCACCATCTCTCTTGCTCCAGACGAAATCCACAACTCAGATCCAGATCTACGGCCGAGATCTGTCTCTTCCACCATAAACACCAATTTTTCACTTTCGTGACCGATGTGGGACTAACACCACTTTTTCTTTTTTTTTTCTCCTCTTTTTTCTTTGCTTGTGGGTTGTTTTATTTTCCCGAATTTTTTTTTGCTTTGTTTTTTTTCTCGGTTTGTTAGCTTTTTTTTCTCTCGATTTTTTCTTGTTTAATTTAATTAAGTGGCTGTTAATTGGATTTCTTTTTTTTTGTTCAATTGAATTAAGATCAATTTTGTTTAATTAGTTTTTTTTTGTTTTCTTTGTCTTAATTAAATTAATTAAGATAATTAAATAAGATAATTTGTATAATTTATTTTTTGGGGGTTTAATATAACATTAAGAGTAAGATTTAATTAAGCCCTAATTAAGATTAGGGGTTAAGCTATAATTCCTATGATTAATTTCAAGCCAAACAAAAAAGTCAATAATGTTTTAAATAATTTTCGCTAGAGTATTACTACAACTTAAACAAAGGTAACATTCAATTCCAGCTACAATGAATCTACATCCAATCAAGGCTATTTCAAAAAATCAAATCCACTTTTTTTTTTCCGGCGAATCTGACCATTCGATCTTTAAAAAAAAAAAAAAGGACGATACATGTTGTATCGTCCGACTTTATTTTAAAAAAATCAAATAATTGAAACGATACATGTTGTATCGTCCGACGTTATTAAAAAAAAAAAAAATAATTGGGACGAGAAATATTTTTCCGTCTCTTATAATTTGAGAATCGCAATTTCGTTTCTCAAAAATGAGAAGCGACTGTAGCAATTTTGTCAAAATATGGCAAAATAGCAAACGACTGCAGCGTCTTATTTCTCAAAAAAATGGCAAATTGGTAAATATAGCAAACTACTGTGGATGCTCTAAGGATGAAAAAAAATTCAAATACACCTTGTTTACTAAGATCTTCTTTTCGTAACAAACCTACCTTTGAATTGTCAAAGTGGGTTTATTTTCTCTTGTCTAGCTCTATCAACAGCGACCATAATCAAGCTAACCCGTTCTCTTTGCCTTCTCAGTATTATTATTTAACAATAAGAGTTTGACAAAATCAAACCTCTCGTGCATAACATAGTTTATATTCAACTTATTCGTTACTTTCACATTACTATAAACTAGTAATTTAAACTTGCAATACACGTTTTAATAAATATAATTTTTTTAAAGTAAAAAATTTACTTTCAAATTACTATAAACTAGTAATTTAAACTTACGATATACGTCTTCGTAAATATAATTTTTTTAAAAGTAAAAATTCAGACGTAGTTTATGTATGAATCTAAGACATCATTTATAATAGTTATACACGTGTCTTGAACGCGTTGATAGATTTGCAAATGACACTAAGGTTTTCTCCCATTATAATATTACTAGTAATATACATGTGCAATGCACGTATTAATTTATTTAAAAAAAATGTAAAATAAGAACTCTACTTTACACGTGTGATGCATATCTTAATAAATATGATCATATATTTTTAAAAGTAAATATGAAGACTATAATGGGAGAGTTAAGAGTTGCACGTAAGTAGGTAGATCTACAAGTCCAACTCTTCCATTATAATAGTTATTATATATTATATCTCTAATATTATAATGGGAGAGTTGGAGTTGTAATGTTGTCAACATACAAACCCGTGCGTTGCACGTGCAACTCTAACTCTCTCATTAATTACAACAAAAACAAACAAATAAAAAAAATTCCACGTATTTAAAATGTGCAACACATGTGCAGAAATTTTACAATATTTTTTTAACACTAAACATACACATATATTGTACGTACAACTCAAATTATACTTATAAACCCGTGCATTGCACGTACAAATTGTAGTTTTTCCTTCAAAATAATTTTACCCATTACATGCAACGCACGTCCAACTCCAAAACTATTTCTTAACACGTAAATCGCACGTGAAAATCCTCCAACTCTTATTAAAACGTGCATCGCACGTGAAAAATACTAGTTATAAATAGATAGATAGATAAATATATAGTAATTTACATGTGTGATGCACATTTAATATATTAAAAAAAATTAAAGTAAAAAATCTGATGTAGTGAGGACTCGAAACTGAGACCTCCTTCATATTAGTTATGCACGTGCAATGCACGCGTTGGTAGATTTACAAATGACACTAAGGCCTTCTCCCATTATAATATTAGAGATTAGAGATATTATTAGAGATTTACACATGTGCACATGTCTTAATAAATATAGTTTTTTTAAAAGTAAAAATTCAAAAGTAGTTTGAGTTTGAACCTGAGACCTTATTTATAATAGTTATACACGTGCGTTGTACGCATTGATAGATTGACAAATGACGCAAAAACATTCTCCCATTATAATATTAGTGATTCGTGACTAAAGATGTGACATCCTTCAAAATTTATATATTGATCTCATATACATATTTGTATTTTTACAAAATAAAATTAAAAATAAAAATACTTTGTATAAATTCACAATTTAATTATGAATCATTTGCTTTAATCCACATCATCAAAATCACACCCTAAAATCCCCAAACTACCCCCTTCCAATTTCCTAGCAACCCTCTCTCCCCTCCCTCTATTTATAACAACCTCATCCTTTTTCCTCCCAATTGATTTCCTCTCTCTAAGGTTTCATTTCTCTCTCTTAAAACCCCAAATCCACGTCATCACCGTCAACCTCGAAATCCATGGACAACTCTGCCACCTCCACCGCCGTCGCTGCCGCCGCCACCACGAGCGTCATCTCGTGCGGGAAGTTGGAAGGTGTGGCGAACTGACTCGGTGCCACAGTCACCTCCGCCTTCTTCGCCTTCCTCGACTGCTGCTCCTTCATCAATCTCACCACCACCGAAGTCGACGAAAATGATGTCACCAACGACAAGAAGATTCTTGATTCGGTGGTCGAGGATGCGGAGAAGAAGGATCTTGTGAAGTGAAGAAGATTCTCTCTTTCAGATGGCTTAAGGTGTGGGACGCCCTTCGTCAACAGATCCGTAACCTTGACGATACTGGAGCTCGGTACCATCTTCGACAGTCTCGGGGTCCCTGTTACCACGAAACCCTCGACTTCTTGGACTTCGGATCTAAAGTCCCTTCAGAGCCACCCTGGGGCGCCCTCTTCTTCTTTGACTGTTGGGCAACTATTTTCTCTAGCTCGGCCCACCTCCGCTCGATCGCTGCATCGTCCATTGCTGCAAGAAAAAGCTAAGTTGTAAGGACGAAGGGAAAAAATGCAAAAATAAAGGAAACAAAAAATATATAGGGGTTGGCAGGGATCAGTCCAATCCGGGCAAGGTGCCATTCACGCATGGTCTACCAACGAATACTTTTGCCCCCATCGACCTTCCTCACATCACCCCGCTCATCTTCCATAAGCTCCTTCCCCTTTGGAGGCTTCGGGTTTGGTTTGTAGAAAGCCCATGTGGTTGGGATATCCCACGGGGTCGGGCTACAAATGATGAAGTGTCGATTCGTCCAACCCTTAATTGAGTTCGGCTGACCATGAACGAACCCGGTGGTGGGGACGAGGGGAGATGTAATATATACACTCGTGAGTCGAAGATGAACTCACACCGAGGGCGGCTTGAAAATACTTCAGCCTCAGCGGCACACCCCTCTTTTCACTTAGCAGCATATAACACACAAACTGCTTCCAAGAATTAGGTTCGTACCCGTACTACATGAGACTCAGACCGGCCCAGTTCACCACCTCCTTCATGAATGGATGCAAGGGAAACCTTATCCCTGAATCAAACACATCAACTGGGAACATGCAGAACCACTCGGACAATGTGTCGGCCGATCGAAGCCTAGCGTTCGGCACCATCAACTCGTACTCCGAAGGTATGAAGTATCTCACCCTTATCACCATGAGGCTCTGTTCATCATCGATCTTTAGCTTTTGCCTGCTCGGGGAGGAAGGATGCACTTCGTATCAAACCTTATCTTCGAGATCGTCCGGGTACATCCTAATCGAGCCCGTTTCTGAAGATAGGGAACGTCCAACCCGTGTTTGGGGAGAAATTCAGATGGATTCGCATGACTGTCTGGAAGGGCCCACTTTCGCCTACTCTCCGAATAACCTTCGGCTTAAATGGTTCGGTTTGCGGACTACGGGAAGTTTTGTCAGAAGAATCATCCTCCGCGTCACCTCCCTCACCAACCTCTTCCACAACGTCCTTATCCTCCTCATCTCTTCCCTCGTCATCCACTTCCCCGCACCAACAACTTCTACCTCTTCAACACCTTCTTCCGAGTCACTCGACTCCACGACGAAGGGCTTGCATACCGTGAGCAGCTCGGGATTATAGGCTATCTTTCCCTCCTCAAACACTTCCCAGTTCAAGGAATTGCTGAGATGGTTGGCATCGCCAAGGTCGGACGTGGAGGCCGATGAATTAGACTGAGCCGTCGACATAATATTAAAAGTACTAACCTGATCGTTGGTGTCGGAAAACTCACCGGAGAAACTACCGTCGTTGACTGAACATTACCTAAAGAGAGAAGCTCTAGAAGTTGGAGAGAGAGAGGGCAAAGTGAAAAATGAGATTGGGGGGGGGGGGGGGTGGAGGCATATATAGGCAAAGGAGGAACGCCTCGAAAACCACAAAGCAATCTCAACCATCTGATCATGATACAACGGTGGATGTGATTTCAATGCTTCGATTTCCACAACCGTGACGTCATGGGATCACGTGCTGAACACGTGCTAACTATAATAATAAATAAAAAATCATCGATGCCTCGATTTCTACAACCGTGACATCGGCCTCACACATGCACTACACATGTCCACAACATCCACAGCAAGTATACACTCAAGTCTATCACGCTCGAAGATCGACATGAACCTCGAGCTAGCTACTGGCTTTCTCACAAGTCTATCACGCTCGACGCTCGGCATGAACCTTGAGCTAGCCACTGGCTTCCTTACAAGCCTATCACGTTCGACGCTCGGCATGATCCTCGAGCTAGCTACTGGCTTTCTCGCAAGCCTATCACGCTCGACACTCGGCATGAACCTCGAGCTAGCTACCGGGCTTTCTCGCAAGCCTATCACACTCGACACTTGACATAAACCTCGAGCTAACAACTTGCTTTCTCACAAGCCTATTACGCTAAATGCTCGGAATGAACCTCGAGCTAGCTTTTGGCTTCCTCACAAGCCTATCACACTCGACATAAACTTCGAGCTGGCTGCTGGCATTCTTTGCCTATCATGCTCGATGCTCGACGCTCAACATGGACTCCGAGCTAGCTACTGACTTTTTCACAAGTCTATCACGCTCGACGCTCAGCATGAATTTCGAGTTGGCTATTGGCATTCTCAGCTTATCAGGCTCGACGTTCGACGCTCGATATGGACTTCGAGCTAGCTACTGGTTTTTTCACAAAGTCTGTCACGCTCGCGTTTGGCACGATCTTCGAGTTGGCTATTGGCATTCTCAGCCTATCACGCTCAACGCTCGACGCTCGGCATAGACCTCGAGTTAGCTACTGACTTTTTCAAAGCCTATCATGCTCGACGCTCGGCATGAACTTCGAGTTAGCTGTTGGTTTTCTCAGTCTATCACGCTCGATGCTCGACGCTCGGCATGGACCTCGAGTTTTCTCAGCCTATCACGCTCTGTAACACCCTGTAGTTTCTAAAGTATAAATATACTAGGTTTGCCCATTGACACGTGCCCACGGCATGTCTTCGGAACGGTGCACCTTATTTGATCATATAAAATAGTTTTGGATGTCTAGCAAATTAATTGAAGTAGCAAACATATTATATAAGAAACTTTTGGGGTCCAGCTAAAAATATATTATATGATTTTTTTTTGATTTTTTTGAACTATTTTTAAAGCTATTAAATTTTTATTTTTTTTTAGTTTTTAAATTTTTATTTTTTAAAAAATTTTATTTTCTTAATTTTTTGAATGGAAGAGGGAGGGAGAGAGAGAGAGAAAAAAAATTTAAATAAATATAGGAGTTGTTTTGGGTGGGGGATTTGAATTTGAGTTTTGGAGGGAACTTTTGGGGGGGAAATATATTTTGTGAGGTTAGATCTAGGCCTTTGATTTTTGAGGGGATTGAAAGAGAACCACTTGATAGCTTTCTTTGTGTTTTATTATTATTATTATTATTATTATTATTATTATATATATATATATATATGTGTGTGTGTGTGTGTGTGTGTGTGTGTGTGTGTGTGCAAATAGTACCATATCGGTAAGAAACTATAATATAATAATATATAAATAACAAAGCCTATGATTATATATATATATATATATATATATATATATATATATATATATATATATATATATATATATGCAAATAGTACCATATCGGTAAGAAACTATAATATAATAATATATAAATAACAAAGCCTATGATCAAGAGTCACCTAATCTGTTAACCACATTTTGAGAGGTAGCTAGTGGTGGGCAGTTGTACTACATAGTATCTTCTAAATTGTATAAATTTTCTGAGCTAGCGGCAGGGGCGTTACACGCTCGACGCTCGGCATGAACTTTGAGTTGACTACTGGCTTTCTAAGCCTAGGATGCTCGACGCTCGACATGAACTTCAAGCTGGCTACTGGCATTCTCAGCCTATCACGCTCGATGCTCGACGCTCCGCATGGACTTTGAGATAGCTACTGGCTTTTTCACAAATCCTATCACGCTCGACACTCAGCATGAACTTCGAGCTGACTACTGGCATTCTCAGCCTAGCACGCTTGATGCTTGACGCTCGACACTTGGCATGAACCTCTAGTTACCGACTGGCTTTTTCACAAAGCCTATCACGTTCGATGCTCGGCATGAACTTCGAGCTAGCTATTGGCTTTCTTAGCCTATCACGCTTGACGCTCGACATGAACTTCGAGTTGGCTACTGCCTTTCTTATCACGCTCGATGCTCATCATGGATCTCAAGCTAGCTATTGCTTTCTCGGCCTATCATGCTCGATGCTCGGCATGAACCTTGAGCTGGCTACTGGTTTTCTAAGCTTGGCACGCTCAATGCTCGGCATGAACTTCGCGCTGGCTATTGGCATTCTCAGCCTATCACGCTCAACGCTCGACGCTCGGCATGGACATTGAGCTCGCTACTGGCCTTTTCACAAAGCTTATCACGCTCGGCGTAGGACGCTCAGCATGAACTTGGAGTTGGCTATTGGATTTCTCAGCCTATCACACTCGACGTTCGACACTCGACGCTCGGCATGGGCTTTGAGCTAGCTACTGGCTCTCTCACACGTCCAGGCTCGATGCTCGGCCTTAGGCGCCCCACCCTGGTCGCCGAAGATAAGAGGATCGGGGCTCGATGTCACACCGCTCGGCCTCGACCTCGTTACACCCTTCGTGGGGATCTTGTTCTTGAGCGCTCTGATGGCTGACATGCTCACGGGATTAGGCTAGTCCTCGATGGCTGGTACATACAACTCTCCGGGAATGGGGGGCTTATGATGTGGGTAAATAATCTAGCGCGATCAGTGCCGTCTAATCCCTTCAAAATCTGCTCATCTCTTATCATCAGGCCAAAGGATCCAAATGGGTATTCTGCTAGTTCAAGTCCACAGAGAAATGGGTCAACTCGGCCCATTATGGTTAGGGCTCCCACTCTCTCTACCTATAAATACCAGAACCCCTCCCCCTTTCTACAGGTAATGAATTTTTCTCACCTAAACCCTAGTTTTCCTTTCTTCCAATTACTGATTAGATCGTCGGAGGGCCTGCCACCAGGATCATTCCTGGTGTTTCTAGGCATTGTGTAGGTGTCTGGGGGGCCACCTACCAGCAGCACCACCTCTCTTACTCCAAACAAAATTCACACCTTCGATCCAGATTCGCAGCTGAGATCTGTCTCAGACCTGTCTTTTCCACAATAAACACCCCTTTTCGATATGGGACTAACACCACTTTCTCTGGGGTTTTTTTTTGCATGTGTTTTTTTTGTGGTTTGTTTGTTTGTTTGTTTTCAGTTTGTTAGCTTTTTTTTTCTTTCTTTTTTTTTCCGTTTAATTTAATTAAGCGGCTCTTAATTGGATTTCAGTTTTTTTTAATAATTGAATTAAGATCAATTTTATTTAATTATTTTTTTTTGTTTTCTTTGATTTAATTTAATTAATTAAGATAATTAAATAAGATAATGTGTATAATTTATTTTCTTAGGTTTAATTTAACATTAAGAGTAAGATTTAATTAAGCCCTGATTAAGATTAGATGTTAAGCCATAATTCCAAGGATTAGTTTCCAGTCAAACAAAAACTCAAACTCATGAATGTTTTAAATAATTTTCGCTATAGTATTACTACAACTCAAACAAAGATAACATTCAATTCCAGCTACAGTAAATATACATCCAACCAAAGCCATTTAAAGAAATCAAATCCATAAATTTGTTTTCGTATTTATCTCTTCATTGATTTCTTTTACATCCAACCAAACCATCCCAAAGGATGAAAAAATGTTCAAATACGTCCTTGTTTACTAAAATCTTCTTTTCATAACAAACCTACCTTTGAATTGTCAAAATGGGTTTATTTTCTCTTGTCCAGCTCTATCAATAGCGACCATAATGAAGCTAACCTGTTCTCTTCGCCTTCTCAGTATTATTATTTAACAATAAGAGTTTGATAAAGTCAAACCTCTCGTGCATAACATAGTTTATATTCAACTTATTCTTACTTTCAAATTACCATAAACTAGTAATTTATACTTGTCATACACGTCTCTATAAATATAGTTTTTTAAAGAAAACATTTAGACGTGGTCTGAATTTGAGCCTAAGATATTATTTATAATAGTTATGCACGTGTTGATAGATTTACAAATGTCACTAAGATTTTCTCCAATTATAATATTATTACTAGTAATCTGCACGTGCGATGCACATTTTAATTATTATATTTATATAGTAAATATTAAGACGTAATCTAGCCTCGAACCTGAAACCTCCCATTACTCATCACATACTCATTACAAATTACTCCTAGTGACATAAACTTTTGTTTTATATAATTATCATTTTTGTAAATAATTATGTCGTAAATAAATT
Organism: Hemerocallis citrina; assembly: GCA_017893485.1. Lineage (NCBI taxonomy): Eukaryota > Viridiplantae > Streptophyta > Magnoliopsida > Asparagales > Asphodelaceae > Hemerocallis > Hemerocallis citrina. Next base: position 222,122,349 of record CM030365.1, read on the forward strand.
TGTACTTTGAGGGGATTATGGTAACTAACTGTTGAGTAAATGAATGGTTAATGTAACTCCCACTTAAAAATAAATGGTTGAGATTAGATGGTTGCATATCTACAAATGACACCTCAACTATATCTCATTATAATATTAGAGATTATTAGAGATTTACACGTGTGATACACGTCTTAATAAATATAATTTTTATAAAGTAAAAATTCAGAAGTAGTCTAGGTTTGAACCTAAGACCTTATTATAATAGTTATGCACGTGCGTTGCACGCGTTGACGGATTGTCAAATGACACTAAGACCTTATCCCATATTATATTACTAGTATTTTTCACGTGAGATGCACGTTTTGGTAAGAGTTGAATTTTTTTTACGTGTAATATGTGTTAAGAAATAGTTTTGAAGTTGGACGTGCGTTGCACGTAATTGGGAAAAATATTTTGAAGAAAAAGCTATGTTTTGTCCGTACAACGTACGTATTTATAAGTATAATTTGAGTTGTACGTGCAACATATGTGTTACTGTGTATATTTGGTGTTAAAAAATATTGAAATTTATTTTACACATACGTTGTACATTTTAAATAAGTAAAATTTTGTTGTAATTAATGGGAGAGTTTTAGTTACAAGTACAATGTACGGATTTGTATGTCGACAAATTACAACTCCAACTCTTCCATTATATATAGAAAAAAGAGAGATAATATTAGAGATTAGAGATGCTGACTTCAAAACTTATATATTGATCTCATATATATATATATTTGTATTTTTACGAAAAAATAATAATAATAATTCTTTGTATAAATTCACAAATTAATTATGAAATTATTTGCTTTAATTTGCTTTAATCTACGTCATCAAAATCACACCCTAAAATCCCCAAACTACCCCCCCCCCCCCCCCCCCCAATTTCCCAGCAACCCCCTCTCCCCTCCCTCCATTTATAACAACCTCATCCTTTTCCCTCCCCATATATTTCCTCTCTCTAGGGTTTCATTTCTCTCTCTTAAAACCCCAAATCCACGTCATCATCTTCAACCTCGAAATCCATGGACAACTCCGCCACCCCCACCACCACTGCCGCCGCCGCCACCACGAGCGTCATACCGTGCGGGAAGCTGGAAGGCGTGGCGAACTGGCTCGGCGCCACCGTCGCCTCCGCCTTCTTCGCCTCCCTCGACCGCTGCTCCTGCATCAACCTCACCACCACCGACGTCGACGACAGTGACGTCACTGAAGACAAGAAGATTCTTGATTCGGTGGTCAAGGATGCGGAGAGGAAGGATCTTGTGAAGTGAAGAAGAGAAGATTCTCCCTTTCCGATCGCTAGCTGTAATTTCTTAGTATAGATATAGATATAGATATGTGAGTGATAGGAATCCCAGTGTTGTGAAAAAGTTGGGATCTTTTCACGTATAATAGGTGAAAGATCAAAAGTGATGTTTGTGATGTTGCTCGGTCGATTTGAATGTTTTTTGGTAGCGATTTTGTAGATTTACGAGCACGTGTGATGATACATGTTATCTATATGAAATTAGGTTGTCATCATTGATATACGAGATATTTGATTGTCAGTGATTTAAATTATGGAAAGAAGCTTGTGGATTACTGTCCCATATCCATTGAATATGCTCTTAGTGAATTAACTTCTCATTCAGTTGCTGTCCCATATCCATTGAATATGCTCGCTCTTACTGCATTCGCAATTGGCCTTCTCGAGGGAATATAAACCTGAAACATGGTTGGTATTCAGAACTGGTTGTTGTAATTCTGTGTGCTGTTTTCCGAGGTGTTCAACAAAACAAAATTTCATTTGAAGAGCTGCTTTTAAGTTATGTTTGTTATTCCAAACCTGGATCATACATGCCATTTTCTGTTCTGATACAGTCTTAATCTTTATGCATCCAACTCAAGAGTATTCTATTCTATTCAAGTATTAATGTATCGGTAGTCCAGGAAACCCACCAGATTCTAAAAGAACTAGTAAGAAAACTGTATACAACTTAAATTATGTTGGTATTAAAGTTTTAGACATATCTGCAGAGGGCAATTTTTCTGAATGGACCCTAAAAAGAAAAATCTCACTCAAATCGACCCCAAGCTTGAAAATTTCGCTAGAATCGAGACATCTCACATGCCATGTAGTCATGTCGGGGTCGATACAGTTCTAGCTTGGATTGCTAATGTAGAAGCCGCACTTTCAAAGGCCGGGTTCTTTGTTGCCCAAACAAAACAAAACAAAACAAAAATTCCCAGGTAAAAGGTTTGACACGGAAGCCACCGTTCCCAAGTGCGGGCTCATTCAAAAAATTTCAAGTTAAAAGTTAACGCTAGAACCGATATTTCAAAATGCTGTTTCATTTGTTAAAATTACAGAATTAATCCCCCATTTAAAATCCAAATTATTAAGGAAGATTCTTCATCGATCTAGTGAGATTAATAAGTGATCAACAACTGCTTACTCTCTAGTGTATGGATTCAGCCCATATAAATTTTTGGGAGTAAATAAGAGATAATTAATAGTTTTCCTTAATTACCCCTACAAATTCCATACTGCATCCTTTTATAATTAGGTAATAACTTTTTGGCGATTAATTGAGTTACAGTGATATCAAATTCATCAATTGTTTGTGTAAACCATCTCGACCAAGTAAATCGCAGTGCTTTTGTAAATAGGATAAATGTTCATGCAACTATCTGAACCTAAAAGTGATCAACAAAACATGCAGAATTGTGGAGTTCATGCAAAAGAAATTCATACCAGGCTTCACAATTTCTCTGATATAAAACTAAAGCAGCACACGAAGTGTAATATAGTTGGCACTAGTCATGGTACAATTAACGTGACTCAATCACAAAATAAATACATGAACATAATATAAATGATCAAAAAGAAAACCTACTATCTTATTATTATCCCTAATATTGAAGCTCAGCAAAAGAAACCCATGTAGAGCTTTTTCTAATTCATCAAACATAAGGTACTGTATAACAAAAGAACAAAACGAAGAACAAAACTACATTAACTGTTAGAAACTAAATGTATATAGAGTACCATCCTTATTCAACAAACCATAACTTACAACTTTAGTTCAACAGCATGGCTTACTCAGAAGGAAAGATATACTTAACACCGCCTAAATTTTCCTTCGCTGAACTAACACCATGGAGAGAGCCAGCTAGAAAAAGGTCCATAGAATGGGCATTCGCGAAAGCAAACCATCAGTCCACCCTCTCAAGAATATCGTCAAGGATTGAACTTTCAACTCGATGCCTTAGTCATTGCCTTCTCATGCAAAGACAACCTGTTCTCACGGGCAGGCAAATCTTTCGGTGTTGGATCACTTGGTCGCCCCATTGGGACAACAGAACCCAGGTTAGGATTTAATGTCTCCACCGAGGTGAGTGGTTTCTGTACATATTCTTGGGTTGCAATTCCTGGATCCAACACCGGGATTTCACCCATTAGCGTCCTGACAGCAAACTCTATACAGGGGTCAGGGAATATACTTGGTCGCCCCACAGGGAGAACAGAATCCGGGTTAGGGTTTGATGTCTCCACCGAGGTGAGCTGTTTCTGTACAAATTCTTGGACTGCCATTCCTTCATCCAACACCGGGATTTCACCCGTTAGCATCTTGACAGCAAACTCTATGCAGGGGTCGGTCCAGAAATCCCCTAAGGGTGCTTCAAGCATAGATGATGATGGCTTATTTTCAGAAGTATTTCCTGTTTCAACCTTTTGATTTCCAATGCGGGCTTCCTCTAAATTGTCAATACCTTCAGGCTTTTCAAGAGGCAATGGTTCTTTATATTCATTACAGGAAGCAATAGAAGCTGGCTGGTGAGGAGTGCAGCGGGTTATTAGAAGCTGGCTTGGTTCTTTATTTTCATTACATGAACCATTAGATGCTGGCTGGTGAGATACAAAGCGGTTTATCAAGCCAATAGTAGGAGCTGGACCTTTCAACTTATATCCAGTTTCAACCTTTTGATTTCCGAATGATGCTTCCTCTGAATTGTCAACAATCTCAGGCTTTTCAAGAGGCAATACTTCTTTATTTCCATTACATGCTCCATTTGAAGCTGGTTGGAACAAAGGGCGTGGAATTATTAAGTCCCCAGTAGGAGCTGGATCTAACCCCGCTAGCCGTTTTGATGAACGTCTAGGCAAGCTGATTGTTTCTCCTTTGCTTTTTCTCTGCTTCCTTTTTGCTTGGGAGACTGCGGTTATCTCCTTTGATGGTTCCAATAATTTCTCTGCAACCTTTGGTTGTTCAAGTAACTCTTTGGTTTCCTTCTTTACGTTATCTTCGGACTGAGCGGCAGGTTGGGAGGGTTCTACAGTTGCCACCCCTCTCTTTGTTTCTTGTTCTCCATGCTCGAAAGTGTCTACCAAATTGTCATTTGCAGAATTTGATACCTTTCTTCTCTTTGTATTAGGCTTTTCATCTTTGTGCTCAATGTCTGGAGAAGAGTTCAACTTGACCTTTTGCAGACCTACAACAGTAAGAACTTAAATTAAAGAGATGAGAGGGAACTTTATGCCTGAAAGGTTCAGAACTACACATAATTTCTGTAGAGCAAGTTGAAAACAACTCAGTTCACTCCTCCAATACTCTTGTTGAGATTTATACTACTTTACCAACAGTTTCTATTAAAAAAAGAGGGGAAAAGACTGTTACGAGTAACTAATAATTTAGCAGTTGTGAATGCCACTATTTGAAAGTGAGCAAGAAAGTCCTACTTGCACCATTAAATGACGATTAATATATATATATCGGGTGAGAATGCATGTGTGTGGCTACAACCTGGTTCAAAAAATAAATAAAATAAAAGGTTAAGAGATTTACATTCACGAGAGGCATTATCAGGAGGTGGTAATGGTACTTTGTCAGGGGATTTGTCAATCTCCATTTCCATCTCTCCCCTTAACAATGGGGCCTCATCAGCAAAAAGGGCTCGTCTTGCAGAATGTTCTAGAGATTTCAGTTCTTTAAGTGGAATAGGAGGCTGTTGATAAAAGAAGTCAGCAAGAAAAGGGGAAAAATTAATAAACCAGTAAAAATGAACACTGCATAATCACATATCATTAATTCTATACTGAAAGAAGGGTTTTCTTTGAGGCGAAATACTGACAGAAGAGTAATACAAGCGCACAGATCACATGGATAATCAATCCTATATATGATGTAATGGTATATGAGTATAGGTCGATTAGAAAATATATCAGCTTAACAAGATACCCTGTCAATCTCTACTAACAATCGATGTACTGGCTAGTGAACTGAACATAAATATGTATCATGCCCATGGTAATTGAACCAATTCCACTCAGAAATGGTCAATCCTGAGGAAATTAATAACTTAGCCGAGAGGTAATACTTACATTGTGATCATGTCAAAGTGAATACATGACTAAGATGAGCAATACAAGGCATCAAACCTTTAGAAATTTAGTGGAAGGAGGCATTTGGCCTATCCTGGGGACTGAACTGCAAACCTCTCCACTAGCCGTGTACAATATGTGTGATCCACAGTAAGTTAGGGTAAAAGCTCAATCTATACAACTAATAATAGCTATCACTAACAGGATTGGAAGATTATTAAATCTACATGTAATGCATATAGTAAATATATGATAGTTAAATCAATAATAGAAATAACAAGATGAACATAATATAATTTAACTCTAAGAGTGAATAATATATAACCGTTTTATTTTGTAACATTATCATTACAGCCCACAAGCTAGATCAAGGAAGCTGTGTTTTGACAACAAGTAGTAAAATGTGTTGAATTTATATGTTGACCTTAAAACTTGAACTCGGTCGCAGCTCAGTCAGAGAAGGATACTAAGGTAAGAATGCCAACATCTAAATACAAACATACATAAGAAAATTTACAAAATGATAGATTTTACTAAGAGCAAACAGACTGTAAAACAATTATGCAAGAATTAAGTCTCCACAAACTATACTAGTTGGAAGTAAAACTTGCAATATACATCTTAGTATCAATACTTTGCAATTACACATTGTCTCACAAAACCAATTAGATTAATCATGATGGAAAATAATTTATTTTATTACTCTGTTAGCGACTGAATAAATGGAAATTTGGCATTTGCAGCTTCAAACCTCCAGCTAATAATAAAATATATCCATAAGTGACAAAAAGATTGGTGTCTAGGTGCATAAATTTCGAGAATAGTTAAATGGAATAGTCTAAAAAGCAACAACCCAACATATTGGGCAGGGTAAAGAGTTAGATATTGAGAAGATGAACTTACAGGGGATTCCTTTTCTATGGAGTACATCTCACTGACACTTATTTTCCTATGCCCAAGTGCATATTTACTGAGTTCACCAGTTTCCGCGTAATGAATAGCTTCCTTAAGGGAGCGAAATACATATCCATTGACTGGATCAGTATAATACTGTAACAAACAGGTCAGTCAGAGTAGGTTTACTTCAGATATAAAGCAATAGCAGGAAAAGAAACTTTCACTGTAAAAAAGAAATAATAGAAGTATTAATAGATCTATCGAGGAACTTACCTAGTCAAATGAACCAACTATGTAGTAAAAGCTATAAAATTAAATGACAATTAGACAAAAAGCAAAAGCAAAAACAAAAACGATCAAGCAATGATAAAAACACACTTGTTTAATTACAAGCACCATTTCTAAGTTGAAATTCAGGGAGACGAATATGACAGCAGCAAGCAAATTAACTGTGTACACAACCCTATCAAAAATTCAATACTCAGAGAATGCTAAAAACTAGTTAAGTGTTTGTGCACGTGTATGTATCAGATTTTTAAAAAATGTGAACTTATTAAATTTGTTGTTGAGGTTTAAACTTAGAGTTGAATCCTTGAACAATAAAATATCCAAGGGAGATATGTATCTACATTGTCTTTCTGGTGTGTCGATGGAGAAAAGACATGTCTGAGATATCCATAATGACAAGGATACTTTTACTGTATAATAACTTTCAACTTGTTTTGAAACTTACTGTACAAAAAAAATTTCGTTTTTTGGAAACTTTTGACTAAATTATTTAAAAGCACCGTCTACTCCTTATGGAACGTCTACCATTTTGGATTAAATGAAAGGTCACAGCCGTTACATGCATCTGCAAGTAGGCATGTACACTTCTAATGTGGCAGGTGCCTAACAGATAACAGACTACAGTTCTCAGATTCAGTACCAATGGTATAATCACGATTGCAGGACAACTTCAGTATCAATCAAAACATATACTAAAAGATTTTAGACGAAAAGAAAAGTAAAGTTGCAAAAACTAGTACCGGGTCTTTCTTGACCCTGCCTTGAGAATTCCTGAGCATTGTCTCTTTAATCCAGCCTTGAGGTAGCCCATCTGGGGAGTACTCAATTTGAGCAATGGCCTGCAGATATACTGGAAAATCAGGAAAATCCATCTCATGCTGAGGGGGTTCAAGAAAATAAAGAATTGAATCAAAGCTGCAGCAAGGAACACATAATTAAAGAAGCTTTGAGAAAGCACATACATTATCAGTTGCGTTTGCTTTAAAGTGTCCTTTCTCTGTGGATGTTGGAGTGTAGAGCTTTCCCGATTTGAGAAAGCGAAACACATCTCCCTTTGAATAGAACCTCGATCCAGTGAATGGGTCGAAGTAACACTAAAAAAAGTAGTAATGAACCATATCAGGAATGGATCAAAGCAACACGAAAAAAAGGTAGTAATGAACCATATCAGGTATTTTATACACAAGACATCTATAAACTAGAAGTAGTTATTTAAGCAAATGGTTATAGTCTATATTGCACCTCAAGGGGTCTGCATAGTTCTCTTTACTAGATTATAAGTCTTTGTACATGACCATACAATAGATAAACTTCTTAAGATTTATGCATAAATATGGATAAGATACAGTCGTAACATTGTAATATGGAGATTCTTGGAACAAGGCTACGAAATGACAACTATCTATAAAGCAATATATTCTAAGAGAGTAAAGAAAAGTATTTTCCCAGGTTCAAAACCCTCTTTCGAAATCAGTCTTATTACTTTTGGTATTGAAAGCAGTATCGTATCAGAGTACCAAGGCTTTTTTTGGGTATCAATAGCTTCTTAGTTTAAGGGTATGTGCAAATGCACAGGAATTTGGTTTAGCTATTGGATGAAAAAGGACTCCAACAACTACAACTTTAGTTATAAGTAAAGTTGATTAATCCTGAAGAAAAAAAACAGAAAGGTGTGACAGAGAATAGTTCAGAGTCAGAAGTTAAGAGAAAATAAGATCAGTAATACAGAAGATGGCAAAACATGTGTAAAAGGTTAAAGGATAGTAGTTGGGCATGAATGAGATCACATACTGAGTGGGGGCAATATATAACTTTAAAAAGGTAATAATGAAGAAATAATTAGTATGACTTACATATACGAAACTAGTTTTTAGCACATGCAAAGGATGTTCAAGGATCCACATCTTATTGGTACACTATGTGCGCGCACGCGTGTTGGTGTGAGTGTGTGAGTGTGTTTTGGATGTGTAGCTATGATCTTGTTCCAAAAACTTTTAAAGTTACAAAAAATACATTTTCTAAGAAAAATTATAAGGCGTACATACAAAGAAATATCTTTTAAGATAAAATAGTTTATTGCATAAGAAAAATAATGCACCGGAAGATATGCTTTCAGAGAAAAAGTAACACATATTTTTCAAAAAGAAAGAACAATTTGAGGTGAGGATATTTAGCCCAAAAATATCTTTGAACTAGACTAATATTATTGTAATATTGGTAAGGAGTTTCTACAAATTATTTAAAAGGAGAGGGTTTTAAGTGTATAAGAGATGGTCAAGGACTTGAAAAATATTGATGATCACATGAGGGTCTAGTTATACTTTTCTCTTAATTAAACTAAAGAAAGGCTGAACTTTTTTATCATTAAATTTAAAAAGGGCCCATCATTTAGCTAGTAAAGACTAAATGACAATCGAGTATGTAGAGTGGTAACCAATTGTGAATTGTGATTGTGGGGTCAAATTTCAATTAACCCCTTCCAAAACCCAATATTACATAAATATTTAAACTACATCTCCTGTTTTTTTTTCTTTCAAAAGGAAGTGGGGGTCAGCTGACCCCATATCCATCTATGCGGGTCCGCCCATGCATATAAGTCACAGGAATCAACTAACAATCACAAGCTTGAGCAGCAGCATTCAAAAAGAGGGGAAACTTACCTTGTACTTCTGTCCTGCTTTCAGACCACTTAGTCGAGTTTTAATCTCTAAAATCCATCCATGAGGTAGCCATTCTGGTGAACTGGGCCCTTTTTGTACCACCTAACAATAGAGTTCAAATTTTTTTGGTGAAACTAATTACAACCACCATAAGACGATGAAAGAACTTACATTTTGCCTGTTATGTTCAGAAAAAGATGTGTTGTTGGAGTCATGACCATCGAGCTTTGTAACTTCTAAATAGTGCAAGGCATCTTTCTTCGAGTTGAATGTGCACCCAGCAACAGGAGAAATATAATGCTGCAAAATAAAAACTGAATTAACTAATTCCTCAAGTTTAGAGTTCCAACATTTTGAAACAAATTCTTTTAAGTTCACCATATTAACTACATGAACTTTTCCCCATTCTTATAAGTTTTTTAATAATAAGTGAAAATGTTTGAAACATATCTAAAATTACGCATATAATTAAAATTAAAATTCTGGTTATAGAAATCCTGTACCACCACGAGAATAAATGCAATTCAATTTTGCATGAGAAAGACAAGGGTTATCTAGCATTCACACTTTAACAACAAGATTAAGGAAATTTTTAGGTCATCAAAATAGGACCCGAATGCTATTTGATATAACGGGCAAGCAGTAATTAGACCAATTTATTGCATTATCAATATTTTCATCCTAACATTGAATTCAAAATCAATAAGATAGCCAGGGACTAATACATGGCGCAGTGGTTTTTCAATCTAAACAAGCCCAGTAAAATTTCATTAGATTAAGCACTTCCAGATGGCATAAAATTTATCTTTAAAATAAATTTATTATAAAAAAAAGAAAGATACAATCCAAGCACGAATCGTGTTGTTATCTCAGACAATTCACCTCTCCCCCTTTTCCTGTAAGGCCAGAATATTAAAAAGAAAAGAAACAATCCTCAACTGATTTTGGTAAAATTGTATGAATACTTGAGATATTTCATCAAAAAAATTACCTTAGCATTTGATTTATTAATTAACACTTACCCTGCTATATTAGGCATTTTGACCAGTATATCCATCTCAACTATCAAATAACTGGCATGTGTTTGGCAAAAATGCCATATTTTAGAAATTAAGGTATCGAGAAGATATGGGTTCTGAAACTTCTTTAAAGGGGAAAGGTCAAAGAATAATCTCTGAGAAATTAGGCATTAAGGAAAGTACTAACATAAATATATGGTTTTTGACGGAAATACTTATCATCGTGTTTTCACATGAATGGTCAATGAAGCTAGTGTTGGTATATGCATAGGAAATTATGTGGAAGGCAAGTACACTGTTGAAACCTAGAAGAGTAGAGTTGAACGGGAAATATTCCAAGTTAAGCATTGAACAAAATTCCACACGACACAACATTTTGAAAACTGCACTAAAATGGCTAGTATCATGTCAGATGTGTGTCCAACACATGTCAGACACGCATGGGATTCATACACGTGTTCTTGCTTCATAAATTCCAAGCTAAATAAGGGTTCTTGTTTTGTGTAATTCTAAAGATTCCATATTTTTTTTGCCTGAAATTACTTAATCCATCTTCCTAGTACATTTGACAACATTTGCGCATGTCCTTGAAGACCAGTTTGAACAATTTTCCTACTATACATGGTCATTATGTATAAGAAGCAAAATGAAGCTCAAAGTAGTGAGTTCATATATACTTTACATGTTTGACTCCACACATCATCATAATCTTCAAAAATTTAAATTTAAAACTAAAATCAAAATAAAAAGGACATTTATATCCTTTGGTTTTTGGCAACCCCTTTATATTCAAAAAAATTATGGTAGAAGCAAGCAGTCTCTTCTATTCATATCTTCCACCCAAAGTAAAGAACAAAGTCGATTATAGATTTGAAGTAATCACTCTCAACCTAATCAAAGTGATGAGGACATCAATTCTATTTAATTTAGTATTTTATTTCAGTACCATATTTGTTTTTTGGCAATTATAGCCATATGTAATCTTTCTTTTTGCATTAGAATATTTTTGAGATTTTTAGAATCTTTTGAGATTTGTATCAAGATTTATTTTGAGCCTATTTATAGGCCCTGAGATTAATGAGAAAGATATGCTATTCTTGATTTTTTAAAAATTATTGTGTTGAGTTTGCTCTTCATCTTCTCCTTTGTGTGATACAATTGAGATCCAATTTGTTAGGGTTTGTGATAAATCCTAATACACTTTTAGAGTTTGTGATAAGTTCTAAAATCTATCCCCAAATTAAAAAAATTCCCCCAAATATAATACCCAAAACCCTAATCCCCTTTCTCCTCTTCCTCTTCCTCCAAATCCCGACCCTCTCTCTTCTCCTCTGCCTTTCGAAACCCAAAACAGCAACATCCCGAAACCCTAGTCGACCTCGACAACAGCCTCGTCACCAGCCTCGTCACCCCCCGTCGACGCCCCACTCCATCACCACCACTACAACCCATCATCCAAGCCCCCCTCCCGAAAACCCTAATCACCCTTCTAGTCACAGCCGCCATCATCATCCCCTTCCCTGACCCCCACCTCGCCTGCATCCAACCCCTGTCACCCAGTCATTGTCTTCCTCCTTTGCCTCAGTCGTCAGAACCCGTCGATCCCTCTCCACCTCACCTTCATCGACTTCCACCCACCACCCTGTTCCTCCTTCGTCGCCCGTCAGTCGCTACAACCACTTCGACCTCCAGACCAACACCCCGCCGCTCCTCTGCCACAGTCGACGCCGCAACCCAGATCTGCCTGCCCTTGATTTTGGCTGCCATTGCCCTTAAGTTGTTGCTGCCATTGCTATCTCTTTGATTACTGTGTTCTACCCAAGATCTACGCAATTGTTCTTCGAACCCTCGATATACTCTTTCCACTTTTAAATATTTGTGTTATGCTGCTCTGTTATCTCTATCATATTATCTAGTTTAACTGTCGACCACAAATATTGAGATTGAGTATTCTATATGCTTGATTAGAGTACGAATCAATATTGAATCTATTACTTGCTAAGAACACTTAGGAATTTAATTATTGATTGTTGAAGTTGAATTATTAATTGGGATTGTTAACGTGATTCAGTTCTTGAAAATCCATCAAACCAATTAACTGTTCAAAATTTCTAACTTTAATCCGCATTACATGTTGGTAAAATTAATCCTTTAAGATTCTTGAAAATTCTCTACTTAGGGTTAGTTTTACATCATTTTGGTATCAGAGCGAAGGTTCTTAAAACCCTAGTTCTTACATCATTTAGGTATTATTTTTGGATTCATTTAGGATTATTTAGAGTCTTTTATTTTATTTCGTTTTTTTTAGTTCACGTCAGATTTATTTAATAAAAATAATATTAAAAAAATTAGGACACACGACCCCTAGTTTCCACTTTTGGTGAATGCGTCTTCGCAGCATCATCACAGATCCTGACGAGCCTTTCTTATCCCTCCCAAATCACCCAATTACGAACCTTAGACCTACCCGACCTGAAATGGACAACTCTAATATTTCCGCTACCCTAGCTGTCATTCAAGCAACTCTTGCCAATATCAATCAGAGGCTTGATAAAGTGGAATTAAATCAAACCGTTGTCCCTGAGCTTCATGCCAATCGTCAGATCCCTCAAGGGAATGTTCGTGACGATCGACGTCAAGAACGTGACTCTGACGAACAATATAAGAAGAATGTTAAGGCTGACGTTTCCCATTTTGAAGCCACATGGAACCCCAAGCTTACCTCAATTGGATCCGTACCATGGACCACTACTTTGTGTGGTCTGACATGAGCAAAGCCCTGAAGGTTAAATTTGCTATTATGAAATTGACGGGTAAAACTCAACAACACTGGACCAATCTTGAACATGCCCGCAGAGGTCGAGGTCTGGCGCCCATAGCCACTTGGGAAGCCATGAAAGAGAAGCTCACTGAGAGATATGTACCGTTATCATTCCACACCCGATTGCTAGATTCGTGGAACCAACTGTATCAAGAAAGTAAATCCACACAAGAATATGTTGATAAATTTGATGACTTCTTTATTTGGTGCAATGCTTTAGGTAAAGAGAGTGAAGAACAAACTCTCTAGGTTCAGGACTGGATTACGAGCCGATCTGAGGAACGAGCTAATTCATAGAAATGTAGACTCATTAGCGACAGCTTATGCTCTTGTCCCCGATATGAATTTCCTTAAAGCAAGTTTCCATTACAAGTCCAGCGATACGATGGATCATTCCTCCAGAATGAATCCTCCTGATCCCTCTAGACCTGAGCACTCCTCTCCTCAGTACCCTAGCAAGTCTTACCCAAACAAACATACTTTAAATTTCTATCCACTTAGAAATGACAACACGAGTAAGAACACTGAAAGAGACTATTATAAGATTGATCCTCTCACTAAGTGTTATAAATATAAGGGATACGGCCATGTTGCTGGCAACTGCCCTAGCCCAAGTAGGATCAATATAGTAGAGGGTACCGCAATCATCGCTGATGAGCCCGACAATGAGTTTACCGATGAACCTAATGTAAGTGATGACTTTGATGAAAAAGAGGATGACCAGTCTCTCAATTGTATTCAGTCTGTCCAGTCACCTCCATTGAGTGCACCTGAGTCACCCATTCTTTCCCAAGTCACTTGGCAACCTATAGATTTTACCCCTGTGTTAGAACATCACAGAGTCACAGAGTCTGCCTCCACATTTTCATTCTGTATTCATGATTTGCATAGAGAAATTTTCAAAGAAATTAATGAGAATAATTTTAACTACACGTTAATAACAGATACAAGAAGAAAATTTAAAACTCTTGATGTTGGTGACGAAGTGATGGTTCGGATTCATCCGAAACAGTTTTCAGTTGGACCCGTTAAGAACTTAAACATACGTGTTACAGGCCCATTTAAGATTCTACAGATAATCAATGATATTACCTCTGTCGTTGACCTTCCTGAAGGCTTTGGCATAAGTAAGACTTTCAATATTGAGGATCTAGTACTCTATGAAGGCTCAAAATTCAACCCTAGAAATTTTTTTATAGATGAGCTTACTCTGCAACCTAAAGGTGAGATTCCCACATTTACCTCTCTACCTTATACTACTTACCCACCGACAGAAGAATTAAATAATATTTTAGATGATCAGATAATTTCTACAAGAGATGGTGGTATGCAAAAATTTATGGTGAGGTGGAAGAACAAACCGACGTTGGATGACACTTGCAGTGATCGTGAGGAGCTCCCGCAACTGAATCCAGATCTTTTGGAGCACCATAACAGGATCATTTGTTTTGACTCGACTGTATCGAGCTCTCTTCCACCCGGAGAGAATGATGAGGACATCAATTCTATTTAATTTAGTATTTTATTTCAGTACCATATTTGTTTTTTTGCAATTATAGCCATATGTAATCTTTCTTTTTGTATTAGAATATTTTTGAGATTTTTAAAATCTTTTGAGATTTGTATCAAGATTTGTTTTGAGCCTATTTATAGGCCCTGAGATTAATGAGAAAGATATGTTATTCTTGACTTTTTTTTAAAATATTGTATTGAGTTTGCTTTTCATCTTCTCCTTTGTGTGATGCAATTGAGATCCAATTTGTTAGGGTTTATAATAATAAATCTTAATACACTTTTAGGGTTTGTGATAAGCTCTAAAATCTACCCACAAATTAAAAAAATCCCCCCAAATAAAATACCCAAAACCCTAATCCCCTTTCACCTTTTCCTCTTCCTCCAAATCCCGACTCTCTCTTTTCTCCTTTGCCTTTCGAAACCGAAAACAACAACATCCCGAAACCCTAGTCGACCTCGACAACAGCCTCGTCACCCCCCGTGATGCCCCACTCTATCACCACCACTACAACCCATCATCCAAGCCCCCTTCCCGAAAACCCTAATCACCCTTCTAGTCACAGTCGCCATCATCATCCCCTTCCCTGACCCCCACTTTGCCTGCATCCAACCCCCGTCACCCAGTCATCATCTTCCTCCTTTGCCTCAGTCGTCAGAACCCGACGATCCCTCTCCACCTCACCTTCATCGACTTCCACCCACCACCCTGGTCCTCCTTTGTCGCCTGTCAGTCGCCACAACCACTTTGACCTCCAGACCAGCACCCCGCCGCTCCTCTGCCACAGTCGACGCCACAACCCAGATCTGCCCGCCCTTGATTTTGGCTGCCATTCTATCTCTTTGATTGCTATGTTCTACCCGAGATCTACGCAATTGTTCTTCGAACTCTCGGTATACTCTTTCCACTTTTAAATATTTGTGTTATACTGCTCTGTTATCTCTATCATATTATCTAATTTAATTGTCGACCACAAATATTGAGATTGAGTGTTCTACATGCTTGATTAGAGTACGAATCAATATTGAATCTATTACTTGCTAAGAACACTTAGAGATTTAATTATTGATTGTTAGAGTTGAATTATTAATTGAGATTCTTAACGTGATTCAGTTCTTAAAAATCCATCAAACCAATTAACTGTTTAAAATTTCTAACTTTAATCCGCATTACATGTTGGTAAAATTAATCCTTTAAGATTCTTGGAAATTCTCTACTTAGGGTTAATTTTACATCACAAAGCCTGGCTAGTAGTGATAAATCGAGTTTTTTGCCTACATAGGCTACTTTTTGAAAATATTTGCATTTTTGGGCCAGTTTCCCAACTATTAGCGTTTTTGGGCTACTTTGTGCCACGTCAGCAGCGGCCGCTATGCCCAATAGTGGCCTCTTCATTTTTGAGGTCGCTAATGGGAATAGCAACCAATGTTTTATTTTTTTTTTAATTTTTTGTTTGTTGTCGCTATTCCCACTAGCGACCTTAGTATATATGAGGTCGCTAATGGGATTAGCGACTTTTAATGAGCTGTATTCTAACACTTAACAAAAACTAGAGAGTTTTTGCTCTCTGAAAAATGACAATCAATTTATTTTTAAAACTAAGGTCGCTATTCAGAATGAAGGACTTTATTGTACTAAGGTTGCTATTCCGAATAGAGGCCTTAGTTGTATGACTATTTTGCAAATTTTACAAAGAACAAGGAAATTGTGTTTCCTACTGAGGTCGCTATTGGGAATAGCGATTTCAGTTTTAAATTTTTGGGGAAAGCTCTTTAAGAATTGTTAAGTGTCTCAATACATTCATTCGAGGTCGTTAATCCCATCAGCGACCTTATATATACTAAGGTCGCTAGTGGAAATAGCGACAACAAACAAAAAATTCAAAAACATTTAAAACATAGGCCGTTATTCCCATTAGCGATATTCAAAATGAATAGGTCGCTAATGAGAATAGCGGCCACTGCTGACGTGGAACAAGTTAGCCCACGAGCGCTAATAGTTTCGAAACTGGCCCATAATCGCAAATAATTTCAAAAAGTGGCCTATGACGGCAAAAAATTCTGATAAATCAATCCCACATGTTCTAGCTTAAAGTTCCAAGTGCAAAACATCCCTCCTTCGTCAACCAAGTAATACTAACCCATGTCTGCAAGTGAGTGCTCACATTTTCAACCAGACTCCCAAGGAAAATACCTCCACACCCACTGATGGAAAAATATGATGTTCGCCTCTCCATTGATGTTTCCCAGGTCTGCGAGTTGCTAAATAATGCTCTATATTAAATGGGATACTACATTGATTTATGGAAAAGTAATAGGTAAATTTTTTCAAAACTTGTGCTCAGGTCCGGAGTATTAAGGGCCCAATGCCTTATATCACACCTAGGCAGAATGTACTGGCAAAAATAATATTCCATATTAAATGGGATACTACATATAGTTTTTTTTTTTGAAGAAGAAAAGGTGGAATCTGACCACCCTATTTTATTAATAAGAGATTAATAAAACATACGGGATACTACATATAGTTACGGAAAGCAATAGGGATAATTTTCAAAACATATACTCAGGTGCAGAGTATTAACGGCCCAAGGCCTTACATAGCACCCAGGCAGAATGTATAGGGCAAGTGAGCAGTTGAAGCCCTTCATACACTAAAATGAAAAGACACCCAAGGGAGGTGCTAAAAGACATCGCCTTCATGAAGAATTATATAAATTTGAAAATTTGTGGTTTCTTTCAAGGATTTCCCCCTCAATCTTTGAAAATAACTAATTTCTAAATATTGTGTCTAACAACCATTGAATCATAGTAAGTTCCGAACCATAGCTTCAAAACTTTTTATCAGTATTGTCAACAATTTATCGGTTACATTAGACATGTAGGGAGTATCAGTACACAAATTTCCAATCTGACTCGGCCCGTGCATCTCACTCACTATCAGCCAACATTTGACATGGTTTAAAGGTTGATAAAAAAAACTTATAGGATTCTTTCATCAACCGTACAAAGGGAATTGAAGGATTCTATAACGTATAAAATCTATTAAACAAACTAAATCAATAATTTTTCACTTCAAACTTATTTGTAATTATAATACAATCTGTAGTAAAACTTTATTATTTAAGGTTTAGCACCTCACTTCGTCCGAGGGTTCCCTTTTTTGGCACCACTTGCCTCAAGTAATTCATGACTCTATCTTCTACATCAATCACAAGCCAAAACAGTTTTCTTATAGGCAAAATAATTAGTACATTTTATTTTTCTCAGTAAAGATATAAGTGTCATTCCACATGCTCTTCACAACCATTCCAAGTAACATGATAATTCCATGTTTACTCTTCTTCACATGCAAAGATCCCTGGAACTGAAGATATCTTATTAAGGGTCCCACATCCGTGGCCACATGTGGAAAGGTTTCCATAATGTCTTATTAAGAAGTGATTCAAGAGGTAGTTGGGGTTCAAGAACTAAAGTTTGAGGAGCTCTTAGGAACATACTCAACTACGGTTAATATTTAATACTATCTAACAAAAAACATTTATGTGTTTTATCTCTGAGATCTACAAATTATTGATTACGGTGTCAAAACTCATGCAACATCGTCATCTCCGGTGTAGTACCTCGAATTACCCACTCAAGCCAATAAATCCCCAAAAAACCGAGTAGTTAAGGCTTTATATGTAAGGAGATAACCTATTTCTCGTAGTTTGAAGGATTGGCTGATCCCGATCCAATACAGAAAGGTTTTGGAGGGGGCGATCTGATCCCCCTCCCAATTTTAAGGATCAACGATCCAAAATGGAGATGGGACAGGGTACAAAATGGATAAGGTGATTCAGTTCGAACCAACCCCGAGACAACCGATTCAAAAAATTTGGAGGAGAAATCAAAAGAAATAAGAGGAAAGAAATAAATTAAATTTAAACTAAAAAAATAGGACGCTATATACATACAAGGGAAATGAGGTGGTTCCACACACATGTTTTATATTAGATATGTTGGTTGGTTTCGCACACATTTGGGAGAAGTCGATCATACCTTCTAGGTTATAATAGTACATCTTATGCGTGCATAACTTGTACTATCATTTAATTTAGACATTAAATTTGTCAAATTTTATTGATCATTGAACAATTAATTCTATTAAATGATTAAAATAATTTATTCAATAAAATAAAAAAAAATTTAATACAAAATTTTAATTGAAAGTATAGCTTATACCAAATATCCGATTATGCCGATCTTGGATTCAAAAATTTTGGCAACCTGAAACTGTCCCAATACCGAGATTTTGAACCTTGTTATTTCCATCGATGAGATGACACAAGTAACTTAAATCATATGGTTTAACACCATTAATTTTCCGTTGGTAATAATTTAAAAAAATAATTAAGGATCAACCAAAATTTATATTATTTGAGTTACATGCTTTATTTATTTGGTGTGAAAATAAAATTTCAAAAGCTTAAAATTCATCCGTTCTCTTAATTCGGTTCCACCCTAGCCCAACTCTTATTTTATAATTAGTTCATTATCACAAAAACAAACAAACAAACAAAAATCACATTTTGAAGCAATTTTCATTTTTGTGTCTAGGACAAAATCCAAAAGTTTATAGACTCCATTGAAAAGTCTCAACAAATTGAAGTTTTGGTGGTGATATGGATTCCATTCTCAAGTATATTGATGTAGGTGTTTTTTTATTTCTAGTTATAGTTCGAATATCGCATATGAATATTAATATTTGATATAGCATGGATCTTGATATTACATAGTCACATAGATTTTGATAAAACATGGATCTTGATTTAATATATGGTTTTTATTTACCCCATAGGTTTTCATTTAATTAGGTTCATGGTAATGAATAATTGATACAACTCAAACAAACATGACTCAAATAATATAAATTTTGCTTGAAGTTTAATTATATCTTTAAATGGTTATTAACGAAAAATTAACAGTGTTAAATCGTATGATTTTAAGTGACAATCTCAAAGCCGCATGGTGGCTTCCTAGGTGCCAAGAACCAACGATGGTTCTTTGCGCCAAGGATCTAACCCGAACCCATTTCAGTTTATTGTGATAAGGCAATAATAATTTAGGATTTTATTTGGTTACTATTTTAGTTTTATTTGTTTAAGCAACAATAATTTGTCGTTGTTTGATTTATTTGATCCTCTTTTATACGCCTATTTAAAGGCTTTTGGTTATTTAATATAGGTAGACTTGAATTCTGAGAATTAATTGATACTTAAGTGCTTTGGGCTATGTGTCATGGTTGTGTAGCAATATCCTCCTCTTTCCCCGTTCTAAGTTTCTCTTTCTCTTCCCTCACCATCCCATTTCGAACCCTCATTTGACTCAAGTTTCTCATTTGTTTGTCATTACCTTGTTTTGGTTGTCAATGTCATTTATGTTGTTGTCATTATCAATCTCTCCATCATCTTCATAGGCATCGTCATTATGAGAGGGACAGAAAAAGATGTTAGGAATTTTGACGATCAATACAAACCGTCAAACAAAATAATCGATCACACCAAACACACCAAAAGCACACAATTTTATCCCGGTTTGGGCAAACCCTAATCCGGGGGAGAAATAACCGATGCGATATTCAACTAGAGAAAGATACAAGAGTTACAAATGCTCTCACCAAGAACCTATCTATCTCTCAAGCCTCACAAGAAGATACTTGTTATTTACAATTGAAAACCTCTCAAACTCTCTTTAATGAAGTACTCACTCTTATCTCTCAAAAGAGGTCGTTACAATGTGTATATATAGAGATCTAGGGAAACCCTAGGTTTTAGTCTTCATACAGTAACAGTTTGATATTCGAGTAACCATACAATGAGAATCGTACAATCTAACTTGAAGAAGAAGTTGGGCTTTAATAAAATCATCAAGACTCGGCCCAATTTGTAGTTGCTACCCCGACTCGATCGACTGCTATATGGGCAGTCGATTGTCTCTGGCCCATCCAAACCATAGAGCAGTTGCGGTTGACTGCCCATGTGGAAGTCGACTGCCCTCTGCTCGTTGTTGATGTTGGCTATTGCTGCTGCTGCTGCTCTTCCCTCCATCGACCACTTCGAATCCTTTCGCTTCACCCGTCTTCTCTTCTTATCGGATTGAGTATACAAGACATAAATCCAACAATCTCCACCTTGGATTGCATACTCATTAATCCACACATGTGAGATTAAACACTTCTAGACTCTTTTATTTTTCTCTTGCAAACAACCCGGTTCATGGCTTCTTCTACCAGTCGAATCTACCTCCACCTGTTTTTCTCCAATTGATAATGCCCCTCAAAGGCATACCCCAATAAGCATTAACACGAAGGCACCACCCTCCAAATGAACTCCACCCAACCCAAGGCACTCTCCATCTCTCGACGATATTCGAATGTCGCAGTCTCGCTTCAATGATTTCAGTGGCGGCATACTAGATAATGCATTAGGAACGCAGGGCTTCAAAACACTCGCGCGAGTTTTCCCTTTCCGACAAAGCTGGTAGAGGTTGTGCTGACTATGCCTAATTTCCTTCTTACCCTTCATCACCTAACGACGACTAGGAGTGGGCATCGATCGGTATCCGACCTAATATGGATCATCCACCACCAATCCAAAGAAGATCGGTTTTTTAATTTTCTCATCCGCAACCAATCCGAACCTTAATTGGATCAGTTTCTATCCAAGCCGATTAAGCTCGATTTGGATTAGATTGGATGGTCAGTTTGGCGTGCTACTTTTTACCTTCAACATCATTCATAATTTTGTAGAAATTTAAAAGATCAACTTCAATCAAACTTAAGAAACAACCTGCTATTTGTTATTCAGAAATGAATTTAAAATGAAAATTCATAAAACCACAAGTTGTTAATGAATTTTGCACTAATTGTTTGAGATGATGACGTTTAAATGGGAGCGATAAACTACTTTTTCACTTGTATACTTCTGTAATCTTAGTTTATTATCATAAAAAAAAACATCAATAACCATAGCCAATTAAATTCAGGTACAATAAAAAAATATTTATAAAACAATTTCAACTTCATAATTCTATTAAGCCGAGCCACACTGTAAATCAAGCATTTCTCAACAACATAACACAAAAGATTATGGAGAATCAAAACATAGGTAGAACAACTGCTCGGTTTGTATTAAAGAAATTAAAGAAGACTGTTTGTATCTCTAAGAAAATGAGAAATGACTATTTGTATATTCAAGAAATTAAAGGAGAACTATATTTTTTATGGACTTTATGCATAGAGGTACGGTCGGTTCGATTTTATCGGTTATTTGAAAGCACCATCCAACAACCGAACCGGTCCGGTTGGTTATTGAAGATCAAGAACCGGGCCAACCCAAACCTCCAATTGGTTCGGTTAAAAACTGGTCGGTTCGGATTGGATTTGTTCGGATTGGTCGATTCGGATAATAGTTGTCCACCCCTAAAGACGACTTTTCCAAACTAATGAAACTTCACCTTGAGTTGTGCATCTACAATCACGTGCTTCCAAAGTTCTCCCAGATATTGGGTTCCAATTCAACAAAGAAATATACATGACATTCTTTATAGTGCAACCCTTTCTGTATGTCATCTCCGACTCAACTGCTCTCTCACACATTAGTTCACAAATCTCACCAATCTTCGTTCTCACACAACAACCTAATGTAGACTTGTAAGTAGAAATCATCTCTCTCGAAGCAAATGTGGGAAGAACTACCTGAATCAAGAAACCAGCCAAAATCCACATTTAAAGAACTTAAAACAAGAAGACAGTTTAAGTTATCACTTGATTCAGCGGCGCTGACCACAATGGCACCCCTCTGATTCAGTCACTTGCAGCAGTCTCTTTTGTAATGCACAATCCATCTGCAATGATGGCAATAGACCCCACCCTTACGTGCACATTTCTTTCCAATCAAAGTATCATCCACCACCAGGCAAATTATAGAAGTAGATGCTGATTTCTGACTCTTCTTTCTTAGTGCATCCTCCTCCAAGCCCTCGACCCCACTTGCTACCAAAAACTTCTCCTTGGCAAATTTTCCGACTAGCATGGTAGTCATCAAGTTAGAAGATTAGTACTTTCCTTCACTGACAAACCTGATAACTTTCTCTTCTGGTACATCTGATTCTGTAACGGAGATTCCGAGTAATCAGTTCTAAATCTTGCCCAACGACTTACCGCGCTTCTCACCTCCACGAGGTTGCACCTGATATCACTCGTCAATAATAGTCAAATTAAACCCAAGATTTCTAAATAAATATCTTCCCAATTCTCCTACTTTGTACCGATTGGTCACCCTTTATCTCCTTCTAAGGCTATATTCAAGCCTTGTCAAATGAATGCTTCTTGCATGTCCACCTTCGAAGATCAAAGTTGATCTTACCGTCGAACTGCTTGATCTTTCTCAGAGGAACTCGAATAAATCCACAAACCTAATGCTCTGATACCAATTATTACGAATTTTACACTGGATCTTGTTGAGTTATGCGACACGATCAATACAAACCACCAAGCAAAATAATAGATCAAACAAAACACACCAAAAGCAACAATTTTGTTCTGGTTTGGGCAAACCTTGATATGGGGGAGAAATAACTGAAATTATACAACTATATAAAGATACAAGAGTTACAAATACTATCACCAAGAACATATTATCTCTCGAACGTCACCAGTAGATACATGTTGTTTACAATTGAAAAACCTCTCAAACTCTCTTCAATAAAGTACTCACTTTTACCTCTCAAAGGAGGCTGTTACAATGTATATGTGGAGATCTAAAGAAACCCTACATTACGTTGTAGTCTTGATATAATAACCGTCCAATATTCCTGAAGAGATAACCATACAATGAGATTCGTACGTTCTAACTTGGATAAGAAGTTGGGGCTTTAATTGAATCGCCAAGACTCAACCCAATTCGCTGTTGTTGCCCCGACTCGGTTGACTGCCATATGGGCAGTCGACCGTCTCTGGCTCGTCCAAATCATTGAGCTGCAATCGACTGCCCTCTGCTAGTTGCTATTGCTGCTGCTCTTCCGTCCATCGACTGCTTCGAATCCTCTTCTTACGTCACCCGACTTATCTTCTTATTAAATTGAGTATGCAAGACATAAACCCAACAAAAGAGGCCATCATCGTCATGAGAGTAAGGGAGAGAGAAGGGAGACATCGTCATAATTGTACACAACAAGAAAAGGAGAGGGGTGTGTATGGGGTGGGGGTAGGACCGTGGGAATGGGGAAAATAATCAAGATGAATGTCATGCACAAATAAAAATTGTTCACTAAAAAAATATTCCCAAATTTTTGCATCCACTAAAGGATATATTCACACACACAAAAAAGGTCCTTATTAAGATACTGATCTCTTTAAATACAATAAAGGGAGAAAAAACTATGAACGGAAATTTACAATTATACGTAAATATCCAAGTAAATAACGCTACTGCTTCCTCAAAATCTTAGGTACCACCTAACCCTATATTAACACAAAAACAATGATTTTTTCCATTAGCTAAGCTACTGCCAGGATTTAAAAGCATGGTGTCAAATCTTTGCATTGGTATCGGCTGCCATTTATTGTTCATACAGTGGGAAATATAGGTGCACGGACTTCTAGCCCGACCCCGCCAATGCATCTCGATGTCAGCTAAAATTTAGTGCCATCTTTAAGAGAGATGTATTCTTGTTTTGAACTCTTAACTTGTAGTTCTTGTACAATCTTTTCTTCCAAATTCTATCTAATAGTTTTCCCAAGGATTTCACTGTTTTGATTTTGCTAGTCCTTGGGATCAGCATAGCAATGCGAAAATCAATTTTGACATAGGTCGAGTCCAGGGACAATTGAATAGGAAATGCTAATTGCTACTTAATATAATAATGTGAGTTCATTTCTACGGTAGAGAGATTTGAGCCACTGCCCAGTGTTCCTATCAATACTTCGTTGTTCAAGAATAACTCCCTACTTTCAAACGATTAACTACTGCCTCAAATAATTTGGAGGTTACTAACTTTTCACTTAGGAGTACACCATTAGCTCTTGTTTTCCTATTTAAAGTAGGAATTTCATACTACTTACTATAGTCTATAATTATTGGAAATGCTAAGTGTCTGCCGTTCTTTTACTGCTTTGATTCTACTAACCCATAACTAAACTCAAGAAGGTGAACTCCATATAAAACAAAAACTTTTGCATTAATTGCTTGTGGGCACCACTAATAACGTGTAAATAGTACTGAAGTAGTACAAACATAGTAGTAAAATTAGCACTACTCGTGAATATTTGGAGTATGTCAGGGTTTTATCTATTATTATAGTCATAAACAACAAACTATTGTCTTTTTCTTTTTAGCCAATTTCATTAGATGCATGATAAATTGTTTACATCAATTTGATCTGCATAAATAAATTGGGTCGGGAAAACAAGCCCAACCCAAGTGCCATACAAATGAACAGCAGCTGAAGAAGCCAAGTTATGCGCAGCATGATTAGAACTTCTGCAAACAAAAAAGTATTGTGGCTATAATATGTTTTGAGAACAAGCGTTTTTTTAAAGTGTCCAATGCACTTTCTAGAAAAAACCTAAATGTAACTCTTAACCTTTGGTGCAAAATGGAGTGAAATTTTTTTGTGAAAATTGCCTTTTATCCAACTCTCTTTTACTAAGTTTTATCGAACACCCCTTAAACTCTCAAAAATGACTTTGTCCTCTCCTAATCAATACTGTTTAGCATTGGTAATCCACTCCATAGTCGACATTTTCCTCACTTATGAATTTGCCACTAAAACGAGTTCAAGTCTTGCTGATCCCTTGTACTCCTACACCAACCATTTTGATGAGCCATTTCGATAATCTAACAACGTCTTCATTTTGATGGCACAACTAGAATTTCCTCACAAATAAATAGCCTCATCGAATTCCATTTCCCTATTGAGCAAAAGATCAATCTTTCCAAATCCCCTCCTTACTAAATATAAAATCAAGTTTAAGGGCACATCGCTAAAATACGCCCTCTCCCCCAAATATCCCGGCTAACATGCGGACCAAATCAAGAAACACAAATTCATACTCAAATCAAACCCTAAATATCAAAAATCGGAACTCTAATCGTCGAGAATTCCTCACCTGAACCCTCTTCCCGCCCTCGCCCACTCCTCCGGCCTCCACGGTCCACCCCTCCGGCAACCACTCCGGCCGCTCCTCCTCCTCCTTCTTCTTCCGACTTTGAGATCTCGTCACTCTCTTCGCATCTCTCTCCTCCATTTCCGATCCGATCTCTCTCTAAGTTCTCACAGAAAGGGGATGACGAAGAAGAAGGAGGAGCAGCATTATAGTGAGGAAACGCCCAAGGCTTTGGGATTCGTGTAAAAGGGGGATCGGACGGCTGTGACTTTTTGGGAGAGTTACATTATTAATTTGTTTCGGTATTATGGGATCAATTGTAAATTAATTTGTGTGAGTGGATTTTTGAGTAACCGCCTGCATCTGCCGTTGAAAAAGGTTCAGTTCCCCGTTTGTCAGCTTGTGGCTTTAAAGTGAGATGGACGAAATGACGGTTTTGCCCATGGGATGTAATTGAAGATTCTTTGGAATACTTGTTTTGGGCTATAAAATCTTGCTTTCCTTTTTTTTTTAAAGGAGACATAACTTTAAGATTGTCTATTTGGATCACTTTTTAACTTTAAAAAAACAAAACAAAACACACACATAAATAGGGGCTGTTCAGTTCGAAGAAGCGAAGAACACGAGATATAAAAAAAATAAAACAAGCTCCATTTAATTCATGAGGATTGCAAAATTCATTTTCTAAATTTGAGGTGATATGATTTCAAAAAACAGACGCATGAGTTATGTTGTGCGGTGTGAGCATATTGGTAGCAATAATTTGTCCATCATTAGTATGATTTTAGGTCCAAGGATAGAATGCTTCAGTGTAGGAATGTATGCAAGAGCAATGCTTGATGAGATGCATCAAGTAAAAGTGACACATATTTTTCGTGAGGGCAATGGCCCGATCAATTGGGTGATAAATTACGGTCGTTTTGGAGCAAAGATGTGAAATGGACTTCAAGCTTTTCTTATGAACTTGATAGGATAGCTAAGGTGGTTGTAAGAAGGAGAGTTGTACGTAAATTTAATTATTTCCACCATTGCATTGAATTGTATCATTTCGTACTTTTAGTTGTTTTTTTGAAGTTAGTACTTTTAGTTGTTAAGAAGATAAGATCATTAGTTGTTAAGAAGAGGAGGTCATATTCAATGGAAAACTACCATGAAGGGTTCAAGTATATTTAAGTTGTTAATGGAGAATCGTAGTCAAACAAAGGAGCCTCAATGAACTTTATTAATACCGTTTTGTTGTACTCCTATATATAATCTAAGAAGATTGCGCTTTGTTGGAATCTCCTTAAAGTTTTGAAGTTTTAACATATACGTTACATCTAATTTGCTTTCAATTGGTCATAATAATTACAATCTATATAATAAAACAAAAAAAAAGCTATCAAGTGGCTCTTCTTCAATCCCCAAAAATCAAAAATTCAAATCAAATCTAATATCACAAAACACATTTTTTTTCTAAAAGTTTTCTCCCAAAATTCAAATTCAAACTCCCCCACCCAATACAATTTTTTTATTTATTTAATTATTTCTCTCTCTCTCTCTCTTATTCAAAAAATTAAGAAAATAAAAATTAGGAATTTTTTTTTATAATTTAAAAACAAAACACTAAAAAAATTAAAAGCTTTTAAAACAATTCAAAAAAAACCAAAAAACTTATAAATAAATTATAAGAAATTATAATTTTTTTTAAAAAAAAAATTTAAAAAAAAATTTTAAAATAATTTTTTTTAATTTAAAATTTTAAAATTTTTGAAAATTTAAAAATCTCGAACTAAATCCAAATCCAATGTCGAACACCAATCAAAAGGTCATCGCCGATATCTGATCCGCTGCTGATTCCGTATCGGTGACTCCCCTTTACCAAATCGAGCGCAAATATCAAACGACTCCGTATCGGCGACTCCCCTCCACCAGATCGAGAACCTCTATATGCGATACGACGACTCTAATTTCATCTCATTAACCGAATTCTCATTCTAATTTTAAATTTTGTGTGTGCAGAGGATTTCAGTTTTTTGCTGACTCAAATTTTGTGTGTGCATGAGATCTAAGTTCAGCGATGTATGATTATTTTCTTTTTGGATTTAACAAATTTTAATTTGGTGATTTATTTGATAAGTTTTTTATTGATTTTGATTTAAGGTGTACACAAGTGAGAGATGGATTATTTGGTGACCTTAATTTGGACTTCCAAACCATAACAGGACATATAAGCTGACCGGCAACCTAAAATAACTTGACAAATATGCAACATTAATTTTTTTACTACAAGAGAAAATACTATCGTGAAGTGTTCACTTCACTGGTTATTAAACCATGGATAACATAACATATAAGAACTTTTAGTTAGGGCTGTAAATCGGACCGGACGGGATTGGACAATCATATATTCAAGTTCGGACCGAAACTCTACTCGGACGGGCTTATGTCCGGCTCGATCTAGGTCGAACAAAATTTTTAAAGTTCGGACTCGGTTCGGTAAAGCATCAGACGGCAATAATATTTGGATGGACTTATGTCCGGCTCGAGCTCGGTAAAGAATCGGACCGAATAATTTGTTCAGGATCGGTTCATATAACAGTTCGGACGATTCACGGTAGGACCATTTCTCGAGCCGGACTCGGACGGACGACGGACCGTCCTGTTCATTTTACACCCCTACTTTTAGTGTATGTTTGGATATATATGATTGGGATGACTGGAGTTTACTAGTGAAGGGTGCAAACTCTTCACTCAATAAAGACAGCTAAAATAAATTTGTTATTTATCCATTTTGATTTTTTTCTTCTTCATAAAGGTGCAATGGGGGGACAAAGTGGAGATAAAAGAAATGATTAACTTGGATAAGAGTTTTGAGAACTTCGTGTATTTCATTTTGGTTGAAATAATAATAAAAAGTATTTCAATTGCAAACTGAGTCTCACACAAACAAATATTTAGATTATTGGTATAGTAGATACCTTCACACCTGCACTTGCATTAGCATTGTATTTAGACATACTCATAGTGGTTATGAGATTAGAGTAAGCTCTATAAAACTTATATGGTAATGTTATTGCATAACTATTACAAGCATCTAAAAGTAATGCTGAAGTTTAAAAAAATTATGCAGTATTCTCAACAAACTATATATGCATTCCAAGTAAGTTCAAGCTAATGATCAAGAAGACGATGGTTAGGCTTAAAGGTAGATATACTGCTTCTTCATATAATATGTTTGCTACTCCAATTAATTTGCTGGACTTCTAAAACTATTTTATATAATCAAATCAGGTGCATCGTTTTGAAGACGTGCCGTAGGCACGTGTCAACGGGCAAACTTAGTTTTTTTTATAAAATGGATGATGCACTTAAGACACTCTTATTTCTGTTTATCATATCATTATAAAATATCTTTTTTGGCTCCCCAATCCTTCTTCTGATCATACCCCTATCGCACTATACTCTCATTTCCCTTTTGCTCACCACCACAAGTTCAGATTCGAAAAACTTTGGTTACAAGACCAGTTGTTTGTGAATCTAGTTCGGGAATGTCTTTCCTCGGTCTCTGGCTCCTCAGGGCTTGGCAATATCCTTCTTAAACTCCACGCTATTAAGTTTGGTTGTAAAATCTGGCGTTCTGAAAGACGACATAACACCAATTTCCTTAAAAAATATCTTTTGGCTACGATTGAATCTTTTGACAAAATGGAAGAACGGGGACCCTTACCCGATTCCCATCGATTCGAACGCCTCGCGTGTAAGATCGATTATTCCGCCATCCTTCTGCAAGACCACTTGAAATGGGCCCAAAGGGCCAAGACCAAGTGGTTAAAAGAAGGGGACGGGAACACTTCCTTCTTCCACAACCTTGCATCGCATCGCCAACGCTGTAACTGGATCTCCTCGATTCTTCACAATGGCAGCGACCTTAGCGCCAACCATGAGATTCATGGAGCCTTTCTATCCTTTTATAAGGATCTCATCGGATCGCCCAAAGTTCCTTCTATTGATTTTGATTGGGATCGCCTTTATGGGCCTCCATCTCAGGATTTTGACTCCCTAGAACTTCCTTTTTCTATGGAGGAAATCAAAACTGCGGTGTTCGCCCTAAAAAGCGACGCCGCACCCGGCCCGGATGGGTTCCCGACTTTCTTCTTTCAAAAATTTTGGGATCTGCTTAAAGATGATCTCTTCCAATTATTCTCTGACCTTCATCAAGGGTCGTTCTCTTTCGACCGTATTAACTACGCGCATATTGTCTTGATTCCCGAAAGTAGTGGGTGCTAATACCATCAACCAATTCTGGCCCATCAGCCTTATTAACACCACTTTCAAAATCATTATGAAAGTGCTTGCTGCTAGACTTGGCTCGGTCATTTCCCCCCTCATTGACCTGGCCCAATCGGGATTCATTAGAGACCGTTTTATCCTGGACAGCGTGGCGTCCGCCCAGGAAATCATCTCTCATTGTCACAGTTCAAACTCTGAGGGTGTTCTCCTCAAACTTGACTTCCAAAAGGCCTACGATAATGTGAGTTGGGATTTCTTGATTAATATCTTAATTCATCGTGGCTTTGGACCCAGATGGATCGCCTGGATTCGATCCAGCCTATACTCGGGCACCTCTTCTATCATTATTAATGGCAAAGAGGGCCACAAATTCAAATTTAGGTGTGGCCTCCGTCATGGAGACCCTCTTTCTTCTCTATTATTCTCTCTGGTGGCTGGTGTCTTTAGTAAACTCCTGCGTAATGCTTGGGATGCGCAAGTCATTCAGGGATTGGGTTCCTCCAATCAATTTCATGGAGTCCTTAACCTTTAGTATGCAGATGACACGATCATCTTTCTCCAACCTAATTTTCAATCCCTTCGGAATCTTAAGCTGCTCCTGTATTGTTTTGAGCTTGCGTCGGGACTCTCCATCAACTTTCAAAAATCTTCGGTTCTATGGTTGGGCGGTTCCCCAAACTGTCAGACTGAGATTGCCAATTTCTTCAATTGTCCAGTCGCCTCCTTCCCAATTACCTACCTAGGTATTCCCCTTAGATGGGGTAAACTCCATAAATCTGACTGGACCCCCATGTTGGACAAAGTTGATTCTAGACTCAGTATCTGGTCTGGTAAATGTCTTTCCCGCGGTGGACGTATTATTCTCCTTAACTCGGTGCTCTCTTCTATCCCGCTATACATGATGTCTTTCTATTTTCTACCGTCTTGGGTCATAAAGAGATTAGACCAAATTAGAAGTAACTTCTTCTGGTCGGGTTCTGCCTCGTTTAAACCAGGATTTCATCTTTGCAACTGGGATCTTGTCTGCTCATTAAAAGCAGCTGGAGGCCTCGGAGTATTGAATCTCAAGCATCACAACATCGCCTTACTGGGCAAATGGATTTGGAGATTCTTAACCCTCGAACATCTTCCATGGATCCAAAGCATTAAAGCACAATTCTCCCCTTCGCACCATTGGTGGGACCTTTCTCTGCCTATCCATCGCAATGCCTCTCCTTTCTGGAAGGACGTCTGGAAAGCAGTTCCTGCTTTCCTTTGCGGGATTTCCCATAAATGCCAAACTGGTTCCAGAACCAGCTTCTGGACGGACCTCTGGATCGGTAACACGAAGCTTGCTTCTGCTTTTCCCCTCATCTATCAATCGGCCCTTTATCCGAAGGCTACGGTTGAAGATTCTTTCACTTTTCACCAATCTCTTAGAGTATGGCTCATCCCTATCGCGGGCTCTCTTCCGCAGTATAGCGATACTCAATTTTCCGATCTCCTTTCCTCCCTCAACGAGTTTGAGGGATCGACGACAGATGGTTACTCTTGGCGTTGGAATTCGGCCGGGATTTTTTCGGTCAAATTCTTTTGTCAATTCCTGAACTTCAGAGGAATTCTCTCGCCTTTATCCAAAATTATTTGGAGTTTTTGTGCACCGCTTAAAGCCAAAATCACCTCATGGCTTGCGTTTAACAATAAACTGCTAACCGTTGAGATTCTCAATAAAAGAAATTTGGCCTGGGGATAATTGTGCCCCCTCTGCTCCTCCTCTTTCGAGGACGTTGATCACCTTTTCGTGAATTGCGATTTCACTCGCCCACTTTGGAAACTATGCGCTCTTGCTTGGGAATTCAATCCTTTGCCCGCCGATCTCAACTCGGTGTATTCGTCTATTCCCCCGTCTTTTAGGTATCGCAAATCTTGGTTTTTATCAGTTCACATCATTATCAGGATCTATTGGAAAGAAAGGAACCATAGAATTTTCAGGCACTGCGAGCGGCCCATTTCCGCTCTTATCGACGAATCCCTTTATCTGTTCGATTTTTGGTCTTCATCCTTGACCAACGCAGCGAAGGAAGCCCTTCAGAGTCATAGACTACTCTCGGCATTCAATTGTCTTACCAACCTTAACGCTATTTAATTCTTGAGGATGCGGTTGTACTGTCCCTTTTTTGTCAGGATGCATTCTTACATTTTGTGTTATCCTGGATTTGCAGTTTGCACTAATGCTTTTCTTTCTCCAGGTCTGAATCATGTGGATCTTTTGGGAGCTCCAGCATGGCTTGATTCTAGCTCTTTTGTGAGCTCCCTCTTGCTGCTTTTGCCAGTGTTCATTTTCTTCACTATGCCCGCTCCTCTCTCTGGCTTTATCATGTTTTGTAAGTTTCTTTTTGATGCTTTTTGGAGGTGCATCTGACTGGTGGGATTCTTTGTATGTACACCTGATGCTGTTTGTCTCTCTCACTACTGTTTATGAATGGTTATCTGGTTGGTGGCTTTTTATAGCTCTTTTCCCCACTTTGTGGGGCGCTTATATCATTACCGTTATGCTCTTATTCTTTGTATTTTCTTCTCTGCATCTGTGGTTCGATTGCTTAATATTTTTCGGCCGTGCTTTCGGCCGTGCTTGCGGCAGTATCTGTTTGGAGCACTTCCTATGGTTGGTGGCCCTTTGTAGCCATATTCCCCATTTTGTGGGGCGCTTATTTCATTAATGTTCTGTTCTGATTCTTCGTATTTTACTTCTCTGCATCTGTGGTTCGAGTGTTCAATTTTCTTCGGTTGTGCTTTCGGCCGTGTTTGCGGCAGGCTCTGTTTGGAGCTCTTTCGCAGCTTCGCTGCGAGTGACTTTTCGTCCTGAGAGACTGGGCCTATAAATCTATTCTCCGAGTGATTTGCGTCGGCGCCTGATGTGCATATGTGCGGTCAGCCCGTGCGTGAGCTCGATTGACTTCTTTTGCTCGTCTGCGCCTCCTCGACAGCCCTTCAGGCTTTGGTTCTGCACTGGTTCTCCCGTGTTGCCAGATGCTCCCGACTGCTGTTGAGCTACCGTTTTGGTGCAGCACCTTTAGTCTGCGGCCGTTATCATTCGTTTAGATTGCGTCTTTGTACTGGAGTATCTGTGTTTGTTTGCTTGGATGATCTTTACTGCTTGTAAAGCTTTCTTCTGTACATTTTATTATTATCAATATATTTTGTTGTGGCTGGGGTCGTAAGGCCCTATCCGGCTCATCAAAAATATCATTATAAAATATTTAAAATTTGATGTATTCTTCATATATTTTTTTAAAAATAAGAAATATGATGATTGACATTAAAGGAAAAAATATATGCATTGCACATATTCAAAATCTAAGTTCCTTTAATTGAAAGTGATACATTCTCGGCAAGCGACTTCACTCTCGGCCATCCTAAGTTCATTCACCTTCTATTTCAACTTACATGTAACGAATCTATGCTAATAACACACAAAAATACGAACTCCATGATATGCGTGGCGCACAAAACAAACTGAAAGAGAATAACACAAAATCACCGTTAAATAAAAGGCCCAATACGACAATGGCCATCAGGCCCAAGCCTCTCAAAACTAATGGGCTTTCCTCACAATACAAACAAAAGCCCAACCATTCAAAATTCAAATTTCTTCAACGCTAACGTCCACGTGTCGGTCACGCCCCCTCTCCGATAAAAATCCGCCGGTCAATCAACCGGCCAACCCGATTTCAACTACGTACGGCTTACGTGGCAGCCATTGCTGTAGGAAAACGCTACCTCAAAATTATAATAAATAATTTCACCCTGTTTTCTCTCTCTATCTATCATTCCCTCTGTCTCTCCTCCTTTTCCCTCTCTCTCGTCAATTCGAATTCGGGAAACCCTCTAAACCCTAATCTTGATCATGAGACGACCGAGGAAGACGACGAAGGCGGCGGCTGCGGAGAATGGAATTACGAAGGAGCCGAGCAGAGGGCAGCGGGCAAAGCCGAAGCCGAAGCCGAAGCTGGCGGAGAAGAAGGAGCCGGAGTATTTGCCGGAAAAGAGGAATCTGGTGAGAATCTTTGGAATCTTTGTTATTGGAGCTCCTAGATTTTCAAATTTCATGAAATTAAACTAAAGTCAGAAATCTCCCAAAAGGCTGCATCTTGGAAACCCTAGCCCTAAATAATGGTAATAAGTTTGTTGTGTTATTTTCGAAAGGATTCTAGTAGCTGTTATAGAGAATGAATAAATTGCAAAAAGTTCATCAAATTTTCGCTAATTTTGTGGCTAGTAGTTGGAGAAGAGTTTTTTGCCTACTTAGGCCACTTTTTGAAAATATTTGCGTTTTTGGATCAGTTTCCCAACTATTAGCGCCTTTGGGCTATTTTGTGCCACGTCAACAGCGGCCGCTATTTCTAATTGCGGCCTCTTCGTTTTCGAGGTCGCTAATGGGAATAGCGACCTATGTTTTAATTTTTTTGAATTTTTTGTTTGCCGTTGCTATTCCCACTAGCGACCTTAGTATATATGAGGTTGCTAATGAGATTAGCGACCTTTAATGAGTTGTATTCTAACACTTGGCAAAATCTAGAGAGCTTTTGCTATCTGAAAAATGACAATCAATTTATTTTTAAAACTAAGGTCATTATTCGGAATAGAGGCATTTATTGTACTAAGGTCGCTATTCCGAATAGAAGCCTTAGTTGTATGACTATTTTGCAAATTTTACAAAGAACAAGGAGATTGTGTTTCCTACTGAGGTCATTATTGGGAATAGCGGCCTTAGTATACTAAGGTTGCTATTCCCAATAACGACCTCTGTTTTAAATTTTTTGGGAAAGCTCTCTAGGAATCGTTCAGTGTATCAATACATTCATTCGAGGTCGCTAATTCCATCAGCGACCTCATATATACTAAGGTCGCTAGGGGGAATAGCGACATCCAACAAAAAATTCAAAAACATTTAAAACATAGGCCGCTATTCCCATTAGCGACATTCAAAATGAATAGGTCGCGAATGAGAATAGCGGCCGCTGCTAACGTGGCACAAGTTAGGCCACGAGCGTAAATAGTTTTGAAACTGGCCCATAATCGCAAATATTTTCAAAAAGTGGCCTATGACGGCAAAAAGTTCTTTGGAGAATGGGTAAAGTGCAAAGAATGCACCAAAGTTTCTCTGATTTTGTTGTTATTGTCTAAGTTGTATGTTAATGTTTGGTGATAGTAGCTCTATGATACCATCTGTAAACTTGGGTGTTAGGATCTCGTTAGAGCATCTGTAGTCGTTGGCTATATTATCAAAAAATGGATATTTTGGGAAAAAAACCATGTGTAGTTGTCGTCTATATACCCATATTTTGGGTTCGGAATGAACACGAGACGGGCAAATTTGGGAGATGGAATGGCTTTATCCATATTTTGGAAATCGGAAGATGATTTACCGTTTTATAGTCGGACGGTAGATGATATGTCGTCTGATTTGTTTTTTTTTTTTTTTGGGTAAATGGTTGGACGGGATATGATATCCCGTCCGGATTATTTTAAAAAAAGTAGGAAGATCATCTTCACAATTTTTTAAAAAAAATTCTGCCGTCCTTCACAAGATTTAAATTATTTTTTTACGTAGATCATCAAACGGTATATCATCTTTCGTTTCGTCCAAAAAAAACCATTTTTTGAGTATAGATGACTACAGCGTTTCCGCTATTTGCTATTTCCAAAATTGCCATATACCCATTTTTAAGCCTAAACGACTACAGATGCTCTTATGATCCAAATAGCGTGTTTTTATGGATAATTATACCACAAATTGATATTGTATTAATTACGAAATTACCTCAATGTTTATTGACCACGGTGAAAATTGCAACAACGATTGAAATATTTCAATCCCACGTTCGTGGTTTGATTGAATTGCCCAGATCTTCAACTAAGTTAACTAAAAAAATAAATTAAAAAAATATCAAATAAATTTAGAAATCTCTCCCTTGTTCAATGAAGTTAATGGAATTTTGGTTTAATAAAGGTGTTTTTATTTGTGTTAGACATTTAGTTACTATTTTTGGTATGTTATGTATGATTTTGCAGGAAGATTTATGGCAAGCTGCATTTCCGGTCGGAACTGAGGTCTGTATGCATCGATGTTTAAGATTTGTAATTCTTTATATTCGGTGGATAAATTTGTTACTAAGCATGGGCATGTCTTATCTGTGGCAGTGGGATAACATGGATAAACTTCGTGAGATCAATTGGGACTTTTCTAATTTAGAGGTGAGTGTTGTCATCTTTAGAAAACCTCTATTTGAGTTTTTATTTGTTTATTTGATTTTGAGTAGTGGCATTTAATGGTGAACAGGAAGCGTTTGAGGAAGGGGGTGAGCTATATGGACAGAAGGTCTACATGTTTGGCTCTACGGAACGTGAGTGATGTTTTTATTTTTGCTGTCATTATATGATAAATTAGTATTAAATATGTATTTATCGTCAAGTTGGATTGGTATATGATTTTGAAGTTTAGATGCTTAACTTATTATTAAAATATATTACTTAAATAGATCATGTCCTTATTATATGGTTTTTCTTTTTACAGCTCAGCTATTGGAAGTAAATGGTGAACATAAAGTCACACTTATTCCTATTGTTGTGGTGGTAAGTTCTAACTAGCTACGTACTATTACTTTACCTGCTTTGATTCAATGCATGTCATCTTCCTCTGTCTCTGCATCATAGTAAGAGTTTGCTAAATAGCTTGGATGATGATTCGTAGCCATTACTGTGAATTGTGACCTCATATGTTAGATCACTTCCTGTGTTCTTCATATTTGGAATATTCTCTCCACACGGCCTCTTCGAAATTGCACGTTCTTTAATTAAATCCTGTTTGATGTTGTAAGCTAGCTAACTCCTTACATAACATGATCTCATTTTGAATATGCGTGGATTTCATTCATAACCAATCCCAAATGATAAGTATGTGATATTGGTTCTTAGTGCAAAATTGTTGTGATCCTAATAGTTGTCCACAGTGATTTTGATGGGAATTTTGTGTCTATACTGATTTACCAGGCCTAGTTAGTACAATTTTACATATCTCATCGTCATCAATATATAGCCATTCGTTTCTTTCATAAAATCCACTACATAATCTCCTTAAGTACATGTAGATATTTTCTAAATAAAAAAAACTGTATACATTTTTTTTAGTTATATGTTTCCATCAACTGACTTGGTAAGTAAAAACCTTTGTGGTTTTAATTTTTGGGTTAAAACTTAAATTCTATTTTCATATTTTTTCTTTACTCAATCATACTCTTCGAATTTTAGTTGTGTGACCCGTGTGGGTGGAGAATGGGGGTGGTGGTGTTAGGCTTAGAGTAGAATTGTGTTTGTACATTGACATGATACACATTATGGATAATCAAAGATACTAAATACACATTCATTGATGCCTGCCAAAAAAGATTTATTTTCTTCATTTCAATATATACTTTGATCTCAATGTGCCAACTGCCAACAGCCAACAAACTGGCACCTTCGTCTTCTACTTCTTTGTGCATTAAGGCCTTTGAGAAGACAATATTAATTTCCTTGGAAGTGAAGAATATACCAGTATAAGTGTAAAAGATATCAAATGAAAACACTAGAACTTCCATTGAATTTGGACTTAACTAACAAGAACATCGTAACAGCTTGCAGCATAAGTAGAATGCTTTTTCATTATAGCCCACTCATTCCACCCCTCTGAATTTTGTCTGTCACATACCAAGGAAAGGATGCAAGTATTATCAGTAGTCACTAGTAGTTAACATAAACTTTGTAGTGCGAGTGTGCAATTCACACTCATACATCTTTATGTGGTTTTGTGTTGTAGAAGAACTTCAAGTCATGGCCTACTTTCTTCAAACTTCGCTTACTACAGTTTAGGTTAATACTTAACTTGTGCCATAACACATTGTTCTTTAAGGAAATATAAGTTTTTTAGTTGAATGTACACACTGTTATACTATATGATAAGTAATTCGATATTCATTTATTTCGGGATTTTCTTGGTAAAAAAGCTTATTGCATCTTGTGAAGGATAATGGTGAAAAGCTGTTTGCCAAGATCTTTGAGATGCTTACAGCTCTGTTTATTGAGTTTTTCTCTACCTGTCATCTTCAGTTTGCTTCTAATAGCCTCACCTTGATATATGAAGACCACTATCTAGCCTTTTTCTTAAGCTTTGTTTGAATTTGGGATAAGTGATCAGTGACTGTTGTTATGCTCTTGCACTTTCAAGAATACAACATTTGCCAGATGAAAGTTTATTTAATTATCGACTAACTATTGTAATGCCTTTGATTTCATTTAATTAAATTAATTTTCTCTTAATTTATTGTGCAGGTGGTTTCTCCTATTCCACCTTCTGATAAAATCGGTGTAAAATCAATACAAAGGGAAACGGAGGACATTATTCCGATGAAGGCAATGAAAATGGCATGGATTCCATATGTACCGTTGGAGAACAGGTATATTTTTTAATGTAACTTATTTGCTACTCCATGCCTATATGTTAGATTTTTGATTGTCATTATAATGTTCAACACAATTTTTTTCTTCTATAGGCTAAGTCAAGTCGACAGATTGAAAACTCAAATTTATACCATGGGCTGCACCCAGAGAAGGTACCTTTATGTATAGCTAATACTTTATTTCATGAGGATTTATATATGACTTGGTAAATTTGATATCATGCTATTCTTACGAGGTTACTAAATTTTCTTAGCAGTATGCCCTCTATGTTATCCTTATCATTGAGCTAGATTTTTGTTTTTGTTTTTTGTTTTTGTTGTTGTTGGTTGTCGTATTTTTACTATAGTGGAAGGAACTTGCTGTTAATATGTTCATTTTGAAGAGAGACCGTTTTCGATATTTAGGCTGAATTATACAAAGAGATGGAGAGATTTGTGAAGATGTTATACATATGATCCAAGCAGGATGGTTTAAGTGGAGAAGTGCCAGTAGTGTTTTGTGTGACAACCGTATACCTTTGAAGTTGAAGGAAAAAATTTTATAGGACGGCTATTAGATCAGCAATGATGTGTGGAGCAGAGTGTTGGGTAATAAAGAAACAACATGTTCAAAAAATGAGTGTAGCGGAGATGAGGATGCTCAGATAGATGTGTGGTAAAACAAGGAAGG
The DNA here is from genome assembly GCA_017893485.1 of Hemerocallis citrina. Lineage (NCBI taxonomy): Eukaryota > Viridiplantae > Streptophyta > Magnoliopsida > Asparagales > Asphodelaceae > Hemerocallis > Hemerocallis citrina. The sequence goes on from CM030365.1 coordinate 222,161,500, forward strand.
ATAGAATTAGAAACGAGCATATACGAGACATGCTAAAGGTAGCTCCAATCTAAGATAAGTTAAGAGAGAATCGTCTCAGGTGGTTTGGACATGTGATGTAAAATCAACCTTAAAATGGAGAATTTCCAAGAATCTTAATGGGTTAATTTTACCAACATGAAAGTGCGGATCTAAGTTGAAAATTTTAACAGTTAACAGGTTTGATGTGTTTTCAAGAATTGAATCAAGTAATACAGTCCCAATTAATAATTCAACCTTACGATCAATAATTAAATTCCTATGTGTTAGCAAGTAATAAGTTCAATATCGATTCGTACTCTATTCAGGTATGTGGAACACTCAATCTCAGTTATTTTTGTGGACGACAGGTAAATTAGATAATATACTAGATAATGAGGCAGTAGAACACAAATATGTAATAATGGAAAGAGTATACCGAATGCGAAGAAAACCAGCGTAGATGTAGGAGCAGACAGCAACCAAGAACACTGCACTTCAAGACAGCAAGGACCAGGTAGACGGCGTCGTCACTGGTGGACATCGACGGTGGTCGTGGACGGCGCGAGCTACGACAGTGGTGTCGTCGGGGAAGAGGGAAAGAAGGGCGACGTCAATTTGGGGGTAAGGGATTTGATCAGGTCGGGAGAGGAAGGAGAAGGAGTTGGGTCTGTTGGTAATGTCGAGGGAGAGGAAGGGATGGGGGAGAAGGGGTTCGGTGTTGATGGTGCGCGTCAGGGGGTCGCGACGGGGATGGCGACAGGATGGGGTGACCGGAGCGGCGCCGAAGGATGAACGGAGAAGAAGCAGGAAGTGGGTTTGGGATTTTGGGTTCTGGCTGTTGGTCGAGGAAGAGGACGAAGGTGAAGGAGGGAGGTGGCCGGTGTATAGAGTGATTAGGTTTTGGATTAGGGATTGGGGTTTGAGTTTATTTGGGGAATTGTTTTTAATTTGGGGTATATTTTAGAGTTTATCACAAACCCTAAAATTTGATTAGGATTTATCAGAAACCCTAATTTAGATCTCAATTGTATCACACAAATGAGAGAGAGGAAGAACAAAAACTCAACACAAATTTTTAATCAAGAGTGGCATATCTTCTCATTCATCTCAAGGCATTTAAATAGGCTCAAAATACATCTTGATACAAATCTCCAAAATATTCTCAAAATCTAAAAAAAATACAAAAGATTATATATGGCTATAATTGCCAGAAACAAAAAAGGTACTGAAATAAAAATCCTAAACTACATAAGGCAGCTGCTGAAGACGACGCCTGCACTGGTAGAAGCGTCCGAATCGTCTTGAACCGATGTCCTCATCATTCTTCCCGGGTGGGAGAGGGCTCGACCCAGTCGAGTCAAAACCAGTCCTCCTGTCAAAGTGCTCCAAGAGGTCTGGATCCAAGCGCTGGAGCTCTTCACGATCTATCCAAGTGTTCTCCGACTCCGGCTTGTTTTTCCACCTCACCAAATACTTGTGCATACCACCATCTCTTGTGGAGATTATCTGATTATCTAAAATATTATCCAATTCTTCTGTCGGTGGGTGAATAGTATCAGGTAAAGGGGTAAATGTGGGAATCTCACCATTAGGCTGCAGGGTAGGCTCATCTATAGGAAAATTTCTAGGGTTGAATTTTGAGCCTTTATAAAGTACTAGATCCTCAATATTGAAAGTCTTACTTATGCCAAAACCTTCAGGAAGGTCAACGACGTAGGTATTATCATTGATTGTATGTAGAATCTTAAATGGGCCTACTGCACATATGTTCAAGTTCTTAACGGATCCAACAGGAAACCGTTCCGGATGAATCCGAACCATCACTTTGTCACTAATGTCAAAAGTTATAAATTTTCTTCTAGTATCTGCTATTAATTTGTAGTTAAAATTATTCTCATTGAGTTCCTTGGAAATTTCTCTATGAATGTTATATGCAAATGTGGGTGTAGACTCTGTGACTTTGTGATGTTCTAACACAGGGATAAAATCTATGGGTTGCCAAGTGACTTGGGAAGGAATGGGTGACTCAGGTATACTCAATGGAGGTGACTGAACATGCTGAATACAATTGAGAGACTGGTCATCCTCTTTTTCATCAAAGTCATCACTTATATTAGGTTCATAGGTAAACTCATTGTCGGGCTCATCAACGATGACTGCGGTACCCTCTACTATATTGATCCTACTTGGACTAGGACAGTTGCCAGCAACATGGCCGTATCCCTTACATTTATAGCACTTAGTGAGAGGGTCAATCTTACTGTAATCTCTTTCAGTGTTCTTACCCTTATGTTCATCTCTATGTGAATTAAAATTTGAATTAGGTTTGCTGGGGTAAGACTTGTTAGGGTACTGAGGAGAGGAGTGCTCAGGTCTAGAGGGGTCAGGAGGATTCATTCTAGAGGAATGATCCATCGAATCGTTGAACTTGTAATGAGAACTAGCTTTATGGGAATCCATATCGAGGACTAGGGCGTAGGCTGCCGCTATTGAGTCCACGTTTCTATAGATTAGCTCGTTCCTAAGGTCAGCTCGTAGTCCAGCTCTGAACCTAGAGAAAGTTTGTTCTTTACTCTCTTTACCTAAAGCATTGCACCGAATAAAGAAGTCATCGAACTTATTAACATATTCTTGTGTGGATTTACTTCCTTGATAAAGTTGGTTCCATGAATCTAGCAATCGGGTATGGAACGATAACGGTGCATATCTCTCAGTGAGCTTCTCTTTTATGGCCTCCCAAGTGGCTATGGGTGCCAGGCTTTGGCCTCTGTGGGCATGTTCAAGATTGGTCAAGTGTTGTTGAGCTTTACCCGTTAATTTCATAGTGGCAAATTTAACTTTCAGGGCTTCGCTCATGTCAAACCACACAAAGTAGTGGTCCATGGCACGGATCCAATCGAGGTAAGCTTGAGGTTCCATGTGGCCTTCAAACTGGGGAACGTCAGCCTTAACGTTCTTTTTATATTGTTCGTCAGGGTCACGTTCTTGACGTCGATCGTCATGAACATTCCCTTGAGGGATCTGACGATGGGCATGAAGCTCAGGGACAATGGTTTGATTTAACTCCACTTTCTCAAGCCTCTGATTGATATTGGCAAGAGTTGCTTGGATGGCAACTAGGGTAGCGGAGATATCAGGGTTGTCCATTTCAGGTATGGGGAGTCTAGGGTTCCTAATTGGGTGATTGGGAAGGGATAGGAAAGGCTCTTCAGGATCTGTGATGATGCTGCGAAGACGCATTCACCAAAAGTGGAAACTAGGGATCGTGTTTTTTTTTTATAATTTTTTTTAATGAAACTGAAATGACCTAAAATAAAAGAAAGAAAGACAAAAATAAAATAAAAGACTACACAATCCTAAATGAATGCAAAAAATGATGCCTACGATACAAGGACTAGGGTTTTAAGAACCTTCGCTCTGATACCAAAATGATGTAAAACCAACCCTAAAATAGAGAATTTCCAAGAATTTTAATGGGTTAATTTTACCAACATGAAAGTGCGGATCTAAGTTGGAAATTTTTTAACAGTTAACAGGTTTGATGGGTTTTCAAGAATTGAATAAGTGTAACAGTCCCAATTAATAATTCAACCTTACGATCAATAATTAAATTCCTATGTGTTAGTAAGTAATAAGTTCAATATCGATTCGTACTCTATTCAGGTATGTGGAACACTCAATCTCAGTTATTTTTGTGGACGACAGGTAAATTAGATAATATACTAGATAATGAGGCAGTAGAACACAAATATGTAATAATGGAAAGAGTATACCGAATGCGAAGAAAACCAGTGTAGATGTAGGAGTAGACAGCAACCAAGAACACTGCACTTCAAGACAACAAGGACCAGGTAGACGGCGTCGTCACTGGTGGACGTCGACGGTGGTCGTGGACGGCGCGAGCTACGGCAGTGGTGTCGTCGGGGAAGAGGGAAAGAAGGGCGACGTCAATTTGGGGGTGAGGGATTTGGTCGGGTCGGGAGAGGAAGGAGAAGGAGTTGGGTCTGTTGGTAATGTCGAGGAAGAGGAAGGGATGGGGGAGAAGGGGTTCGGTGCTGATGGCGCGCGTCAGGGGGTCGCGATGGGGATGGCGACAGGATGGGGTGACCGGAGTGGCGCCGAAGGATGAACGGAGAAGAAGCAGGAAGTGGGTTTGGGATTTTGGGTTCTGGCTGTTGGTCGAGGAAGAGGACGAAGGTGAAGAAGGAGGGAGGCGGCCGGTGTATAGAGTGATTAGGTTTTGGATTAGGGATTAGGGTTTGAGTTTATTTGGGGAATTGTTTTTAATTTGGGGTATATTTTAGAGTTTATCACAAACCCTAAAATTTGATTAGGATTTATCACAAACCCTAATTTAGATCTCAATTGTGTATCACACAAAGGAGAGAGGAAGAGCAAAAACTTAACACAAATTTTTAATCAAGAGTGGCATATCTTCTCATTCATCTCAAGACCTTTAAATAGGCTCAAAATACATCTTGATACAAATCTCCAAAATATTCTCAAAATCTAAAAAAAATACAAAAGATTACATATGACTATAATTGCCAGAAACAAAAAAGGTACTGAAATAAAAATCCTAAACTACATAAGGCAGTTGTTGAAGACGACGCCTGCGCTGGTAGAAGCGCCCAAATCGTCTTGAACCGATGTCCTCATCAACATGTCAAACGTAGACCTAGTAGTGTCCCCGTTAGAAAGAGTGATTTGATAAGTATTGAGGGTAGAGTTAAGGGTAGAGGAAGACCTAAATTAACTTGGGTGGAAACAGTGAGAAAATATACGATAGCTTGTGACCTTACAGAAGATATTGTGCTAAACCGAGCCGAATGGAAAATCAGGATTCATGTAGTCGTCCCCAACTAGTTGGGAAAAAGACTTCGTTGTTGTTGTTTTAGTTTACTTTAATTCAATGTAAAACTTTTGTTGTTGTTGTTGTTGTTGTTGATGTTTTAGTTTACTTTAATTCAATGTAAAACTTCTTCTCTGTAAACTTTTGAGTTGTCTTTTTGTTAGGAAAGCACGGCTCCAACAACTTCTTTATTTTCATCATTCGACTTGTATTGTTATTCCCATTGATTTAGTTGCATTGTTATAGTTAAATATCTTGGATTGTATTATTACTCCATAAACTGTTACTGCTTCTTTGTGCGGTCTAGTCATTTACAAATAAAATTCTTCCATATGATTCACAGTGTTACATATTTCTACTTATTTTCACACATTGTTACATTTAGATATTTCCTTGCAGATCTGCCTTAAAACATCTAAAAATTGAGCGCATCAAGCAATATGACTATTGCCTTCCCTGTAAGTTATCACTTTCAACTTTTCTTTCATGGTTTCAACACCTTTTCTTTTAAATTGTTCTTCTGGTAAATAATTTATATATTAGAGGGTTACAATAGCATTTTAGGCAATGTTTTCAGTGATGATAATGGTATGGAATCATTATGTAATGTATGTGTTGCCTCCAAATTTGCCAGACTACCAATAAATCCTTCCCTACTTAATTCTGTATAATTTTGGGCATGAATGCTGTGAACAGGGCCCAAATATTTTTGTTTTGCCAATTCAGTTGTACAGCCATATTGAACTGCACTATTCCTTTCAGTTTAAGGCTTTCAGCTGGATCTGAATGTTTCATTATCCTATTGTCTATTGAGGAATTAAAAGGTTATGGTCATTGTGTGCGCTTAATTTGTATACCTATTATGTAGTCATTTATTTAGTGTGATGATGACATTATTGGGATTACATAGAGTAAAAAATAGAAACACAGATGTGGTCAACCTGAATGTGTGTTTAATGAAAGGGTAATGTGTGCACTACATCTAGTTCACTAATCACTATCTAATAGGGCACAAGCTCATCTCTTCGTCTTTCTAGAGATCTTTCAGTGGATGGTGATTGTGCCACATCACGGAGTGGTGCACTTAATGAAAAACTGAACTCTTGTAAGTTGTAACAGATGGTTATTACTTAAATGCCAAATTTCTTTTTGTAATTGGTTAAAGTTCACACTTTCTGATGGGAATCAAAACCCAAACCTTGTTTCGAACGGTCCAGTCTTGTGCAGAACGAACCCACATTGATACTTGGGCAAACATATACATATACTTTCTATTTGTCATATCTACAGCTTTTAAAGAATCCTTCTCCAGTAATCTTATATCTTAATGGATTTCCTTATTGCAAATATACCTAAAACAGCTATACTTTCATCTTCATGGATATGTTTATGCTCATGCATATCTTTCCAGAAAGGTCCATTTTTCGAATAATATATCTATTTTTTTTTTACTTGTCTTACTATTTGCCAGAGAATACTTTATCGTTTATAAATGCTCACTTGGTTAGGAGTTTATTGCTTCTGAAGAGAACTGACTCCATGATAATTAATACCTCTACATTAGCTCGTCTTGCCTGTCACTAAAAGGTCATAGTACAGCTGTTGCTCAATTAGGTTTCAGGATTTGAAATAGGGTTCAGAATCTAAAAAGAAATTTTGTATGACACCTTGTAATGTGTTTTCAGATACTAATTCTTACATGTTTGTGTGGCAGATCTTCAACCACTGCAGCCGGATGAAGATGAGGATGACACGGTTGTTAATATCATGTATCCTTTAGAACCCCCGGTAAGTGATGAGTGATTGCTGCAAGTCTCAAAGTCTTTAGAAGGTTAATTGCTGTCAATAACTTAGCAATTTGTTACATTGAGACCACTCATTTCTCTTGTGCAGATTGTCTGTGATTTTGATTGGGAATTGGATGACCTTGAGGTATATACATCCAATATTTTCAGCTTATTTTTCCAATAGTTTAGCTTATGAACAAATATGAAGACCAACTTCCCTTGTAATTTCCAGGAGTTCATTGATGACCTTATTAAGGAAGAATCATTACCAGAAGATAAGAAGGATGACTTTAAGGTGGGCGTCCATGCTTGCATGGGTTTCTTTCTTTCTCTTCGTGTTGACATACTGTTTTGTTTGTGCTACTTATAGAAACTTTGTTTTTGGTTTTCAGGAATATATCAAGCAACAAGTTAGAGAAAGAAAGAAATCTCAACGGCAGGTATGCAAAGTATTAATTGTTCACTTTGTAGCACTTTTCGACCTGACTGCTAAAATATTGCTAACCATTCAGGCCAAGGAAGCAAGGATAAAAGCTATAGAAGATATGGATCCGGAAACAAAAGCTGCTTTTGAGAACATGCGCTTTTATAAGTTTTATCCTGTTCAGACACCTGATACACCTGATATAAGCGAAGTAAAGGTATGGTACTCAATCTACATTATGGATTTGTTATCATCTCTTTTCTAGAGTGGTGGAAAACAAATAAATTTACTAGTATCAAACAGTTTCTGTAGTAACATTAACACTACTTTATGACTGCCCTTCTTGTTATGGTATAACCCTCTTCTCGTCAGCGGGTTATAAATGGGCGAAGAAGAGCAGGGTATATGCATTACATATCCATAATTGATTACTTTGTCGGTCACGGATACCAAATGTCAATCTGGATATTGATTGATGCTCAACTCTATCCCAATTTAGTATAAAAAAAAATAGGGCATGGATTAATATACCGAGTTTAACCAGTTGATGATAATGACTATTGATTTGAATGGAAAAACTACATATATTTAACCTTGTGCATTATTTGACTATTTCGGAAGTATTCCTATCCCTTTTTACAATGAATGTTTCCTTGTCAAATTCAATATGTGTCGACTTTGAATTGGATATTCATTAATATGCGCCCTGCTCACTTGCTTGTGATAATGTTATCCATCTACAGTGCCTATTATAGCTGATTTTGATTATGAAACCAAGGTGTAGATGTCATTGATTATGAACTTGTGTTTGGTTTTGTCATGCAGGTGCCATACATAAACAGGTACTACGGAAAAGCTCACGTCATGATGTGACTGGTTCATCGAATGGCAGTTCAGGAGCTCTCTGTGTTGTGTTCCTCTCTTTTGTGGAGAAGAATGCCCGGCTTCTGCACAAATAGAGATCAGAAACTGAAATTTTGATACTAAGTCAAATTATTTCAATACAGAAAATTTCTTTGATTTGTGAGACTTTTGAGTTCTAGCTGGGTCGCTCGAGGCTTTACTTATTTTATGTAAAATTTGTAGAGTTAAAGGGGGGCAATGTATCAAATGTTAAAAGTCGTGGTAGTTCAAGCTTTCTCATTCTTTGAGATGATATGGAGTATGCCTGAGCGCTTGTACTTGTAGCAACATAATTGAATTTTCTCCTCGAGTTATGAGCTTTAGATTTTATATTGAGAAAATTACTGCCAAGAATTACTTGAGTTGATTTCTGTTTGAAGCGACCAATGTTGTGGTTGTTGTTATGGAATTATTACGTGTTGTACCAAAAGCACCTGAGTTTTATGAATAAGGACTGAGAAAGACTATAATGAGGTGAAAGGAAACATGCCATGCTCACTGCAGCATCACTCTACATAGAAAGATCACTCTGCTTAGAACGCATATAAATACGTGTGCATTCATACTTGTTTACTTGCTTAAGGTTCATGTATGTTACGGAAGAATATGTATGCATCATGTGCGTATCAGCGTATGTGCGTGTGAATGAACGTTCTTTCAGGAATGACTCTTAAACCAAAGTTCTGTATACGCCACTGTGTAAAAATGTTTGTTAAGAAATGGTTCTTAAACCAAGGTTTAGAGGAACTCCATCGTGGAACATTTCATGAACGATCAGAATTTTGTAATCTACATGTCTAAAACATCAAATCAAAACTTGTTTGCTTATGCCTCATGTCATTACTAATAAGAGTAACTTATTATAACAGAGATTTTGAAATGTGTTTGGTTCTTAGAATAATTTAGGCATGTGGATCAAAATGACTAAAGGACAGAACATCGTCTACCTTCCCTAATTTCCCTCCACGTTTCACTAAACATCTCAATGATCAGAACAATTTCTCAACTATGAAAAAACGTAAACAAAATTCAGAGACAAGTTTGCACATGTTCGTAAAATTAGATCAAATGAAGCATCAGTGATCCCATGAATGCTCTCAAGCACAGACAGGATCACGATTGTCTAAAAAGTAGAACCACGCGACCAAGTAACCTATTTGTCAGGGTAGGGATTGCGATTGGATCGGGATCTCGGCATTAATGGCAGATTGAGGAAGATTTGGGTAGAATTTGCGGATTTTTATTCATTTTTTTTGGGAAAATTATAGCCTAGCTTTTATATGGTGAGAATGTGACGGTTTCGCTACAGGACAAGCTTACAGAAGATGCGCGCTCAGCGCACAAACTCCTACAGAAGATGCGCGCTCAGTGCACAAACTCCAACCTTCCATATTCTCTTGCAACTAAAAGTGCACACTGCACGTGAATAACAGATACAAGCAATAATAATAATAAAAAAAATAAAAAAATAGATACAAGGAATTAAAAGCAATGTAACTGATCCTAAGGGAAAACTAGCAGCAGTAGCTACGGCAGCAGTGATGCTCAGTACTCTCCGGCCACTCTGATGATCCTTCGGTGTGCAGGTCACGGCGGAGTCCCTGACACCATTAAACTAAAAAGAATAGATAATTTTCTACATAATTATGAGCCAACTAATCTTAGTACCCGATTTAAGCAAACACTGCTCGCATTATACCAATCAATATTTCGTCGGCACCTGGTAAACTATACATGAAATTTGAAGGCCTTTGATCTTCTCTATTACTGCTTATAAATAATCTCTCGCCTTCCTTGTTAGGAAAACGAGGATCTTGTCGAGTCTTTGACACAATCAACATAAACCACCAAGTAAAACTAGATCGCACTAATCACACAAAGCACACAAGAATTATTCCGGTCGAGACTTTCGCCTTAATCTGGAGGAGGAAGAACCGAGATGTTATTTCAACTAGAGAAGATACAAGAATATTATAATTCTCACCACGACCCTCTCTCAAGTCTAACTGGAACTTGGTTGCTGCTTATAATGGAGAAATCCTCTCAGCCTCTCATATGAAGTACTCTCTCTTCTTCTATTCGGCACTCAATAGAATCATATCGTTATAGGAGCCGTTTACATTGTATTTATAGATCTAGAGAAACCCTAGTTTAGATATCTTAATACAATAGCCTTCCGATATATACTGAATAGATAAACATACAATTCGAGTTGTACGATCTAATCAGAAGACGAAGTGGGCTTCAATCGATTCAATAAACCCGCACCTAAAAATCCATCAGCACCGCGGACGATCGACCGCAACTCCTAGACCATCAACCCGAGAAGGTGATAGTCGACCGCACATCGATTGTCCCTTTCTCTATTGGCTGCTAATGCTGCTGACTGTTTCTCCTTCTCTTTGATCCTTCGCTTCGAACCGTCAACTTGTATCACCATCTTCTCTTCACACCGAATAAATATGCAAGACATAAAACCCAACATTCCTTTCATGTTCAGGCGAAACATCGGAATCAACAATAACATCCACATGCTTATGAATGTTTGCTTGAGGCTTGGGCATGCTACGTGTGTAGAGAATCTGATACGCATGCTACTTGTGTAGAAAATTTAATACCACTTGTAGTGCTAACTGCAGAACACACACTATAAGCAACAGAAACGTCCAAGAACTAGATGCACAAAAAACTAACCACCACAATAATCACAAAATCTCACAAGAATACAATAATATGCAGAGATAGCCAATACTTCTTATTCCCCAATAAATACAAGGATTACAAAGAAATCAATCTCACAATCTCTCTCTCACTCACCTTTGAAACACTCACCCATCTTGAAGTTATACAATAATAACGGCTCACCTTGATACACCTAGAGTAAGGGGTGTAAAATGAACAGGACGGTCCGTCGTCCGTTCGAGCCGGCTCGAGAAATGGCTCGATCGTGGACCGTCCGAAGTGTTATACGAACCAAACTTGAACAAATTATTAGTTCTAATACTTTACCGAGCTCGAGTCGAACATAAGTCCGTCCGAGTATTATTGTAGTATGATGCTTTGCCGAACCGAGTCCGGACTATAAAATTTTTGTCTGACCTGGACTGAGCCGGACATAAGCCCGTCCGAGTAGAATTTCGGTCCGAGCTTGAACATATGGTTGTCCGGTCCCTTCCGATCCGGTTTACAACCCTACCTAGAGTTCACATTTATTCTATATTTATATCCCTCAAACAAACCCTAAAAGATAAACACAAATACGGTTTATTGGACCCAAAATCAGTCAGCCCAAATAATATACCGCACTGCTGTCGGTCGACCGCACTTAGTTGCAGTCGGCTGCGATGTGTCTCGCCAACACTCGAAGACTAGATGGTCGACTGTGCGGTCGACCGCAACTACGGACAATCGACCACAACTCTGCCTGTAGCTGCTGGCTGCTTTTTCCTTATTGCTTCGTGTCTTCACTTATTCTTCTTCTCCAACTTCAAGAACTCCCGTGTCTACGTGAATTTGAGACCATAATCCTAATAATCTCACACTTTGACCAAATATACAATGCTTCAAAGTTATTATACCTTTACTTCGTATTATCTCTGCTGGTCTTCCACAGCTATGAAAGACACAAGTACTCCTCATTCTCATGAAGAGCACTCCCGCCACTCCACCATGTGAAGTGCACCAACCACCCTTCATAGGCTTATAAAGGATGTGCCCCACCAAATACATATGACACGAATAACAGAGAAACAACCTTCCATGTCGGATTCTGTGTTTCAAGACTTCCCAATTTGCAGAATTACCATTAACACCGGACATGGTTCAAAGCCTCTCAATGCACTCTCTGCACTAGAAGTTTTCCTAGATGACACATCCACAAAATCCGCAGATTGCTCAACCCCCACATCCCCATTTCGGTTAACTCATCGACATCACCCCGCATATCGATATTAGTACTCTCTACCTCACAAGAGCAACTTGAAGCTTCTTCTGCCACATCATAAAGAACTCTTACCGCAACAATGTCTTGCTCTCTAGGATCCCTCTCATGATCCCTCTCAGGGTCAGCAGCTTCCACTAAATATGCAACCTCATTTGAATTCGTCCCACAACTGAATGAACTCAGTTGTACCTCACACAACCTACTGCTCGATTCCGGCTGAGAGTCAACTACAGGAGAAATGCCCCCCACGTCTCTAAGCAAATACAACATTCTCTCACGCTTCCCTTTTACTATCACCCTTGAACCTACAGCTATGCACCACTCTTGACTACCACATGTAGTTGACAAACCCTCTTTGTCTAGCCTTCCTATCGAATCGTAATTGACAAACCCTCTTTGTCTAGCCTTCCTATCGAGATAAGATTTTCCTTCAAGTCTGGAACATGTCTTGTCTTCTGCAAGACAATACTTTGATCATCACTAGCTTTCACACAAACAAAACCAACTTCACTTACATGACACCTTTGACCGTTTTTCACGATCACATTTCCGAAAGAACCCTGTTTATGTTCATCAAACACCTCTCTCCACGAAGTGCAGTGATAAGAAAGAAGCTCCCGAATAAATATATCAATCTTGTGTTTTCAACTCCTCCCTAGTTGATAAGCACAACTCGCCAATTTCATTGAACATCAAATTGGCTTCCTTTGGTTTTGCTTCCTTCGGTTTTTCTTGCATCATCTTTATGTAGGCCTTATAACTGTGCATCATGTGATTCCTCTTGTGACAATACCAACACTCAGGTCGATGTCCCCTGTCGTTGTCAGCAGACCCACTCTCAGATGAACTACCCTGATCATTTCTTCTTCGACTGCTCTTAGATCTCTCACGTCTCTTCTCAACAAACATGGCGGAATCTTTAGAAGATGATGATGACAATCTTCCGTTTTCTCACCCTTCTCATCTCGTTCAGAATGCTAATCACCACATCCTGTAGAGCATTGAATATGTCATAGTGCTTGTAATAGTCTATTCCACCGTACCATAACTATTGGACGAAGTAGATAGAAATAACAATGACTGTCCCCTCTCTGAAAATTTCAATCATGCGACTTCTATTTGGTTGTAAACCATACAGTAATTTTTCACATGTTTTGCTACTGAACCCCCTTCCTTCAACATCATATTAACTAATTTCTTCAGATGAAGAATTTGATTAGATGCCGACGGTTTCTCATACATATCTATGAGAATGTCCATAACCTCTTTTGTGGTCTTTGCCTTCGAGATATATATAACGCTTTCCTGCTCAGCCCTAACTGAATCTGCCATAACGTCTTCTGATCAAAACGTTTCCACCGCCAAGATCTTCACATCCTTGTATGCAACTTCCGACTTCTCATCAAACAACAGACCAACTAGATCTTGCTGACGAAGATACGCTATCATCTGAATCTTCCACATTGAGAAGCACTCCCATCGAACCTCTCGATCTTCGACTTGCTATCGGCCATCCTGAATCCAGTGCTCTGATGCCACTTGTTGTAGAATCTGTCACAACTTGTAGTACTAATAGTGGAACACACACACCACAAGCAACAGAAATTTTTCAAGAACTAGATGAATCAATAACAAACCACCACAATAATCGCAAGATCTCACAAGAATACAATTATATGCAGAGATAACCCAGTACTCCTTATTTCTCAAGAAATACAAAGATTACAAAGAGATTACAACTCTCAATCTGTCTCTCTCACAATTGAAATACTCGGCACATGCCCATCTTGAAGTTGAATAATGATAACGGCCCACCCTTGATATGAGTTGTTTACCTTAGAGTTCACAGCTACTGCTATATTTATAGCCCTCAAGCAAACCCTAAAAGATAAACACAAATACAGCTTATTGGACCCGAAACCTGTTAGCCCAAATAATATACATCGCTCTTGTCGGTCGACCGCACCTAGTTACGGTCGACTGCAATGTACCTTGCCAACACCCGAAGACTAGACGGTCAACTGTTCGGTCGGGTGTGCGGCCGACCACAATTATGGACAGTCGACCGCAACTCTGCCTGCAGCTGCTGGCTGTTTACTCCTCACTGCTTCGTTTCTTATCTTCTTCTTCTTCAACTTTCAAGAACTCCCGTACCTACGAGTATTTGATGCCACAATCCTAACTACGTGCATGTAAAGGCGGGGATGAGATGGAGAGATCAACAATTGCATTGGGTCCCATGACATCCTGTAGGTTGTTTACTGGACTGTGGTTTGTTGTGTGAATGAAGGAATTGCTCTGAGCCTCTATATCGAGCATTAGGCTTTGGAGCTGGAGGCCAATTTTGTTTGCATCAGCTTCACCTAGTTTCTTCTTTGTCCGTCTGTTTTGTTTCTTCTTTCCTTCACATTTCTTCTCCATGAAATCAGCTATCTTTTCGGGGTAGGCACTGCAGATGAATTTCAAGTTTAAAGGTTAGAAGGAATCGACTCTACCTTTATTAATTTCAGTATTTACTCTCCAATGTAAATACACAAGTAATTTAGAAAACAAACCACTCATTAAATGTACTATTTTTTATAGGATTAATAGTAGAACTACATCTACAAAAAAGAATAATACTGGTTGGTGATAGGATATAAGAGGAGCATTAATGAACGATAACAAGTTATTGACTAAACTGAGAGTCAACAAAATGGTAATATAAAAGTGACATGAACAACAATAAACCAGAGTATGTTTTTATGTTTTATTTCTAGGATTATGTTATAAGCTTAGTATCCTGAGTTTCGTTTTATTAATCACTTATTAATGAAACAGGGTGACCAGACTCCATTTTTTTCTTAAAAAAAAAAAAAACAATAAACCAGGGAAAATTAAATAAGAAATATAACAAGATCGTAAAATTAATGAAGGAGTTGTGTAAACAGAAGAATGATATAGAAGAGAGAAGAAGTTCAAAGGTATATAAGATGATAATGTACAAAACAAGAAAACTAGATAAAGAACCCACTACTTCAATCTATATAACTGGATTCTATTGACTATAAAACTAAGCACATCACGATCTCCATTTAATTTATTTGATGCACACAAAAATAGCATACATGCAGATCAGTTAATGCCATGATTGACAAAGGGATTATTTGAGGGGATACAACACCTTTTTTTGGACTGCTAATCAATTTTATGGAGGGGGGAAAGATTCGGACCCTTCGCCAATGCAAACTGTTATTATGCTACTTAACTAGTGACTTCTAATAACAAAGAGGAAACTAGAAATCACACACATTTCGACTAAATTGCCACAAAGAACAAGTGAAGATACGGGAAAAAGTGTTCTCTCTTGTCCAAGGGAATTCTTTTTTTTTTTTTTTTTTGAGGAAAAGGTGGAAAAAGGCCACCTAGTTTCATTAATGAGAATTAACCAAACAAATCCAGAGTCCAAGGAAATTCTTGCACCCCGTTTTGATGATTTAGAACGCAGATTAGCAAACCGCCTAAAAAAACCCCCTCAACAATCTTAGAAAGGATATATTCATGTGCAACAACAACAACAACAATCTTAGAAAGGATATATTCATCTAACCTAATTGAGTTCGGACCAGATTCCACCATAAACTAACCATGAAATATATCATAAAGTTCACTTCTTGCAAGAAACATTAGCTTATTTCTCTATTCCATATGCCAAAAAATAACACAGTAAAATCAAAAATAAAAAATTAATGCATTGCGTGGACAAACTAAATTTTAACACAATTGACACTCTCCAAAACTTTACCAAATAAATTGAACACGACAATGCTCAGAACTTAACCTTAAATCATGTTATAATGGTTACTAAGGCATTTAAACCCTACCAGATTCCAAAGTTTTCAAAAGACCCACAATCCCAACACTATAAGAAAACCCTAACAATTACAAAATTAACTACCTGCAACAAAAATGGGGCTACAATTTAGAGCAATAACAGCCCTCAACCTATGAAACAAACTCCTCAAAAAGATTCCCTCTGTCGGATTCCCCTGGCATTTACTGGTGTTCTGCAACTGAATCAACCAACAAGAGAGATCCACACACAAATTTCTTGTTCCTGGATTCAAAAAGATTCAAAAATTCAAAACTTACTAGAGGTGGTGGAGGGGGAGGGTTTGATTGCAAGATTCCAGAATATCCCACAGATTCATCACTCCCATTCCCATCAGATACTTGGATTCAAATTTGAAGAAGAAGATACAAGAAGGAAGAATTTAGGACAGCGAAGTTGGCATTTTTTTTATTGGACATTCATGCAAAATCCGAATTAGGACAGACACCGCAATTATTGGATTTTACAAGATATAAAGTTGCATTTTATTTACTAAGTACACACTAAACACATTGATCATCAATGAAGTTCAATAAGATTAGATATGCTCACGCAATCTTAGAATGCAAGTTCCGCAGTCAGGGATGCAGAAACTGAGCCTGATCAGTCATAATTCAAATACAGAATTTTATATATCTGATATCATTTAATCAAGAAATGTGCTATAATCTCAGAAAGCATTCCAGATAAGCTTATATAAGCCTTACAAACATACATAACCTACACACAGCGACAGGTGCGGCGTGCAAGTTCTATTATCAGATGTAACTAAATACTATGGCGATTCACAGGTCAACAGATTCTGGATAATTATCAGCAAAAAAAGAAGTTATCGGCATAAAGCAAATGCAGAGATGTACGCTTTCTTCATCAACTTTGGAATAAATTCGAGCTGGGAAATGCCACGGAAATGAATGAGAACAGAAGCTCTGCAAAAATGAAACCAACGAAATAAAATTATTATGAAACCATCTTGTTTTAATGCTATCAAAAGAAGGCAGTTGTATTACAAGGTCAGCAAAAAACTCACTGTTTATGGTTGCAATGCACATTTCATCAAAAGATGTTCAGTGAAGTAATTAGGTCTGTTTAGAACTTAGCTTCCATGCAAAAGTTAGTGGCCAATGAGCTCAAGCTTTTCAAGGGAAAATGAAACGAATAACCATTAAGTTTCACTTTCGTATTCGAATGCCAGGAACATCCTTCAACCCCATCTTTAATGCAGTCTTCCTAAATAGAGAAGGGGGCTTCTCCAAACCGATTGATTGAGAGAACCGAGTGGCCAGGTCAGCCAACATGGTTTTGTCTCTCCCTATTTCGCTAATTGAATTGTAGTACCCAAGCCACGCGTGATATGCTGCTTCCTTTATACTTGTGTCTACTTGTGTAATAGATTCTTCAACCTGCTTGTAAAAGTGTAGAAATTTGATATATCAAATTATCAATGCAATTCCACCAACGAATCCGAAATATTTCTCATAGGGAATGCACTTAAAGAATGGTAAGTGTATAGGTGTGTAAGAAATGACAAGGTGATCTTGTCAAGAAACACTCCGAATTAACTGGTCAGAACCTGAGCTTATGTGCACGAGTCGGTAATTTTGTCATAGATATGTGTGTGCATATGTATAAAATGATATGGTAACTCACTCCATTCTAAAAACTCAAACAATATTAAAGTAACATTACTAAAAAACTTTCTGCAGTGGATATACATTAATAAACTAATTGTTCATAAATGCATGGAGATCGTATCATATACTAGATGAGTTAATTATTGATGAGTGATTAGCGGAAAAAAAATATACTTGATGAGTTGATGGGCAGGGTATGGTTTGTAGTTCTGCTGTTTAAACAGAAGAGTGGCTTCCAATATATACACTCCACTAAGGCTGTTTTTTTATAAATCCTTGGGAAACTAATCAAGAAAATATAAATGGAAAAACAATGAACACACAACAAGTGTATAAGACCGCAAAGTTTGTCATTAAATTCATCTAATTCTTCCTTCATATTTGTTCTTCATCTTGATGCAAGAGAAACATCCCTCCAAAGAGCTGAACAGGGAAAACAATTCATGACCAGAGAGAAAGATTGGATAAGGGTTTAACTGTATTTCTCATTTCACCTTGCTCACATTTTAGTGTTCAGATTCTTGAGTTCTCCCCTGTCCAGTCTTATTGCTATCAGATAAGTTAAAGTTGTAATGCTTCATATGCCTTATAAGCAGCATATATGTGTCAACTATTAAATGCAGATGGTGCACTTCAGTGATGCGTAACTAAAGGTGACATTTGTGTTGTATAGTTTTATCCAAGCATGCATACAAATATATAAGAAACAAGCAATGGCTGTAATGCAATATATGAAATAACAGCATTAGGTATGATCAGTATAAACGGAAAATGAATTCCAAAGTCTTTAGAAGTTATGTAGGAGTTAACCTTCTGCTTCATATCTGAATTGAGCTCGGGTAGTTGATACTTCTCTATGGGGAGATCACCTATCTCTTGCACGAAAAATTCTTCCCATGGTGCAATCAACAAAATTCCTTTACCATTCTTACCTTCACGCCCTGTCCTTCCAAGGCGATGAATGTATTGTTCGCGATCGGAAGGAATTCCAACCTAAAAATCATTAACTTAATATTATTGTTTATATAGCACTACAGATGCACCCAAGAGAAGAGTAGATATATTTACATATCTTAACGAGAAATCTACTACAACATCAGTTATGCTACCCTATTAGAAACTACTTCACTAAAAATCTTAACTAAATGGGTAGCAGCCTTGTAGGCAAACAATATATATATTACGCAATCTTAATTATCTGTAATAATTATGTTAGGGTCCTAGTTATATCCAAGGGGTTCAAAACACTGGCTGCACAGATTTTTCTTTATATGTATACGAATAAACCATTAACTTGTGAAAGCAGACAGTCCATACAAAAGGGGACAACTAAACAAAACGGGGTGGAAGGGAAGAAATCCTTATGGAGACTGCTATTACAAAAAGTGCTTATAGAGGAACTGCAATTATTTACAAGGTCGTACTATTTAGCAGTGCATGAAAAAAAACGGATAGAGGTAGAGCAATGCAATGGTAATGATGTATATACTTTGTGGTCTGCTTGTTGAATCTATTCATGGAATATGAAGGCATGCATCAAGATTAGTAGAGAATCTGAGATGAATCTCAGTTTTCCCAAAGCTTACAGGTTAAGAATAGAGGGGGACTCGAAAACTTTCTTAATTGCCAAGCTTCAAAATAAATTACCTCACATATTTAGCATACCAAAATTACCAACAAATAAAAAAAGAACAAAAAAGACTTCCTCTTATGCAATAAAACATTTCCATGAGTTAAGACAGGTTTTTCGTTGCAAGTGTTCCTTGCATCTCCGTAGATTACAGGGTAGAAAATGTCAAAATCTTAATAATAATAGACAATGGATAGACTTATGCAGTGAACATACCTGCACCACCAGTGTGACATCAGGATAATTTACACCACGAGCAGATACATCCGAGGTTACAAGAATCAAACGCTTGGATTCTCGAAATTCATCAGATATACGAGTTCGATATAGTTGTGGCTTTCTAGAATGCATTTCTCTAACATTCATCTTCAAGTGTCGAAGAAGGTCATACATTAAAGCTGCTCCCATGGCAGTTGTGCAGAACAGAATAACCTGGTGGCAAACATCTTATTGTATAATGTAGAATATAAAAAGTGTTGGGAAGTAAAATTTCAAGCATTTAATCAATTTACCTTATAATCAAATTCTTGCATAACGTGTTCCTTGAGTAGGTGATGAACTAAATGAAACTGCACTTCAAGCGGTGCAACAAAATATGACTGCATAACCTGTTTTTTTATGTTTAAATGAGGAGTTTTAATGAAGAGAGATAATCCAAATATTAAAAATGTAATCTACTTGAGGGCTTTTCCTACAAATTAAATTATCTAAAAGCTAAAGGCAGCTGCAAAAACATCCCAAAGATTAGCTCATCGCATATGCAAGAGGCCACATTCTCAGGTTTAAACTATTTAAGAAAAACCATCTCCAGCAATTATTAACATATTTTAGTATAATCACAGACAACTACATATCTGAACTAGGTACCATATCGTGGAAGCAACTTTATAAGGTTAAATCAAACTGCAACATAAATAGATCCAGATTCATTGGTAAGTAAAAAATAAAATGAGATTTAATATATGCTCTAAATGTATTAACATGGGACGAGAAACTAGGGTACACAGATTGGCATTTGAAGAACACATTATAGTAGATAATATACCAGAAGATATATCCTTTAACAGAGTTAATCAAGGAAAAAAGATCCATGTATATGGTTAGGAATAGGTTGTTCTAGTTTTAATCTATTTTTTCAATTTTTGAAGATCCATGTATATGGTTAGGAATAGGTTGTTCTAGTTTTAATCTATTTTTTCAATTTTTGTTCCCAGTTCGGTAGCAGTCTTTCATTGGATATAAGATACATACAAATTTTAATGATTTGTGTATCATGGATGCATAAGTCAGCTTATGGCTTTAACAAAAATTAAGACCTTGGCAGGAGTTTCCACAGCCAAGCCCACAGTATCAACAAATTCATGTTCTCTTTTCAAGACAACCTGAGAAATCCTGCGCACCTGAAATTTTGATTGCACAAATTTGTTAAAAAATTTTTTGCTTTACGTAAATAATGCAACAAAAAAATGCTATGCAAAAGAGAGATCAATTACTTGCCTCTTTTGGAATTGTAGCTGAGAATAACAAGGACTGTCTTTGACGAGGAATGCAATCAACAATTTTCTCTATATCTTTTCTAAATCCCAAATCCAGCAAGTGATCAGCTTCATCAAGTATAAGCAATTTCAAACCCATCAAACGGACAGAAAATCCAGATTTGTTCTCAATGTGATCCAATAGTCTACCAGGGGTTGCAACTATAATCTGCAATATATTTTTCATATCAATTTGCGGGAAATCATAATTGAACAAAATGCAAAAAAACACGGGCTGATGGCTGGAATTTAGCCTGAAACCCTAAAGGTAAACTGTAACCGAAAAGAAGATCAAGTTTTAGATAATTATCAAAATTACAAGTGATTAGATGTTCAATCAACTTCAAAAAGCAAAGGATAGAAGGTAGACAACAACCTGGCAAGGATTTTCTTCTAGGCGTTTCTGATCGACCTTAAAACGTGTACCTCCAATAAGTGTTTGGACACCTATGCCATCATGGTACCTTAACAAGACATTAGCCTCAGCGGCTAGCTGAATGGCAAGCTCTCTCGTGGGAGCGAGAAGAAGCACAAGAATTGGTGGCGCTCGGTGACGTGAAGTGCAATTTGCTGCTTTGAGAACTGCTTCAATTGCAGGAAGCTATTCATTTTAATAATATATTGAAGGACTTACGAAGGTGATGATAAGCTGACTGGAGTGATATAATAAAATAGAGCAGATGTACCAGAAATGCTGCGGTTTTTCCAGTGCCAGTTCTTGCTTTAACCAGAGCATCCTTACCTGTAATCATAAGCACTATATATATTAATATAAGAATTTTCTCACGTGCCAAATGCCAATGCACATCCTTGCAACTACACTGAGTTTCTCAGTGCTAAAAGCTAGGCAAAAGATCATAATCATCATCTAAGCAGTCCCATTAGAACGAGATCAGCTAAAGAAGCATGGCTCCATGAAGATTTTAAGCACACCCCTAATGTTCAACCGTCTGAATTTATTATACTCAATAACTGACTGGTGACTATAATTTAACATCTTCACAAGAGCTAGAGGTCTGATTCTAGTGTTGAGTTTTACCACACAAAGGAACAGGAGTAAAGTAGATTTGCCTCGTTTCTAATTAATAATGCATGTCAGTGAGATGAGCTCTTTCACAAAGCATTATCCTTCATACGTCTCCCAGAATTGGTTGAATAACTTCAGATAAATCTGATGGAACAAACATAGTCACTATAAATAGATGCAATTAACTTATTCATGATAATGTAAATCTTTCATAGTTAGCTAATGGGTTACTTTTTTCTGTTCTTTTGCAACTAAATTTCTGCTTTTGCCCTACTAGTATTGTAAGGCCCAGTAGCTTCTTCAGTTCTGTAGAGTTCAGCTGCAAGTGGTGCAGTTGACCAGCAGTATGGAAGCAGCATAAATGGTGAGTTTTTCCATTTTTCTTTTTTGTTGGTACTTATTTGTTCATATGGCTAGTTATTGACTTTCGGTTACTTTGATGATTGTTTGTTGTAATTGTAGAGTGCTGCATTAGCAAGCCAACCAGTGTCGACCCCTGCTTGCATTTCAACATGCCTGCCAAACGATATCATTCAGGCGTCGGCCATCAAGGACTCCCTCCAAATGTTAATTCTTGACGAGGTTTTGTACTTATTAGTACCTTAAAATGGATTTTTGCTTTAGTTTTATGCTAACCTAGACTATATCGTTTGTACTTGTTTTGACAGAGAGCAAACTAATTTGCTTGATATTTGCTGCTAGGAAGCACAAGCACAGATACTTCTAAATGACTAATGTACCACTATGTGTCAGGTGCGTATCGGGTGCCAATACTCTTTTGTACTCCCAGGTGCGTACGCAAGGAGTGCCCATTTTGTAATACATTTTTCGCAACTTTTAGACACAATCATGTTTAGAGAAATACTTTGGGTCCAACAGAAAACAAGTGATGAAGACATCTATTTTGTTTAGTTTAGTATTTTATTTCAGTACCGTATTTGTTTTTGGCAATTATAGCCATATGTAATCTTTCTTTTATGCATTAGAATATTTCTAAGATTTTAGAATATTTTGAAATTTGTATCAAGATTTGTTTTTAGCCTATATATAGGCCTTGAGATTAATGAGAAGTTACGCTATTCTTGATTAAAAATTTATTGTGTTGAGTTTTGATCTTCATCTCTTTTTGTGTGATACAATTGACATCCAATTATTATGGTTTATGATAAGTCCTAATAAAAATTTAGGGTTTGTGATAAACTCTAAACTACCCCCAAATCCCCAAATCAATTAAACCCTAACCCTAATCCCCAAATTCAAAACCCTAACCCCTCTTCATCTTCTTCCTCTCCCTCCATCGATCCCGAAACCCAAAGATCCACTTCCCCACCACCATTATCCTCCACCTCGACGCCATCCTCCACCTCGAAGCCATCCTCTCCCTTCCTCGGTGCCATCGAGCCATCCCCGAAACCCTTTGCTGCTCCTCCGTTGCCCTCATCCCAGCTTCGCACCCTGACGCCCCCATACAACCACAATCCAAATTCCGTCGGAAACCCCTCTTCTTCCTCCTCCCGTCGCCTCCTCTCCACCCCTCCCACTTGAGCCAGTCCCGTCGACGGCCCTACCCAGCGATGCCAGCCCTCAAATCCGAAACACCTCCTTGTCGACAGCCCCTCGTCGACGTTCCTCGCTCGTCGTCAGCCCGCTCCCAGTTGACCACCGTCGACGACCAGTCTGCGACTCCACCGTCGCCCACCACCGCCACAGCCGCAGCCGTTCCTGCCCCGCAACGTTGCCCACTGCCTTGCCCCGCCACTGCAACCACTCGAGATCTTACACGATTTGCTTCGAACCTCGGTATACTCTTTTCACTTTTCAAATACTTGTGTTATACTACTTTATCATCTCTATTATATTATTTAATTTAACTGCCAACCACAAATATCGAAATTGAGTGTTCTACGAGCCTAATTAGAGTATGAATCAATATTGCATCTCTTACTTGCTAAGAGCATCCACAATGGTGTTTCTCATTTTTTAGAAAATGGCAGCTACAGTAATAGAAAATAGGGTATTTGTCTGCAGTGGTTGTTTGCTAAAATTTGAGAAAGACGAGACATGTTGTTTCGTCCGGTTGGTTTTTATTTTTTTAGAATTAATTAATTAGTGATTAAATATTATAATAGGTTAATTAAATAAATTAAATAATATAATAATACCTACCCCACTAAACCAACTTAAGACCTAATTAACCCCCCCTGATTTGCTGGACGAGACATGGTCCAAGCAAATTTTGCTTGAAATGGGACAATATGTCTCGTTTCAGCGTTTTTTTAATTTTTTTTTTTCAAAAATTCAAAAAAAATTTTGGGACGGAACAAGTTGTCTCGTCCGACGATGTAAAAAAATATATATATTTAGACAAAACAACATGTTTCGTCTCTTATAATTTGAGAATCACAATTTCGTTTCTCAAAAATGAGAAGCGATTGTAGCTATTTTGCCAAAATATGGTAAAATAACAAACGACTGCAGCACCTTGTTTGCTAAAAAATGAGAAATTGGCAAATATAGCAAACGATTGTGGATGCTCTAAGAACGCTTAGAGATTTAATTATTGATTGTTAGAACTGAATTATTAATTGGACTTGTTAAACTTAATTCAATTCTTGAAAATTCATCAAACCAATTAATTGTTTAAAATTCTAACTTTGATCCACATTACATGTTGGTAAAATTAATCATTTAAGATTCTTGAAAATTCTCTATTTAGGATTACGTTTTATATCAACAAGTCTACCAAAAGAATTGATAGTTAGATTACCATCCCCCCCCACCCCCACCCCCACCCCCACCCCCAAATACTCATAATAATAATGTATTCTTATAGTTCAATGAAATTGTTCAAATGTTTGCATTTTTAACAAGATAAATAATTTTTATTTATAGATAATATATAAAATATCACATATAATATTATATTTAACGTACCCACCAACATACATGTATCCTACTTTTTTATAAAATCACGTATCCCCACACCCATGTTGTGTCGTACTCGCACCTCGCACCCGTATTTGTGCTTCAAAAATTTCTAGTATTCATTGCTAATGTTAAGATAAATATAAACGCTGCTTCACTTCAAAGTTAAGTACTTTGAAGTAGTATCGGAATTTTATAGATTGTTACTTTTCAGTGATTATATAAAATCCATTCAAAAGCTTTAGAGTCCCATCTGTCAAATAATACATGACAAGCAACTCTTTTGTAAAAAATGTAAAAAGTTGAGGGAATTTACACCGGAGATTTTACCATCTCAGGTAAAGTTTCCGGTTATGCAAAAAGTATCAACCTATTTGACATTCTGTCTTCCAAATTCACAACAAGATCTATCATGCTGGTAAAAAATGCTAATCTATATTAGATAAGTGTTAGTAAGATCCAAATCTTGAAGCAATAGCTACGGTAATATTCACCTAAGATGACCAGGTTGAGTGCCCCACTTTTTGTCCCTTACAAGGAATTTTACAAATAGGTTTCTGGGTAAGTATCTCAAATCAAATTCATATTGAAGATACCAAAAAGAATGGTTGTCGAGCACGAGTCTACCTGAAAGACAGAATACATTTATTGATTTGGATTGTAAAACAAAAAAGAGCAAAGACAGTATGTAGGCAGATAACAATAATAACTAAATAAATCAATCAATCAATAAACAAAACTTCATATATTGCATGTCTATATCACCAGCTGAATTGTGACAAAATATGTACCTGAAGTGTTCAACATTTAAGTAACTTCAGATTTAAACAATCGGGCAACTTACCCTCAAGACAAACGGGAACTGCAGCCTCTTGGACAACCGTCATTTGAACATACCCAGCAGAATTAAGTGCCTTGATGGTCATTGGAGAGATGTTGAACTCATCAAATCTTAAGAATTGGAAAAGAAGAGAAGGTTAACCAACAATCTAAAAAAGATAGAAGTAGTTAACTTTTCATATACCAACTTCAAATTATGTTTCTTATAGAACTAACTGGCAGTTGCCAATTAGGTAAAGTACTTCAAATGCTACTAATTAATGAAAAGTGGTTAATTCTATCCAGTTGTAATATTCAATTTACAGTAACACCGATTAGCATAGACACACAAAACAGTACAAGAAAAAAGCTTGTAACTACAAGTCAGGAATCAGACACATGTGAAATGTCAAACATAGATATGCCATTGCCATAAACAATTCAAATTGGTTGAACACTATGAATGAGTTTCAAAAGACGAGAGATAAACAAATTATTATGACAATTTACTCTATTGTGCATCGTGTGTCAAAGTTTTACCCTAATCATGATGAAGGACCCTTCTGTAAACACATGGCTCTTCAGTTAAAATTTGTCGAGGTCGTGTAAAAAGTGTAGGTCTAGAGTATGACCAAAATCATTACTTAAAACTAACATGCAGCAATGTGTGGGAACATCTTTCACTAAAAAAATTTCATTATTGTTCATTAGTACCGTACTCCACAACCGATAAAATAAGGGAAATTAATACAATCAAGTTGTCCTTCCCCCCTTGACTCGGTTTTGATTTTTATGTCAATATCATATCGTTTCCAATCCATAACAAATACTACATTACATATATATTGCTAAAATAACTACCTCCGCTGCGTAAGAACCGAATCTTCCTTCACCTTGTACCCCATCCTCTTCTCACTCCCCCCCAACTCCCTACTCTTAACCTCCTCTCTAAACCTCTGAATCTGCTCCGCGAACCCCTCCCCCTCCCCCTCCTCTTCATCCCCTCTTGGTACTCTCCTCTTCTTCTTCGCATCATGATTCCCCAACGCCGCAAAACTCCCCTTCATCCTCCTCCCACCTCCATCTTCCTCCCCCTCCCCCTCCTCCTTCCCTTTTTCACTCTCGAGAAACTTCGAAATCTTCAACCTAATCAACCCCCCATCCCCATCCTCCTCCAAACCCCTCC
The DNA here is from genome assembly GCA_017893485.1 of Hemerocallis citrina. Classification (NCBI taxonomy): domain Eukaryota; kingdom Viridiplantae; phylum Streptophyta; class Magnoliopsida; order Asparagales; family Asphodelaceae; genus Hemerocallis; species Hemerocallis citrina. The sequence continues at coordinate 222,188,036 of CM030365.1, forward strand.
TCCACGTTGAGTACCCCCTCCTCTGCTCATAACTCCCCATTCCCCTCACAACCTTCCTCAACTCCAATGGGGCCAAAATCGCCTCAAAATCCGGTTTTGATCTGACTGCACTGCCAGATTCATTCCCACGGCCATTCAAACCCCTCCTTTCCTTCACAATCCCCCTCAAATCCAACGGCGCCGAACTCTCTTCAAAATCCGGTTTTGCTCTGATCGGACCGTCGGATTCATTCCACAAATCTTCAGCCCCAGCCTTCATGAACCGATCGGCGAGGGATTTGATGTGGTCCTTCGCTGACATGGGCCCGAAATTGGACGGCTGGGATTGGTTGTTGGATTGGTTATGGTTCAGGCTGGCGCGAATCTCGGAGCGGAGGCGGGCTTGGTAGAGCTGCTTTTCTTGGTACAGAAGCTTGCGCTCCTTCTCTTTTGCGAGCTTCTCGTGCATGCGCTTGTACTGCCACTTGTTGAGGCCTCCGGGGAACGTGCGGGGCCCACCGCCCATGGCGCGGGTGAGCGGTGGCGGGCGGAGGCGGAGGTGGTGGAGGAGGAAGAGGGAGGAGAAAGGCAGCATTTTGGGAATGGCTAATACAGTTTGGGGGGTTTAGGGCTTGAGGGATTGAAAATGGTGGATTAAATGGGGTCACTATTCGGCCTTGTTTTGGAAGTTTTTCCGTAAATATTTATGATTATGGGTCAGTTTCGAAAATATTAGCGCTCGTAACTGTCACATTTATCCGATACCGGATCCGATCCGGACCTGACCCGACCCGACATTGGACCGGAACCGACCCGATCTATACGGGTCCGGATTCGGGTCCAAATCTGCTCAAAACAGAACCGACCCGGACCCGTTAACAAATATCCCCAAACAAATAGAATTTGAATAATATGTGTCTATGAATATACATATATTCATGTGCTTAAGTGCAAAATTTGTTAGAATCGTAGGGTTTCGTGTGCAAAAATACTTAAGTGCAAATATTTATTCTCTACCACCGGATTCGACGGGTAATTTTTTCTAACTAGGACCCGGACCCTATTCTTGCAAGTCCGGGTCCGGGTCCAATTTTTGGACCCGCAAGGTACCGGGTCCGGGCAGTGGAGGACCCGACCCGATAGGACCCGATACCAACTCTAAGCGCTCGCGTGCTACTTTGTGCCACATCAGCAGCGGCCGCTATTCTCATTAGCGACCTATTCATTTTGAAAGTCGTTAATGGAAATAGCGGCATATGTTTTAAAATATTTTTAAAAAATTGTTTGTTGTCACTATTTCTACTAGCGACCTTAGTATATATGAGGTCGCTAGTGAGATTAACGATCTCAAATGAATGTATTGAGACACTTAGCGAAATCTATAGAACTTTTGGTCATTCGTTTTTTTTTATAAACTTAGGTCGCTATTGGGAATAGCGACCTTAGTATACTTTGGTCGATATTCGCAATGACGATCTCAGTAATAAACTCAATCTCCTTGTTCTTCGTAAAAATTGCAAAATAATTATACAACTGAGGCTTCTACTCGGGATAGCGACCTTAGTACAATAAAGGCCTTTATTCCGAATAGCGACTTTAGTACAGTTAAGACCTCTATTCCGAATAGTGACCTTTGTACAACTGAGGTCGTTATTCCGAATAGCGACCTCAGTTTTAAAAATAAATTGATTGTTATTTTTTCAAAGAACAAAAGCTCACTAGATTTTGTCGTTAATCCCATTAGCAACTTCAATTTATTTGTGGTGATGGGAGGAATGTCCGCTTTTGGACTGATATTTGGATTGGCAATTGCAGTTTATCTACTTCTTTTCTTGATTTTTATAAAATTCCAAGTTCTCCTAATGCTACTGTTCTCTCTCTTTATTCTGCTAATAGATTTGGTAAATTTTGGAATATAGGTTTCAAAAGATCTCTTTCTCTTCAACAGTCCCATGATTTAAGTGCTTTACTTCATCTATTGAGCAACTATGACTGGAAACCCCACAATGTGGCAAATTGGAGATGGAATAGCTCTGGTTTGTTTTTTGTGAAATCCTTTTATGACTTTCTTAGTTCTGGTGGTCAAATTTGCCCCTTTTATAAATTCATTTGGCAAAATGTGCCTCCCCTCAAAGTTAGAATTTTAGTCTGGCTTACTATTCGCAATTGTTTGCTTATTGTGGATAATTTAAATAAGATAAACTTGGCTTTAGGACAAAAATGTGTCCTATGTTCCTGTTCTATTGAATCTGCCCATCATCTTTTTCTCAAGTGCCCTTTTATGAAGCAAATTTGGATTATTCTAAAACTCTTTTTTCATTTTAGAGGCTATCCTCCTTCTATTAAATCTTGGTGGGGTATTTGGAGATTTAAAAGGATTAAAAAGAGTTTCCATATTCTTTGGGATATGATTATGATGGCTCTTATTTGGGTTATTCAGAGGGAGAGGAACAATAGATTTTTTTCTTTAAAAATCTGTGGACATTAAATGTGTTTTCAAAACAACAAACCAAACACAGCCTTAACATTTTAGACTCCATTTGTTTCTTTGTTTCTTTTTGGACATATATTCTCCCACCTTCTAAGAGAGCCAAGATTGATATGAAGGACTTTGTTGATGCTTGCAAATCTTTTATTCCCCCTGGTCGCAATGCTGATGGTTTGGTTTCTCAGACTCTGGTGGCTTCTTCTTCCGAGACTCATGCTGGCTTGGACAATGTTATTATTATTGATGATGATGAAGAGGCTGATAACACTCACCCCTCGGAGCAGCTTGGTTCCTCGCCCACTCAGGATTCTTCTTCCAACTTGTCTGTGCCTGTGATGATGCCTGACCCTGTGCCTTATGAGGAGGGTTTGGATGACTTGTCCTTTAGGTATGATGCTGATGCTTTCGTTTCCAACACACTTGATTCAATCACGACTATGTCTACCCCACCACCAAGAACTTATCACTGGAATCCTCCTTATTCAAAACTTCTAGGCTGCTCAAGAGGATTCTGTGCACACGTTTGAGGATGATCTTTAATTGTCTTTTTAGTTGTCCTGGTGTTCCGTTGTGCTGGATCTACTTTACTTTTGTTCTTTGTTGGGTTTTGGTTCCCTCTGTGATGAGGATAAGTGTGTTGCTTCTTATCTTCTTTCCCTCGTGTTTTCTTAGTCTGTATAAAACTCTGTTCTGACTTTTGGTTTTAATAAATTGGCTGAAGCCATTAGGCTTCATCCCTTTTGTCAAAAAAAAGAAAAGAATAGCGACAGCAAAAAAAAATTCAAAATATTTTTAAAACAGATGCTGCTATTTTCATTAGCGACTTTCAAAATGAAGATGTTGCTAACGAGAATAGCGGCCACTGCTGACGTTACACAAAGCAGTCCACGAGCGCAAATAGTTTCGAAACTGGCCCATAATCGCAAATATTTTCAAAAGGTGGTCTTTTACAGCAAAAAAATCCTTATTTTTTAACTGGGCCGGGCCAAATACTTTATATATGGGCTTAATGCTCGGGCCATTTTCATCATCGTTTCGTTTCCATCCATTTGAAGAGCAGCATAGCAATGGCGGGCGGCGACGGTGAAGGCAACCGGAGATTCTTCGTCGCCGTCCATGTCGGCGCCGGATTCCACTCCCCTGCTAACGAAGGCGCCTACAAACGCGCCATCAAGAAAGCCTGCCTCGCCGCCGCTTCCGTCCTTCGTAAGGTTTGCTCCTCATCGTTGACTTCTTCAACTTCTTGATTCAAATTACTGATCGTGCTTTGAGATTCCCGCAGGGTGATGTTGGTGGTGGATGTCTTGATGCCGTCTCGGCTGCCATACAAGTTTTGGAGGTGAGCGGCACCCTCCTCGGTGTTCATTAGCACGTGCAGTGCACGTGGTAATTGTCTAAGTGTGGTTGTAGTAATAGGAATTGGGTGTGATTTAATAAAAGTTGGTTTCTTTTGATATTAATCAGATTATGATATTGAAAATTTTAGTGAATGGTGTAAAAAAGTTAGTTTGGTTTGCTTTGCTGTAGGATGATCCCATCACAAATGCAGGTCAAGGATCGAATTTGACGGAGGGGGGTCATGTAGAGTGTGACGCGAGCATTATGGATGGTTGCTCGGGAGTGTACGGGGCTGTCGGAGCAGTACCAGGTACTGTTAAATGATGACAATATTCGGTATGATGAATAATGTATTAAAGTAAACTAGTATTTTTCATGTGCGATGCACATTTTAATAAGAGTTGGAGAATTTTAACGTGCAATATATGTGTTAAGAAATAATTTTTGAGTTGGACGTGTATTGCACGTAACTAGGAAAAATATTGTGAAGAAAAAGCTACGATTTGTACGTGCAATGCACATGTTTATAAGTAGAGTTTGAGTTGTACGTGCAACATATGTGTGTGTTTGGTGTTAAAAAAATATTGAAAATTTATTTTGTACGCTCGTTGCACGTTTTAAATAGGTGAAATTTTGTTTGTTAGTTTGTTTTTTTGTAATTAATGGGAGAGTTGGAGTTGCACGTGCAATGCACGGATTTGTATGTTGACAAAATACAACTCCAACTCTCCCATTATATATAGAAGAAGATATAGAAGATAGATAGAAGAAGAATAATGTACATGCGATGCACGTCTACAAAAAGTAAATTCATCGAATTAAATGAACATATATCGAATAAGAAAAAAAATAGTTTATATTTAAATGTTTTGATTTGGGCTACACGTGCGGTGCACTTTTTTTTTTTGGGATATAGTTTGGACGTGTATTATACGTGTTTATATAGTTACAAAGTTAGGGTTTGTTTGTTACAAACCCCAACTCTCCCATTAAAAATTTAAAATAGTAGAGATGTGATATGCCGTTACATGTCGGAGATTGCTAGCTAACCATATGTGTTGGTCTCATTGTAGATCAGGTGTACGAAATGCTATCAAAATTGCTCGTTGCTTAGCCAAAGAGCAACTGGGGGGTTCATCTTTGCTTGGTCGAATACCACCAATGTAATTATTGCACATCTTTGTCTAAGAAGAAATCTTTCATTGAGTCATAATTTCTTTTCTTAATTATTCTCTTCTCATATTGTTAGTCTCTTGTTTAGGTTTTTGGTGGGGGAAGGTGCCCGAGAATGGGGAAAGCGTAATGGTGTTGTCAAGCCAGAAACAGTTTTGGAGTCTGAAGCGGTGACTCTCGTGATGTTTGTTTATGTTATCACATTTTCATTCTGACTCAGTGTACCCTTGCCCTTGATTTATCCGATTAATTTGAACAGAAGATTACTTACATTTGGTGCTTTAGATTGTTGTTTCATTTTCTAAGTATTCTTCTTTATGACAGTGGCTAGTAACAGAGAGGGCTAGAGCACTATGGCTGAAGTACAAATCCATGCTCGCTGGTGCTAAGAAACAGAAAGGAGCTTCTGTTATTGAATCTACTGCTTCCTCAAGCACTTCAGAATCAGGTAGTCTTTAGATTTGATACCAATATGTACATTTTAAAACTAGCAAAAGTTGAAAATGACTTATTGAGATTTAGCAGTCAAATGGGTGAGGCAGATTAAGTATTTAACTGAGTGAGTTTGTTGAGTTCTTTTATACTTTTCTTAAATGCCAGATAATTGATTCTAGTCTATATACAAGTAAACATTTAAGCATGTATTCACAATGGAGGGTATAATGTGCAATTGTGTGGGTATAATTAGGTATAGCCGAGTTTCTAATTAAGAAATTACAATGTATCGTTATTGACTTTATAATGTATGATTGCAATTTTCATCGATACTTGCACTTTTTTACATTATTGCTTGTACCTTAACCATGTTTTGTATACTTTGGCTTTAATGCTGTTGATTTGCATATCAGTGGCCCTTCAGTCTTATGCTGCTGAAAAGGAAACTAGAGATTCTGCTGGACAGTTGCATCTTAAAGTTGATTCTGAAGAGGATTACATTATGGATACTGTAGGAGCTGTCTGTATTGATTCCTTTGGAAATGTAGCATCAGGAGCATCAAGTGGCGGCATTGCATTGAAGGTGAGGTTACTGTTTTCCATTAGGCATGATTAGGCTTGAGTCAAATTAATTGCAATGTCTATCTTGTATCATATCTGCTCCAATCCAATTGAAAGACTTGCAGCTTAATTATATCTATACCAACTCTTCTTGAACTTCTATAGAACCTTTTTACAGTATATAAATTTTGGGATTTATTTGCAGGTTGATGGACGTGTTGGGTTGGCTGCAATGTATGGATCTGGTTGTTGGGCTTCATCAAAAGATGTATTTGGAGCTCCATTTAATGTTGGATGTTGTGCAAGTGGTGCTGGAGAATACTTGATGAAAGGATTTGCTGCACGTGAATGCTGCAGATCATCGTCATTGTACGTTCATACTTCGACCTGACTGATACTTCGATTTTCTATTTAAGTTTCAGTTAAATTTATATTCATTCAACATAATTGAGTGCATACGCTTATATCTTTGTTTTTGAGTAAAAGCTAGAATTATAGTTACATTGTTTATCTACTTTCAGATTGTCCACTGTATGCTCTCCTTTTCCCTCTTCATCGACCCTTCACTTGATTGATATTTATGGTGATGTTTCAAAGAGCTCTTTAAATTTTCCCCCGTTCTAATTGTAGAATAATTAACATCAGTGTGCGGCTTGAAAGTTTAGCTGATTGTTAGAGCTATAGTGCTATACAAGGTAAATGGAGTTCACCTAACCTTTTTTTACCTTTTTTTTTGGTTAAAGGATATATTCATAAAAACTAAGACAAGCAGTCATACAGAAAATATCATCCTGAATCACATCCTGGAGCATTATGAGACACAAGATCTCAATAAACAAAATTGCATCCAGTAGGATAAAAAGTATCATAACAGAATTAGACAAAACAGAATAGCAACATAGAACACAAAATAGATCAGAGAAACAAAAAATAATTATTAAAGTGAAAGTTTAACTTCTCCTATCTGCTAAAAGCTATGCCTCCATAAAAAAAAATCTTAATATTAAAGTGAGATATCCTTTGATGAATAATTTTTTTTTCTTTCTTAGCTCTCTAAGTCCCCCTTACTTGTAAGTTGAGGGACTTGCCGTAAAATTTTTGACTTAACTAATTCCTAAAGGAATAATTAGTAGCCTCCCCCATGAGGGAATTATGAGGAGAACATGTATAAAAAGTTACCTATTCAGAAGAAGTTAAACCGGTTCGGAGTCGGGAGGGAGTTAGATTAACTCTTACTGCTACAACGAAATGAAATAGGACACTTTTATTCAAGCTGTTTCATGTCAGATGACACTCTTTGGGTCATCAGTGGTGGTCTGCTACTTATGCACAATTTTGAATCTTGCTTGTGTGTTAATGCTATGTTGGTCCATCATTGACTCTTCTAGTTGGGTCAGTGCCACTATTTAGGTTCTATTTGAATCTGTTATATTTATTTTGGGTGCATATCAGCATGACCATATTCGTCATTTTTGTTGACCAGCTTAATTTTGTAAGCTCATAAATAATTGCTTTTAAAATGTGTGCTTACACTACTGATCAGCACTCTTCTTTGCTTGTTTTTTTTTTTTTTTTTGAAACTCATGTTTATAAGTGTTGGAAACCTGAAAGTAATCTATGTTCATATTTGCAGATCTCAGGCAGGCCCTGCATCTGCATGTATGAAAGTTTTGCGTTCTGTCCATAATAGTGGTTGTCAATCTCATGATACAGGAGGTGGTGTTTTACTTGTTCAAGCAGACACTCGGCAGGTTGCTTCACCTGCCTTTGCCTTCATTTATATGAAATAAGCAAGGCTTTCCACTTGCTTTTAGTTGTTAAGTTCTGAGCTTTTTCTTTCCTTCAGGTTACAGGAAACACCTCTCTATTAAAGGCAGTTGAACTTGTTGCAGCATACTCCTCATCGTCATTCGGGATTGGCTACTTTGGCAACTCTATGGTTCGTCCAAAGGTAATCACTTAAAGCTGCATGTCTAATGTTTCTCACTCTCACTTAAAGTGCCTTCGCTTGATCTTTCTTCCAGTTGCTATTGCCATCTAAAAAATTGAAAAAGTTACGATCAAAATCTAAAAATTTGTAAAGGGTTTAATGGCTTAGTAAGGTTTTGCCGGTATTTGCTGGCAACTACCAATATATCTTTTTGTCAGGATACTAGTGGAAAGTGTACATTGACGAGGATTTTGTATATGAAGGAAACATTCTGTATCTCTGTCTTTCTTATCCTCTCAGAAGGCGCATTTTGATCCCTCAGGCTTATATTCACACAATTAGCAACCGCAGTATAAAAAAGAACATTGTTAAGCAACCTTGGTCGTTAGAGTACCAATACATCTTGTGGTTAATAGCTGAAATGTCTCATTTTTTAATGCTTTCTTTGTTGTGTGTGCTTGTTGCAGGCATCGGTTCTCAGGTCTGGCAAACAAACAAGCAGCACCAGTGTCATACATTTTGCTGAGAGAATTGATCTTACTGTAACAAAATCTTCATAGCAGCAAAAGGAATATTGTAACCATTCAAGTTTCTGTAATTTGTTTTTGGAATTAATTGTAACAAAATTCAAGTTCAACAATGATTTGTCCATGAAATAAGATTAGTTTGAATATTTCATCCCTTTAATAACTGATATTTTCATTTATATATATATATTTTTTAACATTTAAAGAACTTTTGTTGTCGATAGTTCCATAAATGTTGGATTATGCATACTAGTAATTTACACATGCAATGCACATCTTTATAAATATATATATATTATTTAAAAAAATTTGACATTGTGTGGCATCGAACCTAAAACTTCCTTCATAATAGTTATGCATGTGCATTGTACGTATTTGTTTGCTTACAATGCATGTGTTTGTTTGGTGACAAACTCTTCTATTAAAATAGTAGAGATATTGACTTCAGAAACATACATTCTTCTACACAGGCCAACCTATTATTGATTATGACTTGATCCAGTTGCGTCCATGAATGCTGCAGATGTAAACTAGTTGGATTTCTCCTGTCCGATAGTCCATTTTCTCCCCTTGAGTTTTATTCGTGACTGACATGCAAATACTTATATTGCTATGGGTGTATTATAAGCTTCCAGGGGTGTATTGGATTGAGATTTCAAAAGATTTTAAAAGAATTGAGAATCCCAGTATTTAAAGGATTTATGGAAAATTCACCTAAAACTTTGACTGGGATTTATAAGGATTTTAAAATAATTTGATGGAATTCTTATTATGAATTTGATGAAATTCGAAGGAATTCGATGACAATAGAATTTATAATTAGTTCATTTCATACACAAGATTGTCATTCTCATAAGAGTAGTACGAATAAACATCAAGGCACCTCGCAAGTCATAAAAATGTCATTCTCATAAGATTTTTCTGAAGTACTAGAAGGACACCCACATAAACAAAAGTAACAGCAAAAAAGAAAGAGCCCTACATGAGAGAGCTGTTGATGAGTCCATCAACTCGATACTCGCTGTTTTAACATTCTGAAATAGCATAAAATAATAATAACTAATAATACCCGGTAACCAAAGTCATGGAGCAAAAGATATATAAGGAGCACCAACTCTCCCGTTAGGCATCATAACTCTACCACATCTCCTCATCAACTTAGTACTCGTTGTTTCTGCACCATATGTCTTCTAGTTAATAGTTTCACTATATAGGCCACATCATACAAACAATGGAACGTTATCCACTTCGTCCTGTATCTGCAACGAGAAACCAATTTATGTCATAGCAATCTTGAGAATATTTTTGAATCAACTCCGTCGCGTTGATTTTGATTGAAATTGATTCCATTGTCTTTCAGGAGGCGGATTGAGGCCTCTGCATGGGGATCGGTGGTTGGGTTGAATGAGGGTTTGGGTTGAATTAGGCCTCTGCGTGGGGATCGGAGGTCGGGAGGTAGAAGAGAGGAGGAAGAAGACGATGGCGAGAGAAGGGGGATTGGGGTTTGGGTTTATTTAGGAATAATTTGGGGCATATGTACAGGAAACAAAACCATACTCACCAATGGCTAGAAAGTTTCTACAGAGAAGGTGAGAATTGCAAAGGCTTTTGGTATTTATATGTCAGGATCCTTCAGATTCCGATGAGCTAGACCCGCTGGTTTCCGGCCCAGAATGGAGAAGGTCGGGATCGTTGGAAGTGGGGAGTAAGGGTTTGAGAGAGAGACTGAGATTTGGGAAGAAGATAGAGGTTAGGGATTTGGAGATTTGGGGAAGAAATCTGAGATTGGGGGAAGAAGAAGAAGAAGATATTGAAGAAGAAGATTAGGAGAAAGATTAGGACAATTATCATTCATTCATGCCAACAACGGATTACTGGTGGGGATTTATAGAACATCCCAATTACAAGGCACGTGCAGAGCACACTATTACTACCTATTCAATTAAGTGCTCACTGCACGTAAAACAAACAAACAGACACAAACAAAACAACAAACAAACAGATAACAACGACAGACACGAGTAGAGAAGAAGGCTGTAGACTCCGACGACGGTGGAACTACCGGCGTCCCTGACAACTCCACCCCCCTTAAAAAGGAGCTTGTCCCCAAGCTCACACTCAAGCTCACATCCAAACATATCAACTACCTTCATGGGTAAGTCCAAACCAGATGAGGAAGTGTGCAAGCAAACACCTAGATCCGCTGACCCTAGTAGCAGTGGATAATCCTCTTCTGGTTATGTTCAATTTCCTTGTCAGCGGACTCTGCTGCAGATTTGACCCACCTTAACTTCCTTTCAGTTACAGCTAACCCCAGTTTAGTTTTTTTTTTTTTTTTCAAATTGACAGTAATATGTCTGTTCTCTGAAGAAGCTTTAATAGCTTCGGCAACATGTGTTTTCATCTGCTCTTTGACTAGAGCCATTTTTACTTTGAGAAATTCCACTGAAGCATTAATTTGCTGCAGTTGCTTTGATTTGGCTTGTGTTTCCGCAAGAAGAGAACTGATACTTTGCTTCATCTTCACACTATCAGATACTAACTTGATGCTATAGTCATCTCTCTCTGCAACCTGTTGAAGCAAATGCTGATGCTGTGTCTGCATGTCTTCATATGCTTGACCAATAGTCTCAATTCAGAGATATAAGCTGCTGCTTCAGCATCTTTAACTCTAATCGCCTCTTTGATCTCCAACAACTGTCTCTGAGAGGCATCCATTTTTCCCCTTAAATTACCCATTTCCACTTCTGCAGCAGAAAGCCTTTGTTGGCAGGCTGCCTCAGCTTCATTTGCAGCTCTTACTCGTAGTTCAAGACTGTGTTCATCTAAAGCATCTTGCAAAACTTTAGCCTGAGCATGAGCTCTCTGCTGTGACTCCTGGATTTCCGTCACTGTTCTATTGTCATAGCATTCTTGCCCATATCTTTCCAAGAAGAACTGTAGTTCTTGATTTTCCTTCTCCATTTTCTCAATCAATGATTTAAGGGACTTAATCTCCTCCAATTGTCCAGCGCATCTATCTGACAGGGATTTGTGCTCAGAATTCTTACTATCTAATACTGCTCTCAAAGAATCAGCTTCTTCACGCAATGCAAGTACTTCACATGCTGCCTCTTTAGATCGATTTAACTGATCCTGAGCAGCCTCATTAGCCTGCTGTCCAGCTGAATATAAGAAACCTCCAACCCAATCTCCAAAGTTTATATCTGCCAAAAGAGGCAGATGTCCTCCATCCAGCATATTCCCAATGGGTAAAACATTTGCAACAACTATTGCAACCAAGCTCCCGAAGCACACACCATCATTTATAGAGATTGATATTAAGAAATTAAATTCCCTTACAGTAGCCCCTACAAACTCCTTCACGGACTTCACTCCTCCTCTATACTCCTCCCACCAACGAAACCAAAGAAGTAGAAATTTCTTTGATGCATTTCCACAAACAGTTGATGAACTCATCTTTGAGATTTTCTTAGCAAACATGAGCTTCTCCTCAATTTCTTCAATTACAATGGAGAATGTTCTAAACTTCTCTTCATAACCATCCATCAAATTTGTTTCCCATGTCACATTCTTCTCATCTAAAGCTACTGCTGCTTTATCATCTTTTTGATTTTCACCTTCAACAACATCACAATCTTCAACTACAACATCTTCTTGAATTTTTCTTCCAAGATCAGCATCATCAACTTCAATTTCAAGAATGCCAAATTGATCAATCAATTTCTCTAAGAATAGGGACCAAGATATTTCATGGATTTGTGGTTTGATGTGCCTATGAAACCATTGTGAGGCTCTCCCTCTTAGATGTAGCGTAGCACAGTTCAGTCTTTGGGACTCAGAAATCTTATGAACGCCAGGGATCTCATAAAAATCGAAATATTCCTCTATTTCACAAATCCACTTCCTTGGATCACCTTCTTTAAAAAAGGGAAACTTAGGAAACTTCCGCTTAACTGGAGTTCTTTTCAAACTAGTAGAGGTGAGATTAGGGTTAGTTACCTCGATTGATGGGATTAGATGAGGAGTTGATTGAGGAATTGACTGCTGAATTTGCTGCGAGTTTGGCTGCTGCATTGAGAACAACATCACCTCCATTCTTGTTAACAATACCTCAAGTTTCTCTTCCATTCTGGTCGCCGATGCCTCAAGTTTCTCTTCCATTCTGGTCGCCGATGCCTCAAATCTTTCTTGGAGTGAATCAAGTTGCTTCTCCATTAATGATGTTTTGAGAAAGATTAATCGATTCCTGACACAGATTCCAGCGACTGGCAACTCAGATCTGACTTCTAAATCAGTGGTGAAGACTCAGATCATAGTTAGCAGCGATTTCGAGGTGGAGATCAGTGCTTTCGATGGAAGAAGGGAGCGGTAGGATTTTTTTTTGAAGTCGAGGTTGAAGATCGGAGGTGGAACTGGATCTAGTTGCTGGTTGTTGGTGGAGTGCGGTGACTGGATGAGGGGGAAGCGAGGGATGCGCTGGAGGATCGCCGGAGGGTTGCTGGAGGTTCGCCGGAGGGTTGCTGGAGGATCGCCGACGAGAGTTGATTCGAGAAATGAGAGGAGGAGAGGAAGCAGCTGGTGGATCGCTGCTCTGATACCAAATGTCAGGATCCTTCAGATTCCGATGAGCTAGACCCGCTGGTTTCCGGCCCAGAATGGAGAAGGTCGGGATCGTTGGAAGTGGGGAGTAAGGGTTTGAGAGAGAGACTGAGATTTGGGAAGAAGATAGAGGTTAGGGATTTGGAGATTTGGGGAAGAAATCTGAGATTGGGGGAAGAAGAAGAAGAAGATATTGAAGAAGAAGATTAGGAGAAAGATTAGGACAATTATCATTCATTCATGCCAACAACGGATTACTGGTGGGGATTTATAGAACATCCCAATTACAAGGCACGTGCAGAGCACACTATTACTACCTATTCAATTAAGTGCTCACTGCACGTAAAACAAACAAACAGACACAAACAAAACAACAAACAAACAGATAACAACGACAGACACGAGTAGAGAAGAAGGCTGTAGACTCCGGCGACGGTGGAACTACCGGCGTCCCTGACATTATACCTCAGACCCTAAATTTCATCTAAATCCTCCAAATTCTCAATTCTACCAAAAACAAGAACTTTTTGAATACACTGGGAATTTAATGGGGTCATTTAAAATCTTAATTGAATACACCAAGAATTGAATAGAATTACTTAAAGTCTCAATTGAATACACTGTGATTTTTATAAACTCCTTTAAAATCCTAATAGAATACACTGGGATTTTCACATTTTTTAAAATTCTTTTCAAAATCCAATCCAATACACCCCTGTTCATCATCATCATCATCTGCTTCCAATAGAAACGTAGTTGAAAGTAGAACGCCAGGCTCTACGAATGAATGGACAATTTATGGAAGTTTCTGAAATATCTGAAGAGTCGGGTCTTAAAATACGTACCTCTTGCTTTACCTTCTAAATTCATTCCTTATCGCCAAAAGAAAACCAGAAAGAAAAAGACGTCCAAATTCATTCTCATGTGATCGCGCCTGTTCATTCAAAACCTTGTTCATACAGGTAAAACTAACTCAGCAATGTTCTTATACAGCTTTCTTTAATTTAGTCATAGACAAAATTTCCAATCACGTAAATAGTAGTACAGTTGCTGAACAGATTATATTCTGATACGCCAGAAAGGCAAGCGAAACACAGAACAAGGAAAAAAAAAAGAATACATGAGCCACAATTTAATCGAGCTTAAACCACCATAACTATCACCTCTGAAAAAGGTGCAGTATGCGTGGTGAACGAAGCCAAAAGGGAAGAAGAATTGAGCATACATGGATCAAGCTCTTCGTTTACTCAAAAGTTTGCTTCTAACATACATATATAACATCTTATCATAATTATTGATTAATTATTGATTGAAACTGTATTTAGGCACTCCGGGTGCCTAACAAGAATTTGTGTTTCTTCATCTCCATTTTTGTTGTGGAAGAATATATATATATATATATATATATATATATATATATATATATATATATATATATATATATATATGAGTGTTGTTCGGTTGCAAACGGGCCGGAACGGGTCGGTTCGTACGGACCCGTGCGAACCTCGATCTGGACCGTTGGATCGAAGATCCAACGGTTCAGATTTTTTTTCATAAAATCTTGCCTTAACCCGTCGTTGGTAAGAACGGGTTAAGGCAAAATTTAATAAAAAAAGTTGGCCTTAACCCGTTCTTCGGAATAACGGGTTAAGGCTATATTTTTCATTTTCGTCGACATACAGTTCGTCTTCTTTCTTCCGCTCTCTTCTTCTTTCTTCGACGAAAATAAACCCAAACGACGGAAAAAAAAAAAAAAACCCTAAAAAAACCCTAGCTCCGACGATCGAAACCCTAGAACTCCATCTTCTCTCCCAACTTCGAAGATTGAAACCCCCTAACTCCGACGTTCGAAACCCTAGCTTCTCTTCCCCTCTTCGGAACCCTAGATACGAAATCGGAACCCTAGTTCTCTTCGAAAACCGATTGCTTGGCTTGATTTCGACCTATTCCGTAAGGTATACACTATTTCTTGAACCCAATAATCTACATTTGTATTTTTTTGGTTGAATTTGTGTGTAGTGATTTATTTAGAAATTGGAAAAAAAATTAAAATGTGTTAGTAGATTATAGATGTAGAATCGGGTTGACCTCAAGTATATTCAATTGCCGAATTATGTTTCTTGCATTAGTATCTTGTAGAATTAGAATTGTATATACGAAATTAGTTAGAATTTTCAGTGCGGTTATGGTTGAAAACCCTGCGAATGACCGTAAAAAAATACGAAACTTGCCGAGTAGGTTCGTCTCACGTAGTACAAGCCACACCAACTTGTAGAAACGAGTTTTGACTCACGGTTCGAGAGATACGGCCGCGTATCGCTTTCGGTTGGAAAAAACCAAGTATAGCGGTGCACGGCCGTATATCGCAAACCGTGACTCGAAACTCGCTTCTACAAGTTCGGGTGGCTTCGCCTACGTGAATCCTACCAAGTGGGAAAGTTTCGAGGGTTTTTGGAGGCCGTTTGCGCGGTTTTCTCAACTTCTTCGCACGATAGTTTTTCGTATTAGAATTTTGTAAGTGCGGTTAGATTAGATTAGAAAACCCTTCAAACGACCTCCAAAAAATACGAAACCGTGCGAGTTGGTTGGTGTCACCTACGATAAGCCACCCGAACTTGTAGAAGTGAGTTTCGACTCACGGTTCGAGAGATACGGCCGCGTACCGGTTACGGTTGGGAAAAAACCGAGTAAAGCGGTAGACGGCCGTATCTCGCAAACCGTGAGTCGAAACTCGCTTCTACAAGTTCGGGTGGCTTGCCCTACGTGAATCCGACCAAGTCGGAAAGTTTTATAATTTTCGGATGCCATTTGGGCGGTTTTATAAATTTCCTCGCATTACAAGTTTGAGCCTAAGAATTTTCTAAGTGCGGGTAGATTAGAAAATCCTTCAAACGGCCTCCAAAAAATATGAAACTTTGCGATTTGGTTGGTGTCACCTAGGAGAAGCCAAACCAACTTGTAGAAGTGAGTTTCGACTCACGGTTCGAGAGATACGGTCGCGTATCGCTTCCGGTTGAAAAAAACTATTATAAAGCGGTATACGGTCGTATCTCGCAAACCGTGAGTCGAAACTCGCTTCTACAAGTTCGGGTTGCTTGCCCTACGTGAATCCGACCAATTGGGAATGTTTTAAAATTTTCGGGTGCCGTTTGCGCGGTATTGCTCTATTTCCTCCCATTATAAGTTTTATAATTAGAATTTTCTAAGTGCGGGTAGGTTAGAAAACCCTGCAAACGACCTCCAAAAAATACGAAACTTTGCGATTTGGTTGGTGTCACGTACGAGAATTGACCCGAAGTTGTAGAAGTGAATTTCGACCCACGGTCCGAGAGATACGGGCGCGTATCGGTTTTGGTTCGAAAAAAAACAAATAAAGCGGTAGACGGCCGTATCTCGCAAACCGTGAGTCGAAACTCGCCTCTACAAGTTCGGGTGGCTTGCCCTACGTGAATTCGACCAAGTCGGAAAGTTTTATAATTTTCGGATGGCATTTGGGCGGTTTTCTCAACTTCCTCGCATTACAAGTTTGAGCCTTAGAATTTTCTAAGTGCGGGTCGATTAGAAAACCCTCCAAATGATCTTCCAAAAATACGAAACTTTGCGATTTGGTTGGTATCACCTACGCGAAGCCAAACCAACTCGTGGAAGTGAGTTTCGACTCACGGTTCGTGAGATACGGCCGCGTATCGCTTATGCTTGGAAAAAAACCGAGTAAAGCGGTAGATGGCCGTATCTCGCGAACCGTGACTCGAAACTCGCTTCTACAAGTTCGGGTGGCTTCCCCTACATGAATTGGACCTGGTCGGAAAGTTTTAAAATATTCGGATGCCGTTTGCGGGGTATTGCGTCAATTGCTCAAGTGAGAAGTTTTTGACATAGAATTTTTTAAAAAACGGGCCGATTAGAAAACAATTCGAACCACCTCTAAAAAATACGAAATTTGGCGAGTTGATTGGTGTTACCTATGAGAACTGACCCGAAGTTGTAGAAGTGAATTTCGACTCACGGTTCGAGAGATACGGCCGCGTATCGGTTGGAGGTTGGAAAACAACCTAATTAAGCGGTATACGGCCGTATCTCGCAAACCATGAGTCGAAACTCACTTGTACAAGTTGGGGTCGCTTGCCCTACGTGAATCCGACATAGTCGTAAAGTTTTATAGATTTTTTTGTTTTCATTCATGCGTTTTTCAGTATAATCTCGGTATGTTTGTTTTGTTGTCATCTTTTTTAACAACTTTTTAATTTTTTACAGACGGGTATCTAAATGGCTAGAACAAGGCAACCAAGAATCGAGTCCGGGAACACCAGTGGCGCACCAACTACTGAGGTAAGATCGATTACTATTATTGGTTTTAAATACAAACATGTAACATTATCTCAATAATAACATTTGTTATATTTATTCGTGTAGGTTGGTGGCCGTCAATCCACATCGGCTGAGGCAGGTCCGTCGTCCTCGGTTACATCACCCGGACCCGTGGACACAAGTGTACTCACCCTGCAGGGCAAACACCGATCGGAAGCAGTGTGGAATGGGTCCGATAGAAAACTAAATTTTCGGAAGCACACAGTTCTTCCTTGGGATGAACGTATCACGCCGTACGTGGTAGAGGCCGGTTTCTACGGAGCAAGATTCATTCACTCTGTGAAGCTAGATCGGCCACTCCTCACAGCTCTAGTCGAGCGATGGAGGCTGGAGACCCACACATTCCACCTGCCTGTGGGTGAGATGACTGTGACCCTGCAGGATGTGGCAATGATAACAGGACTACCAATCGATGGGGTTGCCGTGACGGGAAACATGGACTTCGATCGAGTTGAAGTCGTTCGGGACTTACTCGGTATCGACTTGCAGTTGGTAGTTCTTGAAGAACAAGAGAAGGCCGAAAAAAATATCCGCGAAAATGCCCCCGCAGATTCTGATGAAGATGTATTGAATGAACAAATAGAAGCTGCGAAACAAAAAGCGGAGGAAGAAGTGATGGATGACGCTTTCGAGGGTAAATCACTTTACATCACCTGGTTAAAATACCAGTTCGAGGAGGGATATTTGAACCCCGAGTCGGGTGAGGCTGACCTAGTGTGCTATGCACGTGCATACATTTTTAGTTTGATAGGGGGACTTATCTTCCCGAACTCATCCGGATCAACCGTGCCGTTGATGTACCTACGGTTGTTGGAGGATTTCCAGTATGCGGGTCGCTATAGTTGGGGGAGTGCGGCACTGGCGCTACTATACAGGAGTTTGTGCATATGTTCTTTAGGTGGCGCACAGATGGGTGGCCCAATGGTGCTGATGCAGATATGGAGTTGGGAACGCATCCACATCGGACGTCCCCGTATTACTCAGCCTATACCGGAATTTTTGGCCGACCCAGGGGCAGCAGAGTTGTTACCTCCTGTAGGAGCATATTGGGCCGGCCGACACACGTGGACCGATAACCCACGCCATTCGCTGACCTACTACAGAGATGAGTTGGACAACATGCGGGACGAGTTCGTCACATGGGAACCGTACTCGGCCGATAGGTTGCAACGCGTTCCTCCAGTCTGCCTAGACAGATCCCTTTGGTTGACGGCAGCACCTCTTGTGAACTTTTCGGTTGTGGAGTTCCAGTATCCTGACCGGGTCTTGCGGCAATTCGGATATCAACAGAAGATTCCCGATGTCAGGTCGTACGATAAAAAGTTGCACGAGGTTAGGGGAACGGGATGGGTGCCCAACTTCGATTGGGCTGATTTTCATCGTTACCACGTAGCCAACTGGAACACCATGCGACATCAAATGACACTGAATTTGATGTTTGTCGCGAGACCATACGATGGGTCCCTCCAGCAGGCATACATGATGTGGTACAAGCGAATAACCCGGTTGTTCGTTTCTCCAACGGTCGCCGTACCAGCTGGGGTGCAACTTCCGATTCCCGAAGCCCAGGTAGAACCACCTCCAGCATATTCCTCCTCCCAGCCGATGTACCAACCGAGGGCTGAGGCACATCGAAAAGCGGTTAGTCCAATTTCATATAGTTTGTATATTTGTACTGTGTTCAATTGATGTACACTAATTTTGAATGATGTTTAAATTGGAATTTTTCACCAACTGTAGATTGACAACGCATGGGAGGTTGTCCGAACAGCTGCCCGCCACCTGAAGACTAGAATATCCGAGAGCTTAAAGACGGTAATCCGGGAGATGTTAGCCCCGTGCCGTCGTACTCTGGAGGATGCGGGTGAAGGTCCACAGGTTGAGGCCTATTTGAGCGCCAATGTGCCGCCAACACCCTTAAGGCGAAAACAGGTTGTTAGTAGGGCAATTATAATCCCTGGTCGTCAACAGGGTACTGATGAGGAAGAGTCGTCGGATGATTCTGACTCTCCCCAAACACATCGCGCACGGCGAAATCCTAAAAGGACCAGGCAACCTCCCAAACAATTCACACCAAGCGGTCGCAAGCGGACTGGCCGTAGACGGTAATCTGTAATACTCTGTAATAGAGTGTCTTTTGGTTGGTGTTTTTGTCACTGCAGTAACTAACGTATTGTTTGTTTCTACGTTGATAAACTGTTGTAGGTGAATTTTGGTGCGCCGGATGCAAGCCAAATTCGAGAACGGCTTCATTTGTGAATAATTGTCTTTTGGCCATGTGCAGTCTTATATGTATAATTTTGTTGTAAACTCTTGGATTTTGTGAATATTGAATTCAGTTCAAGTAATTAAGTAGTTGGTCGTTATTGGACTTTTGTACGCCTTCAAGTTTTTTTTGAATATATATGTTGTCTTATTTACTTTGATGTGCTTTCATTTGTTATTTTGTGAACCACATTTAATTAGTTATATTGCTGCCAATATCTCTGTACTTAACCCGTTATCAGCAAGGACGGGTTAAGTGGAGAGATATTGTCAGTCCTTTGGAAAACTACTCAAGTAGTACATGAAACAAGTGCTGCCAATATGGGTCTTCCTAACCCGTCACTGCCAACAACGGGTTAGGTTAACTTAACCCGTTCTTGGCGACAACGGCTTAAGTAGAGAGAGATTGGCAGCAATATAATTCATACAGGCGAAAGTGCTGCCAATATGGGTCATCCTAACCCGTCGTTGCCAACAACGGGTTAGGTTAACGTAACCCGTTCTTGGCGACAACGGCTTAAGTAGAGAGAGGTTGGCAGCAATATAATTCATACAGAAACAAGTGCTGCCAATATGGGTCATCCTAACCCGTCGTTGCCAACAACGGGTGAGGTTAAAGTAATCCGTTCTTGTCGACAACGGCTTAGGTAGAGAGATATTGGCAGCAACTAACCACTTCTACAAATTTCTCTTAACTCTTTGCGAGAACTGTCTTCGGAACTGTGCAAAGTGACATTAATATGCCCATAAATTGTTTATTATTTTTATAATTTTCCCATTATTCGCCCGCAACTAACCACTCTAAATTTGTAACATGATAAGTTTTGTGAAAGTAAAAAAAAAAAAATTACGAGTTCTGTTGTAAAAAAAAAAAAAAAAGTCATATGTATTTGTTTTTTCCCTGTTTATATTTTTTTTTTAATTTCTTGGCTAGCCACGTAACTAACCAATATAAAATTGACCACATCAAACGGATATTCAAATCCAGACAAATTTATTAAAATTGAGCACATCCCACATGTGCACTATACGAGGGGAAAAAAACTTGTAGACTCTCTAATGTGGGTACATGGGGCATGCATTTATTGTGGGAGGACTGACAAGAATCATTTTAGGTTATCTGGTCGGTCCTCGTTCTAATTTCCCGTTGATAGACTCTCACTTCTGCTTCTTCTCATAGTAGAACAAGTTTAATATCAGAAATACCACTTTTAGATCCCACATGTAGCCCATGTGGGAGAAACACCACATGTAGATCCCCACATCAACGTACAAAAAGACCAAGTTAGGGTTTGGAACAATTGTAATGATGAAAATATTCCTAATGGAAAAGCCCCTCTGTGTTATTATTGAGCGCAGTGCCTCCAGGTTTAATATAGAGGGCTAACAAAAACTGCCATCTTTTACCAGAAATGACAATACAAATATGGTTTCCACTGTCTGTGCAAAAGATCCCCTGTTTAATAAATGGGGGAAAATCCACATTTGGATTCGCACATGTAGCCGTTATGGAAAAGCTATATGTAGGGACGTACATGTGATGTTGTAGGCGGGTGTTGAGTTCTACTTGTTTAGCTTGGTGCGTTTTCCCACTAAGGTGTATGTTAAAAAAAAACGTTGCCTATATGGAGCAAAAACCACACGTACATCCCCACATTTAGCCTATTTGGGGGAAAAACCAAATGTACATCCCCATATGTAAAGATTGTGTGAAAAAAAAATATTTACATGCCACATGTAGGCTTTAACACATGTACAAAAATATTTAGATCTCCACATGTAGCCCACATGGGGAAAAAAAAACATGTAGATCCCCACATGTAGCCTATACATGGAGCAAGCCATATGTAGATCCCCACATGCATGTAAAAAAATTCCAATACATATTTGGATCAACTGTGATGATGATGGTATCCCTAATGGAGAGATATGAAACGGTAAAATCTCTGCTACAACTTACAGTTTGTAAGACTGTTAAACCTGTTAGTGTTCCATATATCTTACAGTTCTCTTCAGCGAGAAAGAGTCTGCTTACCAAAGCTGACAGAATTGTGTATCTAAATTGTGGAAGGCCGGATAAGAATCATTTTGCGATTTTGTTGCTGGTCCTCAGACAAAATTGCGGTGCTGAGATCCCTCATGAATATGCCTAACCAGACGCGTCACGTGATCCGCATCTCGTCCTCAGATGAGATTAATTGGCTATCAAGAACTGGATCTGTACATGTGATGAGATTACTTAATGTGAATTTTTTAAAGGCTTGTGATTGTCACTTGTTTTAGATGACAACATAGCCTATTCGGTACAGACAACATGTAGATTCCCACATGTAGTCTGTATGGGGAAAAACCACATGTAGAATCCCACATGTATCCTATACAGGCAAAAAACCACATGTACATCACACATGTAGCCTATGTGGGTGAAAAACCACATCTAAATCCCCACATGTAGTCCATGTATGGTAAAAACTATATGTGGATTGCCTAACGTTGGTACATGAGGGATGCACTTATTGTGGAAGCAAGTATAAGAATCATTTTATGGGTTCTTGCTGGTCCTCATTCTAGTTTGCGGTTGACAGGCTGTCACTTCTGCTTTTCTCCATATTAGAACAAGTTTATTATTAGAAAAACCACATGTAGATCTCACATGTAGCCCATATTAGAACAAAATCGAATGTAGATCTCACATGTGGCCCATATTGAAGAAATAACACATGTAGATTCCCTTAACATGTGGGGGTAGATATATTTGATTGACTGATGGATTGATGGATTGATTAGTGTGGGAATTTAGAACGGCCTGTTAATTTACTACAAGTTAACGATTCGTACAAAAAACCGTTTAAGGAAATTTTTTTACTTTGACAAAACTTATTATGGTAATAAAGTTAGGGTGGTTAGTTACGGGAGAATAAATGGAAATTAATAAAAATAATAAACAATTTACGGGCATATTAATGTCACCTTGCACAGTTCTGGAGACAATTCTCGCAAAGAGCGAAGAGAAATTTTTGGAAAACCCAAAATTTATTCAACACCTTAAACCGTTCTTGGTAATCACGAGTTAAGTTAACTTAATCCGTTATTCCCAAGGACGGTTTAAGTACTTCGATTTTTGGCAGTATAATTTGAAAACTTAGAGAGCCCCCTGGCAATAACACTCTACATAACCCGTTCTTGCGAAGAACGGATTAAGTTAACTTAACACGTTATTACCAAGAACGGTTTAAGTACATCGATATTACCAGAACTATATCAAGGCTTGGTTTGTACGTAACCCGTTATCACCAATAACGGGTCAGTTGAACTTAAACCGTTATCACCAATAACGGGTTAACTAGGGCTAATTTACAGACACTGTACAAGTTGAGATGTGTATCAATTTGGTGGGGACAATTGTTGTCCTTGCTGCTAATTTTTCAACATGGAGTGTCAAAACTTCGTTGACTAACATTTGATGGCATCTTGTCATCTTTTAATTATTTTTAATCCAACCATGGCCATCCGTTCCCTGCTAATCCATTCCCTATTTATCAACACCCCTCTCTACATTCTTTGGTCATGTCATGCTCCCCAATTATTCGGTTAGCCATCTATATGAGGGAGTCTCCTCTCCCTCATGCACTTCAAGAGAGAGTCTCCTCTCCTTCTATTTGGAGAACTCAAATGGGGTCTCCTCATTCTTCATAAGTGGTCTCCTCTTCTCTTCTAACTGTTTGCAACCAGGGCCCTATCAATGTTCTCCTCTTCTCTTCAAAACCCATCTTTAGTTCCCAATAGGGAAGACAAAGATGAAGCTGAAGCTGAAGTTGAAGCTGAAGTTGTAGAAGACAAAGCTCAAGATTAGAGAATGGCTGCCGGCTCTCTCTCTTTTTTCTTCATATTTTTCTTAGTCTTCTAATTTGTTAGTTTTTACAATTGTTAGCATAAGCTGCATTTGTACGCCTTTCATACACATTCGTTCTCTATTGTTACACAGAATGCAGAAATTCTCTGCTTTCGCCGGACGGAGTAGTGGTGAGTGTCACGGTGTATTCATGGTACTTTTCGACTTCTTGGCATGCACACCTCACAATCGTGCCACAAATATCACGATTATGAGGAGTGCGTGTCAAGAAGTCGTTAAGTACTTTGAATATGCGGTTACACCCACTACTACTCCGGCCGACGAAAGCAAGGGATTTTTGCATTCTGTGTAACAGTAGAGAACGGGTCTTGTATGCAGGGGGTACAAGTGCATGCTCGGTTTCTCTCAAGCGGTAGGGAGGGCCGTTGGCTCTGCCTTTTTTTCCCCACAGTGTTCGTTTCTTTAGTCTTCTATTTTTTTTGCAAGACCGGGTGTGTTTGCATATGTAGCAATTGTACGCCTTTCATACACATTCGTTCCCTATTGTTACACAGAATGCAAAAATTCTCGGCTTTCATCGGACGGAGTAGAGGTGGGCGTCACGGTGTATTCATGGTACTTTTCGACTTCTTGGCATGCACACCTCACAATCGTGCCACAAATATCACGAATATAAGGAGTGCGTGTCAAGAAGTCGTTAAGTACTTTGAATATACGGTTACACCCACTACCACTAACTTTCGAAGGAAGCCGAGGATTTTTACATTCTGTATAACAGTAGAGAACGAAATTGTATGCAGGGGGTACAGCTGGCTACTTATGCAATCAAAAAAGGCAGAGTCAACAGTCCTTCCTTCCACTTCCGAGAAGAAAGCGAGCATGCACTTGTATACTAAATTAATTTCAACTTCAAATTTCTGTATCTTCAAACAATATGTTAGTGCCAGTATGTAATGTTCCTTTATATGAATAAAATTTGGTTCTGCAAATAGCCTGTTGTGAATGCAATATCTTGTACATGTATCAACAAACGAAAATATGTCTAACTTGATGGTGTCCCAAAAATTTACGAAACTGTCAGGTTTTGTTGGTGTCACCTACGAGACGCCAAACCAATTTGTTGAAGTGAGTTTGGACTCACGGTTTGTGAGATACAACCGCGTATCGCTTACGAGATCGTTAAAAACCTAGTCTTGGTACAGACCAAGTCTTGGTATAGTTCTGTTAATATGGATATACTTAACCCGTCACGTCTAACAACGGGTTATATTGCCTTAATCCGTTCTTCATGACAACGGGTTAAGTATAGCGATGTTGGCAGACATTTAATCGCCCTTAGATCAAAGTCCTGCTAATATCACTGTACTTAACCCGTCGCTGGGAATAACATGTGAACGAACTTAACCCGCTGTTCGCAAGAACG
Organism: Hemerocallis citrina; assembly: GCA_017893485.1. Lineage (NCBI taxonomy): Eukaryota > Viridiplantae > Streptophyta > Magnoliopsida > Asparagales > Asphodelaceae > Hemerocallis > Hemerocallis citrina. The sequence goes on from CM030365.1 coordinate 222,212,981, forward strand.
GGTTATGGAGAGTATTATTACCAGGGCCCTATCCAAGTTTTCAAACTATACCCCCAAAAATGGAAGTACTTAACCCGTTCTTGGGAACAACGGTTAAAGGTTAGATAAGCCGTTCTCGTGAATCACGGTTTAGGGTGTTCAGCTAATATTGGGTTTTCTAAAAATTTCTCTTAACTCTTTGCGAGAACTGTCTCCAGAACTGTGCAAGGTGACATTCATATGTCCATAAATTGTTTATTATTTTTATAATTATCCATTTATTCTCCAATAACTAAGAACTCTAAATTTGTTACCATATTAAGTCTTACAAAATAAAAAAAATTAAATTACGGGGTTTTTTGGAACGAGGGTTAGGGTTAGGTTAAAGTAGGGTTAGTCTAGGGTTAGGGTTAGGATTAGGTTAAGACTAACAAAGTTTATCATTATTGTCTTCTTCACCTTCATGTTTCAGCATTCATTGTCTTAATTGAGAGACCCATATCTCCTCCCTATTGATGAGCAGTGATCCATATAGCCTTTGCCTTCTTCTTGTATTGACCCGTATCTCTCGGACTATTGATGAGCAGTGAGAAACCCAAGTGGGCTATCATATCATTCTACACTTTTTCTTTTTCATTGCCTATAACTGAGAGAGTTAGACTCTCATCAACTCAAATATGACTTCTCTTCTTCTCTTCAAGAGGAATCAAATGAGATGCAGGAGAAATTTGAGATCAAGGATGGTCGCCTACAATTGTTCTTGTGTATGAAGATGCAGGAGTAGAGATGACTTGTTTCAGTGTACAAGTGCATGCTCGGTTTCTATCACCCGTTCTTGGGAGGGCCGCTTGCTCTGCCTTTTTTTCCCACAGTGTTTTTCTTGGTCTTCTATTTTTTTAGCTTTTAGATGTGTTTGCATAAGTAGCATTTGTACGCCTTTCATACAAGTTCGTTCTCTATTGTTACACAGAATGCAAAAATTCCCTGCTTTTGTCGGACGGAGTAGTGCTGGGTGTCACGGTGTATTCATTGTACTTTTCGACTTCTTGGCATGCACACCTCACAATTGTGCCACAAATTTCACGATTATGAGGAGTGCGTGTCAAGAAGTCGTTAAGTACTTCGAATATACGGTTACACCCACTACTACTCCGGCCGACGAAAGCAGGGGATTTTTGCATTCTGTGTAACAGTAGAGAACGGGTCTTGTATGCAGGGGGGTGCAACCGGCTATTTATACATTCAAGGCAAGCCTCTTCAGTTCAAGGATGGTCGCCTACAACCGGAACTACTTATCTATCCAAAATCAGGCAGAGTCAGCAGTCCTTCCTTCCAATTCGAGAAGAAAGCGAGCATGTACTTGTATACTAAATTAATTTCAATTTAAAAATCCGGTATCAAGGGATGACTTTGTAATGTCAACTAGCATGCGGATCATGTACAATTTTAATATCATTCTTCAAACAATATGTTGTTACCAGTTTGTAATGTTCCTTTATATGAATAAATTTTGTCTTGCAAATGGCTTGTTGTGAATTAGTAGATTTGTATATTATCTATATATCTAGATAATAAAACACAAAAAAAGCTATCAAGTGGCTCACATTCAATCTATCCCAAAATCAATGGACCAGATCTACTCTCACAAAACATATTTTCCCAACCAAATTTCAAACTCCACAAATTTAAAAACACACTCTCTCTCTCTCTCTCTCTCTCTCTCTCTTTTCCCCCCAAAACCAAAAACACCCCCCCTTCTCTCCCTCTTTCTCCCGCCCACTCTCTAATCTCCCCGCTCGTCACTCTCTCCCTCCTCCGCCCTTCCGTTCTCCTCCATCGGCGCCCGCCCCCCCCCCTCCAACCTCCCGATCCCAACCCCCCCTCATCCTCCCGACCTCCCGCTCTCTCACTCTCTCCTCCGCTCTCTCATCCTCCACCTCAGATCTCCCAGCGCCGTTCGCAACTTCCCAGCGCCCGTCTCTCCATCGCAGCTTCCGTTCGCAGCTTCCTAGCGCCGTCTCAGCGCCGTTCGCAGCTTCCCAGCACCGTCTCTCCACCTCAGACCTCCCAGCGCCGTTCGCAGCTTCCCAGTCGCTTCCGCGAAGTCCCGTCGCCTTCCCTTCGCCTTCCGCACTCAACCATCGATTTCATCTCTCAGGTATACAAAATTTCTCCATTGATTTCACCTTCCCGTCGCCAACATCAGCAGAATTTTTTTTCTTCAATTGGAATTAGGATGTTTTTGATTTCTTGATTACTGTGAATTTTTGCTGTGAATTCCCTGTCCGAGGAAAGGGTTTGCTGTTAATTTTTGGCTTAGTTGATTCTTTGCTTTTATCAGTTTCAGCTTAGTTGATTTGCTTCCATTCAACAGAAATTAGTTGTGATGATTAGTTGTGATGATTTTGGGTTTTATCTTTCTAAGCCTAAGTTGTTAATCCCGTCGCCAACCTCAACAGAACCATTCTTTGCTTATATCATTTTTAGCTTAGTTGATTTTTTTTTAATTAAGAGAATTGAGGTGGGTTTTTAGGGATTTGAGATGGGTCTTGAAAAAGTTTTGATTGTGTTGGATTTTTTTCAGGGGATTTTGATCCGGAATTGAGATCGGTGCTTGAATTGGCGACGGATGAGGAGTTGTTAGAGCTCGAAAACATTCTGTTTGGACCCAGGTAACAACATGGACACATTCATATCGAGTTGGAATTAGTTTTAGTTTTCGATTATTACATTATTTTTTTTCGGAAGAGTATCTGTATTGGTGATGATTTTGTGTGGTGTGATTGTAAATATGAGAGCTATAGCGGGCGGCCGCGATCACTTCTACCTCACAAAGTTCGCATCTTTGGTTGTTTTTTCTTCTGGGTTTTTAAGGATTTGAGAGGGGTCGTGAAAAAGTTTTGATTGTGTTGGATTTTTTTCAGGGGATTTTGATCCGGAATTGAGATCGGTGCTTGAATTGGCGACGGATGAGGAGTTGTTGGAGCTCGAAAACATTCTGTTTGGACCCAGGTAAGAACATGGACACATTCATATCGAGTTGGAATTAGTTTTAGTTTTCTTATTATTACATTATTTTTTCGGAAGAGTATCTGTATTGGTGATGATTTTGTGTGGTGTGATTGTAAATATGAGAGTTATAGATCAACTAGGTAGAGTTTGATCGCATCGCGATATGCCCATATGAGGTTTGATCTTGGAAGCTTGGCTTAGAAGTGATCTAGATACTCAGAATTATGTCTGCATGGTCAACCATGATCTAGATCTAAAATCTAAAATCTCACCTGAGAATGTCTGCATGGTCAACCATGATCAGTATGAGGACTCTTATCTATTCAAAATATTACTTGAGAATCTCACTTGAGAATCTAAAATCTAAAATCTCACTTATCTATGAAAACAGATTGATTCTGATACCAATGCACTTTAATTTGTGCACAGGTCCAAGTAATAAGTTGCAAGAATTTTTGGAAACCGAGTTTGCGTATCATTTCTTCAGTGAGCGCTTTGAGAACTACATGAAAGTAAGTCTGCTCTTATTTTAAATATTCGGTATTTCTTCGTTTTGTGTTGTTGCTTATGTTTAGTGTTGTTAGTCACATTCTTCCTAAATACTAATCCTAATACCAGCAATAACTTCTCATTTATAAAGAACCTATTAAAAACAAAATTCTATACTTATTTATGAATACTTCAGAATTATTTGACTTTCCAATTATGATGTATGATATTATGAAAATACTTTGTTTTTAGGTGAAGAAAATTTGATAAACGTAGATTACACAAAATTAACAAGCTTAAATTAAGCAATATTTTCTTAGACATGTACCTTTGAATATTATCTCTTATGCACGCATTATTATCGTTTATGCACACAATTTTTGAATTTTGCTATTTCAACATTAACATTATTTTTAGCATAATAATTTGTGTATTTTTGAATTTTAAATGGACCGAAGTACAACCCCCCCCCCCCCCCCCCCCCCCCCCCCCACATACACGTAATATACACGTAACATTATTAAACTGTATATTTCAACATTAACATTATTAGTTGTTTAATTTCCATCACATAGTAATCATATGGGTATATTCTGAAGTTATTAAACTGTATATTGAAAAAAACGTCGAGGTAATTTTCTGTAAAGAAAAACACATTGAGGCTGCAATTGTGGTAAACATTGATGTATACATCACAAATCTAACCTATTTCATAAGCATTCAACATTCATAAAAACTCGGATTGTCCTTCTCATTCAGTCTGAAGAAGTTGCCCGTGCATTTGGAGTTGTCTGCACACCTTAGTTTTTTCTCTTCGGAAAGGACATATTTGTCAATTGTAAATGTTTTTTAGATCCAATTTCTGAGGTGGAAGAGTTTTACTTTAAGGTTGATTAACTAAATTTAAATTTTAGATATGAACTAGGTCACATGGATACTTAATTGAGAATAGTATGATGGTATTAATAACAAAGCAGTACTTTGGTCTCGTTTGAGATTGCCTTATGATAGAATTCAGTTAACTATGTTACCGTACCCAAAATTTGTTCCAATGCTCATTGTGCTTCTATTGCATATTATTTCCATTATGCTTAAAAGGCTTCTTACACAGTCCCCTAAAATGATTTATATTTTCAAATCTGTCCTTTGAATTCTTCGCATTTACATACTTTCCTTAGAAGAAAGTGATCTTTGAAAAACTCCTGACTGTCAGATTCACTTCTGAAACTGAAATAGCTACACAATTTTACTGTCTTACCGCTTCTTCCGATCTTTCTGTATAGCTCCATCTTTCTCTATAACACTTCTAAAACTGAAATAATCTACACAATTTTACACAAGTATCTCATTGTGTTAATCATCAAAGAAGATAGGTCGTAGTAATCAATAGTAGTTAATATGTTTTCTTGATTGGTTTGTTAAAATAATTACAACGTCAATTGCTCCAATTGAAGAACTTCAATTGGTTAGTTAATATGTTTCCCCTCCTTTATATACAGGTCAATTGCTCTAATGAAAGAACAGCAATGGATGACATCACTGCCAATATGGCCATATAAGTATCTTCTTTTTTTTTAAATAAAATCTACAACACGAAGATACTAGTAATAAGTTGTTCTCATTGTAATGTTTACTTCAGCCATTGTGTTCTATTTTGAAGACCTCAACCATTGTGTTCTTCTACAACCCTGTAATTATTTTTTTCATTCATTCGGTTGGTGTTTAGTATGGTGGAGGTTGTAAAAATTGTAATATTTAGCATTTTGGGAGATGATGTAAGTAACTGTATATAATAATGATATAATATAGTTATGTTAATACCCGTACCCGCAATTTTGTGGAGTATTGGGTATATTGTTTGGTTTTTTAAATGTTTTTCGAAGGTTTTACAAAAAAATTATTACATTTTCAAAAGAATATTTGGTTTATATTTTGTATCTTGCATTATATTCTGATTTTTTCCCCCAGAGCCATATATATATGTTGCATGTGTGATGTTGCTCGGTTGAGCCTGGGGAGGATTTATATTTATTGCGTGTGATGTCATATATTTAACTGTTAGCAGAATTCCGTAAGGAATTTTTGTAAAGGGCGAATATTTTAGGGGAGGTTCTGTCAAATTTTTTTTAAATCTATTATGTTTTCCTAATACTTGAGATTGTGAAATTGTCATCATTTTGTAGGTTCAGTGAAGATTTTGTAGGTGGTACACTTGAAGCTTGAAGCTTTCAGGATTCAAGCTTGAAGATTTTCTAAATTTGTAGCTTCAAGATGAAGATTTTGTAGGTTCAGTGAAGATGAAGATTTTGTATCTTGAAGCTTCAAGATTTTGTAGGATCATTAATGGCTTGAAGCGTGAAGATTTTGTAGGTGGTACACTTGAAGCTTGAATATTGCGAAAGTGGTACATTTTGTAGAATTGTGAAATTGTGAACTTTTAAGAGATTGTGAGAATGAGTTTTCTGGATTGTATGTGAGGACTAGGATTGCCCGTGAGACGTGCGTACGGCACGTATTTAAATGAAGGTAATGGTAATGGTATATAAATTTAAGTTAAGGTATTGGTATATAAGTTTAAGTGAAGGTAATGGTATATAAATTTTATGAATAATGAAAGATAAATTTTATGTATATTTCAAGCAATAAGAGAAGTGCCAACCTTCATATTAGATGGTAGAACAATAGATAAAATCCGCAACAGAGTTAGTATTTCCAAAATGGCACAGCGAATAGAATTCACACAGGACTAATATGAGTTGCCAGGAGAAAAGTGAATTTACTTTGTGTAAAACATAACGGCCAACCTTGGTGTTTGAATATCATCACACAGGACTAACATTGACAGTGAGAATTGAATATCGATTTAAAAATTGAGCTTGAATATCATCATTAACATTGACAGTTTACTAACATCATCTTCAAAGCAAATTACATAGTAATGCATTCACACAACACTTGAATTCTGGCAGTGTGTACGTACATTTGTTATTTAAGATTGGATAACATCAACTAGATAGTTACCATCACTAACCATACAAGTTTAGTACCAATCATCTGGATGCCAACTACACAGTATTTATTTCGTTTGGAACAACTCAGTTTTAGTATTGCTTCTAAAATGTGTCAACGGATTAAGTAGAGAGATATTGTCCGATCTAACACCGCTATATGTGAAGTATTGAACCGAAGTACTGCCAATACCTCTCTCCTTAGACCGTTATTGCTAATAACGAGTTATACTGTATAAAACCGTTACCACCAACAACGGCTTAAGTAGAGAGATATTGGCCGAACTAAATCCCTACATGTGTATTATTGAACCGAAGGACTGCCAATATCTAGCTCCTTAGCCCGTTATTCCTGATAACGAGTTAGATTGTATAAAACCGTTACCAATAAGAACGGCCTAAGTAGAGGGATATTGGCCGAACTAAAACCACCGTATGTGAAGTATTGAACCAAAGTACTGCCAATGTCTATCTCCTTAACCCGTTATTTCCGATAACGGGTTAGATTGTATTAAACCGTTATCGTCAAGAACGGGTTAAGAAAAGAGATATTGGCCGAACTTACAGGTGCAGTATTGGTTATGCACGAAATACACAATCGCCAACACAAATAAAAAACTGTTCACATTAGCAGGCAGACAATTTTCCTTAACACAAAATTCCCAAACAGAACGAGTTCCCCAAATTGTATACATCTACTAATTTTACATTTTCCGACTGCAATAAGCATTCACAACCAAATTGCCTGGTCAAAATGCATAGTAATATAACTTTGTTCACAAATACACAAAATACACTGACGTACAGAAATTGCATTATAATTAAAAACATGGTTAATTTACTTGTACCAAACAAGAACACGGCAATTATCCACACATATATACAAACCAAAAATAACACAACTTTTCAAGGCGGTGCGTCTTTCCATTTGGGCGCGTTAAACTTGTTTCATTCCGGACCTATACCAGGGAGAAAAAAAAAAGGTTAACAATCCAGTCGAAATTCAAATAAATCGGCACGAATCAATTTAAAATTTGGCAATTATTCGGTGATTATTTCCAAATTTTGACATGACATACATATTAATAAATTTCTTAAAGCCCCCTTAGCACGAACCTTCGCCTTCGTCAGCATCACTCTCTACCGCGTTTGGAGCTTCTTCATTGCCCACCGATCCACTAAAAAAAGAAGGAAGAATGAGTTAGTACTGACCAAAAATAACAAAGTTTGAGTTGAATAAACAAATACAAAATGTCTGATATAATACCTTCCTAAATTTCTGGGGCAATTCCGTGAATCGTGACCTACGACACGAAGACATGTCCTGCAAAGTCTTGGCCTCTTTGTTTTTTGGCATTCTCTTACCGACTTCAACCGTTTCCCTTTAGGCCTACCCTTTGTGGTGCACTGTACAGGGTCACCTACATGTGCATGTGTATGTGCTTGTCCACCACTCTCAGATTGTGCGCTACCTTCGTGTGGTGTGCTGTTCACTGGATCAATCTCCGCAAAGCCTGCAATTCCCTTCAGCATGTGGTCGAGCATGTACTTGTATCCTCGCTCTGAAGAACAACCAAGATCGACCATATGTCTTGAGTGCATACTAAGTTCGCAATAACGCGATGCAAAATTGTCGCCCATATTATTGCCCACCGGTATACTGCTTCTCCTCATTTGATCCCTGGTCCATCGCCTACAAATATATTGTTCAGGTAGTGCGGTGTGATCTGTGAACCGAATAACTGCAAGTAGATGTTTGCAGGGAATGCCTACGAAGTAGTACATGGAACAAGGGCATTTAGCAATTTTACTGATTTTACAATAAGAAATCACCCTCCCCGGTTCTGAATTTCCACAAACTGTTACAGAATAAGCTGCACTATCCGGTGTATCCATACTCGCAATTAAACTCACATTAAGTAATAAGCTTTTGACCACTTCTTGTTGAAATTTGTAGAAAATTTTCAAAGTGTATGTCCCTGCCATTTGTGACTCCAATGCCCACTCGGTCTTCAATTTTGGCCGCTCCTCGCGATTACGATGTGTTTCTTTAAGTTCATCGTGTCTTTGTTTTACTAAGAGTCGGTCAAAGATGATAGCAAATTCATGTAGTGAGTACTTTTTATGAGTATGGTGCTTCAAGGATGAATGTAGCGATTCGCTACGTTGGGTACTCAGCATGCCCCCCCAAAATGAGTCTCTTGCGTACACCGGGGCCCATTTTTCACGGATCTCAAATTTTTCCTTCAACCATCTGTTATTTTCTAATTTGTACTGACAGATCAAATTTTTCCACTTCTGTTCGAATTCTGTTTTAAATTCCGCCGTATAAATAATAGTCTTCAAAGCATCCCTGAACTCATCAACGTTATTCGACATTCGAACTTCATGCGGTAGCTTATCCAAAATATGCCAAATGCAATATCTATGTGATGTGATTGGGAAAACTTTGGAAATTGCAGAAGTTATCCCGCGATCCTCATCTGTCACGATGTTGATCGGATCAAAAGGCATTGCAGCACGCCACTTTTCAAAGAACCACTCAAATGAGGATGCCGTCTCATTGGGGATGAACCCACAACCTAGGAATATTGATTGCCAATGATGGTTGAATCCAACAAATGGTACGAACAACATCCCGTATCGGTTTGTGTTGTAGGTAGCGTCAAAGCAAAGAACATCCGCAAATACTTTGTAATTATTTCTGGCGATACCGTCCACCCACACACAATGTGTCAATCGCCCTTCGGGGTCACATTGGTAGTCAAAATAGAATAAGGGATCGGTCGCCTTTTTCGATTCAAAAAACTCAAGCAGCATTTGTCCGTCGTGACCTTTTAAACCTTCCATCTCGTCTCTCTTGAAATTTCTTACATCGGTTTCGGTGAATCCAATTTTCTCATTACCTCCACTTGCAGCTTCAAAGAATAGCATTTGTTTGCATACAGGGACATTAGCTTCGGTCATTTGACCAATTACATTTTTAACTGTCTTAGTCAATTCACGGTTTCGAGGTAGCAAGTGACGTCTACCGGGTGAAGTGAATTCGTGATTGTGTGCTTCATTTAACGAATAAATAATCCATGTATTACTTTGTGAACTACTATGTGGGTTTATTTTCACACGGACAAAAGCTTTGCAACCCGTTCTAGAAGTTGTACCTCGTCTGGTTTCATTATAGCTATTCGGTGACTCCCCGGCTTTATTACAGACGTATGATTTATCCACTACATCGTTTCCCTTATATTTATTTCCACCCTTACGCATAGCGAATCCCGCACATTTGCAATATGATGAATAAAATTTTTCCGCATCATCAAGGGTGGGAAATGTCATACCAATCTTCGGTTTTAGGTGCTCGTCAACATGAGGAAGATACTCGCCAAGTGGTTGTGCACGAACAAATTTATCCCCGGCAACAGAACTTCCTTCGAAATTGTCCATACCTAAGAAACGGTGAAGAGGAGAATAGTTAGGGGTACTAAACCGCTGTATTTGGTGTTTTTGTAACTGCGCAAGCCACCACAACTTGAAAAGGAGAAAAGTTTCGTACTATTTGGAGGTGGTTTGAAGTGTTTTGTAAACGGTCCGCACTTAGAAATATCTAATTCTCAAACTTAAAATGCGAGGAAATAGAGCAAAACCACACAAACGGCATACGAAAATTACAAAAATTTCCATCTAGGTGGAATTCACGTAGGGCAAGCCACCCGAACTTGTAGAAGGGAGTTTCCACTGACGGTTTGCAAGATACGACCGTATACCGCTTTATAATAGTTTTTTTCAACCGAAAGCGATACGCGGTTGTATCTCTCGAATCGGGAGTCGAAAATCACTTCTACAAGTTTGGGGGGCTTCTCATAGGGGACACCAACCTACCTGCAAAGTTTCGTATTTTTTGGGAGGGCGTTTGAAGGGTTTTCTAATCTACCCGCACTTAGAAATTTCTAAGTTTAAAACTTGTGGTGCGAGGAAGTTGAGAAAACTGCGCAACGGCACCCGAAAATTAAGAAACTTTTCGACTAGGCCGGATTCACGTAGGGCAAGTCACCCAAACTTGTAAAAACGAGTTTCGACTCACGGTTTGCGAGACATGGCCGTGTACCGGCTTTAGTTGTTTTTTTTCCAACCAAAACCGATACGCGGCCGTATCTCTCGGACCGTGAGTCGAAATTCACTACTACAACTTCGGTTCACTTCTCGTAGGTGACACCAACCAAATTGCAAAGTTTCGTATTTTTTGTAGGCCGTTTCAAGGGTTTTCTAAGCTACCCGCACTAAGAAAATTCTAAGTCTGAAACTTATAATGCGAGGAAGTTGAGAAAACCGTGCAAACGGCACCCGAAAATTTTAAAACTTTCCCAATTGGTCGGATTCACGTAGGGCAAGCAACCCGAACTTGTAGAAGCGAGTTTCGACTCACGGTTTGCGAGATACGACCGTATACCGCATTATAATAGTTGTTTTCAACCGAATGCGATACGCGACCGTATCTCTCGAACCGTGAGTCGAAAAACACAACCCTCCAAGTTGGTTTGGGTTCCCTTAGGTGACACCAACCAATTCGCAAAGTTTCGTATTTTTGGGAGGCCGTTTGAAGGGTTTTCTAATCTACCCGCACTTAGAAAATTCTAAGTCTAAAACTTGTAGTGCGAGAAAGTTGAGAAAACCGCGCAAACGGTACCCGAAAATTATAAATCTTTCCGACTAGGTCGGATTCACGTAGGGCAAGCCACCCGAACTTGTAGAAGCGAGTTTCGACTCACGGTTCGGGAGATACGGCCGTGTACCGGCTTAAGTTGTTTTTTTCCAATCAAAACCGATACGCGGCCGTATCTCTCGAACCGTGAGTCGAAATTCACTTCTACAACTTCGGGTCACTTCTCGTACGTGTCACCAACCAAATCGCAAAGTTTCGTATTTTTTGGAGGCCATTTGGAGGGTTTTCTAATCTACAAAAACTTAAAGAATTCTAAGTCTGAAACTTATAATGCGAGGAAGTTGAGAAAACCGCACAAACGGCATCCGAAAATTTTAAAACTTTCAGAGTTGGTCAGGTTCACATAGGGCAAGCCACCCGAACTTGTAGAAGCGAGTTTCGAGTCACGGTTTGCGATATACGGCCGTGCACCGCAATACTTGGTTTTTTCAGACCGTAAGCAATACGCGGCCGTAACTCTCGAACCGTGAGTCGAAACTCGCTTCTACAAGTGGGTTTGGCTTGTACTACGTGAGACGAACCTACTGGGAAAGTTTCGTATTTTTTTACGGTCGTTTGCAGGGTTTTCAACCATAACCGCACTGAAAAGTTTATAACTAATTTCGTATATACAATTCTAATTCTACTAGTTACTAATGCAAGCAACGTAATTCGGCAATTGAATATACTTAAGGTCAACCCGAATCTACATCCAAAATCTACTAACGCATTTAAATTTTTTCCCAATTTCTAAATAAATTACTACACACAAATTCAAAAAAAAATACAAATGTACATTATTGGGGTAAAGAAATAGTGTATACCTTACGGAGTAGGTCGAAATCGAGCCAAGCAATGGGTTTTGGAAGAGAACTAGGGTTCCGATTTCGTTCCGAAGAGGGGAAGAGAAGCTAGGGTTTCGAACGTCGGAGTTAGGGGGTTTCAATCTTCGGAGTTGGGAGAGAAGATGGAGTTCTAGGGTTTCGATCGTCGGAGCTAGGGTTTTTTTAGGGTTTTTTTTTTTTTTTTCCGTCGTTTGGGTCTGGGTTCGTCGAAGAGAGAAGAAGAGAGCGGAAGAAAGAAGACGAACTGTATGTCGACGAAAATGAAAAATATAGCCTTAACCCGTTATTCCGAAGAACGGGTTAAGGCCAACTTTTTTTATTAAATTTTGCCTTAACCCGTTCTTACCAACGACGGGTTAAGGCAAGATTTTATGAAAAAAAATCTGAACCGTTGGATCTTCGATCCAACGGTCCAGATCGAGGTTCGCACGGGTCCGTGCGAACCGACCCGTTCCGGCCAGTTTGCAACCGAACAACACCCTATATATATATATATATATATATATATATATATATTTATATATATATCTGTAACCAATTTGCTATGGTGCATCTCGGTCTGTTTCATTCTCTGTGCACCAAATTGTTGACGAACTACAAATCAATAAAATCTTCCTTAAGTAAAGATGCATGATGACTTTCCATTTCAGGAGAATTAAGTCTTATATTTGCAAGCAAATATTTATAAATTAACATTTTTTTTGCTAATTATACAACTTAATATTTGAGGGAAGAGAATATACAATAATTGCTTGGTTAGGAATCATTGTGTCCAATCATTTCACTCTGTTTGTACATACATTGTTAAGATTGCAGCCTTCATCCGCTCTTTGTCCAAGGAAGCTTGCACAGATGCACTATAACCTGCAAGATGATATTAGCAGTAAGTAACTAGGCTAAATGCCTACAGAAAATAATAAGGGAGCATTCACCTTTTCCCTCTTAGCTAGCTGGCACATAGATTGCAAGAAGGGTATTGGAGATTATGTATGCTACAATCTATTATCATCAGTAGTTAAGCTTATTACCAACAAATTAGAAGTCGGATATGGACCACTTGGATCCACAAAATATGTCGAATTCTTTGGTTCCTGACTTACACTAACCCTCTCTTACGTAGGTTATGTTTGATAAGTAGTGAATGAAATATGTCGCGAATTATAAGTGTCTGTCGAAAATTATTTTAACTTGAAATATTTTGAAGAAAGTACTTCAACAAAAGCACATCTTGGGATGTGGTAGCGAAAAGGGGAGGGACACTAGTACTGGAAAAATGCGTTGAGCAAAACAAACACATTTTTACTCACTATTCTACATTCGGATTCTTTTATAATACAAATAGTGTGTTTGGTCTCCCAAAAAGCTATACTAACTAAACCGCCCCTTACTGCACGAACAACAGTAACATATCTAGAAGAGGAAAGAAGACTGATCTTCACGAATGTAGTTATTCAGTTTATGTTTGTTGTGCGCGAATACGAATCAAACCAACAAGAATCAATGCGGAATACAAAGAGAGAACCAGCGAGAAAACACAAAACAAACCAACACAAAAGGACACACAGATTTAATGTGGTTCGGCAAAATACATGCCTACATCCACGGGGCGGTTGGGGTTTCTTCTTCTTCAAATTATCACCAATGGGCGAAAACAAACCCTTACAATCAATGACGGCTGCAAAACCGAAATAGGGATCTCTAATTTTCGTCACCAATTACAAAACCCTAACAAGTGTATTTATAGGGAAACTATTGGGCCTTTTCGAATTGGGCCTGATCCAGTTCAAAATACCGTCATCAGTCGACTGGTCGACTTACCAGTCGACTGGCAATCCATCTGGCAGTCGACCGATCAGTCGACTGATCCTCTGCTGCTGCTTGTATCTTTAGCCTTCGAAAACTCTCTGGCCAGTCGCCTGATCCATCTATCAGTCGACTGATATGCTGTGACTTTCTTTTGCTGCAGATACTCCAAAACAATCTGAACCAGAATCGAGCCATTATCCTACAATCTCCACCTTGGCGAGATCTTCCACAAAGTATCCAACAATCTCCACCTTGGGGAAATCTTCCAAATAGCCCAAGCAATCTCCACAAATACTCCAAATGCTCATCATCAAATGTAACAACAAATCCAAACTCCACCTTAGTATGATATCAAATACTAGGCGAACAAATAGCGAAGCACTATTCCAACCCCCCATTCCAAATCATCAAACATGCAAAATATTAGCCAGGTTCATGCAATGCTTGAACTTGGCTGCTCCAACAACTTTGGTTAACATATCAGCAGGATTATCAGCTGTCCCAATCTTCACCAAATGAATATCACCATCCTTTATCAAATCACGCACAAAATGATAACGGACATCAATATGTTTGGTCCTCGAATGATGAACTTGGTTCTTCGCTAAATGGATAGCACTCTGACTGTCACAATGTACCTCCACCTTCTCCCGATGAATCCCCAAGCTCTTCAAAAGTCCATGTATCCAAATGGCTTCCTTCATGGCCTCAGCAACCGCCATGTATTCAGCCTCAGTTGTAGACAACGCTACAGTGGACTGCAAATTTGACCTCCAACTTATAGGTGCTCTAGCCATCGTAAACAAATAGCCTGTAGTAGACCGCCTCTTATCTAGATCACCTGCATAGTCTGAATCAACATATCCAACTAATAACCTGCTAATATTGTCATCCCTTTCAAATTTCAAACCCACATCTGTGGTGCCACTTATGTACCTTAGAATCCATTTAGCTGCTTGCCAATGCTCTTTGCCTGGATCATGCATATATCGACTAACCATACTCACCGCCTGAGAGATGTCTGGTCGAGTACAAACCATGGCATACATCAAACTGCCAACCACACTAGTGTAAGGTACATTTGCCATATACTGTCTCTCCTCATCTGAACTTGGAGACTGAGAAGCACTAATTCTGAAATGACTGGCTAAGGGTGTACTTACTGGTTTAGTCTTCTCATCTATACCGAACCGTTTCAGTACCTTCAAAAGATATTGCTTCTGTGTCAAACTCACTATGCCCTTTGCCCTGTCTCTAGCTATCTCCATCCCAAGTATCTTCTTGGCTTCGCCAAGATCCTTCATCTCGAATTCAGAACTCAACTGATTCTTCAAATTTTGAATCTCCTTAGCATTCTTAGAGGCAATCAACATGTCATCCACATATAATAACAGATATATGAAAGAGCCATCCTGCAACTTCCTGAAGTAAACACAATGATCAAACTCACTTCTGGAATATCTCTGCACCTTCATAAACTGATCAAACCTCAAATACCACTGCCTTGGAGATTGCTTCAACCCATAGAGAGACTTCTTCAACCTTCAAACACAATTTTCCTTCCCAGCAATTTTGAACCCATCTGGCTGCGACATATAAATTTCTTCATCTAGATCCCCATGTAAGAACGCAATCTTCACATCCATCTGTGTCAACTCAAGGTCAAACTGTGCTACCAATGCCAACAAAATCCGAATAGAAGGATGCTTCACAACTGGAGAGAACACTTCATTATAGTCAATTCCTTCCCTTTGAGCATACCCCTTTGCAACTAGTCTAGCCTTGAACCGAACACTGCCTTTTGGACCTTCTTTCTTCGTATACACCCACTTGCAACCAATTGCTTTCTTCCCCTTTGGTAGTTGCACTAGATCCCAAGTCTTATTCTTATGAAGAGAGTTCATCTCTTCATCCATAGCAACTTTCCAACCTGCAATTTCTGAACTTCTAGTGGCTTCTTTGAAGTTGGAGGGAACTTCATCATCCACAATGGGAAGAGCAAATGCAACTGTGTCTGTAAAACGAGACGGTCGTTTGATATCTCTTCTTTGCCTTCTTACTGCAATTGATTCTTCCTGCTGGATAGGAACTTCTTCATCATTCTCAGTATCAACCACATCATCTTCATCTTGGACAGGAACAGGATTTTCAACTGACAACTTTTCTAACTCCACCTGTTGAAAAACTCTCCTACCAGTCGACTGGTTATTGCCACCAGTCGACTGTCCCGAGCTCCCACAATTCTGCTGTTTTGGACCATCAGTCGACTGCTCCTGTTCATCAGTCGACTGTCCCGAACTTCTTCTACTCACCTGTTGAAGAACTGTCCCACTCTTCTGCTGCTCACCAGTCGACTGACATATACCACCAGTCGACTGTCCCGAGCTAATCATGCTGGTCTCATCAAAAGTCACATCTCTGCTGATTACTAACTTCTTCTGTTCTGGACACCACAACCTGTAACCTTTGACACCAGTACTAAAACCAACAAATATAGCCTTCTTGGCTCTTGCATCAAGTTTAGTTTCAGTTACATGAAAATAAGCAGGACAACCAAATATATGCAAAAAACTATAATCAGATGCAGGTTTACCACTCCATACCTCAATAGGCGTTTTGCCTTCAAGTGCTGCTGATGGTAAACGGTTGACGATGTGGCTTGCATATATAACAGCTTCTGCCCAAAATGTCTTCTTCAACCCAGACTGTGCTAACATACATCTTACCTTCTCAAGTAAGGTTCTGTTCATCCTTTCTGCAACCCCATTTTGCTGTGGAGTCTTCCTAACTGTGAAGTGCCTCTGGATCCCTTCATCTTCACACAACTTCAGAAACGGATCATTCTTATATTCCCCTCCATTATCTGACCTCAGAACCTTAATCTTCCTACCAGTCTGATTTTCAACTTTCTTCTTCCAACTTGTGAACAATGTCAAAACTTCATCTTTGTGCTTCATAGTATATACCCAAACTCGTCTGGAGTAATCATCAACAAAAGTAACAAACCAGTGTCTACCACTCATAGAAGGTGTCTGAGTAGGGCCCCAAACATCTGTGTGCACATAATCGAGGATACCCTTTGTCTGATGTACAGCTGTACCAAATTTCACCCTAGTTTGCTTACCCAAAACACAATGTTCACAAAATTCCAACTTGCACCCTTTAGCATCTTTAAGCAACCCTTGCTTCACAAGCCCCTGCAAGGCCTTTTCTCCTGCATGCCCGAGTCGCATATGCCACAACCTAGTAGAGTCGGGAACAACCTGTTTAGGCTTCTCAGTTACACTGGCAGCCTGACCCAAATATGTTTTTCCCTGCAAGAAAAACAAGTTCCTCTTTCTTTGCCCTTTCATCACCACGAGTGATCCGCTAGTCACCTTCAGAATGCCACCTTCACTAGCAAATTTCAATCCACTGGCCTCCAAAGCACCTAGTGAAATCAGATTCTTTTTCAAATCTGGTACATACCATACATCTGAAAGCTCCCTAATAAGACCATCGTGCATTAGCAATTCAATCTTCCCGATTCCTACCTTCTTACAAGGTGCATCATTTCCCATCAAAACTACACCACCATCCATATACTCCAAAGAAGTAAACCACTCCTTTTTCCAAGACATATGATAGGAGGCTGCTGTATCAAGAAACCATACTTCTTGATAAAGTGAGGGACTAGAAGCAAGTGCAAAAGAAACATCCTCGCCACTTTCTAAATTATCAACAGTCACATTTGCAGTCGAATTTCCCTTATTTCGTAGCTTTGGACAATCCTTTTTCCAATGCCCCCTTTCATGACAGAAAGCACATTCATCTTTGGCCGGTATTTTCCTGTCCTTTGAAACTCCTCTCGATTTGGAACGAGATTTGTTTCCCTTTTTCCCAGATTTGGACTCAGATCTAGTCTCAGTCCTGCCCCTTACAATCAACGCTTCAAAAGTTTCTCTATCAACCATCTTATCCCTTCTCCTAGTTTCATTATTCAACAAAGCATTTGCAACATCTTCATATTTCACAGTATCTTTTCCATATAATAAAGTAGTTGCTAAATGATCATAACTTTCAGGTAATGAATTCAACAGAATTAGGGCTTTATCTTCATCCTTAATTTGCTCATCCAAATTTAACAAATCAGCCAATAATTTATTAAATGATTCCACATGAGCATTCATAGACATACCTTCCGTATAGGTGAAGCGAAAAAGTCTCTTCTTCAAATACAGCCGATTCTCCAAACTTTTCCTCATGTATTTGTCTTCGAGCTTCTTCCACAACACCGCAGCAACGGTATCCCTCATCAAATCGTACTTCTGAGCCTTCTCAATAAAGAGCCGAATAGTCCCACACGCACTCGATTCAACTTCTTCCAATCTGCTTCGGACATATCCTTAGGTTTTTCAACTTCCAAAGCAACATCTTGTTCTTGTTGAACAAGAACATCCAAAACCTCACATTGCCACATCCCGAAATTGTTTGTCCCATCAAATTTTTCAACTTCAAATTTTGCGTTGTGAATCGTTGTTCTTGATGAACTTGATCCCACAACTTCCTTGGTTGCATCTGCATCACCCGCCATCTCCCTCTAGGTCGAACCAACAGCTCTGATACCACTTGTTGTGCGCGAATACGAATCAAACCAACAAGAATCAATGCGGAATACAAAGAGAGAACCAGCGAGAAAACACAAAACAAACCAACACAAAAGGACACACAGATTTAATGTGGTTCGGCAAAATACATGCCTACATCCACGGGGCGGTTGGGGTTTCTTCTTCTTCAAATTATCACCAATGGGCGAAAACAAACCCTTACAATCAATGACGGCTGCAAAACCGAAATAGGGATCTCTAATTTTCGTCACCAATTACAAAACCCTAACAAGTGTATTTATAGGGAAACTATTGGGCCTTTTCGAATTGGGCCTGATCCAGTTCAAAATACCGTCATCAGTCGACTGGTCGACTTACCAGTCGACTGGCAATCCATCTGGCAGTCGACCGATCAGTCGACTGATCCTCTGCTGCTGCTTGTATCTTTAGCCTTCGAAAACTCTCTGGCCAGTCGCCTGATCCATCTATCAGTCGACTGATATGCTGTGACTTTCTTTTGCTGCAGATACTCCAAAACAATCTGAACCAGAATCGAGCCATTATCCTACAATGTTATCAGTAACTCAACAGGGAATTTGCAGTTAAAATGCACAAGCTATTGTAGGTTAATTTTGAACCTTTCTCCGCAATTAAAGTAAAATCCTCAATATATGATGGTTACAAAGAGATAATTCCAAACTATGAGAAAACTTTAATATATATTTCCATAGGAATTTTTACAGAGCAAAGTTAGTTCTATTACCTCTTGAACCTTATTTCCATACCGGGCAAGTAATTTGTACTGATTGTCAAAAACAGAACCCATATACACCTGCAGCATAGAATGCATACAAGAATACCAAAACATGTGGTATGTATCTGTTACATTCTGAAAGGAGGCATGTGGTCTTTTTACATCCTCTGCCTCTATACAGTGTGGCGGGGGACGATGCTACAAACTTTAGGCTGATTAATTAAAATAAGTACATAAAGAATCAACAAAGAAACCCTTATTAGTAACACCTATCATATCCTCCTTAAATGCCTCAATCCAAGTCCGTTTAGGCCTACTCTAGTCTTTGCTCCATTTATTGGATCCTATTACCTTTTAAGATGTTTCCAGTGGTCTTTTTTGTACATGCCCAACCATGTTTCTCTCATTTTGTACCTACTAGGAGCTACCTCTAACCTCTTACCCATACACCTTTTTCTAATCTAACTTCTGGTGTTTTGCCACTGATCTCTACTACTATACTGGGAGAAGGCCTTAGTGTAATTTGTCCATCTACCAACCCGTGCAACGCACGTGCATAACTATTGTAAATGAGGTTTTAGAACAAATCCAGACTATGTCTGAATTTTGACTTTAAAAAAAACTATATTTATTAAGACGTGCATCGCACGTGTAAACTACTAGTCCATATATACTTCAAATGGTTATTTGTGCGTGTCTTGATTGGCCAGCATTACCTATAAAGCATGGATGGTCATGTAGTCGTTAAACTTTTTTTTTATGACTTACATGGGAATTTTGCGATTACAAATATTCTACATGACATGCATAGATCCTCAATTACAATCTAATTGACAAAACCCTCCTAGCTTATCCTGGTTTGGAACACGTAGTGAATAGTAAAAAGAAAAAAGAAATAAAAGACTCCAGGTCATGACTGATGAAATTAAGCCTTCATATACCAGTAAATCCAAATTGTCCAGATGAGTATGTGGCTTTTGCAGCGTCTAGGGAAAACGTAATGTTGAACAGGACTATCCAATATCATTTTTTTCACAAAAATAGTGTATATAATTGATGTTTAAAGCAAACAGATATGTACTGAACACAATCACCACGTTTTTTCCGAAGTGTAGAAGAGATACCAAACATGTAGTAGATATCCAACAACTTAAGAAGAAATATGGAGAAGTCTAGCTTGAACATAAATGCAGAGTCATCAATTATGTATTGAAAAAACAGAAGATTATTGAAGAATTAACTTTGTAGAAAGGGCATAGAATGTATGGATGAGTTCAAAAATATCCTTAAGCGAGGAACACTTCATAGTAGAGGATTCCATAACCATCTTTGGCAAACATAAAAACATTGATTCTGAGGAAGTATGCAAGCGTGAATTAACTAAAAGAATTTTACATTTATGGGATTATCAAACTCTCAACTACGAAAATCATCCTATTCCTGACAAGGAAAAACATACTGCGATTCTGCAAGTTATTATGGGGAGAATTCGTGCAGGTGTCCAAAGTGCAAAAAAACAATGTTGCTCAGAAAAAATGTTAGATGATATGAGGAAAATCTTGAACTAAATGCACACCTCAACATCTGCTTGTGCTATTTCAAGATCTCCCCCCAATGAAGTGCGGTCACCAACAACTGATTCCAAGGCCCCAATCAGTGGATCTGGCTGCAATAACATACATTAACACGAAAACATGAACAACTAAAATCCCTTTTTTTTATAATTGGCATAGGAAAAAATAAAGCCTTCTATGCACCATGAAATAAGAAAATGATTTACTATTGAGCACCGTTATTTCTTTGAGTGATAAGAAGATGCGTTCAAGTGCAAAATCCAGCTGGTTAACTTTTGCCTCCACAATCGGGGAGCAGAAACAGTTAAAATTTGAGATTCGTGAGCTTAAGACGAAAATAGTAGTTGAAATTTTGCATAAAATGCACAAAAATATGGTAGTTCAGAATTTTTGCAATGTACAAGTTGTTAAAGTTTCTGCTTTGCATATTATAAAAGTAGGCCTTGAAATATATCTTTCCCTTGAATTAACAGATGCACATGGCACACGATAGAATTTAGACAACTGTCTTTGAAATAATGATAATAAAAAAAAAGATGCACAACTGTTTCTGAAGATAGTAATACATTGCCCTGTTCAGAACCATTTATGCGAACATTAAACAAAGAGCACCAAGAAATTCAAGAAGTATAACTTTCGGGACGTTAGGTATCTACTATCATTGCAATAATTTCCCTTTTCCACATGCAGATACACCTACACTACTTGACTTCTCATGCATAAGCTTGTAAGTACAAGAGAGAAGAAAGGGGGTCAAAAGAAAAAAGAATAAGAAAGTTTGTAATCTAACTGCAAGAAATTCAGTTCATATCAGTCAGTGCAAAACCTCCAAAGTAAGTTATGTGCCTCCATACTCTTTGAGTGTATGTTTCCCTATGTCCAATTGCTAAGAATTTTGTCGGCCCCCAAATAATTTAACACTCTACCTGGCCAATCTTGTAATATGATGATGGATCCAAACCAGCATCCCAGGACACTTCTGTTTGGTGAATCAATGCAGTTACTCCTTCAACCTTTAAAGAATTGAGTTAGTTTGCAGAATAACTTAATTCCAACTTTAATCAAGGCGATTACCTCCGCAAAGATACCAAAGTATGTAATTTTCTTGATGCAGCATTTCACAACATCTCCAACACTAAGTTTAGCTTGTATAAATAACCCTCATTAATTAAATAAACAAAATTTGTTTGAGATAACCAGTGAATCTTTTTAGAAGACTAGAATTATAAGGACCGGATATAACATCTCTCTCCGAAAAAGGAAATAAACCAATAATATAAGTAACAAATTTTCAGGAATAATTAAATCGACAGGATACTAAGGATCTGAAGTATTTTGATTTAAAGACCTACCTACATGAATGTAAGAAAACAGATTCACACAAAATAAATCCATTTTCATGAAAGTATAGCAATTTCAGCCCCAACAAACGAAGAAATAGACTAGCCTAATTGAAAATTTCGTTTGGTCCAAGTAATATTGATGCCAGGAGAACATGGTGCAATTACAATCTATATTAGAATTTAGGACCGAACAGACTGCTGACATAGTTGATGAATTCATCAAGCTTTGCTCTTCACATTTGATCAATTTAAAAAAAATGTGCTATGTTCACTAATCTTCTTAACCCTCATGTGCTTCCTATCTCTTCAAATATATGAAGTTACTCTAGGAATAGTAAAAACTGAAGTAAAAGTAATAGCAAACAATTCCTTTGCATTAAACATTATTATTGATCTTATGACTTGCAGCAAACAAGATAATATAGGAGAATGCTTTTTCTATTGCCTGGCCATAATCATTTATGCAACCTAAGAGACATTACTAATCGGATAACACTGTATTGGATGTACGTGAGAAGAATGAATCACATGATTAATAGATGATAAAATCTAGCCTTACATAATTTTATCTAATTAGCACAGAATCCCACCTTTGTAGAATCAGATGATAGTAGAAAGTTGATGATAAGATTTAAGTAATATAATAACTACATACCAGAAGTCTTCTCTTCATCTCAACCTACTCCTCCTTTTCTTTTGGTATCCCTGAGAACATTAGCCTTCTAGTATTTCTATCGGCTAGTAGAACAGATACTTTAATTCTCTGCAAACACAATGTTGCTGTCAATATTCATTTAAAAAAAAATCAACCACACAAAGAAAACTACATTACAGAAAATATGAGAAAGATTTAGAACAACTTTGAACCTGACCGACAAATGAGGACAGGAACTTGGTTTTCTCTTGATCGTATGCACAGAGAAAATCTTCAAACTTCATATTTGGTATTGCAGTCTCTTCATCCTTTTGCCCCTTTTCTTGACTTGTATTTAGATAATCATAATTTCCTATAACATTGAGATTCTGCCTGTATAATACAGGGTCCAAACCCTTTTTCCTTAACCAGGATTCAAAAGCCAAAAACTTCCACTTGGCACCAAGGTTTCGGTATGGTAAGAAGCCTACTGATAAACCAAATGCTACCTGGGTGGATTTCCTGTCAGGGACGTCGGAGACTCCAAGAGATCATCGGCGCCATGGGTAGTACGAAGGGGAGCTGCTGTTAGGAATAATGGGTTAGAATTGTTGTGTTTCAGTTTGAATTGTAACAGAGTCTGTATCTGTTTTTGTGTGTATCTGTTTTTACGTGCTTTGTGCACTTTATTTTCAAAGGGGCTGATGGCGGGAAGTGAGCGGGAGGCGTGTGTGTGCTTTGCACGTGCGTTTGTAAGTGGTCCTGTAGTGCAACCGTTCACTTCTTTCTCCTATAAAACTCGATTGTAAATCTGTGGTTAAAATCATCAATAAAAATCTAGTTTCTCCTTCCCCAATCTTCTCCCTCTTCCTCAACCCTAGTTCTTGAGCTTCAGCAATGGCGAGATCCAGGAGCCATCGTAATCCGACTCCTGATAATCTGGTATCAGAGCAGGATATTCATGATGATGACGGGCGCGATGAAGGAAGTACGGCGCTCGAAGGGGAGGTGGCCGATCTAAGAAGCAGGCTGATAGCGGGGGAGCTCCTGACCAATTACCTCACGGAGAGAGTTGAATCAATCGCCACAAGTATTGGTGAGAGATTCACGTCAATTGAATCCAAGATTGAGTCCTTGGTGACGATGATGCAGCAAAATCAGTCGAGAAATCTGCAACCTCCTCTGCTTCCAAATCCACCACATCCGCCACTTCAACGGGAGGTAGTCACTTCTAACTCTAATCACATTCAAACCACAACCCATAGCGATGGAGGAATGGTGTTTAGGACACCGTTCAAAGTTGAATTTCCGATGTTTCATGAGGGTGATCCGACGGAGTGGATCTGCAGAGTAGAACAATTCTTGGACTTTTATGAGATTCCAGCAAATCAGAAATTGAAATACGCTTCTCTCAATTTAAGGGGAAAGGTGTCGCAATGGTTTAGAAGGCACTTGAAACCTAGGATTCATGAGGTTACTTGGTCGATTTTTCTTGAAGAGTTGCTAACCAGGTTCGGGCCTACGGAATTTCAAGATTATGAAGGAATATTATCCAAATTGCGACAACGCGGAGGCATCGAAACTTATATTCAAGAGTTCGATAGAATCTCAAATTTCGTAGAGGGGTGGATGGAGACACACTACTTGAGTACTTTTATCAGTGGTTTGAGAGATGAGATTCGTTGGGATGTGAAATCGCAATGACCTAAGAATGTTAACGAGGCAATGGGGCTGGCAAGGGGGTATGAGGAGAAAATTTCTTGTTTGAGGCGGAGTTATAGGAGTTCTTTCACTGCCAGGCCTCCAAACCCATCGTCTAAGCTGAATTTCCAACCAAACTCTTTTCATAACACTCAATCTTCATCTATTACTTCACCTAATTCTCAGAGTGCTATCAACCATAATGTTAATAATCCATCAGTTGCATCTAATTTTGTTCCTAAGAGGTTGAATTTGCAGGAGATGAGAGAAAGAAGATCAAGGAGATTGTGTTTCAATTGCGATGAAAGGTACACTCCTGGCCATCTGTGTAAAACACATAAATTCTACTATATAGAAAGTTTAGAGGAGGAGGATGAGGTAGCTGATTTTCAAGTGAGGCAAGGTGAAGAGAGTCACCCACAATTGCCGCAGGATCCTTTACACGACTCACAATACCCTGAAATTTCATTCCACGCACTGGTTGGCAACCAAATTTATCCACATACTATGAGAGTCAAAAGAAGGGTGAATGGGAAGGAAGTATACATTCTCATAGACTCAGGCTCTACCCATAATTACTTAGACCCCCAAACAGCCGTAAGAGCTAACCTATCTGTCATGAAGGAGCCCCGATATAAGGTTACTGTGGCTAATGGTGAGTGCATGTATAGTGAAGGCAAAGCTGCAGGGGTGAATTTTGTGGTACAAGGTGTAGAGCTTCAGGCTGATCTCTTGTTATTACCATTGGGACCTGCGCAGATGGTCTTGGGAGTCCATTGGTTAAGATCTTTGGATCCAGTAACCATGGATTTCTCCCTCATGACCCTGGAGTTTGGTAGGGAAGGGAAAAAGAAGAAGATGCAGGGAGTTGTTGCAACTCAAATGCAACTGATGGATGCACATGAACTCTCTAAGAAGAACCTATACTCCTGTCAAGCCTATATAATTCACATACAAGACTCTGAGTTTGAAGAGGAGGAAAGGAAAGCTACGTCATAGTTACACCAAATGCACACTGATATGGATGAGATCCAACAGATCCTGCGTGATTACCCTGAAGTATTTGCTGAGAATCTCACACTTCCACCCCATAGAGAAATTGATCATCACATTCTCGTAATCACAGGGTCTAAGCCAGTGTGTCTTAGACCATATCGACACCATCATTATCACAAAAATGAGATTGAGAAACAGATTGCAGAAATGCTCTCATCTGGGTTTATCTGACCTAGTGGCAGCTCTTATGCTTCACCTGTGATTTTGGTGAAGAAATCGGATGGTAACTGGCGACTCTGTGTTGATTACAGGGCGCTTAATAATCAGACAATCAAGGCCAAGTTTCCAATTCCATTAATCGATGAACTCTTACATGAATTAAATGGTGCAAAGTTCTTCTCTAAGTTTGATTTGAAGTCGGGGTACCACCAAATTAGAGTGAGAGAGTCTGACATTGCCAAGACAGCCTTTCGCACCCACATGGACACTTTGAGTTTGTTGTTATGCCTTTTGGGCTCACAAATGCTCCGGCCACTTTTCAATGCCTCATAAATGATATCTTCAAGGAGTATCTACGCAAGTTTGTATTGGTCTTCTTCGATGACATTTTGATCTATAGCTCTTCATGGGAGAGTCATCTTCTACATATCGCAGTGTTAAGCAAGAACAAACTGGTTGCTAAGGCAAGTAAATGCATCTTTGGCCAGAGAACTGTAGGGTTTCTAGGCCATATAATCAGTGAGAATGGAGTTGCTGTTGATCCAAAAAAAGATTCAAGCTGTGATGGAGCGGCCAGAGCCAAAAACAGTTAAGGAACTTAGATGATTCTTGGGCTTGACGGGCTATTATCGTAGATTTGTGAAGAATTATGGTGGAATAGCTTCCTCTCTCACCCAACTTTTAAAGAAGAACTCCTTTCTATGGAATCCTGCTGCAACTAAAGCTTTCACAGCTCTTAAAGAAGCCATGACTACTACACCTGTGTTGAAAACACCTGATTTTTCCAAGCAATTTGTACTAGAAACGGATGCTTCACAATCTGGAATTGGGGCAGTTTTGATGCAGGAATTCAACCTATTGCCTATATGAGTAAAGGTTTAAAGGGAAGATTGCTTGTTCTCTCCACATATGAAAAGGAGGTTTTTGCGATTCTACATGCGGTAAAGCAATGGAGACAATATCTTATGGGTAGTGAGTTCATCATAAGAACAGATCAAAAAGAGTATAAAATACATCTTAGATCAAAGGATCAATACCGAAATACAAGAGAAGTGGCTGTGGAAGCTCTTGGGGTATAACTATACTGTGGAGTATAAGCGAGGAGTAGATAACTCCGCTGCTGATGGGTTGTCGAGAAGAGAGGGTGAGACTGACACTTGCTATGAGATCACATTTGTTGTTCCGAAGTGGTTGGAAGACATTAAGAAAATGGTTAGAGAGGATCCTTACTTCTCTAAAGTGGAAGAGAATATAAAGGAGAAGTCATTAAACCCAGATTGGTACAAATTGGTTGGAGGAATTTGGTATTACAAAGGCAAAATCCTAGTAAGCCCACACTCAAATGTGAGACAATTGATATTCTTTGACAACCATTCCTCAAGTTTGGGGGGACACTCTGGCTTCCACAAGACCTTACATCGTCTAAAAAGGGATTTCAAATGGGAGGGAATGACTAGAGATGTTAAGCAGTGGATTCTGGAATGTTTGGTCTGAGAGAAAAGTAAAAAATGAAACCATTCATCCTGCGGGGTTACTTCATCCGCTTCCAATTCCAGATCGTGTGTGGGAGGACATATCTATGGATTTTATCAAGGGTCTACCCAAAAGCCAGAGGAAGAGTGTGGTAATGGTGGTGGTTGATCGACTCACTAAATATTCTCACTTCATTGGAATTTCTCATCCTTACTCAGCTCCTTCGATAGCGCAAGTGTTCATAGATAACATCTATAAACTCCATGGGATGCCCCGGAGAATAGTGAGTGATCGAGACCCTGTTTTTGTTAGTCAATTCCGGAAGGAATTTTTTATACTACAGAACTGCAAGCTTCAACACTCAACAACCTACCATCCTCAAAGCAATGGGCAAACGGAGATTGTGAACAAGGCATTAGAGCTATATTTGCGATGTTTTTGTAGCCAAAAACCCATCGACTGGATGAAGTGGTTATCTTGGCCGGAATTTTGGTTTAATACAAATTGGCACTCATCAACTGGTGTTACTCCTTTCGAAGGGGTATATGGTAGATCACCACCATAGGTGCTGCAATACGTGAGAGGAACTGCGGGTATGCCAACCTTGGAAGATGAGTTGATGACCAGGGACTCAATTTTGAAGTTGTTAAAAGACAACATTGCTCAAGCGCAGGGTCGTATGAAACATTTTGCGGATAAGAAGCATTCTGAAAGGGTATTTGAAGTCGGTGATTTGGTGTTCTTGAAGATCCAACCCTACAAGCAAGTTTCACTCCGGGGTTCTACACCACAGAAACTCACCTCCAGATTTTTTGGTCCGTATAGAGTTATTGAGAAGATCAGGGCTGTTGCATATAGGCTACAATTACCTGAAGGGGCACTAATTCATCCCGTCATCCACGTCTCGAAGTTAAAGAAGTGTCATGGTAGTCACAAACCCAATCTGTCATCTGAAATCCCTACGTGGTGGGTAGAGGATGAGCAGGATGAGATTCCAGAGGCAGTGCTTGATCGGAGGGTGTTCAGAAAGCAAAATCAAGTGGGAATAGAGTTACTGATTAAGTGGGAAAATATGGGTTTTGAAAACGCCTTCAGGGTTGACATTGATGTGGTCTGACGCAGGTTTCCAGACTTAGAACTTGGGGCAAGTTCGTTTTTAAGGGGGGAGGAGTTGTCAGGGATGTCGGAGACTCTAAGAGATCATCGGTGCCATGGGTAGTACGAAAGGGGGCTGCTGTTAGGAATAATGGGTTAGAATTGTTAGGTTTCAGTTTGAATTGTAACAGAGTTTGTATCTGTTTTTGTGTGTATCTGTTTTTACGTGCTTTGTGCACTTTCTTTTCAAAGGGGCTGATGGCGAGAAGTGAGCGGGAGGCGTGTGTGTGTGCTTTGCACGTGCATTTGTAAGTGGTCCTGTAGCGCAACCGCTCACTTCTTTCTCCTAAAACTTGATTGTAAATCTGTGGTTAAAATCATCAATAAAAATCTAGTTTCTCCTTCCCCAATCTTCTCCCTCTTCCTCAACCCTAGTTCTTGAGCTTCAGCAATGGCGAGATCCAGGAGCTATCGTAATCCGACTCTTGATATTTCCATTACAGGCATATAGTAAGAAAGGCATGCTAACTTTCAGAAAGAACAAAAGGATATACTAGAACTTGTTGAATGTAAACTTACAATGAATCCTCTGCCACTGCAGCTAAGTAGTTCCACGTCAGCTCTTTCACCTGAATGCAGCAAATGTTCAGCCCTTTTCCAATCATTCATTTCACGTTCCTATAGTTAGTTTTACTAGTTAAAGAACAGTAAAATTGCATCAGCTTAACATAGTGTTCAAATATAATATATAAACAATAAAAAACTATACATTCATGTCCCTCCGTAATTGAATGGCACAAGTATTGTGGTGTAAACTTAACCCTAAGTAGAGAATTTTTCAAGAATATTAAAAGATTAAGTTTACCAACATGTAATACAGATTAAGTCCCCGTTAGAAAGAGTGATTTGATAAGTATTGAGAGTAGAGTTAGGGGTAGGGGGTGACCTAAACTTACTTAGGTGGAAACAGTGAGAAACTTAAGATTTGATAGCTTGCAACCTTACATACGATATTACGCTAAACCGAGCATAATGGAAAACTAGAATTCATGTAGTCGACCCTAACTAGTTGGAAAAAAAACTTTGTTGTTGTTGTTATTGTTGTTGTACAAATCTTGATAGACATTATAGCGTAATTTACTTTTCCATCATCAACACATCATTGTATTGATATGCCGAAGCACCGTAAGCAAGGATTCTAAGTGCAGAAGTTACCTTTTGTCTATAAGAAAAATCGAGCCTCCCAGTAGCATCTCTTTTATAGGTGTTAAGATAAATCAGAGAGATGAAAACAATACTAATTATTGAAATGAGAAATAACTGAGTACAATATCTTCTATTTATAGGAGTAAACCAAATATAAAACTAGCACGATACCCAATGTGGGACTATAATATCTAACACCCCCTCTCAAACTCACGGTGGGTCAAACAGTGTGAGTTTTGCCACTAAATATCGAAATCTTTGAACAGTATGAGATTTGGTGAAGAAGTCTGCCGTCTGCTGTGAAGAGGTAACAGAATGAAGTGAAATGGTCCCTACGTCAAAGCGATCACGAACATAATGACAATCAATCTCTATATGCTTCGTTCGCTCATGGAAGACCAGGTTGCTTGCAATGTGTAGTGCACTCCGGTTATCACAATAAAGAGAAGTAGCTCCTGAAAGAGTGTCACTCATATCTGATAATAGCCAACGAACATGAACGATCTCTCTAGTAGTAGCTGTCATTGCTCTATACTCAGCTTCAGTTGAAGAACATGCAACAACTGCTTGTTTCTTACTTCGCCATGAGATCAGTGAATCACCAAAAAATAGACACAAACCTGTGGTAGACTGTCTGGTAGTAAGATCACCTGCCCAATCTGAATCAGAATATATACTCAGCTCTAGTTTGGATGTAGAAGGCATGAATAATGAGCGAGTAATAATGCCCCGAAGATATCTGAGAATCCGAAGAAGAGCACTGTAGTGAACTGAGGTAGGAGAGGAAACAAACTTACTGACATCACTGACTGCATGAGCAATATCGGGTCTGGTCATGCACAAGCAGACAAGCTGTCCAACAATCTGTCTGTATGTAGCGGGATCATGAAGGAGCTCACCATCAGTGGGACGAAGCTTCACATGAGGCTCTAAGGGTGTATCGGCTGATCGACTGTCAGAGAGGCATGCAGTGGAGATAATATCTGATGTGCATTTCTGTTGAGAAATGAGTATCTCCCGAGATCCATGGGCAATCTCTAGACCCAAAAAATAACGTAGTCTGCCAAGGTCTTTCATATGGAACTGTTGGTGAAGGTATTTCTGGGTGGATGCAATGTTTGTGGAGTCATCCCCAGTAATGATCATATCATCAACATAGAGTAGTATAAGTATCCTTTCCTGCGGTGATGACTGTATTAACATAGAATGGTCCTGGGAACTATAACTAAAACTAGCATCGGTGATGACAAGGCGAAAACATTCAAACCAGGCTCGAGGGGCCTGCTTCAGACCATATATAGCCCGATGCAGCCGGCAAACATGATGAGGAGGAGTAGGGAGGCCAGGCTGAGGATCCATATAAACAATCTCAGATAAGGTACCATGAAGAAAACCATTCTTCACGTCCATCTGGTATAACGGCCACTGACGGATGGCTGCAACAGCAAGGAGAGTGCAAATAATAGTCATCTGTGCAACGGGAGCAAATGTCTCATCAGAGTAAATCCTTGGGCGGCCTTGTGCCGCTCAATAGATCCATCAAGTTGATATTTGACCTTGAAGATCTACTTGCAGCTAATAGGCTGAACGCCCTCTGGCAGAGGAACGACATCCCAAGTATCAGTCTAATCAAATGCACTGAATTCTTCTGCAATAGCTTTCTGCTACTCGGGATATTGAATTGTGTCCTGATAGGTTCTGGGCTCACAT
Organism: Hemerocallis citrina; assembly: GCA_017893485.1. NCBI lineage: Eukaryota > Viridiplantae > Streptophyta > Magnoliopsida > Asparagales > Asphodelaceae > Hemerocallis > Hemerocallis citrina. The sequence continues at coordinate 222,244,110 of CM030365.1, forward strand.
GTAGAGTGTATAGCAGTAAGATATGCATGAAACTATGGTGAATAGGATGCTAGGGTGGCAAAATCAAACTGGTCAGAAGGACCCGGGCATCAGGTGTACAACGTGCCGGAGGGATACGAGAAGTGGAACGTGTAGACTGACGAAGCGCTGGTGGACTTACAGGATGTGGGGGTGAAGACGATGGAGTGGGTGCATGTGTCGGTGGGGAAGGAGGTGGGATGGGTACTGGCAGCTGTGGGGATGCAAGTGGTGTTTCAGTAGGGGAACAATAGGTGTAAGGACTGCAGGAGATGTGAACGGAGCCAGAGGAGTGGGATCAAAAGGAATGCAGGAAGATGAAGTCAGGAAGCTAGCAACAACTGGGAATTCGAGAAATCTAACATTCTCAGGGAGGTCAGGTAGTAAGGAGAGTCTTCCACAAAGGATACATGTCGAGAAATTCGGACACGACTCGCCGATGGATCAAAACAACAATAACCTTTGTGTTCGGGACGAGACCTAGGTGAACGCACTTAGTAGCATGAGCGGAGAGCTTCGTGCGCTCAATATGAGGGAGAAGGACGTAACATATGCAGCCAAAAGTACGGAGCATACTGTAGTCGGGGGGTGAGTGATAAAGAGTCTCATAAGGCGTGGTACCAGCTAGGGCAGCTTCAGCCCAGAAAAATGAGGAGCGGAAGAGGAGAGTAAAAGAGCACGAGCCGTCTCAAGGATGTGACGATGCTTGCGTTCAGCTACACTATTATGCTCATGTGTGTGAGGGCATGATTGCTGAAAAAGGGTGTCGTTAGACTAAAGGATCGATCTCATAGTGGTGGAAGTGTACTCACAAGCACCGTTCTATCAGAAATTCTTGATGCGCACACCGAACTGAGTGTGAATCATAGTCATAAAGAACCGGTAAATATCAGGTATCTCAGATCGCTGACGCATAAGAAAAACCCATTTATGTCTAGTGAATTCATCGAAGAAGGCAACATAATAGAGATAACATTTCCACGAAGGTACAAGAGAGGGTCCTCATATGTCATAACGAACAAGTTGAAAAGGATGGGTGGTTTGAGAATTGTTTTTGTGAATAAAGGGTAGTGCGATGTGTTTGGCCAAATAACAACCCTGACAATCAAATAAATATTTAAAAGTAAGAAAACCAAGGGCACCACTACGGGCTAAAGTCTGGTGACGAGATGCACTAATATGACCTAAACGTCTGTGCCACATATCAGCATTAGAGAAAATAATACCGGCAAAACTAGAATGAGAGTGATGTGCATGAAGAAAATCTAGATGATATAGACGACCCTGACGACTAGCACGCCCAAACTCCTCACCGGTGCATGCATCAGTAATAGAACAACCAAAAGAGTCAAAAGTAACGACAAGACCACTATCGCACAATGCACTAATAGAACTAAGGTTCATTAATAAATGAGGAGCATAAAGAACATATGGTAATGTGAGAGTGGGAGAGCTAATTGCCCCTGAGTGTGTAACGACAAGTGGTGAGCTATCAGCTGTGTATAGATATGGAAAGTGAGAGGGAAGTGTAGTGCAGGTGGTGAATAGTGTTTGATTACTAGTGAGATGATGTTATGCACCAGAATTTAAAATCCAGAACGAATTCATACCAGGAGTGACAAAGAATGCAGGAACAGAGGAACCAACATTGATAGGCTAACCCATGAGCTGTAGTTCCAGCTGAGTGAGTCTGTTACCGCTGAATCTGGTGTGGGGGTAAACAGATAGAATTTGTGGGTTCGTGGAAAAACCTGAATAGCAGATCCGAACCTGTTTCGCCGGAATTGGACTGCTGGCTCCCACCGTTCACCTGCAAGGAAGTGCGAGACACCGGGGTTTATCCCGGCGATGCACCCTCCGACGCTCTTATCAGTAACCAGTAAAGATTACGAAAAAGCTTAAATTGGTAAAAGAGTGATTAACCTGTAATAGTGGTAGGTGGGGGGTATTTATAGTCGCCGTTGGGATCAGATTAGGAATGTGATTCCTGTGATCTGATAAGGCGTAAAATCCTCGTAATCAGATTAGGAATGTAATCCCTTAATTCCCGGTGAGAGGATATTCGCGAATCAGGCCCGTTGATTTGGTTCAATCAGAGACCCTAATTCTATCCTGTCGGACTGGGTTTGTATCGGGTCGGGACCCGTACCCAGTTGAGGTGGATTCGTTCGCGGGTTATTGGATCTGTGAGAAGGAGATCCAGTACCCGCTTCGGACCTGTTAGTAGGTGAAATTACCGTTTTACCCCTGAGCTTTAAGATTCGTCTCCGATGTGAACGGTCCCGATTTAATCCTATTTTTAGCCATATCACGAGCCCCCCACTCCTAGAGACTGAGTTTTTCAGTCTTTGAGGAGTAGTTTTACTGTTCTAATGGCGTACGGGATTTTATTGGTGTTCTTAAGGGAGTTTTGGATCTTGCTTGGGGTGTAACAGTGTTATTCTGGGCTTGTAAAATGCCCAAAAATATTCTCATAATTTTCTGGATTTTTGGTGATTTTTCCAGATTTTTCTGAATTTTTTCTCATTTTTTTGAATTTTTTATTCATTTTTCGAATTAAATAATTAATTATCGAAAATATTAATTAATTATTCTAATTTAATAATTATTTTTCCAGAATTTTAAAATAATTTTTCTAAATTAATAATTATTTTTAGAATTTTTAATTAATTTTTTTCGATTTTTTAAATATTCTTTCGGATTTTTTAAATTAAAAAAAAATTAAATAAATAAATTAATTAATTAAATATTACCTGACACGTGGCACGATCTGTGCCGTCGGATCCCGGCACGAATCTCGAGGAGGCCCGTATCCCAAAAGATCGTTATTTTGTCGTTTGTGGAGACGTGGCGCGATCTGAGCCGTTCATCAGTTTTTGCGCGATTTTCACGAAAATCCAACGGTTGGAGTTGCTCGGTATCATTTTTCTTCACTTTTCAGCTCGGATTGGTACTTGCTCGGAGTCCGACCGAGCAACTTCGCCCAATTTCGCGCAGCTCGGATCCGATCCCGGAGCCAACCACTGAGGTGAAGCCACGTGGCTCGCCACGTGGCATAAATTTTATTTATTTATTTATTTATTTTTTCTCTTCTTCTTCTCTGTTCTTCTTCGTTTTGCTTCTTTCTTTCCTTTCGTTCTTCTTCGCCTCGTCTCTACTGCCTCGCCTCCAAACCGTCCATCTATCCGGCTTCGTCTAGCGAGGAGGTCGACGACGAGGGGAATGGAGCTCGGCGACGTGGAGCCCGAAGGAGAGATCGGAGCTTCGGAGGAGTGTTTGTTGATGAAGTGTCGACGAAGGTGGGTTTCGACGAAGAGTAGAGTTCGGCGAGAGAAGGCGGTGAGCTCGACAGTCTTCGACGGAGCTCGCTTGACGGAGCCGACGGAGCTCATGTCGGTGGCGTTCGGAGCTCGTCATTGGGCTCGTAGCTCGGATCCGAGGAGAGCTTCGACGAAGGTGCTCGGCCATGGAGGTGGTGAGCTCGTCAGTGGTCGGCGTAGCTCGCTCGAGGGAGCCGACGGAGCTCGGTTGTTTGAAGAAGAAGGTGGGTTTTTCTTTCTCTGTTTTTGGCGGGAAAGGTGGAGAAGAAGAAGTAAAGCAGTATGGGGTTCGGGTTTGGATCCTTAATGGGTCTAAACCGACCCGTTTTGCCCTTTAATTAAATTTTTTTTTTTTGCTTCTTGTTCGGCGAATCCGAGCACGGATTTTGAGGTGCATTTTTGCCACTTTGCAGCTCGGTAGGGCAGTAGCTCGGATTGGAGATCCGAACTATGTGGCTCTATCTGGACGGTTGGATGGTGGCGCGAATCTCGAGACGGGCTCAATTCCCAAGAAAATGCTATCTTGTCGTTTAGCGTCGCTGGCAAGATCTGGGCCGTCTGATCGAGATCTTACACGAATGTTGAGGAGAAAGTGAGTTTTCTCCGTTTTGATGCTCGGATGGGCACTTGCTTGGTTAGCCGACCGGGCTCTTTGATGTTGGGGCTAGGATGGGAAGAGCTCGGATTCTTGCTCGGGTTCGGTTCGGATTTCTCCCTCGCGCAAGTGGCTGGCTCGGATTTCCGAGCTATTCGGCGCAGCTGCATTGAGATCCACTTTCCCGGTGCTACGGAGGTCCGATCGGGGAGTGCGACCCCCCGTTTTGAAGCTAGTTCGAAGATCTACAACTTCTCTGTAGGAGTGGGATGAAGATTCACCCTCCTTCATGGTCAAAATAGCCCCGCAACATGCTTGTCTTCATGAAGTTGATAAGTACTTTGGTCTTGGGGATTTTGGAAGAGGAGCTCCACTCCTAGGGGCGGAGAAGATGTGCTAGGAAGACCATTGTGCTAGGAAGACCCTTGTAAGATGTGCTAGGAAGATCCTTGTGCTAGGAAGACCCTTGTGCTAGTAAGACCCTTGTAAGATGTGCTAGGAAGACCCTTGGGGCGAAAAAGAGGCGCGAGTGGGTCGGATCGCTAGTCGCTCGGCTCGGAATACCGAGCGACGTGGAGCGATCTGAGCCGTCGGATCTCAGCGCGGATCTCGAGGCGGGCACAGTTTCCAAGAAAACACTATCTTGTCGTTTAGTGCTGCTGGAGCGATCTGAGCCGTTGATCTCAGCGCGGATCTCGAGGCGGGCACAGTTTCCAAGAAAACACTATCTTGTCGTTTAGTGCTGCTGGAGCGATCTGAGCCGTTTGATCGAGATCTTACGCGAATATTGAGGGAAAAGTGTTTTTTCTCCGTTTTGGGGCTCAGATGGGCACTTGCTCGGTTAGCCGACCGGGCTCTGTGATGTTGGGGTCGGATCGGCACTTGCTCGGCATCCGAGCGGAGGGAAGAGCTCGGCTCTGGAAGAGAGCAATTTGTGAGACAAGTGTGAGGAGGAACTCTAGGAGAGAGTTGTGCTCCAAACTTGTCGAGGAGAGGTCCGTCTTGGAGGCGAGCGGAGTGAAGAGCTCGGATCTGGAGGAGAGCTATTTGTGAGACAAGTGTGAGGAGCAACTCTAGGAGAGAGTTGTGCTCCAAACTTGTCGAGGAGAGGTCCGTCTCGGAGGCGAGCGGAGGGAAGAGCTCGGCTCTGGAAGAGAGCCATTTGTGAGAGGAGTTTGAGGAGCAACTCTAGGAGAGAGTTGTGAGCTCCGAACTCGTTGAGAAGAGGTCCGCTTCGGAGGTGAGCGGAGCGAAGAGCTCGGCTCTGGAAGAGAGCTATTTGTGAGATGAGTTTGAGGAGCAACTCTAGGAGAGAGTTGTGAGCTCCGAACTCGTTGAGAAGAGGTCCGCTTCGGAGGCGAGCGGAGTGAAGAGCTCGGCTCTGGAAGAGAGCCATTTGGGAGATGAGCTTGAGGAGCAACTCTAGGAGAGAGTTGTGAGCTCCGAACTCGTTGAGAAGATGTCTGCTTCGGAGGCGAGCGGAGTGAAGAGCTCGGCTCTGGAAGAGAGCCATTTGTGAGGTGAGTTTGAGGAGCAACTCTAGGAGAGGGTTGTGAGCTCCGAACTCGTTGAGAAGAGGTCCGCTTCGGGGGCGAGCGGAGTGAAGAGCTCGGCTCTGGAAGAGAGCCATTTGTGAGACGAGTTTGAGGAGCAACTCCAGGAGAGAGTTGTGAGCTCCGAACTCGTTGAGAAGAGGTCCGCTTCGGAGGCGAGCGGAGTGAAGAGCTCGGCTCTGGAAGAAAGCCATTTGTGAGATGAGTTTGAGGAGCAACTCTAGGAGAGAGTTGTGAGCTCCGAACTCGTTGAGAAGAGGTCCGCTTCGGAGGCGAGCGGAGTGAAGAGCTCGGCTCTGGAAGAGAGCCATTTGTGAGGTGAGTTTGAGGAGCAACTCTAGGAGAGAGCTTTAGCTCCGAACTCGCTGCTTATGTGAGAGAATCAACGGTTGTGGGAGCAATTCCGAATGGCGAACCACTTCTAACTCGCTGAAGAGCAAGTTATTTGAAGCAGAATCGAGCCAAGTGTTGGACTCCGAACCATCGGTAGAGGTATTCAACGGTTGTGGGAGCAATTCCGAATGGAGAACCACTTCTTACCCGCTGAAGAGCAGGTTATTTGAAGAGGAATCGAGCCAAGTGTTGGACTCCGAACCATCGGTAGAGGTAGTCAACGGTTGTGGGAGCAATTCCGAATGGCGAACCACTTCTAACCCGCTGAAGAGCAGGTTATTTGAAGAGGAACCGAGCCAAGTGTTGGACTCCGAACCATCAGTAGAGGTAGTCAACGGTTGTGGGAGCAATTCTGAATGGAGAACCACTTCTAACCCGCTGAAGAGCAGGTTATTTGAAGAGGAATCGAGCCAACTGTTGGACTCCGAACCATCGGTAGAGGTAGTAAGTTGCGGGAGCAGCCATGTAGAAGAAGCTAGACTCCGAACCCACCATTTAAGAGAGAAGCAAGAGCAATAATTTTCAATGAAAAGACGTAAAGTTTGAAATAAACTAAGTGGCCGCTTCAATATGGCGAGCCCTTATTACATGCTATTGGCCGGATTACAAGCATCGGCCTTATTGAAAATCAAGATCTTGCTTCTATGATAAGGTGAAGACCTTTTGGGAAGAGCCGGGAGGTTCTGGGTCTTAAAGCTCGGTGGGCCCTTCGGTTCGTTTGTTGGCTCTTCAGGGGGGAAGCTTGGCCCCCTCTTTCTGGACGAACTTGGTCAGGTGCCCCCGCTGTATGAGTTCTTCGATCTCTTCCTTCAGAGCCCGACAATCTTCCGTGTCGTGGCCGTGGTCCCTGTGAAAGCGGCACCACTTATCCTTGTTCCTCTTCTTGCCAGGTGTATTCATTCTCGGGGGAGCGCGGAGGAGCCCTTCCTTGTCCACCTCCATAAGAACTTCTGATGTATTGGCGATGAGGGGGGTGAATTTCTCAAACCGAGGAGTCGGGCGACGCTGTCCATTGCCGTCCTTCTGGGATTTTTGGAAGCCTTCTTCGCTTGTGCTCTTCCGTTTGTTCCCGGAAGATGTCTCCTCAAAGCCCGGGAGATTCTCGGCTTCTTCGGCCCGAATGTACTTCTCGCTCCTAAGAAGGAGGTCGGCGAAATTATGTGGGGGCTTCTTAGTAAGGGACGAGCGAAGGTTAGAATTGAGGACGTTGGATTGGAATGCGACAGTCGCAACCGATTGGTCGAGGGAGGCGATCGATCTGACCTCTGCAGTGAACCTCCTCACATAGTCCCTCAACTTCTCTCCCCTTTCTTGACAGAGGTGGAGCAATGAGAGGCTGGTCTTCTCCGTGCGTCTACTACTCATGAAGTGGGTGATGAAGAGGGTCTCGAATTGCTCGAAGAAGAAGATGGAAGAGGGAGCAAGGCGGGAGTACCATTCCCTAGCCGACCCCTTCAGGGTGGCGGGGAAGGTCTTGCAAAGTAAGGCGTCCGAAGCCTGGTGGATGAGCATGAGGGTCTTGAAGCTCTCAATGTGGTCGACGGGGTCCGACTCCCCCGAATAGGTTTCAAACTGCGGAGGCTTGAATCCCCTCGGGATGGGAGCCTCCATGATGGTTCAGGAGAAAGGGGGTCTGCTCGGACAGATGGTTCTGCTATTCGACCCCTCCCCCTCGTCCATCCGACCGATTCACCTCTCCACCTCATGGAGACGGCGGTATAGGGCATCGTCCCTCCCGTGGTAGTCGAACGAGCCTCTGGACTCGTCTTCGTAGGAGGGAGAGCCGGGGCTACGACGATGGTCGTCCCGGGAGCGGCGAGGGCTAAGATCATGCTGCTGGTGGTTAGGAGCCGGCAGAGGAGAGGCGGACCTACGGCGAGGACTGGGAACCTGTTGGGGCGAAGGAATCCTTTGGGCCTCATTGTTGTTGCGTCGGAGGTTAAGAGCCTGCAACACCGTTGCTTGAAACTGCAGGAACTCGGCGCGAGTGATGGGCGCCTCATTGTTCCTCGGTTGATGCCGACCGGTAGGAGAGTGGCGCCTCCTCCTGTAATGCTCGGGTGACTCTCTCCGCCCTCTCCTGGTAGGAGACCTTCTACACTCGCGGTGGTGAGGATTCTGCTCATCTGGACGTTGTAGGCGGGAGGCTCCCTCTCGGGACCGCTTTTCGTCCAGACGGTGGCGGAGATCCTCATCCTTCGGGCGGTTGAGGATAGTATTTCGAAGGTCGGGGGCCTGAGGACTATGGGAGGCGTAAAAGTCTGTAGAGGCGTTGTGTACCGATATGTGGTCTTGATGGAGAGGTTATTTTTGCTTCCGTGGATCGGGACTGTTTGGGGGTTGCTGGTTCGGAAGAGGAGGTGGGTCCTGCTGGACATGGTCCTCGGCGGGCAGAGGGAGCCGCCCCAGTTGTTGAGAGGGGTTGACAGGGACTTCTTGCTGGTCTGCGGGGTTGGGTGCACGATTGGACCCTCTAGATCTGACCTTTCTGGGAGGCATGGCTAGAGATCTGATCGATGAGGAAGAGGCGGAGGCTATTCGTATGGTTTCCCACAGACGGCGCCAATCTGTTACCGCTGAATCTAGTGTGGGGGTAAACAGATAGAATTTGTGGGTTCGTGGAAAAACCTGAATAGCAGATCCGAACCTGTTTCGCCGGAGTTGGACTGCTGGCTCCCGCCGTTCACCTGCAAGGAAGTGCGAGACACCGGGGTTTATCCCGGCGACGCACCCTCCGACGCTCTTATCAGTAACCAGTAAAGATTAAGAAAGAGCTTAAATTGGCAAAAGAGTGATTAACCTGTAATAGTGGTAGGTGGGGGGTATTTATAGTCACCGTTGGGATCAGATTAGGAATGTGATTCCTGTGATCTGATAAGGCGTAAAATCCTCGTAATCAGATTAGGAATATAATCCCTTAATTCCCGGTGAGAGGATAGTCGCGAATCAGGCCCGTTGATTTGGTTCAATCAGAGACCCTAATTCTATCCTGTCGGACTGGGTTTGTATCGGGTCGGGACCCGTACCTAGTTGAGGTGGATCCGTTCACGAGTTATTGGATATGTGAGAAGGAGACCCAGTACCCGCTTCGGACCCGTTAGTAGGTGAAATTACCGTTTTACCCCTGAGCTTTAAGATTCGTCTCCGATGTGAACGGTCCCGATTTAATCCTATTTTTAGCCATATCATAGGTGTTGCTGGAGATTAGCCCAATCAGTAGGAGACAGCAAGGCTAGAGTGACGGGCATGGCCGAGGATGTAAGGGAAGAAGCACTGCGAGGAGAAATAAAACTAGTGCTGCTGTGACTTAGAGCATAATGAGGAGGGAGATGCTGCTGGTGTCAGAATTGGGGTAGGGGGCAGGACGGTGCTACCGGTGTCGGAAGTAGAGGTGGGGTAAGGTGAGGAATGATGCTGGGAGAAGGTAGGAGACCGGAGGCAGAATGAAGGTGGTGCTGCTGCTGTTTGAATCTGGAGGAGAACGAGATGGGAGGGAGGAGGAACGAGAGGCGGTTGCAGCGAGGAAGTCGGTGGAGGTGGAAATATGTGGGAGAGACTGGAATTCCATCAAGTAGTAGTACCTGTAAATTTTTTATTGTTTTTTGATTTTTTTGATTTTTTTTTTTGACTTTTTTTAAAAAAACAGAGAAAAGGTGAGGAGAGAGAGAAAACAAAAATAAATAAATAAATAAATAAATTAACGGGTCGGGTTCGGGTTTCGATTGCTAATTCAGGGGGAGAGGCGGCTAGGGTTGTAACATCCCGTAATTTCAAAGTGCTATAGTATAATAGTATATATGATATATGATATAAGGCTGATGGAAGTAATGGTAAATAAAATAAAAAGTGAATAGTGGACAGGGGGGTCCCACGGTGAATAAATGGCTAGTGGCAAACATGTAATTAACTTGTGTTGGATCCTGTAGGCGAGAGAACAAACACTAGAGGGGGGTGAATAGTGTTTATAAAAAAACTGCGGAAATTTTCTCGGTGCAGTCGACTTGGTTATGAACCAGTCGACTGATATAACCAAAATAAAGCAAAAACAGTAACTCTGTGCAGTCGACTTATGGATAAGATAGGCGACTGAAGAAACAATGAAACAACCACTAAAAACGACACTGACCAGTCGACTGAGAGTGAGAGGAGTCGACTGTCCAGACACTTTTTGCAGAACTTAAATAAACAAGAGTAAATGCAAAATCAAGACAACCAATCTCAGAGTACACAAGATATATCCTGGTTCGGTCCTCCCGACCTACATCCAGTCCCCAAGCAACCCACTTGAGATTTCCACTATTCTTGAAAAAGATTACAAGAATACCCTACGGCGTTACGACAACAACCTTGTCTAACCCGTAGTCCTTTCTCTCAACCAGAGAAAGCAGACCCACTCTACTACCAAAAGTGAAACAAAACCGACTCTACAACCTAGAGTCAAAAACACTCTCCAACCGAGAGCAAAAGAACAAGAAATACTTTACAGTCAACCTATAGCCTTGTTGGTGTTTTGTGTTGTTGCACTTGGCTAAAAACAAGGTTGACTTCTATACTCAGTCCAGAGCGAATTCGTTGCTATACTGGACTGAATGTAGAGAACCAGAGAGTTTGAACTTGAAGGCTTGTTCTCAAAGATTTTCACTTGAAATTTCTCAAAAACAGTGCTCGGTATCTCAAAAGATTTTGTAAAAAATTGTTAGATTTTTTCAGTGAGATCTGAACTCTTTTTTTTATAGAGTTAGATCTCCTGAACGTTGGGGGACAGTTATTCCAACTGTCAACCAACGGATCTAAGAGCTGTTGCTTTTGAAAAATCAATTTTGAAAACAGAAAACGGTTAAAAGCTCTCGAACAGTCGACTGGGTTGCCATATGAGTCAACTGATCAGAGTTTGAATAAATTTAAACAGTTTTGTACTGTCAGTCGACTGGCAGAGGCTTAAGTCGACTGGTACTCAAAAGTTAAATTACTTCAAACTGTTTTGACTCTTTTTGGGGGGTTTTTAAGAGACACACATTATGAAATTTTGAGTGTGTGTGTGTGTGACAAGGCTTTACATCAGACTACGACTCAACAAAAAGTAAGATACAATGTTTTTACAAGACACTACAATTTGACAAAAAAATCTTGAGTCTTGAGTCTTGTCTTGAGTGAAGTCTTGAATCTTGTCTGAGTGAAGTCTTTATCTGTATCCTTTGAGCTTGTTCATTTGTTCAGCTGAAATAGTCTTTTGTATGTACAACCTGCAATGATAGCTGTATAACATAGACACATGTTGTACTGTGTTGTGATCATCAAAATCAAGAATCAACAACTTGGAGTATTGGTGGGCCCACGTGGAGATTAAAAGGCAGCTTTGGCTGCTATTGAACGACTAACGTCTGATGATGTCAGCGACCTGGGGGGTCTCACCGGTTCTGAATTGAGGCAAAGCCTCTCTTGATGACGTGGAGGCATGGGGCCCACGTGACGGGTACCTGTACACAGGTTAGTTGAGGAGAGAGGTAAGTTAATTAGTCCCATATCAGGAATTGCAAGAAAATAGATAACTATAAATATAATAGCCTATGATCAAGAGTCACCAATCCGGTTAACCACCTTTTGAGAGGTAGCCTGTGGTGGGCAGTTGTACTGAAAGTATTAATTTGTCTTCTAAAAATAATAAAAATTATTTGAGTATTGGGGCGGGGCGTTACAAGGGTTAGGGTTCGACGGGATTTCGGGGTATTTCTCCTCAATCATCTGAACAATCACATCCGAATCTGCAACCCATTCACCATCTTCCTCAAATTTCACAACTGGCACTTTCCCATATGAGTTAATTTCCAAAAACCACTCGGGCTTGTTGCCGAGGTTGACAAGCTTCGTCTTGTAGGGTAAGTTATTCTCTTCTAGGGTCAAAAGAACCCTTTGGCAAAAAGGATAGTCGCTAGGAACGTCGGGTTCGCCGACGGCGGCCTTGATCAAGACTTGGATGGATGACCAGGTTGTCGACGACTGTGGAGGCGGCAAGGGCAGGCGATGGAGGAGCGGTTGCGGGAGTCGAATGAGGTTGGGGACGAATTCAAGGAGGTTGATGATGGGGCTCGACTGTAGAGGGGAGGCGACAGTGATGAGTAGTAGCGGCAGTGGTCAGGGGGCTCGAGGAGGAGCAGGCGGAAGGTGGAAGATGAGTGTGAAAAAGAAACCCTAATTTCTTGTAGGGGATTTTTGGAGCTCTGATACCATGTTAAGATAAACCAGAGAGATGAAAATAATATTGATTATTGAATTGAGAAATAATTGAGTACAATATCTCCTATATATAGGAGTAAACCAAATACAAAACTAGCACAATACCCAATGTGGGACTATAATATCTAACAACATGCAAAGTAATCGTCGTATGCAACTACAACATCCACAATGAGATTGAAGATAGATATGTGCAATCATAATCGGGTTCGGAATTGTGCAATTGTGTAAGTTGACTCATCGACAAAGTAATCGTGGTCGAACAGATTATCGTATTGCTCTCGATGTCGCTTGATGTATCAGCGACATGGTTGTAAGCCTGAACGTGAGCTTTCTTCTTCAAGTATCTGAAATTCGCTGACTGCAACAATGACAACCATAATTTTTTCACTTCTTTTTATAATTTGCTTGAGCCGTTTAGAACAACTTATCCCAAATTCTCTTCATTCTAAGAAGTTGATATTCGAGATTTATTGAAAGGGCAAAAACCAAAGTATCCCCTCAACGTTTGGCCTAAGTACAATATGCTCATATAACGTTTGAAAAAGTACATTTAACTCATTCCTCCGTTAACTTAACCCCATCCGTTAAGTTATAATTATTAAATTACCTTTTTACCCTAACCCTTTCATAATAAAATCTCTTCTTCTTTTTTCCTTTGTCTTCATTCTTTGTCTTCATTCATTTTGAGTTCATGCGGGTTCCTTTTTTGGATTTCAAGGAGTTTCTTGTAGCCACTGCATATATCGAGTCTTATTAGCTTTATTACTTGCATAGCATGCGAGACTTGAATTCTCTTAATTATTTATGAAACTTGTATAAATCATATGTTTCTCTTTTAGTAAAATAAAACAACATGACTTTGATAACAGGGGACTAACATTATAGTTTAGATTGTCATTTCCATATTTTTATAGCTCCATGAGCATGTATCAGTGCGAACTTGAGACTAAATTAGCTAGGGAAGTGTAATTGAAGTCTCAGATAGATAGATTCGGAAATTGAATGACACAAAAAATTTAAATGCTCAATTCCTAGTTGTTTTAGTTGTTTTATTTGTTGGTTCGCTTGGTTTTTTAAATGAAGTAAAAAAAGAAGGGATTGACCTAAGTGAAAATGATAAGACTAATGATAAACTATGTTTTCACACACACACACACTCAACAATTCAAAGGAGAGAGATTGCATCCCAATTATCAAACAAATTTCTAGCAAGTTCACAGCCTCGTTGTGGCCCCTTCTCTAAAAAAACTACACTAACATTAGGTGATGCATTGAGCAACACTCAACATCCGAATACACCTTGACGAACAACCTATGGCCGGTCGTATCATGAGGACTTGACAGCGCTATATGAATCACTAGCAATAGTGACTAGGGACTGTTGAAAGTCTAGTGACATTCGTATACCTTTCCAAATGGATCTAACCTCTGAACACTCAGGATCGCAGCCTTCAACTCTTTCTGCTCGCAACATGAGGATTTGTACATCATGATTTCTAACCAAGCATGCAGCCCCTGATTCTATCGGCCCAATAGCCTTGAAATTTTGAAATCAACATTACAGTCACATCTCTGTTCTTAGCCAATGCTTGACTATAATATAATGATTGTGAACAAAAACTGCAAGAAAAGAGCAATTTGGGAGTCGGATTAAGAATATTAAGCAGGTTGCGAAAAGGAATTAATTGGAGAACGAAGATGATCCTTAACATTGATAAATGGAGGGAAAACGTTCTTGCTGGTCGCTCCAAAAATTTTCTACCCAGCTGGACCGGGTTTCTTGCGGGTTGAAACTCGTACCCAGTTGAGATGGATCCGTTCGTGGGTTATTGGGCCTTTGAAAAAAGGACCCAGTACCCGCTTCAGACCCGTCTGTAAGTAAAATTACCATTTTACCCCTAATCTGTAAGATTCGCATCCGATTTGGACGGTTCCGACTTAACCCTATTTTTAGCCATATCACGAGCCTCCCACTCCCGAAGACTGAGTTTAATCAGCCGTGGAGGAGTAGTTTTACTGTTTTAATGGCTTGCGGAGTTGTATCAGAGTCCAAATGAGGGGTGTCGAATCTCTGTATGAAGTATTATGGTGATTTTCAAAGCTAGTTGCATGCTCAAGGTTATTCCTGAGCTCTCCTGAACCTTTGGTGATTTTTCTTAATTTTTATCTATTTTTCGAAAGATTTATTTAATTTTGCGAAGTGGTGATTCGTTGTTCGGGGGTCTTAATTAACTATTCTAAGCAATAATTATTTACCCAGGGGCTCAAAAATATTTCCCCGAATTCATAATTATTTTTTAGAATTTTTAAATAATTTTCCTAAATTTTTAACCATTTTTTTTTTGCAATTTTTAGATAAATAATTCGATTTTAATAAATAAAAATTAATTTTTTAATCCCATTTATGACGTGGCACGATTTGGGCCCTCCATCAGCACTGGGCGCGAATTTCTGGAGGATCAGACGGCCAAAGTAGCTCGGCAGCGTATTTCTCCACTTGCGGAGGTCGGTGCCTCGGTAGCTCGGCTGGTTGTCCTCGGTTGCTAGCGAGCTGCCGAGCTACGTGGCAAGATCTGGAGCGTTCATCATGGCGCGAATCACGAGGACGGGGTTCAGATCACGAAAAAATGCTATCGTGTCGTTTTGTGAACGTGACGTGATCTGAGCCGCTCATCATCTTCTAGCGCGATTTTTGGAACGATCCAACGGCTAGAGTGGTTCGGCGTCATTTTTCTTCACATGTGAGGGTCGGTACCTTGTTAGCTCGGCTATATTGCTTCGGTGGCTCGGTAGCTCGGCCTCTGCTCTTTAGTAGCTCGGTGGCTCGGCTAAGCTGTTCGGTAGCTCGACTGAGCGCTCCGGTGGCTCGGTAGCTCGAGTCAAGCCGTTGGGGCACGTGGCTTTATCTGGAGCATTTATCATGGTGCGAATCACGAGGACGGGGTTCAGATCACGAGAAAACGTTATCTTGTCGTTTTGTAGGCGTGGCGTGATCTGGGCCGCTGATCATGTTTGAACACGAATTTTGAAACAATCTAACGGTGAAAGTGGCTCGGCGGCATTTCCTTCCATATGTGGAGGTCGGTGCCCCGGTAGCTCGGCAGAGTGTCTCGGTGGCTCGGCAAGTTACGAGTCGCCGAGCCATGTGGTTGGATCTGGAACGCTCATCATCGCGCGAATCTCAAAGTTGGAGGTTCAGATCACGAGAAAAAGTTATCTTGTTGTTTTGTGGGTGTGGCGTGATCTGAGCCGTTCATCAGATTTGGACACGGACTTTGAGACAATCTAAAGGTGAAAGTGGCTCGGCAGTATTTTTCTCTATATGTGGAGGTCGGTGCCCCGATAGCTCGGCAGAGTGTCTCGGTGGCTCGGCAAGTTACGAGTCACCGAGCCACATGGTTGGATCTGGAACGCTCATCATGGCACGGATCTCGAAGTTGGAGGTTCAGATAATGAGAAAACGTAATCTTGTCATTTTGTGGGCGTGGCGTGATCTGAGCCGTTCATCAGACTTGGACACGAACTTTGAGACAATCTGATGGTGAAAGTGGCTCGGCAGCATTTTTCTCCATATGTGGAGGTCGGTGCCCTGGTAGCTCGGCAGAGTGCCTCGGTGGCTCGGCGAGTTACGGATTGCCGGACTGCGATGTTAAGTAAACCATCGCGACCTTCCTCTGAATCGTTGCAGCTTTCCCCATTCTGTCATTCCGTCTCCCTTAACAGGCCTCCAAGCGTTACAAAAGCCCAACCGTTGCCTCTTTGGCTATAAGTTCTCACCCCCTCACTCCTTAGCTCATTCCTTCACTTTTACTCTCAAATTTTTACTTTCACTCTCGAGTTGCTCTTCTAGCGGAGATTTTGGGCTCAAGGGCAATTCGTGCTAGCTGTTGCGAAGGCCAGGCGATTTCCGGCGAACTTTTTCCGACCGTGAACGTCACATCAAGGTCAGTTCACTTAGCCTTAGATATTTATTCTACGAGATGTCACGAGTGTCCTCAGGTAGTGAGGTATCCTCCTCGGTAGGTCGGAGTGCCGAGGAGGGGACAGAAGTGGTAAGCCGAAGGAAGGGGAAGGAGATAGTAGGGTCGTCTGTGGCCGAGGAGAAGGGGAAGGAAGTGGTCCGGTCTTCGGTCGTCGAGACGGTGGTGGAGACCGAAAGACGAGCGGGCGCAATGGGTCGGTTACCGACCGTGTTGTCCGGACATGGAGGGGTAAGGCAGTACAGCGGCGAGCTGCTGACTAAGGCTGTCATTGGTCGTTCAGAGACCTACGAGGAGAACGATCCGAGGGAGGTCACCAAGGTGGACGACATCCCCTCGGTTCTGACGGAGCGGGACCTACTCCGGACTAGGAAGGGTTTCGCCATTCCCCAGGAGTACACACTGGTTCTCCCCGGCCCTGGGGTGCGAGCGAACACCGTCTTCCAGCCGAACACATGCATCTTCGCCATCGACGCATTGAACACCGGCCTGCACTTCCCCTTCCATCCCTTCGTGACGGTAGTCCTTCGGTGGTATGGGTTGTGCCCCATACAGTTCATGCCGAACACGTGGCGCCACGTGCTCGGTTTTCTGCTGCAATGCCGAACAGCCAAAGTGGAGCCGGAGCTCGTCATCCTCCGAAGTTTATACCGAATCAACAGGATGAGCAAGCTCGAGGCTCGCTACTATCTGTCACCTCAGAAAGGAGTTAAGCTGATAGAAAATTTCGACTCGATAAAGTCATGGAAGGGAAAGTTTTTCCTGATCAAGAGCCCTTCGGCGTGGGACTTCCCGATCCGGTGGAAGGAAGAGGTAAGGAAGAGGTGCCGAGGCATGCGAAATCCGAGCCAGTGTTGACCTCGGCCGAGGTAGAGGTAGCAGCAAAGCTGATCGGTCTTCTGATGTTGAGTTGGAGGGAGATGACCGAGGAGGTGTTGCATGGGTCAGGCCATAGTCCGATCGACCCGAGTACGCTCCTGACATCTCTATCTTTCTGCTTTACATTCTTTGATGCCTTGTATGTATCTTTTTTTTTCTAACTAGTTTTCCCTTTTACTTGGACAGAGGCTCCGAACATGGACTTCAAGGGTATGATGGCTGAATGAAGCAAAGCCGCCGACGACAAGAAGAGGAAGAGGACGAGCACGGGTCCCTCGTCTGGCCGACCCACCAAGGCACCTTCGGTAGTTGTCACCACTTCTCCTCGGGAGCCGTCCTCGACGGTTGTCGTCCAACCGAGGCTCACAAGAAGCTGTTCGTTCCTGATTGGCGGGTGAAGAACCATGACGGCTTCTTAGGGGACTTGGGGATGAGCATGCAGGCTGTTCGCCACCTGCCGACCCCGAAGGACCGAGCCGCCCTGAAGGCGGGGACGGCCGGCGCTCTCAAGGTAGCTCGGTCGCTTGTGTCGGTAAGTTTTTCTTACTGTTTCAAATTTTTCTTGAAAATTTTCTAAGTCTTTAGCTCGGTTTTTGTTGTGTTCTAACCACCTCTCCGTGCAGGCTACTTACCACTTCGGCCATCTTCTCGATGAGCATGCCGAACTGGAGAGGGAGCTGAAGGCCCTCAGCGACAAAGACCGAGCGGAAAGGGCGAGGGCCGTGAAGCAGTTCGAAGCAGAGCAGCGTCGCTCGGATGCTCTGGCGGCCCAGGTCGCTGACCTCGAGGCAGCTTTGGCGCAAGCGAAGAAGAAGCTTGCTTTGGAGGTCGCAAAGGCAGCCGAGGAGAGGGCCGCAGCGGCGAGGGCTTTGGAGGCAGTGAAGCTGCAACAAGCCGAGGCCGTGGAGAAGGCGAGGGTGGAGATCGAGGCCGAGGCTAAGAAGCACATGGTGGCAAATATGGAGCTGTCTTACGTCAGAGTGCTCGATCACGTCGAGACTCGAGTCCCCGACTTTGACAGGTCGGGGTACAGGCTGTGGCCTGGTGCCAAGGAGGAAGCTGAAGGGGAAGAGGAAGAGGATGAAGGAGAGGAATGGGATGAGCCACAAGGCGACGATGTTCCTGCCGACCTCGAGGCTGTGGTGGCAAAAGTAGGGGGTGACCAGGTCATAGCGGACCCCCAAGGAACAACGGAGGAGGACGAGGGGCCATCCACCAAGGTGCCTGTTTTCGACCTACCGCCTAAGGTGGCCCCATGATCTTCTTGCTCTTGTAGTAGAAATCTTTTTCTTGTACTGCCTTGTAGCAGACCGGCCACCGCGTTTTGATATCAATGAAAATTTGGTTTTTGGCAAACTCACTAAGTGTTGAAGTCTTTTTTGAACCTTAAAATAGTTGTCTTGAGATTTGGCTAAGTGTTGGGCACTGCCTCTTGTTCTTTGTGTTGATATGCCTTCGTTTTTCAGGTTGTCGAGTCGAGTTCGGCGGCCGAAACCTCTCGTCTTCGTGCTGACTAGAAAGCAGCGAAGCGGGCCCTCTCCCGTAGCCGAGAGTGTTTCCTTAAAAGCGAGTTGGATCTAGAGGATCTCAAGGCGACGTCGAGGGAGTATTTCTCCGAGATGGAACAACTACGGAAGCGATCTCGTGAGGTTCGTCTTGAAGGCGAGGTGGAGTTGCTTAGGAAGGCGCTGTTTGACGCTGAGAAGGAGAAAGGCAAACTATTGGTGGAGGTTCATCACCTGGAGATAGCAGAAGAAGAACTTTTGGCGAAGAAAGAGGAGTTGGCTTCAGTGGTGGGTAAGTTGATGGTCGAGTGCGACGAGTTGATGGCGAAGGTTGATGAGCTGAGGAGGGTTACAGTCGACAAAAGCATCAAAGTGACCCATCTTCGTCGAATTACAGCCGACAACTCTGGAGCCATAGGATCCGCTCAACTTCCTCGTTTCAAAATAGTTGTGAAGGACGCTACTCTGAAGGATCGAATCGTTGAGCTCGAGGAGGAAGTGGCCCGACTCAAACCTCAGGCTGAACGGATTAACGTCAGAAGGACGTCGTGTACTCGCGAAGAGAGTGAGAGGGGAATCTCGTTTTACGAGCTCGCGACTCGTTCGCCTGCCGTTAGGCGGAGTCCGACGGATGCTCAAAGTGGAGTGGCTGCTTCGTCTAGTGGCGCTTCGGTTGGGGCCACGGTCAGAGGTAGTGCTGAAGAGGCATCTCGGTTTGTTGGTCTAGAGATGAGCTCCGAGGTTAGGCGACGCCGTCCCCAGGTGTCTTTGAACCGAAACGTTCCTGTTTCGAAGAAACGCTGAATATGTTGTTGTAATTATGCCTCTTTGAGTCTTTGTAGTCCTTGTAGTAAAGTAGTTTGGCCTTGTAACCTATGTTCCTTTGAACTTTAATAGAAGTGAAGGCTTGTTTTACTCTCTAGTGTTTGTGTGTTTGCATGTTTTGTTAGTACTTGTTATTTGTTTGGTACCCACTTGTAACTCGCCCATTAGCAAGGGATAGAAGCGAAGCCGAACCAAGCTTTGAGCTCCGCGTTCTTTGCCAGAGCAGATCCCGACGGATATGGGAGAAATTTCGAATGGCGAACCACTTCTAGCCCGCTCGATGTAGAAGACGGTGTGGACCACGAGAAAATGCTATCTTGTCGTTTTGTGGACGTGGTCGCCCGATCAAGGTGCTTCCTTAATACGCAGCTCGGAATGCGAGTTGCTCGGGAATGTATGCTTGAATATCTTCATCAGTTATTCAGTCAAGTGAAGCGATGGGGCATTCATTCAAGTACAACTCCTCCAACTTTCGACAACGACTCAGCATCAAAAGCAAATCTTCCTTCTTATAGGCTCGGAATGTCAGCCTCGTGAGCTTGAGATTGATAAGCGGCGCTATGGTTTTTGCAGCCTCCGATGTTATGGCCACTGCGAATTGTAAGAGAAGCCAGTATCTTGCAGTAGGGAGCAGCCTCTTGAAGAATTACTTCTTTTTTAAACGAATCATAAGGACCAAAGGTTAGTTCCTCTAAGTACTCTTCTTCCATGTCTAGTATAGTTGTAGAAATGATCAGTTATTCAGCCAAGTGGTTTGGATTCCGAACACGTCGTTTGAGTGAATCACGACGATTGTGGGAGCAATTCCGAATGGCGAACCACTTCTAGCTCGCTTAAGAGCGAGGTTGCGAAGTGGAATCGAGCCAAGTTTTGGACTCCGAACACGTCGTTCGAGTGAATCACGACGGTTGTGGGAGCAATTCCGAAAGGCGAACCACTTCTAGCTCGCTTAAGAGCGAGGTCGCGAAGTGGAATCAAGCCAAGTTTTGGACTCCGAACACGTCGTTTGAGTAAGTTTCAACGATTGCGGGAGCAGTTCCGAATGACGAACCACTTCTAGTTCGCTTAAGAGCGAGCTTGCGAAGCGGAATCGAGCCAAGTTTTGGACTCCGAACACGTCGTTTGAGTAAGTTTCAACGGTTGCGGGAGCAGTTCCGAATGGCGAACCACTTCTAGCTCGCTTAAGAGCGAGCTTGTGAAGTGGAATCGAGCCAAGTTTTGGACTCCGAACTCATCGTTTGAGTGAGTTTCAACGATTGTGGGAGCAGTTCCGAATGATGAACTACTTCTAGCTCGCTTAGAAGCGAGCTAGCGAAGCGGAATCGAGCCAAGTTTTGGACTTCGAACTCATCGTTTGAGTAAGAGTGATTAAAGACCTTAAACAGAAAGATAAAAATAATTCACAAGGAAAATATGGGGAAAAGAAGATCTTTATTGATAACTGCTAATCGGTTGCTTCTAAGTTGCAAGCCGTTATTACAATGACAAAATAAAGAAGCAAAATACAAGGGAAAAGATGGAAATGGCTCGACACTTGAAGTTGCTTAGAGAGGCGTTAAGGCGCTCTCTTGGTACTTCAGTAGGTGGTCGGCATTCCAAGTGCAATACCCTGATTTTTCAATTAATGAAAAATTATTTTATTTTGCACGTAGTGTGCACGTGCAATATTTTGGGTTGAATTATTTTTATAGTGATGTGTATAAATATTTAACTATGTGTTCTCAAATTATTTTGTACAAAAAGCCTTTCTTTAAAGCCTTATTTTAATTTAATGAAAAGCCCTTTTTCTTAAAAGCCCAAAGATATATTTTATTTTATTTATTCTTAATAAACTATTTTGGCCCAAAAAGAAAGCCCATGAATTAATCTCTTTTATTTAAACTTGTCATGTAGAAGACTAAATTATCATTATTTTATTTTTGTACAAAATTAAAATGTACAAATTTGGCCTAGTTGCATGCACGTGCACTACACGTACACGTGCAATGCACACTCTTTATGGGGCCGGTTTGCATTCTTTTTGGAGGGAGATTTGATTTTTGTCATGGTGATCATGGAGGTAGTTTTGTGAATGTGGGTAGTTTTTATAACTCCTACTTTGATCTAGGCCCTCCATTCTACAACCACCTAATCAATCTTAGCCATCCATCTTACTTGTTTTCAAGTATAAATACCCCCCTCTCATGGCTATTTTCATATGCTATTTTATATTTCCAAGCTATAGTCTCATTTTAATATTAGTGTGAGTTATAAAAGATAAAGAGTTTGTGTGGGAGTTGCTTGCTTGTTCCAAGGAGGAGTGGCCGGCTATCACAAGGGAAGCATTCAGTTTTTGCTTGGAGGCTTGGAGGTGCTCGCATTCGGCTAGGGAGTGGTGCTCTTGTTGCAAGGACTTGATTGTGTTTTTGTGTTTTCTCTCCATTCAAGGTGGGTAAAACTTTCATATTTCTAATGTAGGAATCTATGCTAGTTTTAATTATCAACCCTATGCATGAAAAATACTAATAAGAACACACTTTAATTGAGAAGTTAGTGTATGAATTGATTGAAATGATGTGATTAACTTGTATGTAATTCCAGCATTAAATTTAATTGTGTGTGAAATTTCTCCATGAATGAATGATGGTGGTTAAATCTCTTAACAATATTACTAGTATGATGCATGAAATTTTCCAATAAAATTGCTTGTTAATTGTAATATTGAAACATGAAAGTGATTAAGAAAAAGGGCACACTTTAATTTGGAAAGAGTGTTTTTCTTGAATGATTGAGTGGTAATTATGCTAAATTGACAAGTGATTGTATGCATTATGACATAGATGGACTAATGAAATTACTTTGCTATCATCAAAGAAGAACTACTCAAAAATTAGTAGTTTGAGTTTTATCCTTTCATGTGCTAAATAGACCTTTATGTTGATATGAGTATGGACAAATTAAAGTATGTGTGCTAGTTGAATGAAAAATTAATAACAGTGAATTATCATAAGAAAAATTGTGAGTAAAAAGGGATTAGAAGACTAATTGATGATTCAATGTCGAAAATAAAGAAAATATAGTAGTTTCAGTGAATGATTCTTTGATGGTGTGGAAAAAATATATTTTTTTGTGCAAAAAATTATTTTTATCTTACTGGTATGAAACTCATATGAATGAGAATTGATTTGGAGATTTTCAGCGATTTTTACTAAAGCAATAAGAAACAAAGTTTGGTTGAACATCGAAATAATTTTATAACAGTGGGCATTAATCTAAAAAGAATTTAACGCACACTGTAACAACCCGAGCATGTAGCTCGAGTGGTCACAGCGGCACGTTTGGTTCTTTGCCGTGACCAGTTCGAATCCCAGGATTAACAATATTTTTGTTTAGTTTCTTTCAAAACTAGTAAACAGCGAACTGAGAGCATTTATAGCTCTCAGTTGTCTTTTATACCGTAACGGCAACCGGCCTAGCGGCCTGTGCTCTGTGCTGTGTCGGTGTTGTGCCTGGGTTCGAATCTTGCTATCGGCAAGATGGAAAAAATATTTTTTTTGGGAGTTTTAAGTATCGAAAAATTATGAAAAAAATATGGTAATTCTCAGAAAAATGTAAGGAATTTTATAAGAATGATTTGGGTATTATTTGAATAAATTTTACTATGGTTTGGAGTCAAAAAGCATATATAGACATATGGTTCTAAATGAATTATTGGTATGAAACTATAACTTGAAAGAATAAGTGAATTGAAACATTAAGAGTTGTTTTGGCAAAAAGAAATGTGATTTTATGACATGATGTAATTATTTTCTCACTTGTGGAACAATATGAAGTGTGTATATTGTTTAGTAATGTGGAATTATTGTGATGTGATAATTAATTAAGTATATGCAAACTTATGTGCAATGATGGACTTGTGAACAAAATGAGAAATCATGGATTGAAAAGAGAATATACATATGAGTATGAGAACTCGATATGGAAATTGTATAAGTTGAAGATTGTGAAATGAAAATTGAAATAGAGTAGCTAAGTCTCCCCGGTATTGAGAAATGAAATGAATTGAAATGAAATTAGACTAAGGTTGGTCAGGGTGAAATAAATGAATAAGTCCGGTTGATGGAGAGGCTAACTCTAGAGATTAATTTTTGTTCATGGTTTTTAATAAAACTAAGGATTAGTACATAGTGAAGATGTGATGAAAGTAGAAGAAAAACACGGGTATGGGGGCCAATGGATTTGCGGCGAGAGGGTATTCACAGGTCCTTCACGATGCGTCGTGACATGGCGTGGATACTGCTCCCGAGTACCGTCCCGGTGGCGACGCTCGTTGGATGTTCGAGTGGCTATGGGTGGTGCCATTGTTCCATGGCGGAGGCTGAATTGTCCATAGGTTGCCTGCTCGATGCGTCGTGTCAGTGCGTGGGATTCCCCTCCAGGCTGCCTGGACATGGGCTCGTAGATCATAGGACATCTAAGACACTACCGTAATTACAGTAGTAGACTAAGTCATAACGGGGGATTGAACCCTATAAAGATGAAGAACGAATAAGGGCTTGCCCTCGGACCTATGTAGTATGGGATGCATAGAATCCGAACAAGTGCGCATTAGTGTCATATAACATAAATAAATGCATTAAGGATTAAGTGCACAATCACAACACGACATCAATAGGGTAGTCCCTTTAGTGTGAATTGTGACAAGTTTGTGTTTGCTAAATATGGAAAGTTAAGTTATACTATTTCCGGCATAGAGAGGATGGCCGTGTATAATGTTCGTCGGTTGAATAAACTGACGTACCCACAGTCTTACATGCAGGTGAAAGACTTGTTAAAGATTAAAGAAGAATGGATGCTTAAAGATTATACCATGCTGTTGTACTTTTATTTCATTGTTGTAAATTTTACTTCCGCTGTGCAAAAGAAAAGTGAAATTTTGATGTAATCTCTGATGTATGATGAAAAGTTTTAATTTCCCTGTAAAATTGTACTAAAGAAAGTGAAAAGATCCTATAGAACATCTCGAATTCAGTGTATTTGGGATTCGGGGCGTTACACCAAGTCCTGTGTATCTCTCTGCCTTCAAGGTCTTCAAGACGGTACGTCCCGGGCCGAACTACCTCGGTGATCTTGTAGGGTCCTTCCCAATTGGGGGCTAGCTTACTCTTTCGGCTGGGGAAGGAGATAGTTAGTTTTCTGAGGACCAAGTCCCCTTCCTTGAGATTGGTGGGACGGACCCTTTTGTTATAGGCCTGCTCAATTCTTCTTTGGTAGTTTTGCTGGCGGATCGAAGCTCTTTCACGGAGCTCATCAACTAAGTCCAAATTCGCTCGAAGCTCTCTAGCATTCTGCTCTTCTTCATAGGCCATAAGGCGAGGAGATGGTAGACCGACTTCTAAGGGGATTACAGCTTCGGACCCATAGGTGAGATTAAATGGCGACTCACCTGTGGGGGTCCGTTTCGTAGTGCGGTAGTTCCACAGTACGTTGGGAAGCTGTTCCTCCTATAAGCCTTTGGCCGCCTTATCTAGCCTCTTCTTGATACCGGAGAGGATCTGCCGGTTGGCATTTTCCACTTGGCCATTTGATTGAGGATGGGAGACAGAGGAGAAGCATTGCTGAATGGTGAGGTCTTTACATAGAGATCGGAATGCGGCCCCCGTAAACTGTGTTCCATTATCTGTTATTCGGACCCAAGGCATGCCGAACCTACAGATAACGTTTTTTCAAAAGAATTGCAGTACTTTGTTCTCTGTAATTATAGCCAATGGTTCGGCCTCGATCCACTTGGAAAAATAGTTGATTGCCACCACTAGGAACTTGAGCTGACCGGGAGCTGGTGGAAACGGGCCTAGCAAGTCCATCCTCCATATTGCGAAGGGAATCAGACTTGATAGAGATGTGAGTTGTGCTTGGGGTAGGCAACGAATGTTGGAGTACTGCTGACATGGGCTGCATCGCTGAACATGTTGCTCGGCATCTCGGAGTAGGGCAGGCCAAAAATATCCATAGTTCAATACTTTCCTGACGAGGGACCTCGACCCTGAATGGGCTCTGCCTATACCTTCGTGAAGCTCTTGCAAGGCGTATGAGGCTTCTTCCGGGGAGAGGCATCTCAAGTAGGGTCTGCCGTCTACTTGGGTGTAGGAGCATTTGTACAAGATTCCTTCAACAAGGGTGTACCGCTCCGCTTTTGTTCGGACTCGATGAGCTTCTTTAGGATCTTCGGGGAGGAGCCCATCCCTGAGGAATTCTATCAAGGGTTTCATCCAGCTGTCCCGAAGTTGGACGGGCAGCAAATCCATCGAGTTGGGGGTTTCTTTTTCTATGCTCGGTCTCAGGAGCACTTCAATCAGGACGGTCTGCTCGAGACCTTGAAGGGAGGAGGAGGCCAATTTGGAGAGGGCTTCTGCTTGGGAATTTTCTTCTCTAGGGATCCGCTGAATCTGTGCTTCTTCAAATGAAGCCATGAGACTTTGAACCTTGGCTAGGTACTTAGCCATTCGGTCGTCTCGTGCCTCGTACTCCCCTAAGACTTGATTCATCACCAGTTGTGAATCACTGAATATTCGGAGGCGTTGTGCCCCTGCCGTACGAGCCATACCGAGGCCGGTTATAAGGACTTCATACCCCACTTCGTTGTTGGAGGCTTTAAAGTTGATGCAGAGGGAGTATTGGAGAACGAAGTTATCTGGGCCTGCCAGAATGACCCCAGCTCTAAT
This sequence comes from Hemerocallis citrina, assembly GCA_017893485.1. Lineage (NCBI taxonomy): Eukaryota > Viridiplantae > Streptophyta > Magnoliopsida > Asparagales > Asphodelaceae > Hemerocallis > Hemerocallis citrina. Next base: position 222,270,116 of record CM030365.1, read on the forward strand.
CCCTTCAGTGCAAGAGGACCCGTCTACGTATACTGTCCAGATGGGAGATCCGTTCGCTGCTTGACTGATCTTTGAGATGGTGCTCTCAACAATAAATTCAGCTAAGGCTTGAACCTTGATTGCGGTCTGCGGCTGGTAAGATATGTCATGTTGACTCAGCTCGATCGACCATTTCATCAGATGCCCAGAGGTTTCGGGCTTGTGTAGAACTTGCTTAAGCGGCTGGTCGGTTAGAACGACCACCGAGTGGGATTGAAAATATAGGCGGAGTTTTCTGGCTACCATAACCAAGGCATATGCTATCTTCTCCAGTCTTGGATAGCGAAGCTCGGCATCCCGAAGTACCTTTCTCACGTAATAAATGGGCTTCTGAGCCTTGTCTTCTTCCCTCACTAGTACAGCACTGAGTGTTTGCTCGGAGGCAGCTAGGTAGAGGTAGAGTATTTCCCCGGGGATAGGCTTGCTGAGGAGAGGGGGATTGACTAGATAGGCCTTTAGCTGATCGAACGATTCTTTCTGCTGTTGGCCCCACTCGAAGCCCTTAGCCCCCCTGAGGGCCTTAAAGAAAGGAAGACACTTTTCTCCTGACTTTGATAGGAAACGCCATATGGCCGCGAGGCACCCCGTGAGCTTCTGAACCTCTTTCACACTTGTAGGGGGTACCATGTCCAGTATGGCTTTGATCTTCTCGGGGTTGGCTTCGATTCCTCTTTGGCTGACCATGAAGCCTAGGAACTTTTCCAACGAGACTCCGAACGCACACTTGTTCGGGTTGAGCCTCATATCATGCTTTCTCAACACATCGAATGCTTCTTGGAGATCGGCAACATGGTCGGCCCCATGGATGCTTTTAACTAGCATATCATCAACATACACTTCCATATTTCGGCTGATCTGATTCTGGAAGACCTTATTGACTAGGCGCTGGTAGGTGGCACCGGTATTCTTCAGCCCGAAGGACATTACCCTGTAGCAATAGAGCTCTTGATCGGTGACGAAGGAGGTCTTTGGGATATCCAAGGGGAACATTCTGATCTGGTTATATCCGGAAAAGGCATCCATGAAGCTCAGCAACTCATGGCCCGAAGTAGCATCGATCAAGGTGTCGATGCTGGGGAGAGGGAATGGATTTTTAGGGCAGGCTTTGTTCAGGTCCGTGAAGTCGATGCAAATTCTCCAACTTCTGTTGGCCTTCTTAACCATAACAACATTAGAGAGCCATTCGGGATAGTTAACTTTTTGTATGAATCGGGCCTTGAGGAGCTTGTCCACCTCTTCCTTTATAGCTTGCTGTCGCTCGGGGGCGAATTTGTGCCTCTTCTGTTGGACCAGTTTAGACCACGGAGCAACGCTTAGGTGGTGGACGAGGAGCTCCTCGGAAATTCCTGGCATATCGGCAGCCGACCAGGTGAAGAGGTCATGGTTCTTCCTGATGCATTGGACTATGTCAGAACATAGGGCAGACAGGAGGGTTTTGCTAATAAAGAACTTGCGGTTCGGATCTTGCTCGGAAAAGAGCACTTCCTCCAGCTCATCCACCGGTTCGGACATAGGTTGGGCATTCCCCTGGGGAATCTCAAGAGTTTCGAGGGAGAGGACAGGTCCCCCGGTGGAAGTCATGTAACACTTGCGGGCCATCTCTTGACTACCTCTTACTTCCCCTACACCCGACTTGGTGGGGAACTTCATTTTAAGATGATAAACCGACGGGACGGCCTCTAAAGTAGCTAGGCTAGGTCGGCCTAGAATCACATTGTAAGTGGCTGGGATGTCGACGATCATGAAGTCCATCGGCTCTGTCCGGGTAGTAGGAGTTTTGCCAGCGGTTACGTCGAGGGTGATCACCCCTTCGATAGTCACTGGCACTCCCGTGACCCATGGAGCATGTAGCCGACGGGCTTGAGCCTGTCCCGCGATAACTTGAGTGCTCGAAAAGCCACGAGGAAGAGGATGTTAACGGAGCTACCATTGTCCACCAGAATCCTCTCCACTTTAAAATTTGCCATATGGAGGTTGATCACTAGCGCGTCACAATGGGGGTTCAGACTCCCTCCAGGTCTTCATCTGAGAAAGTGACCGGAACTCCGAGGCTTTTGGGAGGGGGTATGCCATGAACTGAATTGACTTCTCTTATGAAAGCCTTCCGGGAAGAGTTGGAGGTTCCTCCCATGGGACCTCCATGAATGAGATGCAAGATGCATTCCTCTTCAAACTCGGGAGTCTCATTGTACCTTTCGGGACGCTTGTTATCCCCCCTGGGGGGTGGAGGAAGATCTATTCGGTCCTTTCTTACAAACTTAGACAGCTACCCCATTTGGATGGGGGCCTCAATTTCATTCTTCAGGGCTCGACAGTCGTTGGTATCGTGGCCATGGTCCCGATGATAACGGCACCACTTTTCCTTATCCCTCTTCTTGCCGGGGGTATTCATCTTCGGGGCAGGAGGCAGAACTCCTTCCTTCTCGGCCTCCATAAAAATGGTAGAAATGTTGGCGTTAAGAGGGGTAAACTTCTCAAATCTGGGAGGCGGGTGGCGCTGTCCCCCGTTGTCCTTCTGGAGCTTCTTAGCTCCCTTTTCTTCAGTTGCCTTCCTCTTGGTCCCGGAGGAAGACCCCTCAAAAGTGGGGCGATGTTCAGCTTCCTCGGTCCGAATATACTTCTCGCTTCTGAGAAGAAGGTCAGAGAAGTTTTGTAGGGACTTCTTGGCTAGGGAGGACCGAAGGCTTGAGTTGAGGACATTTGATTGGAAGGCTGCAGCGACGACCGATTGGTCGAGGGAGGCAATGAACCTAGCTTCCGCGGTAAACCACTTCACATAATCTCTTAACTTCTCACCCTTCTTCTGACTGAGGTAGAGTAGCAAAATACTAGTTTTCTCGGTGCGGCGGCTACTCATGAAGTGGGTGACGAAGAGGGTCTCAAATTGTTCAAAGGAGAATATGGAGGATGGGACAAGACGAGAGTACCATTCTTGGGCCGGACCCTTGAGAGTAACTGGAAAGGTTTTGCACAATAGTGCATCGGAAGCTTGGTGGATCAACATGAGGGTCTTGAAGCTCTCGATGTGGTCCACGGAGTCTGACTCCCCAGAGTAAGTCTCAAACTACGAGGGCTTGAAGGCTATTGGAACGGGTGCTTCCATGATAGTTCGGGAGAAGGGAGGTCGGCTCGGACGGAGGGCCCTTCCTCTCAGTTCCTTTTCCCTGTCTAGTTGGCCGAGGCGCCTCTCCATCTCGTGGAGACGACGATGGACAACATCATCCCTCCGACGGTAGCCAAGTGAGTCTCTGGACTCGTCTTCGTACGATAGGGAGCGGGGGCTACGGCGACGGGAGCTCAGGGAATGGTGAGGACTAGGGATATGATGGTGGTAGCTCGGAGCTTGAGGAGGAGTTAGGGACTGATGGCGAGGACTTTGGACCGGAGAAGGAGTGGGAACCCTTTGAGCATTGTTGTTGTTGTTTGGTCGGAGGTTGAGGGCTTGCAAGATTGTAGCCTGGAACTCTTGGAATTCGGCTCGGGTTCTAGGTCTGTTATCGTCCCTCAGGGGCTGCCGACCAGCGGGAGAACGATGTCTTCTTCGATGGTACTCAGGGGGGTCTCTCTGCCCCCTGCGAGGAGGGGACCTCCTGTGGTCGCAGCGATGAGGAGATCGCTCATCTGGACGTTCCAGGCGGGAGGCTCCCTCACGGGCCTGCCTTTCATCCAAACGGTGGCGAAGGTCGTCTTCTTTCTGCCGGTTGAGGAGGGTATTACAGAGGTCTTCGGAAGGCCGGGGGTTGTGAGATGCCATTGAATCGGTAGAAGGGTTGTGTACGGAGATGCGATCTCGATGAGGAGGTTGCTTCTGAGGGTTGGGACGAGAGGCCCCTGCACCGTCATTCTGGGGCCCGAGCGGAGCCCTTTGGGATTGAAGGTTCTGAAGAGGAGGTTGGTCCTGCTGCGGGGGCTGATCAGGTTGTGGTAGGAGTTGCCCTTATGGCTGGACGGTTTGGAGGGGGATCTCCTGTTGTGGTTGAGGAAGAGTGGGTCCACGTTTGGACCCTTTGGAACTCAGTTTTCGGGGAGGCATGGCTGGAGGTGATCTTAACCAAGGGAAGAGGAAGGATTGCTATTCGTGGGTTCCTACAGGCGGTGCCAATCTATTACTACTAAATCTGGTGTGGGGGCAAACAGATAGAATTTGTGGATTCTTTGGGATGCCGAATAGTCAAACCTGAAACCTTTCTGCCGGAGTTTGACCGTGATCTCCTGCCGTTCACCTGCAAAAAGTGCGAAACACCGGGGTTGATCCCGGCGACGCACCCTCCGATGCTCAAGTCAGTAATAAGAAAGATTATGAATGAGCTTTTACTGGCAAAAGATCGATTACCTCTTAATGGTGGGGGATGGGGGGTATTTATAGCCGCCTTAGGGACCAGTTTCGGGATAAGATCAAATCCCTACTTCCCAGTGAATGGATAGAAGTGAATCAGGGTCGTAGATTAGGTATAATCATAAACCCTAATTCTACCCAGTTAGACTGGGTTTCTTGCGGGTTAAAACCCACACCCAGTTGAGATGGATCCGTTCGTGGGTTATTGGGCCTCTGGAAAAAGGACCCAGTACCCGCTTCAGACCCGTCTGTAAGTGAAATTACCATTTTACCCCTAATCTTTAATATTCGCGTCCGATTTGGACGGTTCCGACTTAACCCTATTTTTAGCCATATCATATATATATATATATATATATATAGAGAGAGAGAGAGAGAGAGAGAGAGAGAGAGAGAGAGAGAGAGAGAGAGAGAGAGAGAGAGAGTGTGTGTGTGTGTGTGTAATGTGCCATTGTGCACTAGGCATCCGTGTGCACTCACCCTTCCCACCTTCGTATCGACGATCCGAACCGTTCACATTGATCTACATATCTAAATTAGTCTAAATATGTAAAATCAAATCATTTGAAATTCATTTGCCCATCCATTGATGTGTTACAAAATTGTATAGCAGAAAATCGTTGTTTTTTATAGTCACGTGATGGATGGGCAAATAAATTTCAAATAATTTGATTTTACATATTTAGACTAATTTAGACGTGTAGATCAATGTGAACGGTTCGGATCGTCGATATGAAGGCGGAAGTACACGAGCGCACACGGAATCCTAGTGCACAATGGATTATTTTTTCTTCTCTCTCTCTATATATACATATTAAGGGAGATCAAGAAATGGAAGAAGAGTTGTGAAGAACTTGGCAAATGAGAGCTTGCATTTATAGGAAAAAAAATAGAAAGAGTCGATGAAGATTTTTAGTTAAAATATTTTTTGGCCAAATATAGTAGAAAAAATAAAATAAAAATAATGTGCTGCTGATGTCAGCGACACATGGGTCTCCCTCTCTTCCCCTTTTTTGGCCGGGGAACAAGAGGGGTGGCCAATTTGCCTCTTGCCTCTTTGTACGCTGTCTTCCCGTCCACTATTCGAACCTCATTTTTTTAATGATTTTTCTACTTTTCCCTCTTTCCACGTTACAAGCCGATTACCATTAGGCTTGCTCTTATGTACATGTAGTTGTAATTTTGAAGATAACCATATTGTCAAAAACCCAATTAAACAAAGATTGCTTAAAAAATAATAGGAAAAACATAAACAACAAACATATTCATCTTGTATGTTCATGCTGGTTGAACATATTTGCTTTGTGGCTAACAAAAGAGGAAGGAGAGTAGATTTCTAATTTAATATATTATTTACCATAATAAAAATTCAGTGTCAAGGAAGGAGCCTAGCCCATTTTAAAAAATAATGAAAAAAGAAAGGAGAAGGCCCATTAAAAGACCATAAAGCCCCAAACCACCTGAATCCAATTCCATCTATCCCCAACCCAAAACCGGCCCAATTACAATTTTTCTTAACAAACTCCCCAACATTTCCCCAAATATAATCGCCACCTCTTATAAAATTCATTTCAAGTCCCTCCTCACTTTCTTCCTCTCTCCTCTTCTCGTTACCAAACGGCGGCGACCAAACAAGATACAGAAACGGCGAGATGGTGACGTCACCGGTGGTGAACACATACCCGCTGTCGAACTACACGTTCGGGACGAAGGAGCCGAAAATGGAGAAGGACACCTCCGTCGCCGACCGGCTCGCTCGCATGAAGGTCAAGTAAGCAGTCCCTGCTTAATTTTTTTTTGGGGGGGTGGGGGGTTGGGGGGGGGGATTGTGAGAAAATATCTTAGATCTGTCGTTATTTTCTGAAACCCTAATCGGATCTCGAAAGAGAAATGCTGATTGTTTCTGTTTGGTTGTGATGGTTTCGTTTTCTGTGAAATTGGGATCTGGGTTGGTGTTGTAGGAAACCCTAAACTGGAATTTTGATAAAAGGGTTAAACCCTAATTTTTTTGGGGGTTTAGTGTATGCAGTTAGAATGATCCAATCCTTAATTGGATCTAGCTAAAGTTCTGGCAGTCGAAGGTTGGCGTGCAGCTTGAAGAAAGGAGTTAAGAGTAGTTGTGACATTGTGTATCAGACCTGAGATTCACATATCAGTCCATGGGTTATTTCCTATCTTTGTTGGACCTATCTGCAAATGTCCATGTAACTTTACATAAAAGCCCAACAACCTCTTTAACTGCGGCAACTGCCTAACAACCTGTTAGAATATGGGCAATGCACATGCCTTCCTTTTGTATAAATAGCTGCCTTGTAACCCATTCTGATCATGAATAGAAATTGAGACATTTTGTCCTCTATTCATCATCTTCTTCCTTCTCTCTTCTTGATCCAAACTTAGGGTTTGTAGACTCGAATGGAGAGAAGATGGCACGCTTGATTCCACTCGCTGCCGGAGGCCGAGCTGGAACAATGGTATCAGAGCTTCAAGCTCCTGCGATGGCGACGACGACGACCAAAATCGACGGTGAGGTCGAGAGTCCGACGATTCTTGATCATGGATTTCGATCCAAGGTCGGTTCAAAGGACCAGACGGCGAGGAATTCCACTGATTACGGTGTCGAATTCCATAAGTTGTCCGATCTTGAACGACGATTGATCTTTGAGTCTCATCACCAACGTAAGAGGTCGGGAGTTCATCATAAGGGTTTCGATGATGGTGGTGGGGGTTATTGTTCACCTCGACATTATCGACGACCATCGTCACGGCATTAATTTTCCGACCAAGTCTTCAATCAAGAAGTTGATCAAGATCTCGAAGAGAGATTAGAGCGATTGGAGCTAGCATTGGATCGATTGCTTCAAGATTCATGCCGCACTCATCATTCTCGATGATTAAAGGAACGCTGGAAGTCTGAAGATAGTGAGGTAAAATTGGCAAACACAGGTGGTTCTTGGCAATCACCAACTGCTCGACGAAATTTTTGTAAGAAATTCACATCAATCAAGAGATCGCAGATTGGTTATTTTCCACCCCATCTGTGACATGATGCTTCGTTGACTTTACCATCACCTACGAGACCACAGGATGTGAGGGTGCAATCAGCAATGAGGATCCCAAAACGCGTACCAATTGTTCGACACAAGTCCTGTGAGAAATCGGCGGTGTCAAAGAGTGCTTTAGAAGGTAGGAATGATCATATGAAGTCCCAAGAAGACGGTCATGTTATTTTAAAGGCTCATACAGCTGAGATAACTACTCACTCTCCCGCATTACCCTCATGCTCTTGTGATTCTTTCGGTACAGCTTTATTTATTTTCTCTACTCTGTTTGATCAAACTGAGATTATAGATGTATTCAAATCAGAAAAAGAGCATGTTGTTATATCATCTCATAGTGCATCCAGGTTAGGAAGAAAGCAAGGGTTATCTTCAAAAGCTGTAGAGGCTGACGCGGAAGAACACGCTGTTGAGGAGTTAAAGAAACAGCCTGCAAAAATTATTACAATTGAAGTGGTTGATTACTGGGGTAAATATATGAAGGAAGATGGGAAACCTAATGTTTCAGTGAAGAAATCTTCAATTTTTACAAGTGAACAATAGTGTCAACCTGGGATACAAATTTGGATTATAGTGAGGTTGAGAATGCAATCCGATCAGCAAGCAAGCATGGACTGTGTTCAATGGCAGCTGATATAGGTGACCTTGAGGCCTCTTTGTATAAGCAATATCAAACAAGAACAATGTTTGAGTATCCTAAGCAATTCTGCCAGTTCATTAAGAGTAGTCACTTGTCAAAGCCCTTAGCCACATTTTCTCTGATGAGTTCATGGATGCAAATGGTTGGAGAGTTTGTTAGTAACAAACTAGTGCTCAATGGATGGCCCCCACCTATGAAAGTTAGTGGTCTGTTGCTTGGAGCTTCTAGTGAAGAGAATTTCACTGAAGTCGGGGTGTTTGATGTACAGTCGATGGTAGCTTGGTCACTGGTGAAGTTAACTCATGAAGCTTTGGTTTGGTCTGATAAACCTCAAAAAGCTTGTAATCATTTGAAACAGCAATTACTCATCAATTTTCCTAATGCTAGTTATAATAGCATAGAGGAAACCTTCAGTGAACTTGAATTATGCAATGGAGGGATTTTTGAATTTGAGCCATCTCAATTTCTGTCAAGTAGAACTTCGGGAGGAGGACAATGTGTAGTTCAAGTTACATTATATAGTGGTTCATATTTGCCTCAGAAGAAGTTATGGTTGAAAGAAAAATATGTGAAGTTGGATGAGTCAAGGAGTCAAGGCAATGCTTTGGAAATTGATCATCTTCAATATCAGGTGATATGCGCAAATTGCAACTTGGTTCCAAATCCTTACAAAAATATGATGGACTTGACTATTGAAATTCATGAAGCTGCTGATTCTTTGGAGGAATGTCTAAACCAATGCACTGTAAAGAAGTGGCTTGATGGGGATAATCAGTATAAATGTGGAGGCAATGGTTATGTCAAAACATGTACGCAGCTTATAGTTCATCAGGCTCCAAACATCCTCATAGTTACTCTCAGAAGGTTCAAGTTAGAATCAAATGAAGTTTTGCTCAAGTCCATGGATACTGTGGGTTTGGGTTTTGGTCCATGGATACTCTTTTCCACTTGTGTTGAAGTGGCTGTTGTAGTTGAAGAACAAGAAACTTCTGCTTTTGAAATTGACTCAGCCTTGATTGAGAATAGAAGTGCTTTTAAGAGGAGGTGTGTTGATGAGCTTGGAGGCTGTTTTGGTACTTATGTGCATTGCTCACTTGCAAGTGTGCTGTCGCTTGGAGGCTCCCAAAAGAAAGGACCTGATGATTCACACTTGTATGTTACACGGGTTTTGGTCGAGGGTTCTGGGAGCATCAGAAATGATTACCTGAAGATACACCTGTTAGATGTCGATGTTCCTCATAGCCATATTTCATATACTGTTTACAAAATCCCAACTGAGTGGATCTCTTAGACATGTGCTGATGCCCTTGGTGTTTTTGTTTTGTGGTGTCTTGATATTATCCTTGCTGACTTGGCAAACCAACTAGCAGCTGAACTAAGGGACAATCCCAAATATCAATGACATGAGAAGTTTGCAGTAAGTGTCTGGGTTGTTGGACAGGCTTCTCAAGGAGACCCTGTTTTTGGAATGTATGCATGGGCCAATTATTTGTTGCATTTGATCTCAGGAAAACCTAACTTCAACCCACAGTCAAGGGATTTGATCTTACAATTGGTTGAGAGAATTTTGTCAGCCCTACAAGCTCGATCTATTTTGCTGATATGGTGTGGTGTATCTTATGCCTATAGACCACTTAAAGTGGCAATTAGGCAAGTGCATGCAGTGCGAAAGTGGGTCAGTGAAGCTATCTATGGTGGGGTGTTCAAGTTGGGTTAGTTCAAAGCAAGGTTGTAAACGGCGTCAGGCGGTGGCGGTTCGGCCAAGGACCGCCTACCGCCTAGGACGCCTAGGCGGCGCCTAGGCGTTTTGTTTTTATTTTTTAAATATTAATATATTAACCTTTTAAAAATTACATTTCTCTATTTTTGCTTGTAGTCTAAATCTTTCTGTGAAGTTGGAACTTTGGTGCTTGTAATTTAAATCATTTTGTGAATTCTTTAATCTTTATCCTAATATGATTGAATGATTCTTAATCTTGATAATGGAGGTTGCAGGGATGAAACAAACAATTTATTGGAGTTATTGCGATCAAGGACAACTAATCTTCCTGAAGAAAATGGCCAGGCCATGGGATTAAATGCATCACAATTCACAAGTGATGCTAGGCCAGAATGATTTTAGAAGTTTAATAACGATTATGGTGTAAACTTTAGATTCATAATGACATAAACAATAATCAGTCATATAAAATTTCAAATATAACGTGAACTAGTAACACCTTAATGTAAAGATGAAGAGGCTTTTTTCTGTTGAAGATGAATAGGCTTTTTTCTGTTGAAGATGAAGAGACAATTTTAAAGAATTTGAAAAAAAAATTACAAAAAAATCTGTCAGCCGCCTGATCCGCCTCAGCCGCCTCGGCCGCCTAGGCGCCGCCTGGTCCGCCTCGGCCGCCTAGGCGCCGCCATATTGACGTCTTTTACGCCTAAATACCATCTCAACGTCTAGAGTACCGCCTATTGCATATGCGGTTCGTTCTCCTCTTTTTGAGCGCCTAGGCGTCCGAGGCGGACGCCATTTAGAACACTGGTTCAAAGAGTTCAGGGCATCTCTTTTTGAAGGGGAAGGATTGATCCAATCCTTAATTGGATCTTGCTAAAGTTCTGGCAGTCGAGGGGGGAGGCAGGCAGTCGACGCGCAACTTGAATCAAGGAGTTAAGAATAGTTGTGACATTGTGTGTCAGACCCTGAGATTCACATATCAGTCCATGGGTTATTTCCTATCTTTGTTGGACCTATCTGCAAATGTCTATGTAACTTTACATAAAAGCCCAACTACCTCTGTAACTGCGACAACTGCCTAACAACCTGTTAGAATATGGGCAATGCACATGCCTTCCTTTTGTATAAATAACTGCCTTGTAACCCATTATGATCATGAATAGAAATTGAGACATTTTGTCCTCTGTTCGTCATCTTCTTCCTTCTCTCGTCTTGATCCAAACTTAGGGTTTGTAGACTCGAATGGAGAGAAGACGGCACACTGCGATTCCACTCACTGCTGGAGGCCGAGCTGGAACATAGAATTAGTGTTGAATTAAGACACCGTCCTCTTTCAAGTGGCATAATTTGGTGTGCTGGGTGGGACTGTCATTAGTTCCGGGTTTGTGGATTTTTGGGAAATCCATTGAGAGTGTGGTTTCCATAACTGATTTAGTTTGATAGTGAGCACTTGGTTGAAGCTTCAACCGTTAGAGCATCTGTAGTCGTCAATGTCAAATTTTGGGTATTTGGCATATAGGACTAGGAATTTTGGGTTTGTGCTGCAGTCGTTCAATCCCAAATTTTGGGTTTTCAAACTTTAAAATCGACATACGATAGATAATTTCTCGTCCCAAAAAAGAAATTAAAAATTGAACGGACGATGTATGATTTATCATCAATCTATTTTTTAAAATTTATTTTAAAATAATCAAAAAGACGGGAAATCATTTCTTCCCGTCTCACTTCCAAAAAAATTTAAAAAAATTCGAACAGGAAATCATTTCCCGTTCGTCGATTTTTTTTTTAAAGAAAAAAATTGAATGGACGGGAAGACGGGAAATGATTTCCGTTCTTTGATTAAAAAAAACGGGACGAGGAATCATCCATCGTCCCATGCTTTTCGCCAAAAGTTTGTAAAGGGACGAAAGATGAACTTTCGTCGCGTTGAACGGACAAAAGATCATGTTTCGTTGGCTATTTTTTGCAAAATCCTATATCTTCTGCCAAATATAGCAGGCCACTGTTCATCCAAAACCCAAATTTTGGGTAAATAGCCTACGACTACAGATGCTCTTAGTGGGGAAAATGAGGAAAGTCACAGAAAATTGTAGCCTATTTTCACGTCAACCGCTTGTTGGACCTCAATTTTTTTTAAAATTCAGTATCTGCGTTTTCCTTTTGCTAATAGTCTTTTATTTATACAAATTTGCGATTTTTGATTGAGGTGTTTTTATTGAAGTATAAAAAGAGATTTTTTTTGTATTGAGTACTCCTAGTTGTACTTGATGTGTTATTTTCCTATGTGGAATCCAATTGGCACAGAGTGTTATACTATGCATAATCAGGGAAAATAAGATTACCAATATTTGATTAGGTGATGTTAAATACCGTAATTGTTTGTGCCAATTGGATTCCACGTAGGAATCCAACTCTTTAATTATATTAGTGGGTACATTAAGAAGTGCATGTAGCACTAGTCTATTTATTGTGTACATCAGTTTGCAGAAATTATTGTCTAAAATTAGAAGATTATACTAAAAAGTTGTCTTGTTTGAACATTCTCTGAGTTTGGTCATTGTAGCCAAATGCATGCACTTATTTAAGGGTTGGCCTAGAGATTTTTTGTTAAATTTAGAAAAGTAGATTGAACACTTTCGTGTCCCTTATTTGCTTTGATATTTGAGAGATTGGTCTTTTCTCAAGTGCATTAGAAGTACCACATAAGTAAAGCATATCACGAATCACGTGCATATTCATCTGTCAATGGTTACAATAACTGTAAGTCCACTTTTAAAATTTAATGGAAAATATGTAGTCTGCCTTTGTTGTCGATAATTACTGTATGTGATTCATAATTGCCTTCAAGGACGTACGATGTAAAATACTTGTTCCATATTATTAATTTATGATGCAATATGCAAAGCTGGAAACTCTGCACACAGACGCACACATTCACATGTATGCATACATTTGGGGCTTTAAGCTTCTATCTGGTTGATTATTGTTAGAAGAAGTGCCAATTGTTTTACTCTAAACATTATTTCGTGTCTGAAATTTACGAGTTATTATTAATTTGATATTGACTGGTTACTTTTTAATTTGGATGTTAGCTATATGAAGGAAGGTATGCGCACAAGTGTTGAGGCAATATTACTGGTGAGTGTTATTCTAAAAGTGTATCTGTATTACATTAGGCACCTGTTATTTTTAGAGTAATTTTTTTCCCGCCACACCTTTTATTTCTTAGTGGTTGGTTATTTTTGTTAGTGTTATCCCTGCATTGTGGCCATTTTTGAACTATCACATATATTACTGTAGATTGATATGCTTAGCTAGGTTGGAATCTGCTGCCTGTTATGCATTCTTCAATTGGCATACTATATTCGGTTTGTTTACCTTCCTATAAATTCGCATATAGGCTGCAAATGTTCAAAATCATAATCACAGTACCTTAGAAGATAGATAATGTTGGAGCTTTTTGTTGTTTAAATAGAGGCATAAACCATTTATAACTCATAGATCGCAAATGAGTATCGATAGTTACCTTATCAAACTCCCTAGTATTAGAATCGTTGTAGGCATGACCAGAAACTTGCTATTATGGTCACTAGTATCTGCAGTAAAGAAGTGGGAATACAATGAAGACCTCCTAATACTAGCCTTTTTGAGAAGCATTCGTTGTTGCCATGGCATAAGAAAAGGTTTATGAAGTCATTGAATGATTGAATAGATTTGAATTGGGGTTTTGACTTTCTGCCGGTAAAGTGATCCTCAAATATACAGCAAGAGAATACATGGATCAGATAGAGAGAATGACATAGGAATAGTTGCTGTGGCATCAGTAACTTGTTTGCTTCCTTCTATTTACAAATATACTTGCTTCTAGTGCAGATTCATACTTCTATTGAGTACTGAGTGCTACCAAATTATCTTCCTTCTTCCAGGTACAGGAACACAATCATCCCCATATACTATTACTACAGATTGGAAATACATTTTGTAAGCTTCCTGGGGGACGATTGAAGCCTGGAGAGAATGGTGAGAAGTTGCCTTATTTATAAAGTTTCAGAATGTTGTAAAGTGACATATTGTCTATATTTTCAATTTTCTAATATTTGCCTCATTTTGCAGAAATCGAGGGGTTAAGGCGAAAGTTGTGCAGTAAACTTGCTGTTAATTCGCCATCGTTTCAGCCAAACTGGCAGGTAATTATTCTGAAAGTTGATCTTTCTCTTGTGATGGATGAAGATTTCTTTTGTTACCCAAAAAAAATGGATATGTGTACTAGATATAATAGGTACACTTCTAAACTAATGTAAACCCACATTTAAGACTATATAAACATCCATCATGTTCTGATTGTTTGTCTTTACGTGAACAGTTGCTTTTGATACTTTCTGGGTTTACATCCTAGTGCACCCAGACGTGTAAATTTGTAATGCTGCATTGATGATTCTTAGTACTACACTATTAGTCTAATACTAACTTATTGTTATTGCACCCAGGTAGTTTGTCAGTCCTATCATTAAGCATATCAATGATTATTCAGGTGTTGGGATTTTGCTAAACATTCCTAGTAAGCAATGTAGTTGAAGGCGCACCTGAGGCACATGCACAACTTGAGGCTCAAGGTGCAGGTGCCTAGACTATTTGCGCCTCATCCTTGCAAGGCGCACTGAGGCAAGCCTCAATATTGAGAATGTGAGGGGTCATGTATTCAAGTTTTACTCACCACCTTTGGTAGGAGCATTCTTTCAATGATCAAGAAAAATATATAATGAGTGCACATAATCTAATTCTATTATAAAAGTGTCCATAGGTGATCTCAGCCATCGATTTCGACAATTCGATCTTAACCATTCATTTAAACATCATCTCCGTAGATCTGACATGATTAATTGCCATCATCTTAATCCTAGTCTTCATTTTTTTCACATGATATAACATATCGGCAAATGACCTTATAATATATGAGAAAATTTTCTCATTTAGATTGATTATTATCGAGTGGCCACCTAATGGGCCATTCATGTTATCGTGATATATAATCTTATTTGTGAAGTTTAAAAACCCCAAAAAGTAATAGTGCGCCTTGCTTAAGTGAGGCTTGCGCCTCAAATTGCGTCTTGTGCCTCAGGGTTTTCACGGGGTAGTGAAGTTGTTTTGTGCCTTTCGCCTTCGACTACGCTCTTAGTTATATATGAAATGAAATTATTAAAGGCTGATGAATATCTTGTATCCTTAGTTCTTCTAGCCACTGATATCCCCTCATGCATCGCATGCCCACCCTCCCAAGTGCCCTAGGATGTAAGTAATCTAGATCATGGTATGGGTTTTTCAGTATAAGGAAATTTTATGAAATGGCAGTTAAAACCTCACTCCCTTGTGGAAGGTTGTGGTTTTGAATCTCTCCACTTGCAGTAGTAAGGTAATTTTCATTTAGAAATGAGGGGCTCACTGATGTAGGGTCATTATGTAATAGTTAATGAAGTGCCAAACGAATACACACCATCTCTGAGCAAAGCAGGGTAGTGACATCAACCAAAGGTCCCAAGATCCTTAGTAATTCCCACCTATAAAAAGACCAGGGGACCCAACTTCATAGCACACAAAGGCTAATTATCATGATTTACCGTGGCTTGTTTGAGGTCACTTTAGAATTGTTAGAAATGATAGCTTTTGCTCCCTTTAAGGGAATTTTTTCTCCCTATAGTGCAGGTTTTTTTTCCCATATGATGGATGATTGGATTCGTTCACCCCTTCTTTAGAGGTGCCTCCTCCACCTCTAGGATGGAATCCTGGAAGTGCCTCCTCCGGGACGGAAACCTGGGCAAAGGCCCCCCCACAACATACACAGAGAACAAATTCACTTTGGCTCCTGTTTTATAGATTATTATGATTTTTGTGTCTACCATTAACCAACATACCTATTCCCATCTCCTTGAACAGCAAAGGAAAAGTATAATGTTCTAGATTTGATCTACAATTATGTGTGTTACAATTGAACTCCTCTAAGATAATCATTTGAAACCATTTTCTTAATGTAGGGTACTTATTTGGGAAATTAAATAAGCGAAGGTTTCATTTACCTTTGTTGATGCAGATAATTAACCTCGTGTTGAATTTTTATGTGAACCTAATATATCATGCAGATTTAACTAGATTGAGGTCTACTAAGTCTCAATATATTACTGTATTAGTTTTATAATAAGTTGTGTTACGTCGTATCTTGTATGTTTGTTCCTCCCAGGCTCCCACCGTCACCTCTACCCCAAATCACCAGACATTACAAAACCAACCCCCACCCAGATATCTTCTGTTGTGGCTTCATTCCTATCCTCAATTTCATGGAAGTCCCCTCCTGTATGATGTTAAGCCTGCTTGCCTTGCTCTCAAAAGAAGAGGAAATTTGCAATCGGTTTGGTTGAAAACCATGATTGTTAAAGTTGTTTTTTTTGCTAATTGCATATAAGATTGATGGCAAGGAAGAAATGAATAATAAGTTAATTGGAAAACCTGTTGCCTAGAAATATGAAAGAGGGAAATAAATGAAACTTGAAGAGGAAAAAGATGCTGAGGAGATACGATAACACATCTCAAACATCGTCTTTTTCATCCATCATCATTTCTTGTGATGGCTGGCTCGTTCATATATAGAACATTTGATATGGTTTTCAAGAATTTTAAACTGGTCATCAGAAGAGAACGAGAATGAAATCCCTAATCCTTTTATTGACTCTTCGAAATTATGAAAAATTGATCAGATTTGCTCTGTTATGGAGGCTTAACTAATCCCAAAAAAATGCCTTAAAAAGGCACCATGTACGTATATGTCATCTCTGATTGGACTTCATATACTCTGGCTGACACTTTATATGAAGAACTCCTGTAAATTCTGGAAATACAGTGACTCAAGATTACTAAAAACTAATCTTTAACAGCAAGCCCAAAATTTTATCTTTTTAGGCTTCATAAGCCCTAAATGATTTATAACAGCTGGCTGAATCAAAACGCAGAAACTTAACTTGTCAAGTGTTTCAAGCTTATCAAAACTAGCATTAATTGGAACCTGGATGTAGTACATATAGACTTTATGTATATTTTAGACTTGAGCAAGACCTAATCTGACTATTAATCAGACTATTTTAGGCTTCATCTAAGTCTTGCAAGATTTTGAACATCTAGTTATTATCATTCTCTTTCACATTTTGTGTTGTTCTCGAAATCTTCAAAACATTTTAAGTTGAAATGAAGGTTTTTCCAATGTTTGTAATTGTCAACAATGCCATTATGTAGCTTGATAGTTGATCCCTTCAATTGTATCTGTTTAAATTTGAAGCTCATCTTTGCTCTGTATGTTGCCTATACCTTATTGGTTGTAGACCTTCCCTATGTGGTACTGGTTGTAGACCTTTCTTGTTTATAAATCTGAAGTTTTGATGCAGTCTTGTATCTTCTTCAAGATATGTTATATGTGTGTGTGCGCGCGCGCGCGTGTGTGTGTTTGTTTATTTTTATTTTGTGTCATTATATTTTTGTCGTTCAGCTGAGCTGCCCATGGGGCACAGTGGGTAGGGAGATGGGGAGGAGAGGTATTTCCAACAACTCGATTAATTCCGCTTCAGGAGGGAATCGGACCTAGGTCCCCCACTTAAGAAGGGGTAGGATATGCCACTTCTTTACATTTCCAGTTGTTGCTGGAATAGTTGCTTGTTATAAGTTTACATTCATCTCATCTTCACAAAGATGGTTCTTGCACCAAATATTTCATTATGTGGAAATAGATGATCTGGGTATTACTGATTGTCTGCAATATGCTGAATGGCGGGTATTACTGATTGTCTGCAATATGCAAATATTTCAATTGAAGTTAGTGTTCTACTAGTTGGTAAGGAATAATTTAAGTTATGAGATTCAGTCTTCACAAAACATATATCTCCTTGTTCTTTCCGCTCCTAAATTTATGTTCAGCAAACTGTTTGAGGACAACAACATGACATGATACAATTGTTTACAAATTTAATTCTGCAAAGCTTTAGATACCATTTCTTGTCTATAATCTATCCATCTTTGACTTTACCTGACCTGACTAGAAGACCATTTGTTTGTGAAATGGATAAAAAGCAACTTAAGATATCTTTGTTGATAAAGTTGTCACAAATTCGCAAAACTAAATTTCTATGACTTGCAGATTGGAGAGTGTGTTGCTGTCTGGTGGAGGCCGAACTTTGAGACGATATTGTACCCGTATTGCCCTCCTCATATTACGAAGCCCAAAGTAAGCAGTTCATTTCATATCACTTATCCACCTTTGCTAAAAAGGTTTTCCCTTTTATTTTATTTTTTTTGCCTAATCCTTTCTACTTGCAGGAGTGCAAGAAGCTTTTCCTTGTTCACCTGTCAGAGAAGGAATACTTTGCCGTCCCCAAAAACCTGAAGTTGCTTGCTGTTCCATTGTTTGAACTCTATGACAATGTTCAGGTAATATTATTTATGTTCATTGTGAAGACTTCCATGTGATTGTCTATCTGGAAAATTCCAACTCTTTTAAACTGTATCAAATGTCATGCATCATGGTGGCTAATTAGCCAGTCACGTCATGGTGGCTAATTAGCCAGTCACATAATAGCCTTGTTGTTTCCTTTGTGTGAATGGTCAGTAAGCTCACCTATAATTATGCAGTGTTGGCATTTCAAAAGAAAACATTGTTTGTTTCCCTTCATATGCTTCACTTAAAATTTTGTTATCAATCAAAATAAATAAATTTGAATGTCATGTGTTGTTATCTCTATCAACAGCTTTATGAATTGGTCATCCTTCAAATTTTTTCTCGAGTGTTCCGTCTCACCTGAAATGGTTGTGTAATTTATTAGATCTGTGACCATGTGCATTGGTTAGCTACATGTTGTCATCATTCAAACACTGTTCTCAATATCATCACTGAAAAACCTCACTGTACTGGCTAAGACCCTGCAAAACTTGTTTTTTGATGTAACCCCTCTTAAGTCTTAAAACTTTTAGTTGTACCAACTACACTCCAAAAAGAGTTGAGAATCCTCTCTCATACCTAGCCCCTGATAATTTTTCATCCTTTTTGGGGGTTACATCAAAACTGGATCTATTTGCTGTCTTTGCTCAGGTTGGGGTTTGATGATTATTATGAAGCATACCCCCCCCCCCCCCCCCCCCCACCCCAAAAAAAAAAAACAAACACATATATGATGTTAATTATTTTTGAACAGTTCATAAGTACTTTTTGAACAGTTTCCCATCAAATGGTTTATTTTTACTATTATATTTCAAAAAATAAAGTTCTTTTGGGTATAATTCTCCGTGAAAGTCCTTGCCACGAAGCTAAAACTTCGAAGTTGTATAAGGGTTGAGAAAAATTGCACCTAAATTCTAACACGCCCCCTCAGGTCGAGAGCCCATTTTTTTATGGGCCATACAAACAAGATAAATGCCCCAACAAATTGTGGGCCGAGACCTGGACAATACACAATGGTATTTTTTTTTAAAATCCGCATTTAAATTGCGTAGCCGGTGGGATTCGAACCTCTGTGAAAGTCATTGCCATTAAGCTAAGACTTCGAAGTTGTAGAAGGGTTGAGGAAAATTATACTTATATTCTAACATCCCCAAACAATCCAATTTGATAGATAATCCCTCAAAACTGATATTTATAATATTATGTAACAATACGGATGTCTGCCATTGGAAGCTTCCCCTCCTCTTTTGTAATACATTTTTTTTAATGACCTATATTATGTTCATTGGATTCTATCTTTAACCGTTCAAAAAGTACCTATCAAGTACAATATAATGTCAAAACCGTTATCAGTGTAATGACTGAAAGATCTTGAAACTGCATAATGCCATATCTTGATATATCTTAACTCAGTTCTTTTTATCTGTTAGTTGATCTGTTCAAATGAGTGAAATGACTACCTAAGGGGGTCATAAAAAATTCATTTCTTTTACCTTTTAATAGGAGACTATTTGAGTAGTGCAGAGAACATTAGGATCCAGCACCCCGTTTTTTTTGGCAACTGCTTTAAATGCCATTTCATTTTATCTCGCTCATTGTAATTCTCTATCGGACATCTGTCTTCCTATTGTTGTCAACAGTTTATAGGCTAACAAATACGACACTGTAATTTTATTTATTTCCGTTCTCGTAGAAGATTATTGGAATATTACTAGCAAACTACACAACAATATCCAAAACCAACATCAGCATATATATATATATATATATATATATAGAGGAAAATCTTCCATTGAGCACTCATTTCCGTGAGCAGTCGCCCTTCTAGCCATCGTATAGATGATCCAAACCGTTCACATTGATCTAAACGTCTACATTAGTCTAAATATGTAAAATTAAGTCATTTGAAATTCATTTGCTCAATTCATTGAAGTGTTACAAATATTGTATGGCTGAATATCGCTTTCTTTATAATGACATGATGGATGAGCAAATGAATTTCAAATGACTTGATTTTACATATTTCGACTAATTTAAACGTGTAGATCAATGTAAACTGTTTGGATCATCCATGCAATGGTCGGAAGGGCGAGTGCTCACGAAAGTAGTGCTCAACTGAAGGGCTCCAATATAGGAATAACGGAAGAAGACTCATATATATATATATATATATATATATATATATATATATATATATATATATATATATATATATATATGAAAAATATACTTGTTTATCCCCCAGCTTGCTTTCTTTTTTAGCTTTATACAGATTTGATCTAATTGATGATCTTCATTGGCTGAAAACATGTGGAATGTATGAACGCAGAGATACGGGCCCGTGATTTCTACTATTCCACAGCAGCTGTCAAGGTTCCAGTTCAACATGGTTCATTCATAAAGCTATTTAAGGAGCTATGTATGAATACAAGTTCTCTAGTGGATCATATTGATGGAGTGGGAGTTCAAGTGTGGGGGAAACAGCAATATGTTGGAGCTGATTCCATCATTTTTTCTTTGATCTTGCATCTAGAACTCACCAACGTATTGATGGTAATGGTTATGTGTAGGTTACCTTGAATTATTGTCTGTGCCTGATTTGGCTTGCGTTGAGTAGAACAGAGGGAAATAGTGTTTTATTTTCTTCAATAATGATTAGGCAAGACGATTGGGATTGAAGAGGCTGTAATTTAATGTTTGTTTGGTGGGTAGAATTTGTATTGGAGCTTTAACATCCGTTTGATAGTAGTGCCTTCTCAACTTTTGCATGTCGGTGTCTGTTATTGCTCAATGTATTCTGCAGGCAAACGAATAGTTTGACCACTTTCATAATTGTATGTATACATTTGTAATCGTGAATACACTGCTTGTAGTTGTACCAGAAAAAAAAAAAGGGTCTTTGAATACCTATACGGCTATACCATCCAAAAATACAGTAAATTTCATATGCCCGTCTGCCCCCAGTTGTGCGACTATCCTTCTTTTTGTAAGTATGTACAAAACTGTTCCTGTTTGAAAATTTAATACCAAAAAGTCTCTGTTGCTAACTAGGGCTGCAAACGAACCGAGCTATTTGCGAGCTACTCGGCTCGAGCTCGGTCAAAGCTCGGCTTGTGTCGAGCTCGAGCTCGATATGTAAAAGAGTCGAGCTCGAGCTTGAAGGTACGTGGGTTTTAGGCAGAAGCTCGCGAGTATTTGGCTCGAACTCGGTCAAGGCTCGTGTCGAGCTCGAGCCTGAAAGTGAGCTCGATACATAAACGAGTCGAGCTCGAGCCTCAAGGTATTCGGCTCGACTCGGCTTGTTTGCAACCATATCACCATATCACTAACTGAGTTAGCGCCCCTAGTAATATTCTCTGCACTATTTCAGTTGGCGTGTGCCAGGGGATACCACTTTTTCCCTCAAGTAGGGGTGTGCGAAAAAACTCACCAAATATAGACACGCTAATTTAAACCACTCGCGCTAACGGAGTTAGCGTGATAGGTGGACAGTAGGGGACACTACTCCTCAAGTATGGGTGTAGGCAAAAAAAAATCCAAGTATAGACATGCTAACCCCGTTAGCGCCCCTCTTTATATCAGGAGCGCTAACGGGGTTAGCGAGTGTCGATTGAGATCCTATTAAATAACGCTCGCTATCTCACTCTCATCTCACTTCTCCTCTCTCCCAAAACCAAAATCAGACGATTTTAAACCCAAACCCCCAAACACTAGTCTCCGATTTCGGCCTCTACCCATCCCAAACCCTAATCTCTCGAAATTTTTGGTGGAATCTCTTCATTACTCCCAAAACCCTCATTTGAACCAACAATTTTCCCAAAAACGCCTATTTAACCCTAAGCCTTTTCCCCAAAATTTCGGAAGGAGAGGATTGGTAGTGGAGTAGTCGACTTCGACCTTCCACCTTACAATCATTTGTAAGTGTTTGTAACTTATGCTATATAATTTTTGTGATTTTGAGTCTAGGGTTGGATTTGCAATGTTGGGTTCATTTTTGTATGTACGTGTAAAATTTATTAAAACGAGCAATGCACGTGTTAAATTTAGGTTGTGTAATTAATAAAAATTAAACCAATATTAACTTAGTCTACGTCGTACTAATTGTGTTTATTGAAATTAACCTATAGTTCACAATGCATGAGTGGGATATGCGATGATAGTAACATTGTCATATAATTCGATATATCGAGTAATTGAGGGTAGCATTGTCTATACATCGAGTAGTTTAGTGCCAATGTGACCTTTTGAGTAATATTGTTTGATATTTAAATTTTAGAAATTAGACATTGTTAATTGTATAATTAATTTATAGCAATTTTAAGTTAAATTTGATAACATATATTATCAAACATGTAGGATTCTATTTGATATTACGTATGGCACGAACAATGGGTATGCCCGAAGAAAGGAGTAGTAGTAGACCTCAACAAACCGGAAAGGTCCACGGACATGTCATTGACAACCACCCAAAAAAAGTAGCAGTGGTGGATGGAGGTGTACCAATGTAAGACCATTTCATCTTTATTTGATACATTTAATTTTTGTTAGAACTTGAATATAAAATAATAAGAAATTCCAACAAAGTTGTGAAGAAATCAAATACAAGAAGAAAAACAGTAAGCAATGAACTTGTACAGAGTCGAGATTTTTAGAATCTCTGTCCTTAAAGCAGAATTCGCCCCGTAGTGTGACGGTTACCGGCGAATTGCTTTCCAGGATACAACTGTACCTTCTCTGAAGAATGCAACACTCTTACTTCAGAGCCAACGAACTTCTGTCTGTGGTGTACTCTCAGTGACAGTGACTGACGCAGAGGAGAAGAAGAGGAAGACTCAAATGTAAAAATTTCTGTATCTGTATAGGAGTTGATGTCTGGATTTATAGAGAAGAGTTGGACTGGAGACTGTTCAGCAGCCATTACTCTGTAACAGCAGAGTAATGGGGACTCTTCAGATTCATAACTGGTCTCCACTACACGTTAGTGGTAACCCCCGGGCCACGCCCTTTAGTCCAGTTTTCTAATATATATACCAGACAAAATCATTTCCAATTTCCGATATGGGACTATCTATTTTCTCCAAGTTGCCAAGTTAGTACATTTCAAGTACCCAACTTTGGATCAACATTTCTCATTCATACGGAATTAGTTTTTGGCAAGTGAGTATACTACGGAATAGTACTCGTCGAGAGGATCGCGATCCACTCACTTTCCGGTGCCGCCGGTGGCCGGAGCTCGCCGGAATCCGGCCCGTAAAACTGCAAAAATTAATTCCAACAATCCCCCACATGAATGGAAATTACCAGACCATGTAATCCAGACACGACAGAAAAACTAAAAACATGACAGAAAGACTCTGAGAGTATAATCGGAAAATCACTGCATCAGGAATGGTAGTAATTTTTCAACTTTGAACCACCCTTAGTAATTAGCTATCGGATTCACTTGACCAGGTAGTGATCATGATGTCTTGAACTACCCGGGCGTTCATGTGAACCTAGACAATAACTATCACACAGTTTCATCTCCTCACAGAACTAAGTTCTCTTGTTGTGTTCATTTTGGCCTTGAACATCCCTGGTTAATCGTGAGTGAACTTGGAGAATGTAGCCTCTCTTCATTCTCCTAGAAACGGTCCCATTTCACACTCACAAGGTGATTGCCCATAAAGAGTATCCTGCTATACCCCACTTTTATTTCAAAGCTATGGGAATCATTAAAAGCCAAGCTTATCCTAACTGTTTACAGGCAGCACTGTTTTATCATCCTAAGAGTGGGTTTGAGATTTGTTAATCTCTCAGTGCTCTCGTTGATTCAACAAGATTTAGTTGTCCCTTTGAACCTAGATCTTGGGATCTCCAATTCCTAGGTAGGGTTTCCATCAAGTATCCTCTTTCGTCATAGGCTTTAAACCCATTCCTCTTGATGATCTGACAACCTGCTCTCACGACAGACCTTTAGTAAATGGATCCGCTAGGTTGTCGGCCGATTTTATATATTGTATAGAGATTACTCCATCTGAGAGCAGTTGTCTAATGGTTTTGTGTCGCCTTCTGATATGACGAGACTTACCATTATACATGCAACTCAGTGCCCGTGCTATAGCCGATTGGCTGTCACAGTGTACACATAAGGCGGGCACTGGTTTTTCCCACATAGGAATATCCTCTAAAAAGTTGCGAAGCCATTCTGCTTCTTCTGCCGCTTTGTCTAAAGCAATGAACTCAGATTCCATGGTGGATCTGGCCAATAGCGTTTGTTTAGAGGATTTCCATGACACAGTTGCACCACCAAGTGTAAAGACATATCCACTTGTGGATTTTGAGTTCTTAGAGTCTGATATCCAGTTGGCATCACTGTAGCCTTCCAGTACTGCTGGATATCTGGTGTAATACAGTGCATAACTCTGAGTATGTCGCAAGTAGTTCAATACTCTAGTTATTCCTTTCCAGTGACTTCGTCCTGGATTACTCGTGTATCAGCTCAGTACGTTTACCGAATGTGCTAGGTCTGGTCTTGTACAATTTGTTAGGTACATCAGACTACCAATTACACGTGCATATTCCAGTTGTGATATGCTTTCGCCTGTATTTTTGAACAGGTGAAGACTTGGATCGACGGGACTTTTTGCTGTCCCATTGGAATAATTCTTGAATCTTTCAAGTATTTTCTCTGCATAATGAGCTTGAGACAAAGTAATCCCCTCAGATGTCCTGGAAACTTTGATTCCTAGTATGACATCTGCAACTCCCAAGTCTTTCATGTCAAACTTGCCACTAAGCATGCTCTTAGTTTGTTTGATAATGTCGTTATTGCTTCCAATAATGAGCATGTCGTCTACGTATAGACAGACCAGAATGTATCCGTTTGGAGTATCTTTTATGTAGATACATTTATCACATTCATTTATTTTGAAACCATTTGACATCATAACATTGTCAAATTTTGCATGCCACTGCTTTGGAGCTTGTTTCAGGCCGTACAGTGATTTTACAAGCCTGCACACCTTATTTTCCTGTCCAGAAACTACGTAACCCTTAGGTTGTTTCATGTATATTTCTTCTTCTAAGTCCCCATTTAGAAATGCAGTTTTAACATCCATTTGATGTATTTCCAGGTTACGTAGAGCTGCAATAGCTATCAACATTCTTATGGATGTTATTCTTGTAACTGGGGAATATGTATCGAAGAAATCTAGGCCTTCTTTTTGCCTAAATCCTTGTACCACAAGTCTAGCCTTATGCTTCTCGATTGAACCATCTAGTTTCAATTTTTGTTTGAAAATCCATTTGCATCCTAGAGCTTTACATCCAGAAGGCAAATCGACTAACTCCCATGTATGATTTTGCATAATGGAGTCTATTTCACTTTTGATTGCTTCCTTCCACATAGGAGCATCAGGCATAGACATGGCTTCCTTGAACGTTCTGGGCTCATTCTCTAACAGAAAGGCCGTCACAAAGTCAGGACCAAATGATTTTGATGTTCTAGCCTGTTTACTTCGTCTAGGCTCATTGGTATCCTGTTCTGGTTCATCAACTGAAGTGCTTGCATTCCCTTGTTCACGTGTACGTTTAGGGTACGTAGTATCCTTGCACGGAAACACGTGTTCAAAGAATGAAGCATTTCTTGATTCCATTATTGTATTTACATGGATATCCGGTATATCCGATTTGTATACCAAGAACCGATATGCACTACTGTTGTGTGCATAGCCTATGAATATGCAATCAATCGTCTTAGGTCCGATGGTGACCTGTTTCGGGTTAGGTACTGCCACTTTTGCTAGACACCCCCACACTTTGAGGTATTTATACGAAGGTAAGTTACCTTTCCACAATTCATATGGTGTCTTGCCGGTTTTCTTGTGAGATATTTTGTTGAGAATGTAGTTGGCAGTCAGCAACGCTTCCCCCCACATGTTTTGGGGTAAGCCAAAATTCAACAACAAGGCATTCATCATCTCCTTTAGAGTTCGGTTTTTGCGCTCGGCAGTACCGTTTGATTCGGGTGAGTAGGAAGCAGTTGTCTGATGAACTATTCCATGTTCCGAGCAGAACATGTTAAATGGTGCATTATATTCTCCTCCTCTATCACTTCTAACGATTTTAATCGTTTTGCCAAGTTGATTCTCAACCTCAAGTTTATATTCTTTGAATTTATCCAAAGCCTCATTTTTGCTATGTAACAAATATACATAACAGAATTTTGTGCAATCGTCTATGAAAGTCACAAACTACTTTTTGCCACCTCTGGTCTGCACATATTTTAAGTCACACAGATCTGTGTGAATAAGACCTAGAGTTTCTGTGTTTCTTTCTACAGAACGTGATGGAGTTTTAGTGAGTTTGGCCTCCGTGCAAACTTCACATTTTTCTGAGTTATCTACCTTAAATTTTGGTAGCAAATTCATGTTAACTAATCTACGCATAGAATTTACATTAACATGGCCTAGTCTTTCATGCCAAACAGAGGAAGACTCAACAACATAGGCAATAGGAGTTATTTCATTAATTTTGGGAACAACAGGAACAATAGTTCTAGGGATGACTGTCATTACATTAAACTTGAACAGTCCATCCTTTACATATCCTTTCCCCAAGTATACCCCATTCTTGGACAGTACAAAATTATCAGAAATAAATACAACTTTAAACCCATTCTTGCTCAGCAAAGAACCTGATATCAAGTTCTTTCTAATGTCTGGGACATGCAGCACATTTGTGAGTGTTAGCTCTTTGCCTGAAGTCATTTTCAGCACTATCTTCCTCGTTCCTTCAATTTTGGAGGTGGAAGAGTTTCCCATGAACAGTTGTTCATCTTTGTTGCACTTCTGGTAGGAAGTGAACATTTCCTTGTCCGAGCAGATATGCTTGGTGGCCCCAGTATCGTACCACCATTCACGAGGATTGCTCCCTACAAGATTGACCTCTGATACTACAGCACAGAGGTCCAGGTCAGAGAGACCAGTGGACAAGTTCTCAGCTATATGTGCGTGGGGTTTTTCATTCCCTTTTACATGTCCTGTTTTTGAATGATTACTGTCCTTACTGCTGCACTCTGAAATTTTGTGCCCCAGTTTACCACACTTGTGGCATTTCCCAGCAAACCTCTTTGCAAGTGGTTTTTTGCTTGAGGTTTGTGGCAGAAACTTCCTCTTCTTGCCCTTCTGTTCATGCTCCACCACATTGGCCTTTTCTTTGGACTGATTTCCATAGGACCTCTCAGACTTGCGATTCTCTTCTTCGATCCGCAACCTGATAATTAGGTCTTCAAGAGACATCTCCTTTCGTTTGTGTTTGAGATAGTTCTTGAAATCTTTCCACCCAGGTGGAAGTTATTCAATGAACGCTGCAACCTGGAATGGTTTGCACAGCGTCATATTCTCTGCAGCAATGTCGTGCATTATAACCTGCAGTTCTTGGACCTGACTCACCACAGTTTTGGAGTCAATCATCTTGTAGTCCAGAAATTTGCCGACAACAAATTTCTTGGACCCGGCGTCTTCTATTTTGTACTTCTTTTCTAGGGACCCCCACAGGAGTTTGGACGTCTTGAAGACACAGTAGACGTTGTACAGAGAGTCTACCAAGCCATTCAGGATATAGTTCCTGCAGAGGTAGTCACCCTGAGTCCACGCATCGACTGCAGCAACGGAGTGTGCTTCCATTGGCGCCAGCATCGGGGCAGATTCATTGAGGAATCTGTCCATCTTCAATGTGGTCAGGTAGAACTGCATCTTCCCCTGCCACTTTTTGAACCCAGTTCCATTGAACTTTTCCGGTTTTTCTCCCACGGTTATGTGCGTGGGCAGAACGACCAAATGTGCCGCAACCGATTGTGCAGTCACATTTTGGGTCACCGGAGTTTGGGTACTGAGAAGCCCAGTAGCAACTTCAGTTTGTGTGTTCTCCATGTTTTGATTTTGTTCTCTTTTCTGAAATTGGTTGAAACAGAGATTGTTAGTTCCTATTTTTTCCGAACAGAACCTGTAGACAAACTTCACAAAAATTGTTAGAATCTGTGAGGAAAAATTCTGCTTTAAGATTGTTAGAACTTGAATATAAAATAATAAGAAATTCCAACAAAGTTGTGAAGAAATCAAATACAAGAAGAAAAACAGTAAGCAATGAACTTGTACAGAGTCGAGATTTTTAGAATTCTGTCCTTAAAGCAGAATTCGTCCCGTAGTGTGACGGTTACCGGCGAATTGCTTCCCAGGATACAACTGTACCTTCTCTGAAGAATGCAGCACTCTTGCTTCAGAGCCAACGAACTTCTGTCTGTGGTGTACTCTCAGTGACAGTGACTGACGCAGAGGAGAAGAAGAGGAAGACTCAAATGTAAAAATTTCTGTATCTGTATAGGAGTTGATGTCTGGATTTATAGAGAAGAGTTGGACTGGAGACTGTTCAGCAGCCATTACTCTGTAACAGCAGAGTAATGGGGATTCTTCAGATTCATAACTGGTGAGCCATTACTCTGCTGTTACAGAGTAATGGGCACCAGTTACTGAATAAGAAATAAAATAAAATAAAAATTTAAGCCAGACCAAACCGAGCCGAGCCGGAGCCGGGGCCGGGCCCGGCCGGGCGCGCGCGCGCGCGTGTGTTTGTCATTTTGGCTAAGTCCTCTCTCCACTACACGTTAGTGGTAACCCCCGGGCCACGCCCTTTAGTCCAGTTTTCTAGTATATATACTAGACAAAATTATTTCCAATTTCCGATATGGGACTATCTATTTTCTCCAAGTTGCCAAGTTAGTACATTTCAAGTACCAAACTTTGGATCAACATTTCTCATTCATACGGAATTAGTTTTTGGCAAGTGAGTATACTACGGAATAGTACTCGTCGAGAGGATCGCGATCCACTCACTTTCCGGTGCCGCCGGTGGCCGGAGCTCGCCGGAATCCGGCCCGGAAAACTGCAAAAATTAATTCCAACAATTTTAACATAAAGAAAATTATAAATTTATATGCAAAAACTTGATGTTGATATTTATAAAGTTGATGTTGACTTTTGACAAGTTTATAAAGCAAAAACTTGATGTTGATATTTGCAAGTGTACAAAATCGCACAAGTAATATAGATAGATGAGTAGAGTGTCGAACCCACAGGGACTAGATATTTTACTGAGTACCGATATCGCTAGATGAATCACTATTTGGAAGGTCGAATTTTATAAGGATAAAATTACTCAATTAAATTAATCTAACTAAATCTAACTAAATTGGTGAAGAGGGAGAGGTCTGTTAAACTATGAAGCTCTTGTACTTTTTTCTTTTTAATGATAAAATTAGTTCTAGGGCTTTTGGTTCACCTCGTTTATCACACACACAAATTATGATTCCTTATAAATAAAAATATTATCTTTCCTAATTGTCGACCAAAATCCTAAAGATATTAACCACTCTATCAACGTAGTCTAAAAATTATTCTCAATTAATCATTCGTCTATCCACCAAATTATTAATTGAAAAATTGGATTTCTTAACGGTCACGTCCTCCAATATACGGTCTTTAATTTTTATTAATCACAAATTACCTGTTCGGTCTCTTTATGATTTGAAAATTCATACAAATGTCTATCCACCATGTTGTATGCATAAATAATAAAAATTTAAAACACAATCAGGAAAAATAGAGTAATAACAAGGAATTAAAATCTGTGTTCAAAACTTGGCTACATCTTAGCCTCTAGAACATTTAAATTCAGTTCATATCGATTTCGCAATTAATAGAATCGTTTGGATTGTATCTAAAAAAAATATTGAGAAGAAAGTGAGATACAAAGTAATAATATATAAAAAAAAACAATAATCAAACCCCTGTAAACTGCCGAACCCCAAGGAAATGCAACCCAGCGCCATGCGTTGAAGTCGAAGTCACGTCAGAAGGTCAAGTCGTTGCCACGTCAGCGGGA
Organism: Hemerocallis citrina; assembly: GCA_017893485.1. NCBI lineage: Eukaryota > Viridiplantae > Streptophyta > Magnoliopsida > Asparagales > Asphodelaceae > Hemerocallis > Hemerocallis citrina. The sequence goes on from CM030365.1 coordinate 222,300,305, forward strand.
TCTGGTTCCACTGCGTTTTCTCTCTCTCTCCCTTTGTGTTCTGTTCCGCACGTCAAATCGAAGAAGAAGCAGAGCACATGTGCTGCTTCTTCGATTTCTTTGGTTAGTCAGCAAGCAAGAAGACAAAAAAAGAAACGTCACGTCAGCCTTGAGACTTGGGCGCCTGTCACACCCGCTGTCAGCACTCAATGTCGTCCTTCTCTCTCTTGCCTTTGTGTTCGATCAGTACTGCTGTAAGGGACAGAGAGAGTTCTGAGTGCGCTCTCTCTCTCTCTTAAAATTTCTTTTCTTTTTCTTTTGTGGTATTGCACAGCCGTCACCTCTTACTTTTATTCTTTCTCCATTGGTTTGTATTTATAGAGAACGGGAAAGAAAATTAGGGTTGCGCTTTTTTACAGAATAGTCCATACTCTTTCTTTATTTCCTTCCTTTAATTGATCTGAATTTATTTATTTCTCTTTCTTTCTTTTCTGCCTTTTCTGCCCACCACGTGCTTCTGCATACACAAAATAATACCTGAAATTAGGATTTTTAAATAAAATAAATTTAATTAGTTTAAAATTAATTAAACTAACTATAAATCATATTAGCGTATAAAAATCCTTTTACAAATTATTTGTCGCACTTTTAAGTCAACAAAACAATAAAAAATGATAAATCTATTATTTTACTCTGTTTGTTGATTTTTTCCACAATTCTTTACTTTTTGCATCAAAAATATTATTTCTTCAAAAATAATTAATTAAATGAAATCATATAGAAATAAGATGAATTATAGACAATATCAGCGAAAACAAGTCATTTTAATAGGTAAATGAGTACAAATATTTGTATATAAATTCGACACATCAAATACCCCCAAACTTAATATTTTGCTTGTCCTCGAGCAAAAAGTAGAATCATGAACAAGGGAATAATAATAGTAGATTCAACCCATCACACCAAGAGATCTTATCATGCAAGCATCAAAATTTCAATTAAAAATATAAACAATTGCAAATAAAGTAAAACTAAGCATACCCACTTTCTCCAGTGCAATTATTTATTCATAATTCCCAAAAAAAATCGCATTTGTCATGCAATTAATGTAATTATAGTATGCAACAACTTAATCTGTGATTATCCCTTCTCTCTACTACAAACCGAGTAGCAAACTAGAGTTTTTTTTTTTTTTTTTTTTTTTTAGTCTCTTCTTTAAGTTGTCACTTGCCTTTTTACGCGAATGCAAATCATTTGTGATGAATTCACCCGGTTACTCAACAAGTCACAAACTTAAAGTGCTTTGCATACTCATATTTCAAGTTGCCGTTCTACGTAAGTGTAGACATTTGTGATGAATACCCCTAGTTACTAAGCAACTCAAAACATTGGAGTAGATTGACTTTATTCAATTTTTTTTTTTTTTTTTCATTATTACTCTATTTACTTAAACTCTGTTTAGGACTAGATTAAAGGAGATAATCACGAGAAAAAACATCACATTTGTCTTTTATGTATAATAGCATGACCCACACAATTTTGTAAGGAATTTTGAAACTCAATAATTCTAAAGTAAATAAGTATGCTTAATATTGCTTTATAAAAAAAAATTGTTTATACCAAAAAAATTGTCTTTTATGCTTATCACCATAAAGAACTCAAAAGTGTAATGGTGAGCCCAATTATAATCCTTTTGTTTTGTTTTTCTTTTAAAAAATAATAAAAATAAAAATAAATTTGCAAACCTTCCCCCCAAACTTAAATATCACATTGTCCTCAATGGGAAAGAAAAACAAAAACAAAAAGAATGCAAAAAGTTTAGAATATCTCCCCTGATTCGTCTTTAAATTTCTGCGCGCGCAGCGTTCAGTATTTTGGCGATATCTGGAGCTGTAGATGTCGAAATGGGCTGATTTTTTTTTTTTTGGAAAGCTAAGACAATTGTCTACAACTTCTCTTTGAATCAGTTTTCCAGATTTCGACTCCAAACTGCTCGAAAACAGCCATCAATGCAGGTGTTCAAAACAGCTCCGCCCGGCGACTTTCAAAATTGATGCAATCCTACAAAATAAAATGAAAAATTAAAAAAAATAAACTAAAAGATAAATGAAAACTGAATGCAATAAAAGAAAACATGGGTTGCCTCCCAAGAAGCGCTAAGTTTTAAGTCTTCAGCCAGACTTTCTTCATCTTTTCATTATTGTTTGTCTTTCTCGATGTGCATGATTTCCTTGCCAACTTCATTTCCCATGTATGGCTTCAACCGTTGTCCATTCACCTTGAATGTCCCTTGTTGCTCATCATAAATTTCTATTGTGCCATATGGAAACACTCGTGTGACAACAAATGGACCTGTCCACCTAGATCGCAATTTTCCTGGAAAAAGTTTAAGTCTTGAATTAAATAACAATACTTGCTCCCCTTCCTTGAATTCTCTTCTCAAAATATGCCTATCGTGCCATTGTTTAGTCTTTTCTTTATAAATCTTGGCATTTTCATAAGCATCATTGCGAAACTCATCCATCTCATTTAGTTGCAATATTCTTTTTTCGCCAGCATCTTTCATGTCAAAATTTAGTGTCTTTATTGCCCAATAAGCGCGATGCTCAAGTTCAACTGGTAAGTGACATGCTTTACCATACACCAATCTATATGGGGACATTCCAATTGGTGTTTTAAATGCCGTCCTATAAGCCCATAATGCATCATCCAATTTTCTTGCCCAATCTGTTTGTGCCATATTCACTGTTTTCTCGAGTATTCGCTTCAACTCTCTATTTGAAACCTCCACTTGACCACTTGTTTGAGGATGGTATGGTGTGGCCACATGATGAGTGACTCCATACTTAGCAAGTAAAGCATCAAATTGACGGTTGCAAAAATGTGTTCCTCCATCACTAATAATTGCCTTTGGAGCTCCAAATCGTGAAAAGATATTTTTTCTAATGAAGTTCACCACTACTCTTGCATCATTTGTTGGTAGTGCAATAGCTTCCACCCACTTGGAGACATAATCTACAGCAACCAAAATATATTTATTAGAAAATGATGATGGAAAAGGACCCATAAAATCAATCCCCCAAACATCAAATAATTCAATCACTAAAATATTATTTAGGGGCATCTCATGTTTCCTAGAAATATTTCCCACCCTTTGGCAATTATCACATAATTTAACAAAATTAAAAGCATCTTTAAAAATTGAGGGCCAAAAGAATCCTGATTGTAAGATTTTTGCTGTTGTTTTTGTTCCACTAAAATGGCCACCACATTCCAATGTATGACAATGTTTTAGTATGCTTTCCATCTCCTCTTCAGGCACACATCTCCTTATTACTTGATCTGCACAATGGCGAAATAAGAAGGGTTCCTCCCAAAAATAATATTTCAAGTCAGAGAAAAATTTCTTCTTTTGTTGATAAGTAAAATCAGGAGGTAGAATTTTTGATACCAAATAATTTACTATATCTGCATACCATGGAGGAGTTTGTATCATCATTAAATACTCATCTGGAAATTTTTCATTGATTGGTGTAACCTGCAAATTTTGTTCATCCTTTGGTTCAATGCGAGATAAATGATCGGCCACCACATTTTCCACACCCTTTTTGTCTTTTATTTCCACATCAAATTCTTGTAAAAGCAAAATCCAACGAAGCAATCGAGGTTTAGCTTCCTTCTTTGCAAGCAAGTATTTTAAGACTGAATGATCCGTGTACACAACCACCTTTGAACCTATCAAATAAGATCGAAATTTGTCAAAAGCATATACAACAGCTAATAATTCTTTTTCAGTAGTAGCATAATTAAGCTGTGCTTCTGTCAAAGTTCTACTCGCATAGTAAATGGTGTGAAAGAATTTATCTTTTCTTTGCCCTAAAACAGCACCTATTGCCACATCACTAGCATCACACATTAATTCAAAAGACATATTCCAATCTGGTGCAATCATAATAGGTGCTGAAATCAATTTCTTTTTCAATGTTTCAAAAGCATGCAAGCAATCATGAGAAAAATTAAAAGGTGTGTCTTTATTTAAAAGTTTGGAAAGAGGCTTAGTGATTAAAGAAAATTTTTTTATAAATCTTCGATAAAATCCTGCATGACCCAAGAAACTTCTCACTCCTTTAACATTAGTTGGTGGTGGTAGCTTTTCAATGACATCAATTTTAGCACGATCCACTTCAATTCCCTTAAAGGAAATTTTGTGGCCTAACACAATCCCTTCTTTTACCATAAAATGACATTTCTCCCAATTTAGAACCAAATTTGTTTCCTCGCAACGCTACAAAACCAAAGATAAGTTAGATAAACAATCATCAAATGAATTACCAAAAACTGAAAAATCATCCATGAAAATTTCAATAAATTTCTCAACCATATCCGAAAAAATGGACATCATGCAGCGTTGAAATGTGGCTGGGGCGTTACAAAGACCAAAAGGCATCCTTCTATATGCAAAAGTTCCATATGGACAAGTGAAGGTTGTCTTTTCTTGATCTTCTGGTGCTATGGCAATTTGATTGTACCCCGAATACCCATCCAGAAAACAATAGTAAGAATGGCCTGCAAGTCTTTCAAGCATTTGATCAATGAAAGGTAATGGAAAATGATCTTTTCTAGTTGCATCGTTTAGTCTTCGATAATCTATGCATACTCGCCATCCTGTGACTGTTCTTGTTGGTATTAGCTCATTTTTATCATTTTTTACTACAGTTAGTCCTCCTTTCTTTGGCACAACATGTATAGGACTTACCCATGCACTATCTGAAATTGGATAAATGATACCTGCATCTAAAAGCTTCACTACCTCCTTATGCACCACTTCTTGCATTGATGGATTTAATCTTCGCTGTGGCTGCACAATAGGTTTAAAATCATCCTCCATTAGAATTTTATGCATGCAAATTGAAGGACTAATCCCTTTTATATCAGAAATGTTCCATCCCAAAGCAGTTTTATGTTTTCTCAAAACTCTCAACAATTTTTCTTCTTCAAAATTATTCAAAGAATCATTGATAATAACAGGAAAAGTGGAGTTTTGGCCTAAAAATGCGTACCTCAAACTTGATGGGAGTTGTTTAAGCTCAAGTTGTTGTGGTGATGAAAAAATGAGTTGTGTATCTTCCAAATTTTTATCATAATCACAAATCTCTTCATTTTCTAATTCAAGTTTTTCTGAATTTGTTAAGCATTCTTCTAAATGTAATTTAGCAATTTCATCCAAATGTGTTTCTTCCATGACTTCACTTACTAGAAAGCATGCATGAACTTCTGAGGGAAACTCCATGGATTTAAATACATCAAATGTTACCTGTTCGTCGTCAACCCTTAGAATAAGTTTACCTTGTTGCACATCAATCAATGTTCTCCCTGTTGCAAGAAAAGGTCTCCCCAAAATCAAAGGAATTTGTTCATCTTCCTCCATGTCAAGTACAATAAAATCAGCTGGAAATATGAATTTGTCAACTTTCACCAAAACATCTTCAACAATCCCTCGTGGATATTTAATTGACCTGTCCGCCAATTGTAAGGAAATTGTTGTAGGCTTTGCTTCTCCAATACCTAGTTTCATGGAAACAGAATATGGCATGAGATTAATACTTGCTCCTAAATCACATAGTGCTTTATGAAAAGAAGAATTTCCAATAGTGCAAGGAATTGTAAAACTCCCTGGATCTTTAAGTTTAGGTGGAAGCTTCTTTTGCAAAATTGCACTACTTTCTTCAGTTAACATCACCATTTCATGCTCTTCTAGCTTCCTCTTGTTTGATAGAATGTCCTTCAAAAATTTAGCATATTTAGGCATTTGTTCTAAAGCTTCAATAAGAGGAATATTAATATGCAATTGCTTAAAAATATTTAAAAAATTTGCAAATTGATTATCAAGCTTATTCTTTTTCAGTCTTTGTGGAAAAGGAATAGGTTGATCATAAGGAGAATTTGTACAAGTGTTAGAATTAAACTTCCCTGAAATGGTTTGGCTTGATTCTCCTTTTTGCTGCGTTTGTTCTTCCATTGTTTGTTCATTCTCACATTGTTTTTCATCCACATCTTGTTCTACATTTTTGATATGTGGCTGTCCAATTGTTGCCCCACTTCTAAGTGTTATTGCCTTCACATGCTCCTTTGGGTTTACAACTGTGTTGCTGGGTAAAGTTCCTGCAGCTCTTTCATTAAGAATGTTAGAAATTTGACTAATTTGTACCTCGAGATTGTGGATGGAAGCCGAAGTTGAATTTGCAATATTTTGAATTGCTTGATCTGTCTTTTGCATGTATTGCTTGAGCACTTCTTCTAATGCTGGCTTCTTTTCTTGTTGTTGAAAATTTTGTTGTGGTCTAGCTCCTCCTTGATTATTGTTCCAAGAAAAATTGGGGTGATTTCTCCATCCTGGATTGTATGTGCTTGCATAAGGATTATTTTGTCTTTGAAAATTTAACACATAATTTGCTTGTTCTGCATTTGATGGCGCAAAAGGGTTCCCCACTTGGCAATCTGCACTAGAATGAGCTCCTGCACAATAATCACAAATGATATTAGATTGAATAGCATTAACATTCATATTCCCTATTTGCTTAGATAAAATATCAATTTTTGCATTTAAATTAGAAATAGGGTCAAGTTCAAAAACTCCCGCCACTTTTCTTTGCACTGTTCTTTCTGAGGACCACTGATAATTATTGGATGCCATTTCTTCTAAAAGGTCATAAGCTGCTTCATGAGTCTTGCTCATTAAGGCACCTCCAGCTGCTGCATCTACCATGAATCGATTTGTAGCCCCCAAACCGTTATAAAATGTTTGCACTTGTAGCCATTTTGGAAGTTCATGATGGGGACACTTCCTTAGTAAATCTTTGTATCTCTCCCACGCATCATATAATGACTCTGTCTCATGTTGAGTGAATGTTGTGATGTCATTTCTTAACTTTGCTGTTTTTGCTGGGGGAAAGTACTTTGTCAAAAATTTCTGTGCTAAACCTTCCCAAGTTGTAATAGCTCCCTGTGGTAAAGAATTCAACCAATACTTTGCCCTATCTCTAAGTGAGAAAGGAAAAAGTCTAAGTCGAATGGCGTCATTAGAAACTCCATTGAATTTGAAGGTATCGCATATCTCAAGAAAGTTTGTGATGTGAGTGTTTGGGTCATCATGTGGTAGTCCTCCAAATTGAAGGTTCTGCTGAATCATCTGAATGATTGATGGTTTTATTTCAAAATTATTTGCTTCAACTGCAGGCCTTGTTATGCCTGATAAGGTTCCATTAACTGAGGGCATTGCATAATCCCTCAAAGCTTTGTTTTCTTCGTTTGCCATGGATAAAGAGATTTTTTTCTGCTTTCTAATTTGTCGTAAGGTCCTTTCAATCTCTGGATCAAAGAGTATAGGCTCCAATGGTAAAGATCTGGGCATACACACCTAAACCCTGAAAAACAAATAAATAAAAAGAAAAAATAAATAAATAAATAAATAAATAAGTCAAAAGAATAAAGAGGTGCTGTTATAGAATAATATGAAAGCCTCTTAATAATGGGTAAGAGATCTGATGATGAAATTTTTCATTCATACTTGTATCAGGTACGGCATAAAATAATACAAAAAAAATTTACCCGAAACCTGACGTGACAGAGGTGTGCTAAAAAAAATTCATTCATCCAGTTTAATCCAGTTTATAATAGCATGTATTTAATAGCATAAAACAAAAAATTCAATCATCCAGTCTATCATTTAATGCTCTGATTAATCAATCAAAATTTTCAGGATACCCAATTCAAACTAATGTACGGCATAAACTCTCCTTTGGGTTTAATCCAGTTTATAATAGCATTTAATGCCAAGGGGAGAAAGAGAATGAACAAACTGTGCGGGCACTTGAGTTCGACGAGACGCACAGCAGCACCCAGGCTGACGTGGCCTGCGACGGGACCCTGCGCACGCGGTTCGAGAAGCTGCAGACTGCTGCACGAGTCAGCAGATATGACAGGTCGGCTTTTGCAAGTGTACAAAATCTTGATGTGTCGAATTTATATACAAATAGTTGTACTCATTTACCTATTAAAATGGCTTGTTTTCGCTGATATTGTCTATAATTCATCATATTTCTATATGATTTCATTTAATTAATTATTTTTGTAGAAATAATATTTTTGATGCAAAATGTAAAGAATTGTGGAAAAAATCAACAAACAAAGTAAAATAATTGATTTATCGATTTTATTGTTTTGTTGAGTTAAAAATGCGACAAATAATTTTAAAAGGATTTTTTATAAGTTAATATGATTGGTAGTTAGTTTAATTAATTTTAAACTAATTAATTTTATTTTATTTAAAAATTCTAATTTCTGGTATTATTTTGTACACTTGCAAATATCAACATCAAGTTTTTGGCGTCGTTGCCGGAGACTAGTTATTCTTTTATTGATATTGAAAATTGCTAGATTATTGCTAATTTGGATTCTTTGTAATTATTTTTATTTTATTATTATTTTACATCTTTTATTTTCTTTTGACTAACTTTTTTTTTTTTTATTTTTCTTATTTTAGTTTTTTTTTTAGTTTTTCTATTTTTTTTCTTTTTCCTTTTCGAATATTTACATTTCAGGACATACAGTACATATCATGGCGAACGATGAGAACAGGCCTTTGAGAGACTATGCTATGCCCTCAATTTATGAGTCAAGCATAAAGAAGCCGATTATTGAAGCTAACGATTTTGAAATTAAACCGGCGATAATTCTAATGATTCAACAGACTGTTCAATTTTGGGGACTACCACACGAAAATCCTTACGCTCACATTGCAGATTTTCTAGAAATTTGTGACACTTTCAAGCACAACGGTGTATCAGACGATGCAATTAGACTGAGACTCTTTTCTTTTTCCCTACGAGATAAGGCGAAGGCTTGGCTACATTATCTACCACCTGGTAGTATTACTACTTGGGAGGGACTTGCACAAAAGTTTCTAGCCAAGTATTTTCCACCAGCAAAGACCGCAAGGCTAAGAAATGATATTTGCACATTTACTCAATTTGAGACCGAGTCTTTGTATGATGCATGGGAAAGGTTTAAAGAGTTATTAAGAAAGTGTCCTAATCATGAACTACCGAAATGGCTGCAAATGCAAACATTCTATAATGGTTTGGGAGTTACACATAGATCTATGGTTGAAGCTGCAGCTGGTGGTGCACTGATGAGCAAAACTTACACAGCAGCCTATGATCTTTTAGAGGAGATGGCATCAAATCATTATCAGTGGTCTTCAGAGAGAACGATGCCAAGAAAAGTGGTTGGAGTTTTTGAACTTAATCCTTTTTCTACTTTATATACAAAAAATGATATTTTATATGAACAAGTAGAAAATATAAATTTTAATGTTATGCAATCTAATATGATTTGTGATCTTTGTGCAGGAAATCATGCAAGTTCAGATTGTCAAGTGGGGAACCCTTTTGCTCCATCAAATGCCGAACATGAAAATTTTGTGTCAAACTTTCAAATGCAAAATAATCATTATGCAAACACATACAATTCAGGATGGAGAAACACCCCCAATTATCCATGGAACTACAATCAAGAAGCAGTTATACCACCTCAAATTTTTCCACAGCAAGAAAAGAAGCCGACGCTTGAAGATATGTTTGAGCACTACATACAAAAGACAGATTTGGCAATTCAAAATGTTGCAAATTCAACTTCGGCTTCCATCCAAAATCTTGAGGTACAAATTAGTCAAATTTCAAATATTCTTAATGAAAAAATTGCAGGATCATTACCAAGCAATACAGTTGTCCATCCCAAGAAGCATGTTGAGGCTATAACACTAGGAAGTGGGAGGACAATTGAGCAACCACAAGAAGAAAATGAAGAACATGATGTGGTTGAAAAGCAAAGTGAGATAGAACAAATTGTGGAGGAACAAATTCAGCATGAGCAAGTAATGTATGACATTTTTAATTCCATAAAGATTCCTCCTGAAGAACAGTCATCATTTCAAGTAAGTGAAACTCATTTAATTGTGGGCGAGAAACATAAGGCAAAATTTGAAAAATCATCAATCGAAGTATGTCCAATAAATTCAGAAATTTTTGAAACTAAGAAAGAAAATATTTTTGAACATGTTATGTATTTGGATGCTGAACCTTCTATTTATTCATTTTTGCAGCATAAATTCAAAGAGGTGGGGGAATCAAAGACTTCATCATCTAAAAGGAAACGCCTCAAATTGGAACTTGAACCTGATCCACATCTGAAGAGGAAAATTAGAAAAGATGTGTTAATGTTGTTGGATCTTGGCGTTACTTAACCATCTCACCCCCATGTCTGGCTGAAGACTTAAAACTTAGCGCTTCTTGGGAGGCAACCCATGTTTTATTTTATGCATTTAGTTTTGATTTATCTTTTAGTTTGTTTTATTTTAATTTTTATTTTATTTGGTAGGATTGCACAAATTTTGAAAGTCGCCGGGCGGAGCTGTTTTGAACACCTTCATTGATGGCTGTTTTTGAGCAGCATGAAGTCAGAATCTGGAAAAGTGATTCAAAGAGAAGTTGTAGACAATTGTCTTAGCTTTCCAGAAAAAAAAAATTCAGCCCATTTCGACATCTACAGCTCCAGATATCGCCAAAATACTAAACGCTGCGCGTGCAGAAATTTAAAGACGAATCAGGGGAGATATTCTAAACTTTTTGCATTCTTTTTGTTTTTCTTTTTCTTTCCCATTGAGGACAATGTGATATTTAAGTTTGGGGGGAAGGTTTACAAATTTATTTTTATTTTTATTATTTTAGAAAAGAAAAAACAAAATTTTAGAAAAGAAATTCAATTAGGCTCACCATTACACATTTTGAGTTCTTTATTGTGATAAGCATTGAAACAATTTTTTTGGGATAAACAATTTTTTTTTTATAAAGCAATATTAAGCATACTTATTTACTTTAGGATTATTGAGTTCCAAAATTCCTTACAAAATTGTGTGGGTCATGCTATTATACATAAAAGACAAATGTGATGTTTTTTCTCGTGATTATTCCCTTTGATCTAGTCCTAAACAGGGTTTAAGTAAATAGAGTAATAATGAAAAGAAAAAAAAAATTATGAATAAAGTCCATCTACTCCAATGTTTTGAGTTGCTTAGTAACTAGGGGTATTCATCACAAATGTTTACTTTTACGTAAAACAGCAACTTGAAATAAGAGTATGCAAAGCACTTTAAGTTTGTGACTTGTTGAGTAACCGGGTGAATTCATCACAAATGTTTTGCATTCGCGTCAAAAGGCAAGTGACAACTTAAAGAAGAGACGGGGGAAAAAAAAAAAAAAAAAAAACCTCTAGTTTGCTACTCGGTTTGTAGTAGAGAGAAGGGATAATCACAGATTGAGTTGTTGCATAATATAATTACATTAATTGCATGACAAATGCGATTGGATTGGGCGTTATGAATAAATAATTGCACTGGAGAAAGTGGGTATGCTTAGTTTTACTTTATTTGCAATTGTTTATATTTTTAATTGTAATTTTGATGCTTGCATGATAAGATTTCTTGGTGTGATGGGTTGAGCCTGCTATTATTATTCCCTTGTTTATGATTCTACTTTTTGCTCGAGGACAAGCAAAATCTTAAGTTTGGGGGTATTTGATGTGTCGAATTTATATACAAATAGTTGTACTCATTTACCTATTAAAATGGCTTGTTTTCGCTGATATTGTCTATAATTCATCATATTTCTATATGATTTCATTTAATTAATTATTTTTGTAGAAATAATATTTTTGATGCAAAATGTAAAGAATTGTGGAAAAAATCAACAAACAAAGTAAAATAATTGATTTATCGATTTTATTGTTTTGTTGAGTTAAAAATGCGACAAATAATTTTAAAAGAATTTTTTATAAGTTAATATGATTGGTAGTTAGTTTAATTAATTTTAAACTAATTAATTTTATTTTATTTAAAAATTTTAATTTCTGGTATTATTTTGTACTCTTGCAAATATCAACATCAATGTTGATTTTCAACTTTTTTGGTGTAGGATGAGGCGGGTCCGTCTTCTTCTCCGGCAAATCAAATGGGCCCGTCGCTTCCTCCAAATCAACCTAACCTTTATTCTCCATCTAGTCAGCCGGGCCCATCTTCTTCATCGTCGGTGGTTCCCAACCTGATAGACCCAAAGCTTTTGACTTTACAAGGGCAGCATCGCTCTAAAGCTGTTTAGAAAGAATATTCATCGAAGTGTAGCTTTCGGGGGCACGGAATGTTAGAGATGCATCCCCGTATACATGAGATATTACAGCAATGTGGGTTATACGCATCGGGTTGATGAGCTCCATTAAGGCCGACCGACCTTTATTAACTGCCCTTCTCGAGAGATGGCGTCCCGAGACCCATAGTTTTCACTTACCGGTTGGCGAGATGACTATGACACTGCAAGATGTCGCAGTAATAATAGGTCGACCCATAGTTTTCACTTGCCGGTCGACCGATAGTTTTCATAAACCATGTCCATGTATAAACACTCTCTCCGTCAACTATTGCAAAGGAAAATGGAAAGAGACAATCATTAGCATCCGGTGCTACGGCTATTAACAAACAACCCTTATATTTTCCATACAAGTGTGTCCCATCAACACTTATAACAGGTCTGCATGACTTGAACCCTTCGATTGAAGCACCAAATGCTCAAAACACTCCCTAGCCCAGATTCATACTTGTCCCAATGGACAACAGTTCCTAGATTTGCTGCTTGTATTGCTGATAGAAGTAAAGGCAATTTAGTATACGCGCCTTCAAATGATCTGTACAACTTCTCAATAAATTTTTGTTTTGCAATCCAAGCCTTCCTATAAGATATCTGATAATTCAATTGTAGTTTGACTATCTCAATAATGGCCCGCGGTGTATGTCATGCCTCGCTTCCCAAAAATACAGAATGCAAGCACATGACGTTGGCCCAGCAAATGACTTGCGTCATTCATAAGCTGTTATCGATTCAACTCAATAATATAAACAAGAAAGTAATACAACACATGCATTAAAGGAATAATCACATGAATAAGAATACTTGAAATTTGAGCATGAACTAACCAAATATAATAATAATCCAACACTAGAACGACAATAACAATATTCGGGTCAAAAGCCTACAATACAAAGAAATAATAGTGTTCAATTATTCAAATCTTCATAACAAAACAACAATCAATTAAGCGGAGATGCAATCCATTCTTCACCATTGTAGTTCTCCGAATCTATCAGGCAATTCTCCTTGATTACCTGTAAGTTGTTCATCTAAAAAGAGAGAATAATATGCCCTTAGAGCAAGTCGTGGACAGCAAGTAGAGAAAGTAATGAAACAATGACATTTACGGTATAACAATGAATTCAATAAACAATAGAATTGATGGCAATGAATAATGACAAAATGATAACGATGCAATGTGCAATTATAATGATAAATAACAATAACAATAAACGATATCAATAATCGATAACACTGTTCAATAATGATGACAATATGCAATGACGATGTGATGACAATCTTAAGTCTATTATTCATTTTAATCATAACTAATGTAGCACTTCATGCATCCCATGTATTTACCACATGGTTGCTACATGCAAACAAGTTACGTTTAGACTTAGTGGTGGATTTTATAGTTTATGTACTCGGCAACGATAATCAATATTCAATAGTTGCAATTCAATAATTACTGTACAATAAGATAATTGGCCCCGTTACACTACACGATAGATTGGGTTACTACTGTAAGCCACAATCCATCGATAAAACAATAGCCGTTAACAATATTTAGGAAAACATGGTCCCCTCATCCGAGTACAGTTCCTACATTGTCCACTACTTAAGTCACCCTTAAACCCCGGCTTGTTAACAATTCTTTATTCAATCACTATGCAATGGTTGTTGACAACATTAATCACAACAAATACGTCTATGTGAACATGATATTAAGATGTATAATTTCCATACTCTTACTAATCACATTCAACTAATACATCAATATCAATCATGTGAACAATCAATACTAGCATACAATCTACAATAGTTGTGTAATGTCATGACATGAATTACAATAACAATTCCTATTCATATATTCAATAATTAACTACATGAATGCATGCAAGATCTCTATAAATTGGAGGCAAAAAACGGCACGAAGTCAAGACTACTACTTAGATTCGTTCGTATAAATCCGTAGTATCCTAACGATAGATAACAATAGCACATATACGATAATCAATATAGATCTACTTGCGGGATTCAATAAACAATCTCGAATATGATACAATACAATTTGAGGGTGAGATGACTTGCCTTTAGAACGATGTTAGATTAATCTGAATACGTGAAGAATAACGGGATCAGAATTCCGACGACACGGTGACGAGCAAATGATCACGATGATCACGACCGGGCACGAATCTCAATGACGATTGGTGATCAAGGGTGATCAGAAGGCCAAGATTGCGAGCAATGATCAAGGTGAGATCTTCAATATCGGGTCAATCGGATTGCCCAGATTCGATGATCAAGAATCAACATAAAACATCAAGTCAGATCCCCAACTTCTTCCAAAATAGCAAAACACCAAAACTCCAACTCTTCTCTTCCTCTTAACTGCGAGAGAAAGGGTTGGCGGGAAAGGAAACGACGACTGCGGTCGGAGAGCGACGACAGTGGCAAGAGCAAAGGTGGCGACGACGGGATGGTTGTGGTTGGCGATGGCTGGATGGCGACGAAGTTTGGCACTCTATTTCGGAATGGAAACAAAGTAAGGTGGGACTTGATGAAGGGCTCGATGGGTCTCGATGGGTTCTTAGAGGTTGGTGGTGAGCTTTGTTGGTGCTCGGGAGGAGTAGTGGCGATGAGGTGAAGAGGATGAGATGACGATGGGGTTTCGGGAGGATGACGACGGAGGCAAAGGCGAGGGGACTCCGAGGAGGGGGAGATGGGATGATCGGGAGTAGAGCATCAATGGCGTCAACGGTGGAGCTTGGGGATGAATGAAGGAAGGCGATGACAATGGTGGAGCGGTGGCGAAGCGCTGAAGGGGAGTGAGGTGGAGCAGGCGATGGGTGGGTTTCGGTTGAGGCAGAAGACGAATGGGTTGTGGTGGTGGTCAGCAATGGTGGAGAGAGCAAGGACAGGGGCAACGGGGGCTCGGAGCTTTGAGGGAAAGGTGGAGAGCTCGGGTCGAGGGCGGCTCGACGAAGGAGAGGGGCGAGGAGGAGGAAGACGATGAGAGAAGGGGGGTTCTCTGTTTCGCTCTGAAACAGAGAAAAAGGGGAGATTGAGGAGAGAAAGGGAGGCATTGAGAGAGTGGGAGAGAGAGAACGGGATGGGGTTTATAAATAGATATTAATATAAAATAATAAATATAATATAATAATGGGTAGTTATGAGAGAGTGGGGGGTTATGGGGTTACGGGATGTGAAGAGTGAGAGAATGGGAGGGGTTTTGTTGATATGATCACACGCAGATAGGAGGGAAATTGGGTTTGGATTAATTTGGGTTTTATATTTGGGCTTCACAAATAAAATAATAATTTTAGAAAGAATACAAAATTAGGCTTCAAAATTAAATAATTATACAATACAAGATCAATCAAAATCAATGGGCTTTACAAAAAATAATAATACTAATAATAATATGATAAGAATAATAATACATGACAAAATTTGATTCAACATATTCATGGAAATAATTCAATAATAATAATAATAATAATAATAATAATAATAATAATAATAATAATAATAATAATTATTATTATTATTATTATTATTATTATTATTATTATTATTATTATTATTATTATTATTATTATTATTATTATTATTATTATTATTATTATTATTATTATTATTATTATTATTATTATTATTATACAACAAGATAAGGATTGACTTATCAACTTTATATTAAAATAATCCAAACGGGAAAAATATATAATCGGTCAATTATAAAATGGAAAGTGAAGTTTAAATACACTATTATTTGAAATAACAAAGCCTTTTAGAAAAGATTTTAAATAGAAAGAAAAAGAATTTAACAAACAATAATCAAAGTACATAAAATATTTAGGAAATACGTATTTACGGGAACATCGGTTACAGTGTAATTCCTATCTGAGCTTTCACAACATTCATAATCAAATTGCATACAAGTTTATCGTCAATTTTGCAGCGGTCTTGGTTCAATGCGGGATTCACACATGTATGCGGCCCTACTAGTTTTTTAACCACAAAATTTGTCCGACCCTTCAGAACGATTGCACGTAATCTCCACGGACAACCACCCTCACTTACAACCGGTGGGATTTGCACCATCTCCTCAAGTGAATGTTTTTTCAGAGCCAATTTACATTTTACAGCAAAGATGGTCGGTGAAGATTTTATTGTGATAAATTCCCGATATTTGTTGATGGAGTATACCTTTACCGCATGTTGAATCAATTCTTTACTTTGAAACACTTGCCCAATGTAGAACTCATCTACGGTGGATGAACCAGAAGACTCTTGTGGACCATGATTTACTCTTGCATTTTGTGTCATTTTCTTGGTAACATGAACATTGACATTATTGAAGCCATCACTAAGGTTCACATTGACATCATTACTCTCATTTATATTAATATTTACATATTCATCTTCTTCTTCCTTGTCTTCATTTTGTAATCCCTTTTCAAGTTCATCGTCTGTTTCTTCATCTTCTTCATCATCATCGACTAAATCATCATTAACGGTAGCATTTTCAAATATCCCGAACGTGGTATTCGGAACGTAATCATTAACCAAACTTGGTTGACATGGCAATTCAAATTCAGTAGGATCTGAGCTTGCAGTATTTGTAAACGTGTCTTATTGTGAGGACGGTGAGATTGCATGGAATGTTTGAACTGGATTGGAAATGATCTTATGTATCGGCACTTCACGTGCGGAGCTTGAACCAAGGTTAGCATATGGTTGGGGATTAATAATTTTGGTTTGCTGAATATATAGCTCTAATGCAGACCAACTAAAATTCGGATCAAGTGTTCTACCAATCATGGACGTCAGACCGTTGTCGTTTCCTACGGGAACAATCATAAAATATTGACCATTACCTTTTTCCGCTGCATAACGTGCTAAAATTTTAAAATTCCATCGTTCTCTATCCCAATTAGTAACCTCATAAACCTTCTCAACAAGTTCTTCCATTGTAATTGTATGGGGTGCCCAAATTATTTCGGGGTCAACGGCACTATAACAACAACCTATTTTTGGGTCACGAATAATTTCACTACCAAAATAAAGCCAAATATGAATATCGTAATCCATACCTATACATATTTAAAAATAAAAAAAAATTATTATCTACTAAACAAAATATATGCGATAAAATGATATACAAATCATACCTTGAAATTAATGATCAGAGAAGTTGAGCAATTTTGAACTTCGAGAAGACGACATAGTGATGTTGGAATAATTTTTGGCTTACTTTACGGGCCGGATTCCGGCGGCCTCCGGCCACCGGCGGTGCCGAATAATGATTGGATTGCGATCCACTCGCCGAGTACTATTCCATGATGTACTCATTTTCCAAAAACGAATTCCATATGAATGATTAATGTTGGTCCAAAGTTGGGTACTCGAAATGTACTAACTTGGAAATTTGGAGAAAATGGATAGTCCCATATCGGAAATGGGGAAAGTTTTTTCTAGTATATATACTAAAAAAATGGACTTAAGGGCGTGGCCGGGGGGTTACCACTAATGTGTAGTGGAGAAAGGACTTAGCCAAAATGACAAACACACATGCGCGCGCCCGGCCCCGGTTTCGGCTTGGTTTGGCTTAGCTCTGGCCTATATTTTTTTTGCCCCAGTCAAATTTTTTTCTCCCAGTATACTGTACTGTTGAGGCTTTTCAAATTCAGTAACTGGTACCGTTACTCTGTAACAGCAGAGTAATGGTTTATCAGTTATGTTTTTGAACCAGAGTATACAGAGTAATGGACCCTCCCATCAGTTGCTCCACTTCTTCTATAAGACTAGGAAATTCTGTCTGCCAGAACAGATAGTTTTTGTAATCTAAATCTCCTTCTTCTTCTTCTTCCTCTAGTTCAAAACCTGAGAGTACAACACAGCAACAGGTTCACTGAGATCTCTGAAGTTAGGGTGCTGCTCTTCAGGAAAAGGTAATACTATTGTATCTTAGGAGGCAATTCGCCAGCCACAGTCACACTACGGGGCGAATTTTGCTTTAAAGACAGAGATATTAAATCTCGACTTTGTATTGTACTGTATGGTTTGTTCTTTAATTTCCTGTATTTGTAATTCTTCACAAATATTGTTAGTATTTTCTGTTTTATGAAATTCAAGTTCTAACAATCTTAAAGCAAAATTTTTCTTGTATTCCAACAGTTTTGTGAAGAATTTTTACAGGTACTGTTATCATTTCAAAAAAACACAACTAACAGTTATATTTCAACTGTTTCAGAAAATGGAAAACAGACAAAATGAAAGTGTCAATGGGCTTATTAGTTCCGAAACACCAGTGACGCAAAATGTGACTGCATAATCGGTTGTGGCACATTCGGTCGTTCTGCCCACACATATAGCTGTGGAAGAAAAACTAGAGAAGTTCAATGGAACTGGATTCATGAAGTGGCAAGGGAAGATGCAGTTTTACCTGATCACCTTGAAGCTGGACAGGTTTCTCACTAAATCTGCCCCTATGCTGGCACCAATGGATGCACACTCCGTTGCTGCGGTTGATGCATGGACTCAGAGTGATTATCTCTGCAGAAACTACATCCTGAATGGCTTGGTAGACCCGCTGTACAACGTCTACTGCGTCTTCAAGATGTCCAAACTCCTGTGGGGGTCTTTGGAGAAGAAGTACAAAACAGAAGACGTCGGGTCCAAAAAGTTTGTAGTCGGCAAATTCCTGGACCACAAGATGGTTGACTCCAAGACAGTTGTGAGTCAAATTCAGAAACTGCAGGTGATAATGCACGATATCGCTGCAGAGAACATGACGCTGTGTGAACCATTCTAGGTTGCAGTGTTCATCGAGAAGCTTCCACCTGGATGGAAGGACTTCAAAAACTACCTCAAACACAAGCGAAAGGAGATATCTCTTGAAGACCTCATTGTCAGGTTGCGTATCGAAGAGGAGAATCGCAAGGCTGATAGGTCCTATGGAAATAGTCCATAGAAAAGGTAAACATGATGGAGCATGAACAAAAAGGCAAAAAAAGAAAGTTCTTGCCACAGGCCTCGAACAAAAAAACCGGCAGCAAAGAGGTTTGCTGGAAAATGCCACAAGTGTGGTAAGCAGGGCCACAGAATTTCTGAATGCCACAGCAAGGACAACAACCGTGCTATAACTGGACAAGCAAAAGGGACTGAAAGATCCCATGCACACATAGCTGAGAACTTGTCCACCAGTCTCTCTGACCTGGACCTCTGTGCTATTGTATCAGAGGTGAATCTGGTAGGGAGCAATCCTCGAGAGTGGTGGTACGACACTGGGGCCACCAAGCATATCTGCTCGGATTAGGAGATGTTCACTTCATAACAGAAGTGCAACAAGGATGAACAGCTGTTCATGGGTAATTCTTCCACCTCCAAAATTGCAGGAACAGGGAATATAATGCTGAAGATGGCTTCAGGCAAGGAACTAACACTCATAAATGTGTTGCATGTTCCAAATATTAGAAAGAACTTGGTATCAGGATCTTTGCTAAGCAAGAATGGATTAAAGGTTGTTCTTGCTTCTTATAATTTTATATTGTCTAAGAATGAGGTGTACTTGGGTAAAGAATATTTAAAGGATGGACTGTTCAAATTTAATGTAATGACAGTTATCCTTAAAACTATTGTTCCTGTTGTTCCCAAAGTTAATGAAACTACTCATGTTGCATATGTCGTTGAGTCTTCTTCTGTTTGGCATGAAAGACTAGGCCATGTTAATTTTAATTCTATGCTTAGATTAATTAACATGAATTTGCTACCAAAATTTAAGGTAGGCGGAAAATGTGAAGTTTGCACAGAGGCCAAACTCACTAAAACTCCATCACATTCTGTAGAAAGAAACACAGAAACTAGAGATCTAATTCACACAGATCTGTGTGATTTAAAATACGTGCAAACCAGAGGTGATAAAAAGTACTTTGTGACATTTATAGATGATTGCACAAAATTCTGTTATGTATACTTGTTACATAGCAAAAATGAGGCATTGGATAAATTCAAGGAATATAAGTTTGAGGTTGAAAATCAACTTGGCAAAATGATTAAAATCGTCAGGAGTGATAGATGAAGGGAATATGATGCACCATTTAATATGTTCTGCTCTGAACATGGAATAGTTCATCAGACAACTGCTCCTTACTCACCTGAACGCAAGAACCGAACTCTAAAGGAGATGATGAATGCCTTGTTGTTGAATTTTGGGTTATCCTAAAATATGTGGGGGGAAGCATTGCTGACTGCCAACTATATTCTCAATAAAATACCTCACAAGAAAACTTGCAAGACACCATACGAACCGTGGAAAGGAAATGTACCTTCGTATAAATACCTCAAAGTGTGGCGGTGTCTAGCAAAAGTGACAGTACCTAATCCAAAACAAGTCACAATAGGACCTAAGACCATTGATTGCGTATTCATAGGATGTGCACACAACAGTAGTTCATATCGGTTCTTGGTATATAAATCGGATATACCGGACATCCATGTGAATACAATAATGGAATCAAGAAATGCTTCCTTCTTTGAACATGTGTTTTCGTGCAAGGATGCTACGTATCCCAAACAAACACGTGAGCAAGGGAATGCAAGCACTTCGGTTGATGAACCAGGACATGATGATGATGAACCTAGACGAAGCAAATGAGCTAGAACATCAAAATTATTTGGTCCTGACTTTATAACGGCCTTTCTGTTAGAGAATGAGCCCAGAATATTCAAGAAAGTTATGTCTACGCCGGATGCTCCTATGTGGAAGGAAGTAATCAAAAGTGAAATTGACTCCATCATGCAAAATCATACATAGGAGTTGGTCGATTTGCTTTCTGGATGTAAAGCTCTAGGAAGCAAATGGATTTTCAAAAAGAAATTGAAACCAGATGGTCCAACAGAGAAACATAAGGCGAGACTTGTGGTACAAGGATTTAGGCAAAGGAAGGCCTAGATTTCTTTGATACTTATTCACCGGTCACAAGAATAACTTTTATAAGAATGCTGATAGCTATTGCAGTTCTACGTAACCTCGAAATACATTAAATGGATGTAAAATCGCCTTTCTAAATGGAGATTTAGAAAAGAAAATATACATGAAACAACCTGAGGGTTACGTAGTTCCTGGACAAGAAAACAAAGTGTACAGGCTTGTAAAATCATTGTACGGACTGAAATAAGCTCCAAAGCAGTGACACGCAAAATTTGACAATGTTATGATGTCAAATGGTTTCAAAATAAATGAATGTGATAAGTATATCTACATCAAAGATACTCCAAATGGATATATGCTGGTATGTCTGTATACAGATGACATGCTCATTAATGGTAGCAATAATGACATTATCAAACAAATAAAGAACATGCTTAGTGGTAAGTTTGATATGAAAGATTTAGGAGTTGCAGATTTCATACTAGGAATCAAAGTATCCAGGATGTCTGAGGGAATTACTTTTCCTTGTGTACTTGAAAGATTCAAGAATTACTCTAATGGGATTGCCAAAAGTCCAGTGGATCCCAGTCTTCACTTGTTTAAAAACACAGGTGAAAGCATATCACAATTGGAATATGTACGTGTAATTGGTAGTCTGATGTACTTAACAAATTGTACAAGACCAGACTTGGCCCATTCAGGAAATGTACTGAGTCGTTACACAAGTAATCCAGAACGAAGTCGCTGGAAAGGAATAACTAGAGTATTGAACTACTTGCGGCATACTCAGAGTTATGCGCTGCATTATACCAGATACCCAACAATACTAGAAGGCTACAGTGATGCCAACTGGATATCAGACTCCAAGAACTCAAAATCCACAAGTGGATATGTCGTCACACTTGGTGGTGCAGCTATGTCATGGAAATCCTCTAAACAAACGTTATTGGCCAGATCCACCATGGAATCTGAGTTTATGGTTTCAGATAAGGCGGCAGAGGAAGCAGAATGGCTTCGAAACTTTTTAGAGGATATTCCTATGTGGAAAAAATCAGTGCCTACTTTATGTGTACACTGTGATAGCTAATCGGCTATAGTATGGGTACTGAGTGGTATGTATAATGGTAAGTCTCGTCATATCAAAAGGCAACACAAAACCATTAGACAACTGCTCTCAAATGGAGTAATCTCTATAGAGTATATAAAATCAGCCGACAACCTAGCAGATCCATTTACTAAAAGTTTGTCGCGAGAGCAAGTTGTACGATCATCAAGAGGAATGGGTTTAAAGCCTATGACGAAAGAGGATACTTGATGGAAACCCTACCTACGAATTGGAGATTCCAAGATCTAGGTTCAAGGGGAAAACCAAATCTTGTTGATTCGACGTGAGCACTGAGAGATTAAAATCTCGTACCCACTCTTAGGATGATAAAACAGTGCTGTCTGCAAGGTGTAAGGATAAGATTGGCTTTTAATGATTTCCATAGTTTTGAAATAAAAGTGGGGTATGGCAGGATACTCTTTATGGGCAATCACCTTATGAGTGTGAAATAGGACCGTTTCTAGGAGAATGAAGAGATGCTACATTCTCCAAGTTCACTCACGATTAACCAGGGTTGTTCACGGCCAAAATGAACACAACAAGAGAACCTAGTTCTGTGAGGAGATGAAACTGTGTGATAGTTATTGTCTAGGTTCACATCAAAGCCCGGGTAGTTCAAGATATCATGTTCACTACCTGGTCGAGTGAATCCGATGGCTACTTACTAAGGGTGGTTCAAAGTTGAAAAATTACTACTATTCCTGATGCAGTGATTTTCCGATTGTACTCTCAGAGTTTTTTGATTGTTGGAATAATTTTTGGCTTACTTTCCGGACCGGATTCCGGCAGCCTCCGACCACCGGCAGTGCCGAATAATGATTAGATTGCGATCCTCTCGTCGAGTACTATTCCGTGATGTACTCATTTGCCAAAAACAAATTCCGTATGAATGAGAAATGTTGGTCCAAAGTTGGGTACTGGAAATGTACTAACTTGGAAATTTGGAGAAAATGGATAGTTCCATATCGGAAATGGGGAAAGTTTTTTCTAGTATATATACTTAAAAAAATGGACTAAAGGGCGTGGCCCGGGGGTTACCACTAACGTGTAGTAGAGAGAGGACTTAGCCAAAATGACAAACACATGCTCGTGCGTGCTCGGCCCGGCCTGGCTCCGACCCCGGCCTCGACTTGGTTTGGTTTGGTTTGGTTTGGTCTAGTCTGGCTTGGTTTGGCTTGACTCTGGCCTATATTTTTTTTTGCCCCAGTCAAATCTCCCCCCCCCCCCCAGTATACTGTATTGTTAAGGCTTTTCAAATTCAGTAACTGGTACCATTACTCTGTAACAGCAGAGTAATGACTCATCAGTTATGTCTTTGAACCATTACTCTGCTGTTACAGAGTAATGGACCCTCCCATCAGTTGCTCCACTTCTCTTATAAGACCAGGAAATTCTGTCTGCTAGAACAGACAGTTTTTGTAATCCGAATCTCCTTCTTCTTCTTCTTCCTCTGGTTCAAAATCTGAAAGTGCAACAGAGCAACAGGTTCGCTGAGATCTCTGAAGTTAGGGTGGAGCTCTTCAGGGAAAGGTAATACAGTTGTATCCTGGGAGGAAATTCGCAAGCCACCGTCACACTACGGAGCGAATTTTGCTTTAAGGATAGAGATATTAAATCTCGACTCTGTATTGTACTGTATGGTTTGTTCTTTCATTTCCTGTATTTGTAATTTTTCACAAATATTGTTAGTATTTTCTGTTTTATGAAATTCATGTTCTAACAAGTGAATGAGTTGATAACAAATTCGCTATGTAAATCCCCAAACAAAGATAATTTGGAAGATGGATTTAGGGTTTTCAGAGTGGGAGGAGATATGAATGTGAGAGAAGAAGAAGATGAATGTGAGAGAAGAAGAAGATCCTTTAAGATTTTGTAGAATTTTTTTAAGTAAGATCTACAATTAGGATGCTAGGGATTTGGAGTTGGGTTTCGAAACTGGGGGAGAAATAGAAGAGAGAGAGACACTATAAAAATAATGAGACAGCGTCAGGGATTGCGATTTAATAGGATCCCAAACGACATTGCACGCTAACCCCGTTAGCGCGCCTCGTATAAAGAAGGGTGCTAACGGGGTTAGCGTGTCTATACTTGGGTTTTTTTTGCCTACACCTCTACCTGAGGAGGAGTGTCCCTACTATCCACCTAACGCTAATCCCGTCAGCGCGAGTGGTTTAAATAGGCACGCTTAGCGTGTCTATATTTGGTGAGTTTTTTCGCGCACCACTACTTAAGGGGAAAAATGGTATCCCTGACACACGCTAACTGAGATAGCGCGAATAATATTATTAGGGGCGCTAACTCAGTTAGATATGGGGACTTTTTGGTATTAAATTTTCAAACAGGGATAGTTTGGTACATACTTACAAAAAGATGGATAGTTTGGTAAAAAATTCTAGTTGTGCAACTTGGATAACTCCCATTTAGATAGTTTCCGCTCGATTAACTTACCCTTGTGTGAGCTTTAAAAGAAGAAATGGAAATAAAGTCTCGAGTTATTGCTCTGAGAGTTTATCCAAAGAGATTTCTATTATCATAGATGAGAAAGCTTGGGGGAAGGACAGTCGACGACGATTTCTATTATGATAGATGAGAAAATAACATGTTGGAGAAAAATAATGGTTGTGAAGGAGTATGAAGGAAGATATCGCTAACATTATCATTTATTTTATATATATATATATATATATATATATATATATATATATATATATATATATGATCCAATGCTGATCTCACATAATAATAGGAAACAAATACGAGAATAAGGAATTCTCAATATTCATGAGGTGTATAAGTGTCACAATGGAATGCCTGTACAAAATAAGAGTGGCGATTGGCTCGAACCCGACCCGAGTTTGCCTAGGTCCGACCCGATAATTAGCGGACTTGGCTAATGATTCTTATTTTGGGCCAGGCCCAGATTTAATATTTTAGGCTCGAAAAAAATTCGGGCCAGGTTCGGGCCCAAGTGCTTAGACCCGATAGGCCAGAATCAAATTTTTTTATGTGATGTATATATTTATGTATACATCATGTATATTTATGTATGAGTTTTTTTTAAAAGAGAATATCCATCTAAGTATGTTGATATGAGTGTTAAAGTTTAGGGGTTTTCCTATATGGGTCACTAACAAATATTTTAATTTCATATACCTCACCCATAAATATTTAATTCCATATAAGTACTTTTGGGTGAGTTATATGGAATTAAATTTTGGTAACAAAAGTGGTTTATTTGGGATTGATTTTATATTATAAGTGAGTTATATAGAATTAGGTATTTGTGAATGAGGTATATGAAATTGAAATATTTGTTAGTGACCCAGAAACCTAAAGTTTATAGAAAGATAAATTATACATTGTATATAAAACTAAATGCAAATAGACAAATTAGACGTGAATTACTCAAATGTTTGTAGTATTTTAATTATTTTTATTTTTTTATCGTATATTGATATAGTTTTATTTTATAGGAAACTTTTTTTTTAGGTTAAAGGTGGAATAACGCCACCCTGTTTCATTAATAAGAAATTAATAAAACAACCCCGGCGTACCAGGGGAAATACAAAAGTAAAGTGCAGAAAATAAAACATAACCCCCCAACACTACCCTGGAGGGTGGGTCTAACCACACATACAAAAGTACAATCAAAGGTACAATAGATCAAAACAAAATACAAAATACAAAGTAGAGGTAGCTGCGGACTGTGGATATCCAATTGTATCATGTTTCATGTGAGTATGAAGGGCGCCTACCCCTCAGTCCAGTGTCGGTCCAAACTCGACATCCTCATCATCAAATTTCTCCACCTGGAAGACTCTGGTAATCCTCCCTGTTGCTCCTGCGGCAGCAGCTGTGGCCCAAAAGGAAATAAGATGCATGATATGAGTAAGGTTACCAGAAATACTATTACATGAAGCACGAAAATATAAATTATTTTTGTCTAGCCATAACACCCAGGTAGTTGCCGCAATGGCTATGTACCAAGCATCCTTCATTTCGTGGTGAACCGAGGCAAATTTGGGACCAACCCACAAATCCTCGTATTCGCTGAGGTAGTCACATGTCCCTAAGGTCCGTAATACCTCTACCAAAGTTGCCTTACTCCTTTGGCAGTGAATGAAAAGGTGATTCAGATTCTCCGTATGTATGTTACAGAATCCACAGTTGGTTGCTATCTGGGGTTATCTTTTTGCAAGGTTCTCTCTGGTGAGGATTGCATTATTGAGCACTAACCAGAGAAAGACCCAGACTTTAAGGGGTGTTTTGGCTTTCCATAACACCTGTGCCTAACTGGGTCTACATCCTCGATAGTGAATGCGATGATATAGAGACCTAACAGTGAAAGCTCCTTTGGTCTCTAGTCCCCATCGCATCTGATTTGGGCCTTGAGCACACATCGCCCTGTTCCATGTAATGTGTGTTTGCAGTTCATTCAGTCGCTGATGTAACCCTGGGCTAAGAGGTTCTCGAAAAGACGGTTTCCAATTGCCCCTCTTCCATGTTCGGCCACAGATACATTAGGGTGAGTCGTTTTCTCATACAAATCTGAGAAAGTCTCGTTAAGGGTATGGACACCACACCATTTGTCCCACCAGAATCTGGTGAACCGTCCATTACCAATAGTCGATGTAACTGCTGAGTTGAAAGACCCGCTTGCTTTGGTAATCCCTTTCCAGAAGCGAGAAACTTTAGACCCTACCCGGAAGCCTAAACTTCTCGTACCTTTCCCCTGAAGGTATGGTTGAATGAAGTCCTGCCATCCTTCCCCGCTGTGGTGGAAGACCTTCCACCACCATTTTCCCAGTAGGTCAAGGTTCATATCTCTTAAGTCGATGATGCCTAGCCATCCATGTTCTTCTTCATGCACGCAATACCCCACTTGATCAGGTGGTATCCCCCTTATTCGAGTTCGCCCCTTTCAAGAGAAATCGCTTTCGGATTCGGTCAATCCTTTAGATTACCCATTTAGGCAGCTTAAAAAACGACATATAGTAAATGGGCAGATTAGACAACACCGAGTTGATAAGTACCACTCTGCCCCCGAGGGAAAGTGATTTTCCTTTCCATCCAGACAATCTGTCCTCCACCCTATCTATGATAGGTAGTCAGTCTGTCTTAGTAAGCTTCCCTGGTCTGAGCGGGAGCCCTAAATATTTGATTGGAAACTAATCTGTCATACAGTTTAGTATGGTAGCATGGTCCTGTGCTTCTACATCGGAAAGTGCAATTGGAATCAAAGCACTCTTGTGGAAATTAATCCTGAGACCTGACCAGACTTCAAAACAGTAGAGGGCCCCTTTAAAGCAGACTGTTTCTGACCTGTTTCCGTTACCAAAGAGTAGGGTGTCATCAGCATACTGAAGAATCGTGCATCCTTGGTTAGAGGTGCTGTTAGCCACGGGCTTTATCCAACCTTTTATCCGACAGTTATCTAGCATGCCCCTCAGAACATCCGCTACGATGGTGAATAGAAGAGGTGACAACGGATCCCCCTGCCGGAGTCCCTTCTTGCAAGAAAACGGTAGACCTGGCCGCCCATTAACCGAGATTGCCATTTTACTAGTGTATAAACATTGTTTGATCCACCTAATCCATTTAACCCCGAAGCCTCTCCCTCTGAGAGCTTCCAGCAAGCAATCCCAGTCAACAGAGTCATATGCTTTCTCAAAGTCCAGTTTGAGGAGGAAATTCTTAGAATGGCCCGTATGCCAGTAGTGGATAACTTGTTCTGCGGTGGCCACACAGTCCAGGATACATCTTCCCTTGATGAAACTAGTCTGGATGTTGCTAATTAAACTGTCTATTATGCTTCCCAGGCAGATGGCCAGAACCTTTGTGATGATCCTAACCGAGCAGTTTATGAGGCTAATCGGTCTAAAATCCACCACCGCGTAGACTCCACTCGTTTAGATATCAGGACTACTTCCGCAAAGTTGAACATGCCCAATCTGAGGTTGTTGTGGAAGAATTCATCCATCAATGTCGTAATGTCCCCTTTTATTTCTTCCCAAAAAACATGGAAAAACATCATTGGGAAGCCGTCTGGTCCAGGCGACTTGTCTGCTCCCATTTGAGTGATGGCCTTTTCCACTTCTGTTTCCGAAAAAGGTGCTTCCAATGTGGATAGTGAATGAGCTGACTCGTTTTGGCAGCCCTGCCAGAAATTATCCCTAAGTGAGATCCTGAAGTCATTCTTTTTCCCAAAGAAGCCCTTGTAGTAATCGTGAAAGATTTTGGAAATCACATTTTCATCCTGGGACATTCCTGTTTCTGTTTGTATTGACAGGACTAGGTTGGATCTACGTCTTGCACTTGCCACTCGGTGGAAGGAGGCTGTATTCGCGTCTCCCTCTTCGAGCCACGAAATCCTCAACCTTTGTTGTCATTTGATCTCATCCAGCTTATAAAGATTGGCAATATTTCCTCGGAGCTCTAGTAGCCTGTTTCTTTGATCTTGTGACAGGACTCTTGTTTCTTCCAATCTCTCTAGCTCATCAATTCCTTCCAAAAAAGGAATCTTTTGTACGCCAGATAGTCGAGAATCTAGATCGATTCCATCTATGCAGCCTCTTTCGCAATCTGCGGACTTTTTCACACCATCGGGTCGCAGCGTCCGATCCAGTAGTTGGGAGCACCTAGTTTTCCATCACCATGTGGTGAAATCCCAAGATTTCTAGCCACGCCTTTTCAAATCTGAACTTCCTTGGTCTTTGAAATCCTTGTACCCCAGCATCAAGTAGAACCGGGGTATGATCCGACGTACGTCTAGGAATGGATTTAGCGGTTGCCAATGGGAATTCAGCCTCCCAATCTATCGATACTAGTATCCTGTCAAATTTGTCCATAATCGGGGATGCTTGCATGTTTGACCAGGTAAATAGTCTGTCATTGATTGGGATATCGATCAGTTCTAGCTCCGTGATCACCCTATTGAAGTCTTCTCTGTGTCTGTCGTTCGAACCTCCTTTCCTGTGCTCGAAAGCAAATCTAGTAATATTCAAATCTCCCCCAATGATCCAAGTTCCCGATCATCGTCGTTGAATATCGATAAGCTCTTGCCAAAAAATGTCTCAGTCTGTAGCCACGTTCGGCCCATAAACGACAGTGATCGTATGCACCCAATTGTCAGACCGTCGCTTCAGTCGGATAGTCAGTGAGAACATTCCACTGTATTCCTCGAAACAAGTGAAAATATTCAGGTTGAACCCATTAGCAATCCCCCCCGAAGCTCCTGAGGATGGCCGTAGTACCCATTCCTTGATTCTGTTGCCCCCTACTCTTTTGAGTTTAAACCCGTGCGCGAGCTTGGTCTCCTGTAACTCTACCACCTCCGCCTTGGAGTTCATAATGACGTCCCTAACCATATCTCTCTTCCCCCTACCCTCCAACCCCCTAATGTTCCAGAATAGTGTATTCATTGGGGAACCGTTTGTAGGTTGATCGTGGGTGTGGGACAGGTGTCTTCCTCGAAGACCTCCGTCAACCCAGCGCAGGATCCCAGGTCTTTCTGATTGCTAGCTGTAGCCCGTTCAGTTTCCCAACCCCTAATTTTATTGAGCAGTAAAGCATTACGTTCTATGTCACACACCTCTAAGCCACAGGTTTGAGCTAGGATAAAAACATCAGAATCTAACATGAAATTTAATATAGAAGCTAAAAAACTTCTCGTACCTCCGTCATCGAACTTTGTAGCTTTGGCTGCCGCAGCTACCTCCAGATAGTCATCCAGGGACTCCACATGAGCCCTCTTAGACGTCCGCTGTACCCTGAATCCAACTGCCCTGCTTGACGTTCCAGAACTATAGCCAGACGCTGATTCTGGAATGGTGGATAAGACCATCTCTGGTGAGATGTCTCTCTGTGTATCCACAACAAATTCATGATCCTCTGACTCCTCATCCGTAAATGAGAACTCTTCGTCTAAATTTAAGCGTCCTTCCATGTCCTCATCGCTAACTGTGTATTCAGTAATTGCAACCTGGGACCCTTGTGTTGGCCCACTCCCCAAAGATGAAACAAGAGTTGATATTTGGACACACTCACTATAGCCCACTAAATCACCATTTGAGCCCCTAACTCTTACTCCGCCTGGATTGGGCCCCTCTTTGGGCCCAAGGATAATCTTCTCTTCTATAAGAGGTGGAGCCGACCTCTTTGTTTCTTCTAACCTGGCCCCATTCACAATGGGCCTTGTTTGTTTTGCTTATGAGCTCGGAAGTAGTGCTGTGATTGGAGCATGATAGGTTAAGTTGTGGCTCAGAGTCGTTGGCTTCAGTCCTCTGAGGCAATTGCCAGGTGTCTCGAAGTGAGTGGTGGCCCCTGCAGTTACTACTTTGGGAGTCGTAATCGAGGCCTGGGGACTCGATATCGATGTGGCTGTTGTTACAAACGAAGAGTCTTCGTTTCCCTCAGCTCTGTACACCTCCATTTCTTTTACTGGGCTCTTTCCACTCTGAGCCTTCTCCTTTCCCATTGTACCTCCCTCCAACCTCTCTTTGCACCCATTTGGGTTTGAGACTCTGTCTTCACTCCCTCCTATGCCCTTCTTTATTCCCAAACTGTAAGCCTCCGAGCTTTTCCCTCGTCCCAAGGTCACCTGCTCTTGCTCCTTTGCTGAACGACTTTGCATGTCATTTTGCATGTCGACAAGCAAGGTGCTTTTGCCCTTTTCAGCTCTTGTACAGCCTATCTCCCCTCTATGCTCCTCTCACCTGACCTCCCCACCAACTCCACCAACTTCGATGCGTAGGCTTCCATTTTTGGATTTCTTTTGACCTTCTTTTTGGTGGGTCACCTCTGTGACTACCAAACTTCCCAAATCTGGAAGTGATTGTAAATTTGAATTCCGAACATCTGGGCCGTTGGATCTGTTGGTCGAAACTCGTTCTCGACCAACTTTGATCAGAGATTCCTTCCTTGGTACTGATCCCTCCGCCACCTGATCCAAGCGCCGCTCCTTTCCTCTCTCCTCCTTGATGACCTCCCTATGCGCTCGCTCGACCTCGTGAGCCCCATCGATGGTCAAGTCCCCATTTGGGGAAACTACTTGTACATACGAGCGGCCGTCTCTGAAAGCTGTGGGGGGAGTGGGGGACGTGATGGCCGACCTCTCTGACTCTGATTCTGCTCGCTTGTCGAGCACGAATCGAATGAGGTATGATTCATCGAAGGAATAGACTGTGGCGAAGCGTGGCATCAACGAGATGTTAGCGCTCTTGATAAGAATCCTTGCTGATACTATTTCGGAGCGACGATCAGTCTTCTCGTCGATCTCTTCAATTGAGCCGAAGTCGGCAACTATCTCTTACAGCGTCTCCCTTTTCCAAAAATGTAGTGGCACATTATGTATCCATATCCAGAATAATTCACCTTGGGGGAGCTCTGTTCCGAAGCTTGGTGACCATGCAAAGAACTCCATTTTGAAGTGGCTGAAGTCCACCACCCCCATACCTGTGACCTCTCCCACCTTCTCCGTCGACGGGAAGGATACCAAGAATTGAAGGTGACACATTTTCTTTGCGATCCAACCTCTGTGTGCCTTCATCGGCCATCTGGCGTTTAGCGCTTGGAGTAGGTGGATCTCGGAGGGCCTCCCTGACCTCACTCTGGCCACAACGCACCACTGTCGTAGCCACTTCTCCTCATTCTTGATGATATCCAGACTCTTTGCGAGTCTGATTAGGGTAGGGTTGTCAGGCTTACGGGGCGTTCCTCATCATTGTGGGTTTCGATGATATTGGTGCAAACATATGAAAGATGACCCCACTTCATACACTTGAGGCATCACACCTCCTTGGTGCACTCTTTATGGTAACGGCCCAGTTCGCCGCAATTGAAGCAAGGTATTGGTTTTCGCTTTCCTTTTCGTTGCTTTTTTATGATGTCGAATTGAGGTGGGGGAGTGACACTCTGTCTTTTTTTTGTTTTGTTGGTGACTTCGACCCATTGTTCCCCTTCTGCAATCGAGTCTAACTCCACGGTACTCTCGTTTGGTGTGACCCCATCTTGGGCCCTCACCACGGAGGACTTGAGTGGCGCATTAGCCTGCGGTTGAGGGGTGGGGCAGGGCGGGGGTTGGGGTTCTGATCAGGATGTTGGTGTTGTTGAGAGGTTCTGTGGTTTGAGTGGTGGTGGCTCCCTTCTGATTGTTTGGGGGGGAGGGGTTGTAGCTGTTGCTGAAGCTGTTGTGTTTTTTGTATTGAGGGTGCTGTTGATGGTGGTTGGGGAGCGGTGTTGGGCAGAGGTTGGTTGATGTGAGTATGGGTACTTTCTTTGGTTGTGGGCAATCGAAGGCTGGTTCCAATGAGATTTGTGATGTACGTACTGCGCATCGGTTAGACGATGATGGCCTCGTTGGTGGTCACTCTTACGCTCCACCGAGCTAGTAGGAGGACCCCTTCTGTGGGCCCATCCTCTTGTAATGTGTTGTACTGATGTTGGCGATGATGACCATAATCATGGCCCACCCGTTGCTAGTGTGCATCTTGTGCACGCACGGAGTGAAGATCGTGTCTGAGCCTCCGAACTTACTCCTCTGCCAAACGGTTTTGTGGGTTCAGGGGTGGGGGTGAAGGGAGTGTAGCAGCCATAGGGTTTTGTGGGTTCAGGGGTGGGGCCGTGGGGGTGGAGGGAGTGTAGTAACCGATGGAGCAGGTTGTGGTAGTAGTGGGGGTGGGGGTGGGGGTGGGGGGAGTGTCGCAGCGGTCGGAGCATTTTCTGGAAGGGTTGCAGATGTGGTCGGGGGTAAGGTTGCAGGTATCGTGCTTATGGCGGAGGGTTGGAGGGGAGGGAATGGGGTCACCGCTCGAGGGGGGAGAGGGGAGGGCTACTCTGCTGGTGAGGGACCTCCTTTGTAGGCACACACCCATACATTTCAAGTAAGGTGAGCTCCATAGTTGCTCGGGGGGTATGGTTTATAAGTAAATATTGTGGGAGAAGAAGAAGTCAGAGGTTGGTGTGGGGATGCCAGTTGACATGGCTAAAAATAAGGGTTAAATCGGAATCGTCCAAATCATGCACGAATCTCAAAGCTCAGGGGTAAAATGGTAATTTCACCTACAAACGGGTTTGAAATGGGAACTGGGCCTTTTTCAAAAGGCCCAACAACCCACGAACGGATCCGTCTTAACTGGATGCGTGTTCCAACCCGCAAGAAACCCAGCCCGGCTGGATAGAATTAGGGTTTATGATTTTACTTAATCAACGGCCCTGATTCCTTCTACCCATTCACTGGAAGTAGGGATTTGATCTTATCCCAAAACTGGTCCCTAAGGCGGCTATAAATACCCCCCCTCCCATCCCCACTGTTAACAGGTAATCAATCTTTTGCCAATCAAAGCTCTTTTATAATCTTTCTGGTTACTGACTTGAGCGTCAGAGGGTGCGTCGCCGGGATCAACCCCGGTGTTTTGCACTTTTTGCAGGTCAGCGGCAGGAGATCATGGTCAAATTCCAGCAGAAAGGTGTTCAGGTTTGACTATTCGACATCCCAAGAATGCACAAATCTATCTGTTTGCCCCCATACCAATTTCAGCGGCAACAGATTGGCGCCGTATGTGGGAACCAACGATAGCAATCCACCCTCTTCCATCGGTTAAGATCACCTCCAGCCATGCCTCCAAGGAAACTGAGATCTAGAGGGGCCAACCGTGGACCTACTCCTCCTCAACCACAATAGGAGGCTCCCATCCAACCTCAGGGACGGCTCCCTCCTCAACCCGATCAGCCCCTGCAGCAGTTCAGCCTCCTCTCCAAAATCTTCAACACCAGCAGGCTCCACTCGGGCCCCAGAACGCTGGTATAGGGACCTCTCGTCCTCCCCCTCAGAAGCAACCTCTTCATTGCGATCATATCTCCGTACATAACCCTTCAATCGACTCCATGGCATCCCATAACCCTCGGCCCTCAGAAGATCTCCGCAACGTCCTCATCAACTGGCAGAAAGAAGAGGACCTTCGCCACCGTTTGGATGAAAGGCGGGCCCGTGAAGGAGTCTCCCGCTCAGAACGTCCAAATACGCGATCTCTTCA
Organism: Hemerocallis citrina; assembly: GCA_017893485.1. Lineage (NCBI taxonomy): Eukaryota > Viridiplantae > Streptophyta > Magnoliopsida > Asparagales > Asphodelaceae > Hemerocallis > Hemerocallis citrina. The sequence continues at coordinate 222,334,598 of CM030365.1, forward strand.
CCGTCGCGACCACAGGAGGTCCCCTTTCCATAGGAGGCAGAGGGAGTCCCCGGAGTACCGTCGAAGGAGGCATCATTCTCCCGCTGGTCGGCAGCCCCAGAGGGACGAGAACGGACTTATCACACGTGCCGAATTCCAACAGTTCCAGGCTACAATCTTGCAGGCCCTCAACCTCCCACCAAACAACAACAATAATGCTCAGAGGGTCCCCACTCCTCCGCCAGTTCAAAGCCCTCCTCCTCGGTCCCTAAGTCCTCGTCATTCTCTGAGCTACCGTCGACATAGCCCTCGCTCCCCTTCGTACGAAGATGAGTCCAGAGGCTCACTGGGATACCGTCGAAGGGATGATGCAGTCTATCGCCGTCTCCACGAGATGGAGAGGCACCTCGGTCAACTAGACAGGGAAGAGGAGCTAAGAGGGAGGACCCTCCGCCCAAGCAGACCTCCGTTCTCCCGAACCATCATGGAGGCTCCCGTTCCAGCAAACTTCAAGCCACCACAGTTCGAGACATATACTGGGGAGGCAGACCCCGTGGATCACATCGAGAGTTTCAAAACTCTCATGATGATCCACCAGACTTCCGATGCTCTACTGTGCAAGACCTTCCCAGCTACTCTCAAAGGTCCGGTTCGGGAATGGTACTCCCGCCTCGTCCCATCATCCATCTTCTCTTTTGAACAATTTGAGACCCTCTTCGTCACCCACTTCGTGAGCAGCCGTCGAACCGAGAAGACTAGTATTTCATTACTCTTCCTCAATCAGAAGAAGGGTGAGAAACTGAGAGATTATGTCAAGCGGTTTACCGCGAAAACTAGGTCCATTGCCTCCCTCAACCAATCGGTCGCTGTAGCCGCCTTCCAGTCCAATGTCCTCAATTCGAGCCTCCATTCCTCCCTAGCCAAAAAGCCCCCGCAAGACTTCTCCGACCTTCTTCTCAGAAGTGAGAAGTACATTCGGGTTGAGAAAGCTGAATATCGCCCTACATTCGAGGGGCCTTACTCAGGAAGCAAGAGAAAGGCAGCCGAAGATGAGGGAGCTAAAAAGCTCCAGAAGGACAACGGGGGTCAGCGCCGCCTGCCTCCCAGATTTGAGAAGTTTACCCCTCTCAACACCAATGTTTCAACTATTCTCATGGAGGTTGAGAAAGAAGGAGTCCTGCCTCCTGCCACAAAGATGAATACCCCCGAGTAGAAGAGGGACAAGGAGAAGTGGTGCCGATATCATCGAGACCACGGCCATGACACCAACGACTGTCGGGCTCTGAAGAACGAAATCGAAGCCCTCATTCAAAGAGGGTAGCTGTCCAAGTTTGTAAGAAAGGACCGAATCGACCTTCCTCCACCCCCCAAGGGGCTAACAAGCATCCCGAGAGGCGCGACGAGACTCCCGAGTTTGAAGAGGAATGCATCTTGCACCTCATCCATGGAGGCCCAATGGGAGGAACCTCCAACTCTTCTCGAAAGGCTTTCATCAGGGAAGTCAATTCGGTGCACAATATACCCCCTCCCAAAGGTCTCAGAATCTCGGTTACTTTCTCGGATGAAGATCTAGAGGGTGTCCGAACACCCCACTGTGACGCACTGGTGATTAATCTCCACATGGCTAACTTCAAAGTGGAGAGGATTCTGGTGGATAATGGCAGTTCTGTCAACATCCTCTTCTTAGCAGCCTTCCGAGGACTCAAGTTATCGCGGGACAGACTCAAGCCCGCCGGCTATACTCTCCATGGGTTTACGGGAGTGCCAGTAACTATCGAAGGGGTGATAACCCTCGACGTAACCGCTGGCAAAACTCCTACTACCCGGACAGAGCCAATGGACTTCATGGTTGTCGACATCCCATCCGCTTACAATGTGATCCTAGGCTGACCTGGCCTTGCTGTCCTAGAAGCTATCCCATCGGCTTATCACCTCAAAATGAAGTTCCCCACCAAGGCAGGTGTAGGGGAGTCAAGGGGAAGTCAGGAAATGGCCCACAAGTGTTACATGACCTCGATCGGGAGACCTATCCTTTCCCTCGAGACTCTTGAGATTCCCTAGGGGAACACCCAGCCTATGTCAGAACCAGTAGACAAGCTGGAGGAAGTGCTCTTTTCAGAGTAAGATCCGAACCGCAAATTCTTCATCAGCAAGACCCTCCCCTCTGCCCTCTGTTCTGACATAGGCCATTGCATCAGGAAGAATCATGACCTATTTGCCTGGACAGCTACCGACAAATCACGGATCTTAGATGACCTCCTCGTCCACCACCTAAGTGTTGCTCCGGGGTCCAAACCGGTCCAGCAAAAGAGGCGCAAGTTCGCCCCTGAGTGCCAGCAGGCCATAAAGGAAGAAGTGGACAAGCTCCTCAAAGCACGGTTCATACAAGAAGTCAACTATCTCGAGTGACTCTTTAATATTGTTATGGTCAAGAAGGCCAATGGGAGCTAAAGGATTTGCATCAACTTCGCTGACTTGAACAAGGCATGCCCCAAGGATCCTTTCCCTCTCCCCAGCACCGACACCTTGATCGATGCTACTTCGGGCCATGAGCTGCTGAACTTCATGGACGCCTTCTCCAGATACAACCAAATTAGAATGTTCCTCCCGGATATCTCGAAGACTTCCTTCGTCACAGATCAAAGCCTCTACTATTATAGGGTGATGCCCTTCAGCCTGAAAAATGCTGGTGCAACCTACCAATGCCTCCTCAACAAGGTCTTTAAGAATCAAATCGGGCAGAACATGGAGGTATATGTTGATGATATGCTAGTGAAAAGCATCCAGGGGTCCGACCATGTCACCGACCTCCAAGAAGCCTTCGACGTATTGAAGAAGCATAACATGAGACTGAACCTGAATAAGTGTGCATTTGGGGTCTCATCTGGTAAGTTCCTAGGCTTCATGGTCAGTCAGAGGGGGATTGAGGCCAAACTCGAGAAGATAAAAGCCATACTGGATATGGCTCCTCCTATAAATGTGAAAGAAGTGCAGAAGCTCACAGGACGTCTTGCTGCTATAGGGCGCTTCCTCTCCAAGTTAGGGGAGAAGTGCCTCCCCTTCTTCAAAGCCCTCAGGGGGAGCTAAGGGCTTCGAGTGGGGCCAGCAGCAGCAAGAGTCATTCGACCAGCTCAAAGCTTACTTGGTCAACCCCCCACTCCTCAGCAAGCCTACTCCCGGGGAGACCCTCTACCTCTACCTCGCTGCCTCTGAGCAAACCCTCAGTGCTGTACTAGTGAGGAAAGAAGACAAGGCTCGAAAGCCTATCTATTATGTGAGCAAGGTTCTCAGAGACGCCGAGCTCCGCTATCCGAGATTGGAAAAGATAGCCTACGCCTTGGTAATGACAGCCAGGAAGCTCCGTCCTTATTTTCAATTCTACTCGGTGTTCGTCCTTACCGACCAGTCGCTTAAGCAAGTCCTACACAAGCCCGAGACCTCCGGGCGTCTGATGAAGTGGTCGATCGAGCTAAGTCAACATGACATATCCTTTCAGCCTCAGACTGCAATCAAGGCTCAAGCCTTAGCTGAATTTATAGTAGAAAGTACCATCCTGGAGGTGAGTCAAGCGGCCAATGGGCCGCCTAGCTGGACAGTATGTAGACGGGTCTTCTTGCGCCGAAGGGAGCGGAGCCGGAGTCATTCTGGCAGGCCCAGATGACTTCGTTCTCCAATACTCCCTCCGCATCAACTTTAAAGCTTCCAACAATGAAGCTGAGTATGAAGCCCTAATAGCAGGCCTAGGAATGGCTCGCAAGGCAGGAGTGCAACGTGTTCGAATATTCAGTGACTCACAGCTGGTGGTGAATCAGGTCTTAGGAGACTACGAGGCGCGAGACGACCGAATGGCTAAGTACCTAGCCAAGGTCCAAAGTCTCATGGCTTCGTTTGAAGAGGCACAACTCTAACGGATCCCTAGAGAAGAGAACTCCCAAGCAGATGCCCTCTCAAAATTGGCCTCCTCTTCCCTCCAAGGCCTCGAGCAGACCGTTCTAATCGAAGTACTCCTAAGACCAAGCATAAAAGAAGAAGCCCCCGACTCGATGGAGTCGCTGCCCGTCCAACTCCGGGACAACTGGATGAAGCCTTTGATAGAGTTCCTCAGGGATGTGACCATTCTCCAAGATCCTAAAGAAGCCTGTCGAATCCGAACGAGAGCAGAGCGGTACACCCTTGTTGAAGGGGTCTTGTACAAATGCTCCTATACCCAAGTAGATGGCAGACCCTACTTGAGATGCCTCTCCCCGGAAGAAGCCTCGCATGCCCTGCAAGAACTCCAAGGCATAGGCGAAGCCCACTCGGGATCAAGGTCCCTCGCCAGGAAAGTTTTGAACTACGGGTACTTCTGGCCTACCCTACTTCGAGATGTCGAGCAACATGTCTAACAATGCGGCCCTAATCAGCAGTTCTCTAACATCCGCCACCTACTCCAAGCACAACTCACATATCTTTCGAGTCCAATTCCCTTTGTAATGTGGGGGATGGACTTGCTAGGTTCGTTCCCACCAGCTCCAGACCAGCTCAAGTTCCTAGTCGTGGCAAACGACTATTTCTCTAAATGGATCGAGGCCGAACCACTGGACACTATTACCGAGAATAAAGTGCTACAATTCTTCTGGACAAATGTAATTTGTAGGTTCGGTGTACCTCGGGTCCTAATAACAGATAACGGAACACAGTTTACAGGGGCAACATTCCGTTCTTTATGTGAAGACCTCGGCATTCAGCAACGCTTCTCCTCCGTCTCCGATCCCCAGTCCAATGGTCAAGTAGAGAACGCCAATAGGCAGATCCAATCTGGCATCAAGATGATACTAAATAAGTCGGCCAAAGGCTTATGGGCGGACCAACTTCCTAACGTATTGCGGAACTACCGCACTACGAAAAGGACCCCCACAGGAGAGTCGCCCTTCAATCTCACCTATGGGTCCGAGGCCGTAATCCCCTTAGAAGTTTGTTTGTCGTCCCTTCGCCTTATTGCTTATGATGAAGAGCAGAATACCAAAGAGCTCCGAGCGAACTTGGACCTGATCGATGAGCTCCGCGAAAGAGCCTCAATTCGCCAGCAAAATTATCGGAGAAGAATTGAGCAGGCCTTTAACAAAAGGGTTCGTCCTACAGATCTTAAGGAGGGGGACTTAGTCCTCAGAAAGCTAGCCATCTCATTCTCCAGTCAAAAGAGCAAGCTAGCCCCAAATTGGGAAGGACCATACAAGATCTCCAAGGTAGTTCGGCCCGGAGCATATCGTCTCGAAGACCTTGATGGCAGAGGGATACTAAGAACTTGAAATGCCGACCATTTACTGAAGTACCAAGATGGTGTTTGAACGCCTCTCCGTGTACCATCAAATATCGAGCTGTTCCTATCTTTTCATTTGTATTTGCTTCTTTATTTTTCCATTGTAATAACGGCTTGTAACTTCGAAGCGGCCGATTAGCAGTTATCAATAAAGAACTTCATTCGCCTAATAATTCTCTCATTATTTTATCTCTCTGTTTAAGACCTTTAATTGCGCTTACCCAAACAACGTGTACGGAGTCCAAAACTTGGCTCGATTCCGCTTTGCAAGCTCGCTCTTAAGCAAGCTAGAAGGGGTTCGCCATTCGGAACTGCTCCCACAACCGTTGAAACTTACTCGAACGACGTGTTCGGAGTCCAAAACTTGGCTCGATTCCGCTTCGCAAGCTCGCTCTTAAGCGAGGTAGAAGTGGTTCGCCATTCAGTACTGTTCCCACAACTGTTGAAATTTACTCGAATGACGTGTTCGGAGTCCAAAACTTGGTTCGATTCTGCTTCGCAAGCTCGCTTTTAAGCGAGCTAGAAGAGGTTCGCCATTCGGAATTGCTTCCACAACCGTTGAAATTTACTCGAACGACGTGTTCGAAGTCCAAAACTTGGTTCGATTCCGCATCGCAAGCTCGCTCTTAAGCGAGCTAGAAGTGGTTCGCCATTCGGAATTGCTCCCACAACCGTTGAAACTTACTCGAACGACGTGTTCGGAGTCCAAAACTTGGTTCGATTCTGCTTTTCAAGCTTGCTCTTAAGCGAGCTAGAAGTGGTTCGCCATTCGGAATTGCTCCCACAATCGTTGAAACTTACTCGAACGACATATTCGGAGTCCAAAACATGGTTCGATTCCGCTTCGCAAGCTCGCTCTTAAGCGAGCTAGAAGTGGTTCGCCATTCGGAATTGTTCCCACAACCGTTGAAACTTACTCGAACCACGTGTTCGGAGTCCGAAACTTGGTTCGATTCCGCTTCGCAAGCTCGCTCTTAATCGAGCTACAAGTGGTTCGCCGTTCGGAAGTGCTCCTACAACCATAGATGACTAACAAAACACACAAGTCCAAAAGAAGAAACAAGCTTCTCTTCTATAAAGTTTGGAGAACGAACCAAATTACAAGACTTGTACTTTTCTCTACAACGAATGAGTTAAAAAAACCAAAATTACAAGACCGACTCCTCGTACTTAGACAAGGTGCAAAACTTGGAAAAACAAAAAACTACTTCAACGCCTCCTAGGCGCAGGGATGTTCCGGTTTAAAGACACCCGGGGACGGTGGCGCCTAACCTCGGAGCTCGTCTCTAGACCAGTAAACTGAGATGTATCTTCTGCGCTGCTTCTGACAGTCGCACCAACGGACGCTCCGCTCGACGAAACAGCCACCCCACTTTGGGCGCGTCACCTAGACTTCGCCGATCAATGGGCGAGCGATTCGCAAACTTGTAAAATGAAATCCTCGCTCGCTCTCTTCACGGGTACACGAAGTGCTTCTGACGTTGATCCGTCTCGATTGGGGCTTGAGGCGAGCAACCTCTGCCTCTAGCTCGACTATTCGTTGCTTCAAAGAGTCGTCCTTCACGGCTATCTTGAAGCGATGGAGCACAGCGGAGCCTGCGGCACCAGAACTGTCAGCAATAATTCGGCAGAGCTGAGTAACCTCGATACTCTTGTCGACCGTAACCCGCTTCAGCTCGTCGACCTCCGCCGTCAACTCGTCGCGCTCCGCGGTCAATTTCCCCATCGCTGCTATTAGTTCTTCTCTCCCCGCCAAAAGCTTGCCTTTTACTATCAACAAGTGGTGAATTTCAGCTAATAGTTCGTTTCTCTCCATTGTCATCTTCGACAAGGAGTGGCGGAGACACCTAAGCCTCAGGCCTAGACTAAAGACTGTTGACGAGCCATCATCATCGCCCTCGGGGGTCATCTCAGCAAGCCTCCCTTCCAGTCTTCGAATATCGATGTCTCGGCGGCCTACAATTAGTTGCAGATGATTTTGTTCACTTTCGGCTCTGCGCCGCCCCAACTCAACTTCATAAAGGCGCTCTCGGCACCTAGCGAGGCACAACTTCGTCGCCCCTAGGACGACCTCGAAACGTAACTCCTCCACCGCATGAGTTGCTTCGACAAGCTGTGTCACCTTAACGAGCTGAAAAAATTAACGAATTTGGTTAACACAAAGACGACTCCTGAACAAGGCGACGTGTACGCAGCAGAATTTTAAAAAAAAATTGTGAACACGTAACCGAAGCTTCAGGCAGCACGAAGTGAACACTTAGCCAAGTTTCGAGGAAATTTTGGTAAATTTATTTCCAAAGATTCACACACACTTAGTCGAACTAAAAAAGATGGATTTTCATTCATTTCAAAAAAGTGCGGTGGCCAGTCCGCAATTAGGCGATACATCTAAAAGTACAAAAGAAAGAAGAAAAAAAGAAGCAGAAGAAGTCAGGGGGCGACCTCTTTCCCAGGGCAACGAGATTGCACGAGGTTAGATTCCCCCGAAGGCACGACCATCACTAGCAGAATCACCTCGGACTCCTGGCGTTTGCCGACGATCTCGGCCTCGGCGTCGTCTTCATCGTCCCCTACTTCCCCATCGGACTCGTCATCGAAGCCGTCGATGTGGTCGGGGAAGAGTTGCCATCCGGAGCAGTCGACCTCGGGGTACCGCTTCGAAACTTGCTCAATGGCGCGAGCATATGCCTTTGCCATATTGGTCGCGAGAAAGCCCTACGCTTTCTCCATCGTTGTAGCTTCGGCCTCCTTCGCCGCTGCAACCTTGGCAGCTTCCACAGCCTCGACCTGTTGCTTGGCCGACTCCTCCCTCTGCCGAAGCAGATCGCCCTCGAACTTCGTGACGAGGCCTTCGAGGTATTCCAGCCTCGTCGTCTTCCCCTCAGCCTCGACCTTCAATTTCTCGAGCTCATCGGCAAGACAAGCTTTTTCAGCTCGAGCACGGTCGACCTCCTTCTTGAGGTCTTTCTCGAGCTCCGTCATCTTCTCCATAAGATGACTGAAGTGGACGGTTATCTACAGCTGAACAACAAAAAAAAGTTAGAGAAACAAATATGCAAGTTATCTACAAGAAAGAAATCGATACTTACCGATACCGCCGAGCGAGCAATTTCGAAGGCATCGTCGCCCATGCTGCCGGCGTCCATGGCAGTCCGATCCTTCGGTGTCACCAAGTGCTTCTGCTCGATGTCGAGTCGCCGAGGAAGTCGTCAAGTTTCCAAACCTGCCAGTCCGGAAGGAATATTTTCTTGTGCTCCTCAGTAAGGAACACCTCGGTGTCCGCCGTCAACGGGGGTGCCTCCATCCCGAGGGCAGCGGCTATCGGGAACTCGCCAGCCTCGGTCGATGCCGGGGTCGCTGCTGGCGCCCTCCTCGGGGTTACAGTTGCTGAAGCCTCCGCCTCCTGAACGGCGGCGTCAATGGTCTTCAGCTTCTGCGCGGTCACCTTCGTGGCGACCCTCTTGCGCTTCCGAGGCGCCTTGCTTCCGAGGGCCGCCCTCTGCGCCAGAATTGCATCGTAATCCATAGTCTCTCCAACGAAAGAAAAGTTCGGTTAAAACAAGTTATGACGAAAAAAAACAGATAAAGCCGCATACTAGGATCTACGTGACAGAGCCCTCCCCTGAAAAGCACGTCCTCCGTCAGATCCCTCCAATCAAACTTTGACCGATCAAGAAGAATCTGAACCATCCCCTCTTCGTTGGGGTAGAGCACAGGCGACTCCTTTACTCTCTTTGTCACCTCTTCCACCCAATCCGAGGGTATAGGCCACGGTTCGCGACTCCGAACTATGAAATACTTATCTTGCCAGTGCTTTATCGGGGTAGCTGACGAGCCGAACACCATGCCTCGAAACCAAGTAGAATCTGAACTCAGACTTGTGTTGCTGATGAAGCCGATAAACTGTCCGGAGCACCCTCAAGTTCGGCTCGATCTCAGCTGCCTGACAGTGGAGCGCGAACCCGTTGATGACCCTCCACGTGTTTGGCATTAGGTGGATGGGGCTGACCCCGATCCACCTAAGCACTTGAACGGCGAACGGGTGGAGAGGAAGACGCGCCCCGACAATGAAGGCATCGACCGGCCAGAAACACATGTTTACTGGCATCGGCGAGTTGGCCCTCACCCGGGACCCGGCAGCATCAACTCGTACTCCTCCGGGAAATGAAAACACTCCCGGATCGCTGCCAGATCTGCCTCGTTAAGAATGGAGACTGTGTCGTCCGCTTCCGATGTCTCTCTCGCTGCGTTCTCCTCGAAGCTCCGCCCCTGGCCATATACTATACGCTCGGCGTGCTCCTCCGGAAGCTCTCGAACCCTATGGAGCCCCGTCAACACGCCTGACAGTCTGCCGAACTTCCCCATACGCTTCGGATCTTCCACTATGGTGTCTCAACCATCAACTCTCTTACCCTTGTCGATGCGAGGTCTCTGACTCGGAGATGGCGCTTCGCCAGCAGAGGGGGAGGGCTACGAGATAGGAGAAAGAGACATTTTCTACATGAAATAAACTAAGTATAATTTACCTTGAAGTGACACGCTCGGTCGGAAAGTTCACCGGAGTACTGTTGACGATCGCCAGAATCTCTCACAAGTGAAAATAATCACCTGAGTGAAAATTAGGAGAAGTGAAAAATGAGAGGGGGGTGAGACTTGTAGAGGTGGGCACACAAAATGAGGATGTTGGGCTTCAAAAGACCAACAGTTAGGCCCATTTACACAAAATGACAAAAAGTTGTACCGTCGCATTAATGACTAACGATCAAAATCGTCAGAAGATCAACGGTCAAAAGGCCAGCTGTCATCTCCAAGCTGTCAGACTCACTTGGGACTTCGGCACTCCTTGCCGAGCGTTCTTGGCACCGACGCCCAAACGTGAGAAAAAACTCTTGCTTTGGACTTCGGCACGACTTGCCGAGCGTTCTTGGCACCGACGCCCAAATGTGAGAAAAAAACTCTCGCCTGGGACTTCGGCACGCCTTGCCGAGCGTTCTTGGCACCGACGCCCGAGAAAAAACTCTTGCTTTGGACTTCGGCACGCATTGCCGAACGTTCTTGGCACCGACGCTCAAACACGGAAAAATTCTCGCTTTGGGACTTCGGCACTCCTTACCGAGTGTTCTTGGCACCGACGCCCAAACGTGAGAAAAAACTCTCGCTTTAGACTTCGGCACGCCTTGCCGAGCGTCCTTGGCACCGACGTCCAAACGTGAGAAAAAACTCTCGCTTTGGACTTCGGCACTCCTTGCCAAGCGTTCTTTGCACCGACGCCCAAACGTGAGAAAAAATTCTCGCTTTGGACTTCGGCACGCTTTACCGAGCGTTCTTGGCACCGACGCCCAAACGAGAGAAAAAACTCTCGTTTTGGACTTCGGCGCTCCTTGCCGAGCATTCTTGGCACCGACGCCCAAACGTGAGAAAAAACTCTCGCTTTGGACTTCGGCATGTCTTGCCGAGCATTCCTGGCACCGACGCCCAAACATGGTAAAATTCTCACTTTGGGACTTCGACACTCCTTGCCGAGCGTTCTTGGCACCGACACCCAAATGTTAGAAAAAACTATCGCTTTGGACTTCGGCACACCTTGCCGAGCGCTCTTGGCACCGACGCCCAAACATGGAAAAATTCTCACTTTAGGACTTCGGCACTCCTTGCTGAGCGTTCTTGGCACCGACACCCAAACATGGAAAAATTCTCCCTTTTGGACTTCGGCACGCCTTGCCGAGCGCTCTTGCACCGACGCCCAAACATGAAAAATTCTCGCTTTTGGACTTCGGCATGCTTGGCCGAGCGCTCTTGGCACAGACGCTCAAACATGGAAAGAAAACTCACTCCGGACTTTGGCAAAGACTCGGCGAACCCCCTGTTTCGACACGTGTAGCCACGTCGAGGTATCTCTACACCTCGGCAGGGGACCCCGAACCCCCCTAGACTTTGGCCTCCTTCTTAACACGTGATTAGTGGGGGGTCGGCAACGTCGCCGAAGCAACTTGCCATCGAATGAAGGAAAATACACCTTTAAGCAACCACAGGCATTAGATCTCTCCAAAATTCGTGCCCAATGCTGATGGAGAGCCCAGATCGTGCCACGTCATAAAGGGAATCAAAAATCTATTTTTTATTCCATTTAATTTGAATTGTTTATTTAAAAATTACGGAAAATGGTAAAAAATTCAGGAAAATTGATCAAGAATTCTAAAAAATAATTATAAATTAGGGGAAATATTTTTGAGCCCCTGGGTGAATAATTGTTGCTTAGAATAATTAATCAGCGCTCCCGAAAAATAGAATGTCGCTCCGCAAAATTGAATAAATGGTCCGAAAAATAACTAAAAAATCAAGAAAAATCCCCAAAGGTCTAAAAGAGCTCAAGAACAACCTTGAACGCACAAACTACTCCGAAAATCACCAAAATACCTCCTATGAAGATTCGACACCCCTCATTCGGATTCCGATACAACTCTACAAGCCATTAAAACAGTATAACTACTCCTCAAAGACTGATCACACTCAGTCTTCGAGAGTGGGGGGCTCGTGATATGGATTAAAAATAAGGGTTAAATCGGAACTGTCCAAATCAGGCGCTAATCTCAAAGTTCAGGGGTAAAATGGTAATTTCAATTACAAACGGGTTCGAAATGGAAACTGGACCTTTCCAACAACCCACGAACGGATCCGTCTTAACTGGGTGCGGGTTTCAACCCGCAAGAAATCCAGCCCGGCTGGATAGAATTAGGGTTTATGATTTTACTTAATCAACAGCCCTGATTCCTTCTTTCCATTCACTGGGAAGTAAGGATTTGATCTTATCCCGAAACTGGTCCCTAAGACGGCTATAAATACCCCCATCCCCCACTGTTAACAGGTAAACAATCTTTTTCCAATCAAAACTCTTTCATAATCTTTCTGATTACTGACTTGAGCGTCGGGGGGTACGTCGCCGGGATCAACCCCGGTGTTTCGCACTTTTTGCAGGTCAGCGGCTGGAGATCACAGTCAAACTCCGGCTGAAAGGTGTTCAAGTTTGACTATTCGACATCCCAAAAATTCACAAATCTATCTGTTTGCCCCCACACCGATTTCAGCGGCAACACCGATGAAGGTGAAGCTCATCTTTACAGTAATTGTGAAAGGTCCATAGTGAAGCTCATCTTTACAGAGTGCATCCAAAATGTTGAAGCTTTGTTATTTTTTTATGAAAGTTGTACATTAGAACATGTATACATAGTTCAGAGCCTATTTTTGGGTTTAATTTGGGTCCAAACTCGGACCTAATTTTTTATGCCCTAAGAATAATAGTTCAGGTTTGGACCTTTGTTTTAAACTTCGGGTACGGACCCAGACTTATATGGAGCCAGCCCAAACTTGGCCCGTTGCCGACCCTAGCACTACAAATAAACACCCAAGTCAACGGACCAAACCAAACCCAAGGAGCTTCCCGTCACCGATTGCCCTAAAATATCCCAGAAGTAAAAGCTACGAAAATAAAAACCATAACTCTCTCTCTAAAACCCTTGATCTCACAAATCCCCTTCAAATTCCGTCTAAATCTCGTCTTTCTCTCTCCTACGTTCAGATCTGAACCCTAGAAACAGCTCTCGTGCTTTGAATCGCGAGCTCCGATGAACAATCGAGGGAGGTATCCGCCGGGAATCGGAATTGGACGCGGAAACCCTAATTTTGGTTATGGAAGAAATGAACCGATGACGCAGCAGTACGTGCAGAGGAATCAGATGCAGAGTTACCAACAGAATCAGAACCAGAATCAACAGAATCAGAATCTGAATCAGAATCAACAGCAGCAGCAATGGCTGAGCAGGAATCAGACGGGGAGCGATCCGAGTGGCGGGGATTCGAATAGGACGGCGGCGGCAGTTCAGCAGAGTGCGAGTAATGTGGAATCTAGGTATAAAGTTTCGATATTTGCTTTTAGTTTGATTGGAATTGGTAATCTTGATTATGTTCCTGTTTGACTTTTACTATTTCACGTAACTTTTATGAGAAAAAAAGTATAATTATTGCTTCGGTATGGTATTATGCGAATCGGAGATGTCAAATTAAATACATGACAATGACCACTAGGTTTAGGATTTTATGATTGCGCTTATGGTATTTAATTATAGATTTTGGTTGCAAGAATTGCAATCTTGACGGGTGTTGATTTATTAAGGTATTTTTATTCTTTTCTAATTTATTTCACTCCTTTCCATTGCGTTATTTCGTTCATTAACATTTTGGTAAAAATTGATTGGCAAAAAATTAATAGGATATGCGAGAATTTGTCAATGAATATAGATGGGCACTTTTCTTTTGAAGATTGAACCTGTGTCACGTAGGACACGTTGAATTGTGGTAATATTTGTACGTTGATGGTAATGGGGCAGTCTTGAAATATGTGTAGGAGCAAATCTTTGTCACGGAAAAGAGAATCTAGACAGAAAAGGTTGTTTTGATTTCCTTTGAATACCTCTTGTTCTTTATTTGTTGGCTAGTGTTACGGGGACAAAGAAAAGGCTAGAAGATTAATGAAAGCAGAAAAGCTTGTAGTACATTCTTTAGGATACCTCGTTTTTTCCGTTTATAGACTATGTTGGATGGACAATAAAAAGGTATCTTACTGTATTAATTGGTAGGATAGTGCACGTACAGTAGTAATTGTTTTTTAATGTGTGCGAGCTACATTACCTCTGCGCAAGGCACATCCTTTATTTATTATTCCCCCCTCCCCTCTTCCCCTTTTGGGTTGATTTTTCACATTAACTTGATTTAGCTTCCCTGTTTGTGAATTTTGGGCTACTACTTATCATCCTAAATTTTCTTTTTTCCTTCTTCTGATGTCCTAGCTCTCAGGATTGGAAGGCACAATTGAAGATTCCACCACCAGATGCCCGTTACCAGACTGAGGTAAACGATAATATCTGGCTAAAATGCATATAGACAAACAAACTTTTTCTGTCAGTTTGCAGCCATTGTTTTTTTATTGTAATGTGGATAAATTTCATCTTAATGCAGTCATGTTTTCATTTTCTTCGCAATTTCATGACAAACTTGTTTTCTCAAATTGAGTTTGCAAAATTTGTAAATGTACTCAGTATTATTGGATGCGTACATAACACTGTAACTCTCCCTGAAAATTATAAATTAAGGCATGCATGTTGTTTGAATATGCTCCGATATATATCATGATGGATTAAGCCAGCTCAATTTGTGAATCTAAAAATCTTTGATCCTTCAAATATGTATATATTATTATGGTCATGAACAATGTGTGAAATTTTTGTAGTATTTCATACTGATAGGATATCCATTGTACAAACACTTCACTAGTGCACATGCTAGTTTTTAAAATTCTAGAGATCTATATCACTTGTATATGGGGCATACTCATTAACCTTTGAGATATTAAAAAGAATAACTTGTCACCTTTTCTTGTATTTACAGTACTCTGGCATTGGTGGGTTTCTCATTTCAAAGTCTGAAACCTTAGGTATAGGTGGACAACTAGGGAATATAAATGTTCTGGAGGAAATTTTTTTCAGGACATAGTTCTTGGAGTCTATTTCACCACTTTTATCAGATTGTGTGCTTTAGTTTGAATAAATTCACGAACTATGCTTAGTATACAAGAAATACTTTTTGTTAGTTAGCCTGTTACTCTAAAAGATATGGTTCACTTAATTTTATGTGCACCTTTTCTACAACTTGGTTTTATTTTCGTGGCATCATCTGAGTTAAATTTTATCAAAAATTTTATTTTGCAGGATGTAACTGCAACTAAAGGAAATGAATTTGAAGATTATTTTCTGAAGAGGGAGCTTCTTATGGGGATATATGAGAAGGGGTTTGAAAGACCTTCTCCAATTCAGGAAGAAAGTATTCCTATTGCACTAACTGGAAGTAACATTCTTGCTAGAGCTAAAAATGGGACTGGGAAGACAGCTGCATTTTGCATCCCTGCACTGGAAAAAATTGATCAAGACAAAAATGTCATTCAAGGTTCTCATGTACTTTTTTTGTGTCTCAGTTCTCATTTACTTCTGGTAGCAGTCATATTTATGTTTTCCTTGTGGAGCACAAAATATTCATGCAAAAAAATTAACTTTCGTTTATTTCATGTATTCTTTCGTAATGACTCCCCTAATATCAGTTACTTATTGTTTATACTAAATACTGCATATGTTAAATTTTACATGAAAAGCTTTGGCGAAAATTCATATAATTACTGTATAAACTTCAACATATATATTGACTCAAGTATTTTATGTGATTTCCAGTTGTTATATTGGTTCCAACACGCGAACTCGCTCTTCAGACATCACAAGTTTGTAAGGAGCTTGGGAAACATTTAAAAATTCAGGTTATGGTCACAACTGGAGGGACCAGTTTGAAAGATGACATCATGCGTTTGTACCAACCTGTTCATTTACTTGTTGGCACACCAGGACGCATACTCGATCTTACCAAGAAAGGTGTTTGTGTTCTAAATAACTGCTCAATGCTCATAATGGATGAGGTATTTTCTAACTTATTTTTCTTGTGTTTTCTATACACAGTGAAGTTAATTGTGGTCCTAACCCCCCCCTCAACGTTTTGACACTTATTTACTCTTTATTCTGATGCTATAAACGCTAGATATTTTTGATATGGGTCAAATGACGTGGCCCCCCCGGGTCATAGGATCTCCTAAAAAACCGTTCACCCTCGATCATCAGATCTGTCATGTCAGTCCTAAAACTACCTGGGCTCCCGCCACGTCAGCCGTAAACTGCCTGGGCTTCCGTCACGTTAGGCCCACGGGCGATCGGGTCCAGACTCAGCGCCAAACGGGTCCAGATCCGGTTGGCACTGCCTATAAATACCAGGTCCTCTACCCCTTCAAAAGGTAATCAATATTCACTCTCTTCCTTTTCAAACCCTAGTTACTGTTACTCTTCAGTGACTGACTAGATCGTCGGAGGGCCTGTCACCGGGACCAACCCCGGTGTTTCTAGGCCGAGTGCAGGTACACGAGACCCTCGGATCTGAGCTTTCAGATCCGAGCCGAGCCTCCAGATCCGAACCGAGCATCCGACCTCCACCTCACTCCCGCCTACTCCCGATCGGATCCCTCGGCTGAGGGTTGGGCGTACCATCCAGTACCGAAGCTTCCACAAAAATACAAATTGAGAAGAATTCACACCTGGTGCAGCCACACCCCCAAAAACAAACTGCATCAGGTTGGCGTCGTCATTGGAAACACACTCGGTACGGACATCAGTCTGAATCCAGCCATTAACGGCCTTCCATCTGTCCGAGCTCACATGGCACCTAAGCCTCGGAGAGCCGTCACCTCTGTCTGTCGTCTGGACGTCCCTCCTCAGGACGCCCCCGTCGAGACCCATGGGTCCAACCAGCTGAGGATCAATGGCGGACCCGGGTCGGGCGCTTCTCGCTCGGTTGCACCCGACCTCCGTCGGCAGATCCAGAACCAACAAGCCAGCCGAATGAGGGGAGGGACCGCTTCCAACTCAATCCCGAACCATCCCAGGTACCCCTCTCGAGGGCGGGAGTCGGAGCTCAGTCGAGTCGGACGAAGGCAAACACCTCAGCGCGACCCAGCCAGATAAGCTCCAATCACCCGCCGCAAGTTCCAAGACTTTCGGAACGAGATCTTGCAGGCCGTATTAGGGATCCCTGTGAACGAGACACCCAGCCAGTCTTGTACTCTGTCGGGCAACGAAGCCAATGAGTCTCGCTGTCTAATCCCCCCGCCAGTGCAAGACGAGGATGTCTTATGACGCCTACAAGCGATGGAGAACTGCCTTGACCACTTCGGCGAGGTCGGCTCGGGGACGACCCCGGCTCATAGGCCAACCCGACCTCCTTTCTCCACCGCAATCCTTCAAGCGGAAATATCCCAGAATTTTCGCCCCTTCAGTTCGAGACATGATGGCGAGGGTGATCCTGCTGAGCACATGGAGGGCTTCAAGATCCTCATGATGATTCACAGCGCATCGGATTCCCTCCTGCGCCGTGCCTTCCCCGCCACCCTCCGGGATCTGGCTCGGGAATGGTTCTATAAGCTCGCCCCCGGCTCCATTTACTCCTTCGATCAGCTGGAGGGTAACTTTCTCGCCCACTTCGTAACCAACAGAAAAGCTGAGAAGACGAGCGCATCCCTGCTCGGCCTCCGACAGAAGGAAGGGAAGTCGCTCTGTCTGTTCGTTTGAAGGTTCACCACCGAGGCGAGGTCGGTCTCCTCCCTCGACCCAGGGGTCGCCTTGGCAGCATTCCGACACAACGTCTGGCACGGCCAGCTGAAGGCATCCCTGGTGAAGAAGCCTTCCCTCGATTTTCTTGACCTTCTCAATCGGGTTGAAAAGTATATCCGGGCCGAGGAGGCCTTGAACCCAGAGGACTCCAAAGAAGTTCCCGAGAAGGGGAAGCGCAAGGCCGACGAGGCGGAGCCAGCAAAGAAGGTCCTAAAAGACGGGGCCACCGCAAAGAGGGTCCCTCCGGTCCCACGCTTTGAGAGGTACACTCCATTGACGCAGAACATATCAACTATCCTCTTAGCGATCGAAGACAGGGACCTCGTCCAGTTTTCCTCTCGATTGGCCAACAACAACAAGAAAAGGGATCAACGGTTCTACTGCCGCTTCCACCGAGACAACGGTCATGACACCGACCACTGCCGCGCCCCAAAGGACGAAATCGAGGTTCTCATCCAACGAGGGTACCTCTGGGAATTCAAACGGGAAGACACTCGGGATCAAAGGGACACGAAGAACTGTAGGCATTCCCCTCCTCACACACCCAGGCCACGTCCTGTGCGGAACCCCGAGCCTGAAGAGACCGAGGGTCAAGCCATCCTGCATTGCGTCCACGGGGGACCCATGGGAGGGGAATCCAGCACACCTCGCAAGGCGTTCGTCCGAGAAGTAAACGCCGTTCGAGGTCTCCCTTCCCTCCAGGTTCAGCTACTTCCCGTCTCTTTCTCAGGAGAGGACCTGGAGGGGGTCCGGCTGCAGCATTGCGATGCGCTTGTCATTAGCCTCAGCATGGCGAACTACAAGGCCCGTCGGATCCTCGTGGACAACGGGAGCTCGGTGAACATTCTCTTTCTGGAAGCATTTGAGAACCTCAAGCTCTCCCGGGATAAGCTGAAGCCGGCCGGGTACATCCTACACGGGTTCTTCGGCGTCCCAGTGCCAATAGAGGGGATTGTGACCTTAGACATCACCGCAGGTATGACCCCTCACCGACGGACCGAGTCAATGGACTTCATGGTTGTGAACGTCAAGGCGGCTTACAACACCATCCTCAGCCGACCGGGACTCTGCTCCCTTGAGGCTGTTCTTTCGACTTATCACCAAAAGCTGAAATTTCCCACCAACTCAGGAGTCGGAGTCGTCCTGAGGAACCAAGAAGCCGCACGGTCGTGCTATATGACGGCGGTCAGGGGCGGTGTGTTTTCCCTGTACGCCGTCGAGCTGCAGCCCGAGAGAAGCTAGCCCGAGCCTGAGCCGGCGAACGAATTGGAGGAAGTCTCGTTCGAGACAGGGGACATCTCAAAGTGGTTCTGCGTGAGCTGCTCCCTCGCTCCCAGCCTCAAGTCCAACCAGATTGATTGCATTCGTCGCAACGTCGACCTCTTTGCCAAGAAGCCCTCTGATATGCTCGGGATCTCCGAAGACTTGATCATGCACAAACTCAGCGTGATCTTGGCTCGAAGCAGGTTGTCCAGAAGCGACGTAAGTTCGCCCCAGAGAGGCAACAGGCGGTAAAAGCAGAGGTGGACAAACTCTTGTCCGCTCCATTCATACAGGAGGTCAGCTACCCTGAGTGGCTGGCGAACGTCATGATGGTCAGGAAGGCGAGCGGGAGCTGGAGGATCTGCATAGACTTCACTGACCTCAACAAGGCGTGCCCAAAAGATCCATTCTCTTTCTCCCGCATCGACGCTCTGATTGACGCGACGTCGGGTCACGAGCTCCTTTCTTTCATGGACGCCTTCGCAGGTTACAACTAGATCCTGATGTTCCCCCCGACATAGCCAAGACGTCATTCGTCACCGACCAAGGTCTTTATTGCTATCGGGTTATGCCTTTTGGGCTGAAGAACGCCGGTTCCACTTACCAGAGGCTCGTCAACCGAGTCTTCAAAGAACAGATTGGTCGCAACGTGGAGGTGTACGTCGACGACATGCTCGTCAAGAGCTGGCAGGGACATGACCACATCGCTGACCTAAAAGTCTTTGGGGTCTTTCGGACCCACAACATGAGACTCAATCCGGCGAAGTGTGCGTTCGGCGTCTCCTCGGGAAGATTCCTCGGGTTCGTCGTCAGTCAGCGTGGCATCGAGGCGAACCCCGAAAAGATCCGGGCCATAATTGACATGACCCCTCCCAGAAACATCAAAGAAGTCAGTGGCTCACGGAGAGACTGACGGCCATCAGTTGTTTCCTCTCTAAGTCCGGAGAGAAGTCCTTCCCGTTCAAAGCTTTGCACGGAACCGGAGGCTTCGAGTGGGGTACTTAGCAGCAAGAGGTGTTTGCCCAATTGAAAGAGTACCTCGCCAACACTCCCCTCCTCAACAAGCCCGAACTAGGCGAGCCCCTCTGGCATTATCTCTCGGCCTCGGAAAATGTGCTCAGTGCTGTTCTCGTTCGAGAAGAGGACGGAGTCCAAAAGTTCCTGTACTATGTAACCAAGGTTCTGCTCGCAGCCGAGACCAGATACGCAAAAATGGAGAAGGTGGCATACGCCCTGGTCATGGCTGCGCGGAAGCTTCGTCCCTATTTTCAGGTGCACTCAATCTAGGTTCTCACGGACCAGCCTCGGAAGGCCATCCTCTACAAGCTTGAGAGCTCCGGCCGACTGGTCAAATGGTCGATCGAGCTCAGTCAATACGACATCGGCTATCAGCCAAGGACGGCCATCAAGGGGCAGGCCCTCTCCGAATTCATCACAGAATGCACCATTTCCGAGCAACCCGAAAGTAGGGAGGCCGACCAGACGTGGGAAGTTTACGCCGACGGCTCCTGCGAAGCGGGGAGTGGTGCGGGCATAATTTTGCGAGGACCTGCCAACTTCCTTCTCCAATATTGCCTTCGCCTTAGTTTCCTGGCCTCCAACAACGAGGCCGAATATGAGACCATGATAGCCGGACTCACCCCAGCACATCAGGTCGGCGCCAGACAGATCAGGGCTTTTAGCGACTCTCAGTTTGTGTTCAATCAGATTACCGGAGAGTACGAGGCTCGTGATGATCAGATGATCCAGTACTTGACCGTGGTCTAGCGGCTGTTGGCGTTCTTTGACGAGTTCGTAGTCTTGAGGATCCCTAGAGAGCAGAACGCCCAGGCCGATGCCGTGTCGAAGTTAGCCTCCTCATCCTTCGAAGGTCTTGATTGCACTATTTTGATCGAGGTCCTCCTGAAGCCGAGTATCAACTGCCCCGAGACCCTCTGCATAGAAGACAGAGCTCAACTTGACGATTGGATCACTCCCATCAGGATCACTCCCATCAGGAAGTTTCTAACCAAGAGGGAGCTCCCCAAAGATCGAGCCGAGGCTAGACGTGTCAAGGTCCGTTCAGAGAGGTTCGCCATGATCAGCGAGACCCTTTTCAAACGGTCATATATCACGATGGACGGAAGGCCCTACCTCCGCTGTCTAACCCCCATCT
The DNA here is from genome assembly GCA_017893485.1 of Hemerocallis citrina. Classification (NCBI taxonomy): domain Eukaryota; kingdom Viridiplantae; phylum Streptophyta; class Magnoliopsida; order Asparagales; family Asphodelaceae; genus Hemerocallis; species Hemerocallis citrina. The sequence goes on from CM030365.1 coordinate 222,355,545, forward strand.
AAGCAAGGTACGCTCTTAAAGAGCTCCATGAAGGAATTGGACGGTGCCATATGGGAAGCTGATCGCTCGCGCGAAAGGCTCTGAATCACGAGTACTACTGGCCCACGATGTTGCAAGATGCTCTGGTCCTGGTCAAAATGTGCGGCCTCTGTCAAAGATTCTCCTCGGTGAAAAGAGCCCCGCAAGTGAACCTCCGCTCCTTGGCCAGTCCGACCCCCTTTGCTATGTGGGGGATGGATCTGGTAGGCTCATTTTCGAAGGCGATGGGCCAAAGGAAGTTTCTAATAGTAGCGATCGACTACTTCACGTAGTGGATCAAGGCTGAGCCCCTGGCCACGATCACCGAGCAGCAGACCTAACAATTCTTCTGGAAATACGTCGACTGCCGATTCGGGATTCCTCACATACTCATCACAGATAATGGGACTCAGATCGTGGGTAAAAATTTTGAGAAATTCTGCAAGGACCTCGGGATCCAGCAACGCTTCTTTTCGGTATGCCATCCACAGTCGAACGGCCAGACCGAGAATGCGAATCGCCAGATCCTCGACGGTCTCAAGAAACGACTCGATAACTCCTCCAAGAGGTTATGGGTCGACGAGTTACCAAGCATTCTTTGGGCCCATTGAACGACGAAGAGAATCCCCACGAGAGTCACCATTCAATCTAACATACGGTGCGGAAGCAGTGATCCCCTTCAAGATCGGGCTTCCCCCTTCAAGATCGGGCTTCCTTCACCCCGGATCATGGCCTTTGACGAAGCAAGCAACTCGGCACAACTACGTGCCGATCTGGACCTCACAGACGAGGTCAGGAAAAAATCTACCATCCGAAGAAACACATACCAGCAGAGGATCGAAAGATTCTACAACAAAAAGGTGCGCCCTACCAACATCAAGTTAGGGGACCTCGTCCTCCGAAAGCTGGCGGTATCTAACCCTGGCCAAAAGAGAAAACTGGCCCCAAACTGGGAAGGCCCGTACAAAGTTTCTGAAGTCGTACGTCCGGGCACGTATCGCCTCACTGACCCAGAGGGCAAGCCTGTCAAAAGGCCCTAGAATGCAGAGCACCTCATCAAATTTCTCGAAGGAGTGGATTAACCTCTACAGATACCCCCATGTAAATCATAAAAATGTAATCGGCATGTCGTGCCTTGTTTTGTAAAGTCAGAATATATTGTAATTATCATGGTTTTAAATCTCAGATTTCGGACTCGTCTCGGCAAGGGGTGTTGTCTCGGATCGGAGATATCGGAGATCTCAGGAAAATGTGATCATATCGGTTCATTTTCTATTCTCAATAAATATTTTTTTGGTTACTAAATAAAATATTATATGTCTTACAAGTCATTTATCGTATAAAATACTATATAATATAACTAATGACATGAATCAATTACGGTAAATATTCACAGAATTTGACAATAATATAATAGAGAATGTAATATAAGTATATAACTAAATTGAATTTGTATTGATTAGAATAAATGTATTAGTTAATAAATTTATTTGACTTTGCATATATACAAACAATAGCGAGCCGAAATTCTCACATTATCTTAGTTTCAGTTCCTATATTGAAAGACATACAAAAAGTAAAACAATTTTTTTTATATATTCACAATAACATTTGTGTCTATTTCGGCTGATATTTCGCCAATTTCGGCAATATTTCGGTCGATATTTCGGCAATTTCGGCCGAAATTTATACATTTCGGTCCAAAACGATATAGAGTATAAAATATGTAATTTCGTATCGGCAAGCTAGCCGAAACGAAATTTCGGCCGTATCGGAGGATATTTAAAACAGTGGTAATTATGCCAGCTTCGACTTCATATTAGCCTTCTTAAAACAAGTCCTGGTTCGGCGCTTGGATGGCACCGCGAGCTGCAAAGATCTCCTCAATTCAGCTTGAGGGTCGGCGCTCGGATGTCACCGCGAGCCGCAAAAATCTCCTCAATTCAGCTTGAGGGTCGGCGCTCGGATGGCACCACGAGCCACAAAAATCTTCTCTTGATATGGGGGCTCGGTATCGACTTCGAGCAGGGTTCTGACTTTTTCAAGTCTTACTACCCATGCGCTCAGCGATGATCTTCGGCCACGCTCATAACGGCTTCTCTTGGTATGGGGGACTCGGTATCGACCTCGAGCAGGGTCTCGGCTTGTCCAAGCCATGTTACCTATGCGCTTGGCGATGACCTTCAGCTACACTCATGCTATCTAGCCGAGAACGAGGTATGGGGGCTCGGCATCGACTTCAAGCAAGGCCATGGCTTTTTCAAGCCACACGATATTTACGCTCGGCGATGTTTCCGGCTACACTCATAATGGCTTCTCTAGGTATGGGGGCTCGGCATCGACCTCGAGCAGGGTCTTGGCTTTTTCAAGCCATGCGACCTCTACGCTCGGCGATGATTACTGGCCACACTCATACTATCTACCCGAGAACGAGATATGGGGGTTCGGCATTGACCTTGAGCAAGGCCATGGCTTTCTCAAGCCATGCGACCTGTACGCCCGGCGATGTTTCCGGCTACACTCATAACGGCTTCTCTAGGTATGGGGGCTCGGCATCGATCTCGAGCAGAACCTTGGCTTCTTCAAGCCAAGCGACCTCTACGCCCGGCGATGATTACCGGCCACACTCATACTATCTACCCGAGAACGAGGTATGGGGGCTCGGCATTGACCTCGAGCGCGACCTTGGCTTTTTCAAGCCATGCGACCTTTACGCTCGGCAATGTTTCTGGCTACACATAACGGCTTCTCTAGGTATGGGGGCTCGACATCTATCTCGAGCAGGGCCTTGGCCTTTTCAAGCCACGCGACCTCTACATTCGGCGATGATTACCGGCCACACTCATACTATCTAGCCGAGAACGAGGTATGGGTGCTCGACATTGACCTCGAGCAAGGCCATGACTTTCTCAAGCAATGCGATCTGTACGCCTGGCGATGTTTTCGGCTACACTTATAACGGCTTCTCTAGATATGGGGGCTCGGCATCGACCTCAGGCAGGGCCTTGGCTTCTTCAAGCCAAGCGACCTCTACGCCCGGCGATGATTACCGGCCACACTCATACTATCTACCCGAGAACGAGGTATGGGGACTCGGCGTTGACCTCGAGCAAGGCCTTGGCTTTTTCAAGCCATGCAACCTTTACGCCCGGCAATGTTTTCGGCTATACTCATAACGGCTTCTTTAGGTATGGGGGCTCGGCGTCGATCTCGAGCAGGGCCTTGGCTTCTTCAAGCCAAGTCACCTTTACGCTCGGCGATGATTACCGGCCACACCCATACTATCTACCCGAGAACGAGGTATGGGGGCTTGGCATTGACCTCGTGCAAGGCCTTGGCTTTTTCAAGCCATGCGACCTTTACACCTGCAATGTTTCCGACTATACTCATAATGACTTCTCTAGGTATGGGGGCTCGGCATCGAACTTGAGCAAGGCCTTGATTTTTTCAAGTCATGCGATCTTTACGCTCGGCGATGATCTCCGGCCACACCCATATCACCTTGTCTTCGTATGAGGGCTCGGCATCGGCCTCGAGCATAGCATCGGCTTTTTCAAGCCCGACGACCTATGCGCTCGGCTGTGACCTGCAGCTACACTCATACCGCACCAGATACAAAAATTTTGTTTCAGATTTAGGGCGCTCGCCTTCGACAAGTGCCCCGAGTCCCAAACCTCGGGTCGACCCACCTCTCACCTACTGGTAACTCGGGGTTAACGGCCTCGGAGCCGAAATCCCGAATTGTCAGAGGGTGGTAGGAGAGCCACCGATTCGAGACTCTCGTCCAAGAAGATCTGAGCCCCGGATCTTTGGTCGGCCTACCTCTCACCCACGAACAACTCGGGTTTACAGCCCTCAGAGTTAAAACCCAGAATTGTTCGAGGATGGCAGGGGAGCCACGACCCGGAACCCTCGACCAAAAAATTATACTTTGGGGGCGCCCGCCTTCGGCAAGCACCCCGAACCTCTCCTTCGGACTGACCCACCTCTCACCCACGAACAACTCGGGGTTAGCAGCCTCGGGGCCGAAACCTCGAATTGTTCGGGGTGGCAGATGAGTCAATCTCAAATCCTGATGAAAAATGAGGAAGGGGGTGGGGATTATATAGCCATCGGAGAGGTGCATTTATTGCATCGGGAAGTCCAAACGGCGGAAGGTGAATCGTCGCCATTAATTTTATCAGAAGGCGAAACGTTCCTTATTGGGCACTGCGCCAGAAAATATCCAACAACTGATGGGGGCTCGTCTTTCGACCCTCGATCTCGGCGTCCCCATGCTTTTCCAACAAGTAGGGGGGTGCTGCCGCCAAGAAATCACATCTCGACTCCAGACCGCCCTTCAGGCCTCGGCGACGACCTCCGAGAAGCCCAGACTCTACAAAGTCCTCGAGCTACACTCCTGCCCTCACTCAACAAGTCCTCAAAGCAAAGAAATCGAGATTCTAATTACTCGTGGAGTGCCAGAAACGGCCGCAATACAATAAAAGTTTACAAATCGCTCATCGCCCGACTTAAAACTCAAATTCGGCGCTTCCCGCAGGATCCTTCGCGCGCTCGGCCGGCCCGGCCAGCAAAAGTACCCCGGCAACGGAGCTTTCTGCATTGGCAGGGTTGGCCTCCTCCAAGAAAATGGAGCTTTCTGCATCGGCAGGGTTGGCCTCCTCCAAGAAAAAGGTCGGAGAAGCTCCCAACACGGAATTACTCGCCTCCTCGACCAGACCAGTGCCTAGCATACGCCTCAGCCTACAGACCTCCAATTCTTTCTCTACAACGGCCTCGCAAAGAAAAGACTCCGAAGCCCACTCGAGGCATCCGAAATCGACCAGTTCGTCTCAAATGCCCACCAGCTTCGATCGGCTATAGCTTTCTTCAGGCGAGCGACCTCCAGGCTAAGCTCTCTAGACTTGTTCATGAAGTAATTCACTGCGGCCTTCTGATTCTGAGCCTGCTTTCGTTGGCGAGCCAGAACACTCCATGGTCTCCTGCCCAGCTCGGACCCAGGAGACCTCGGCAGAACCGAGGTCGGCGCCGATGGCTACATGCGTCTATCAAAGAGACGGGAAAAGCAATAAGTCACAAAAGAGGCGAAAAAACACGTCATATAACATCGGCCCAAAAATCCTCTTTTATAAATTCAAAAATTGTGTTACAATAGGCAGTGGCCAGTCTGTGTAAGGCAAATGCAAAATCAAGAAAGCCCTAAACTAATTTTGAGGGGGGACGACACCTCTTCGTCATCCTGGTCGCCCCCTACCTCCTGCTGGCGAGGGTCTCCCATCTCCTCGCCCCCGCGTGTGGGCGGAAGGTCAGGCTGCCAGTTGTAGTGGATGTGGTCGGCCTTCTGGTTCGGATAGATCAACTGGAAATACTCTTTCGCCTTGGCATAGGCCTCGTCTTGCGCAAGGATCAGGGTATCCGCCATGGTTATCTTCGCCTCCTCCATGGCCTTCTGCGCCTTCTCGGCTTTTGCCCGGACCTTCGCCTTGACGTGCGCCAGCTCTTCCTTATGGTGGTCGGCTATCGAGGCCAGCTGAGCCTCGTGGACTGCCTCCATGCTCCGAGCTTCCTTCAGCTCGTCCGTCAGCTTGGTCAACTCGCGAAAGTACTTCTCCGCATTCCTCCTCTCGATGAGGACCTCATTCTCCAAGCACTTCTGAAAAGTGATGCCCGTGAAGCATCGCCTGTCCGAGAGGGAAAAAGTTAGAAGAAATCCTAGAGTCTACACTCAAAGCAAAATCCTGAACACTTATCGAGAGCTGCGCCTGGGACCACCTCATGAAGGCCATCTCCGATGTTTGGGTTGCCAGGGCCATCCGGTCTCGCTCGGTTGCGATATTCCTAACCACATCTATGGCCACTGGACCCTCGAGCAGGGAATCCATTGCGGAAACCCCCCATCCGGGGCATGAGGCCTCAGGCCCTGCTTCCCCACAATCTGCTCGGCGCTGGGCCGAGGTGGGGGAGCCTCTGCTCTGGGACCTCGGAGGTCCTTCTGCTACCGGAGCTTCCCTCCGCTTCCCTCGACACCCCCGGTTGTGGTGCTGCTTTTTCGCCCTCTTCGTGGGCGGCTCCACCGCTACCGAGGCTGGCCCATTGCTGGAGCCCGCACCCTGGGCAGCCCTCTTCTCCTGATCTGCCCTCCTTTTGGCGGCGACAGCCAACAAGGCCTGTCTGTTGTCGAGCTGCTTGGCCGTCATCTCTGCAAAAGAGAAGAAAAGAAGCAAATGTTAACACGAAGGCAGAAAGATAGACAAATACAGAACAAAAACATACTAAGGTCGGCGGGGCTCAGTCCGGCTCGGGCCAGGTGCATCTCCGTCACTCCAGGCCACCCTGTACTCTGCCCTCCAACGATCTTCTCCACCTTCGCCTATTCTTTCTCTGAAAACTCACTGCGGTTCGGAGGCTTGTGGTTCGGTTTACCGAAGTTCCAGGAGGTTGGGATCTTCCAAGGCTTCTCGCTCCGGACTATGAAGTACTCCTTCCATCCTTTGATGGAGTCCGAATGACCGTGCATCACCTTCTTGTGAGGTCGCGACGACAGATAGAATATCCCCTCCGCGTCACCCAGTGAGCTCATCCCTAAGATAGCACGGAAATATGTTAGCCTCGGCTTGATCCCCTTCTCTTGACACTCCACGATGAAGCAGATCAAGTGTTTTGACGAGTTGGGACTGTACTCCATCGGACTCAATTTCGCCCAATTCAAACCCCTTTCGACGAAGGGGTGCAACGGCAGCCTAAGTCCCGAGATGAAGGCGTCCTTGGGAAACATACAATAACTCGACTCCTGAGCTGTGGTCGGACGGATTCTGGGGTTCGGTATCAGAAGTTCGAACTCCTTCGGGATGAAGTAGGCTGCCCTCAGGATGTGCAGGTAATCCGTCCTCAAAACGCTCCGAATGTTGTCCATCCTGATCTTCACTCGACTCTCGCCCCCCAACAGAGAGGGGAACGCAGCAAGGCCCTCAACGTCGTCAGGGTACATCCTGATCGACCCAGGGTTTCTAAAACTTACGAGGGCAGATTCAAACCACGGCCCGGGACCATATTTATCTGGTGTAGGTGGGTTATCCGGGCGTATCCACTTCCTCTTCCTCTTACAAGGACAAGGCTTCTTTTCTGGAGAAGGGGTCGCTAATGGGGGCAGGGGCGGGAGATCATCCTCGCCCTTGGCTGCCCCTCTTGCGGTTCCTTCCTCGTCTCCCTGGCCATCGTCTCCCTCGCCCTCTTGATCAAGCTCCTCCTAGTCGTCCTCCAGACCGATCTCCTCCGCCTCGGGGTCATCCTCCTCGTCCTCATCACCCCCCTTTCCCTCAGGGTCCTCTTCCTCCTCGTCCTCCCCTCCACAGGTTCCTTCCCTGGCCTGCAGGATCTCAAGGGTTCCACAAAAAAAACTACGTCGTCCCCGCCATCCGACCTTAGATCTGACTGGACCTCCTCCTTGATTCCGTAATCGCCTAGGGACCAAGATGTCAAAGGTGACTTAGCTTCCATCTCGAAACGGCCTGACGAGCTTGCCTCGGAGCTAGACTGAGCGCACGACATTACGAACCAGAAATACTAACCTGAAAATATTGCACAACGGAAAGATCACCGGAGAAAGGTTGTCGACGGCAAACGAGAGAGAAACCCTGTTTTGAAGATTAAAAAACGCAAGTGTAGAAATGAAGGAGGGGGGGATTTATAACAGAGGAAGGGACTCCTCGAGTTTCGCGAAAAGATCTAACCATCCAACGACCACTAGGATCTGAGTCGCTTCGATTCTTGCGCCTGTGACGTCAGCATGGGGGACAAAATTACCTCTTTACCCTCAGCCTTCTCAGCTGATACAACAGCTTGGAACGCCGGGCAAGCCGCTCGTGCGCTACCCAGGCTTTTTCAACAAGTCAGGAGACTCGGCGCTCAGATGATACCGCGAGCCCAAATTTCTCCTTTATTCAGCTGGAGGCTCGACACTCGAATGGCACCACAAGCCCCAAAGTTCTCCCCTATTCGGCAAAGAGGCTCGGCTCTTAGATGGCATCGCGAGCTCCAAATTCTCCTCTATTCCGCTTGAGGCTCGGCGCTCGGATGGCACCGTGAGTCCCAAATTTCTCCTTTATTCTGCATGAGGCTCGGCGCTCGGATGGCACCGCGAGCCCTAAATTTCTCCTCTATTCAACGGGAGGCTCGGCGCTCGTATGGCACCGCAAGCCCCAAATTTCTCCTCTATTCATCGGAGGCTCGGCGCTCGGATGGTTCCGCGAGTCGCAAATTTCTCCTCTTGAGGCTCGGCGCTCGAATGGCACCGCGAGCCCCAAATTTCTCCTCTATTCAGTAAGAGGCTCAACTCTCAGATGGCACCGCGAGCTCCAAATTATCCTCTATTCCGCTTGAGGCTTGGTGCTCGGATGGCATCACAAGCTCCAAATTCTCCTCTATTCAGCAAGAGGCTCGGCGTTCGGATGGCACCACGAGCCCCAAAATTTTCCTCTATTCAAAAGGAGGCTCGGCGTTCGGATGGTGCCGCGAGCCCCAGATTATCCCCCAATCGGGGAGGGGCTCGTCTACTGACCCTCGGCTCTCGGCAAGAGGATCCCCTTGCTTTTCCTACAAGTGAGGAGGCTTGCCTACCGACCCTCGACGCTCGGCAAAGAGACCCCCTGCTCCACAGATCTCGACGTCCCCTTGCCTTTCCAACAGGTAAGAGGGCTCGTCTACCGACTCTTGACGCTCGGCAAGAGGACCCCCTTGCTTTTTCCAACAAGTGGGGGCTTGCCTACCGACCCTCGATGCTCGGCAAGGGGACCCCCTACTCCGCAGATCTCGATGCCCCCTTGCTTTTCCAACCAGTGAGGGGCTCGCCTACCGATCCTAGACGCTCGGCAAGAAGACCCCTACTCCACAGACTCCTACGCCCCCTTGCCTTTCCAACAGGTAAAAGGGTTCGTCTACTGGCTCCCGACGCTCGACAAGAAGATCCCCCAATCGGGGAGGGGCTCGTCTGCCGACCCTATACGCTCGGCAAGGAGATTCCCTACTCCACAGATCTCGACGTCACCTTGTCATTCCAATAGGTAAGAGGGCTCGTCTATCAACTCTTGACGCTCGGCAAGTGGACCCCCTTGCTTTTTCTAACAAGTGATGGGGCTCGCCTACCGACCATCGACGCTTGGCAAAGTGACCCCCTGCTCCACAGTTCCAGACGGCCCCTTGCTTTTCCAGCAAATGAGGGAGCTCGTCTGCTGGCCCTCAACGCTCGACAAGAAGATCCCCCAATCGGGGAGGGGCTCGTCTACCGATCCTCGACGTTCGGCAAGAGGACCCCCTTGCTTTTCCAACAAGTGGGGCTCGTCTACCAACCCTCGGTGCTCGGGAAGAGGATCTCCTACCCTATAGATCCTGACGTCCCCTTGCTTTTCCAACAAGGGGGCTCGTCTGCTGGCCCTCGACGCTCGACAAGAAGGTCCCCTAATCGGGGAGGGGCTCGTCTACCGATCCTCGACGTTCGGCAAGAGGACCCCCTTGCTTTTCCAACAAGTGAGGGGCTCTTCCACCGACCCTCGGTGCTCAGGAAGAGGACCCCCTACCCCACAGATCTTGACGTCCCCTTGCTTTTCCAACAAGTGAGGGGGCACGTCTGCTAGCCCTCGACGCTCGTCAAAAAAATCCCCCAATCGGGGAGGGGCTCGTTTACCGATCCTCGCCGTTCGGCAAGAGGACCCCCTTGCTTTTCCAATAAGTGAGGGCCTCGTCTACCGATCCTCGGTGCTCGGCAAGAGGACCCCCTACCCCACAGATCTTGACGTTCCCTTGCTTTTCCAACAAGTGGAGGGGATCGTTTGCCGGCCCTCTACGCTCGGCACAGCGACCTCGGGGTTGACGCTTGGATGTAATTACGAGCCCCGAACTATCCCCCAGCCAGTAGGGGGCTCGCCTTCCGACCCTCGACACCCGGCGTACCGAGCTCCGACGCTCCGAGCTTCGACACCCTTCGTGACTCTAAGAGGAGATCCCCTTCATTCTACCCCACTGACCTCTTTGGGAAGATATGGATCCCGTTCTTCGCCGTACACCACTCCGCTATACCTACAGAGGCAAAAGATCATTCCTACACGGCTGGGTTACCCGGCCTTCCAGGAGTGGGGGGCTCCTGATATGGGTCAATTGCGTGGCCCCTCCTGGGCCACAGGATCCCCTAAAAACCGTTCACCCCAGATCATCAGATCTGCCAGGTCAGCCCTAAAACCACCTGGGCTCCCGCCACGTCAGTCCTGAACCGTCCGGGCTTCTGTCACGTCAGGTCCACGGGCGACCGGGTCTAGATCCGGTCCTAAACGGGTCCAGATCCGGTTGGCACTACCTATAAATACCAGGCCCTCTACCCCTTCAAAAGGTAATCAATATTCACTCTTTCCCCTCTCAAATTTTAGTTACTGTTACTCTTCAGTGACTGACTAGATCGTCGGAAGGTCTGTCACCGGGACCAACCCCGGTGTTTCTAGGCCGAGTGCAGGTATACGAGATCCCCGGATCCGAGCTTCCAGATCCGAGCCGAGCATCCGACCTCCACCCCACTCCCGCCTACTCCCGATCGGGTCCCTCGAGGGTCGGGCGTACCATCCAGTTCCGAAGCTTCCGCAAAAATACAAATTGAGAAGAACTCATACCTGGTGCAGCCATCCCCCAAAACAAACTGCTTCAATTTTATATATTTTTATGATTGTTGTGATCAGTTTTATTTTAATGGATTCTTTTTTCCTTTGCAAAACTTTCTTGATTCATTTCCCATGGCACTATTTCCTGTTGGAATATGTTGTAAAGGCTTGATACCCACTCTATGTGGCACAGCTCTTATCTCCCACATCTTTTTATAATATATAATATGTTCTACTAGAATAGTTCAACAAGAATAACTTGAAATTTCATTTTGGTTGTAAAAAAAATTCGAGTACCTCACAACACATCATATATAGTTTGTCAGAGGTTTTCTACAAAATCTAGTAGATTCAACAGTTCATATTACTTATTGCATGTACTTTTTTTTTAGATAAAAAATGCACCAAAAAGTAAAGCGTCTTTACAAATCTCATGTACTCTCATTTGCAAATTGACAAAATTTAACTTTAATGGGGAGTATGTTGCCCAAATCTCATGTACTCTCTGTATGTATGTTAGATCTAACTTTGAAATTGCTTCACTATATCTGTGATTTCTTGCATTTATTTGTCCTGTGTGCAGTATCTATTGTATCTGTGAAATGCTGGACCTCGACATAATCTGTTTCCTGGCCCTTTTAAGACATTGCATTTGTGCTTTCTTTCCTAGCTGATGCTGGAATCATGTTTTTTATTTGTCATATTTGTGTGCCCTGTGGTGTTCTGTGTTGGCTTAACCTTGCTTTGCTGAACCTCCATACCTTGTGCTACTAAGAGCATCCACAATGGTGTTTCTCATATTTGAGAAAATGGCAAAATAGCATATAGCAAAAATTGCAATTTGCTGCCGTCGTGATTTTCTATAATTTGAGAAAGAAATATTAAAAAAAAAGGTCAGACAGAACATCTTGTTCCGTCTGTTTTTTTTACAGTTAATTAACTAATGATTAGGTATTAAAATAGATAAATTAAATAAATTAAATATTAAAATATATACTAACCTACCTTCTTAATTAACTGACCTAAGATTAACCTAAGCCTAATTACCAAAATGGCTGGACGAGACATGTTGTCCCGTCCAAGCCATTTTGGCTTCAAACAGGACAACATGTCTCGTTTGTGGATTTTTCGATAATTTTTTTTTTTTGCTCAGACGGTACAACATGTATCGTCTGAGTATTAAAAAAATAGGTCGCGACGAAACAACTTGTTTAGCCCGATCCCATAAAAACAACAACGCCGTTCCCTATAATGTGAGAATTGCCATTTCATTTCTCAAATATGAGAACGCACTATAGCTTATTTGCTAAAATAGGGCAAAATAGAAAGCGACTGCAGCGTCAACTTTCTCATATTATGAGAATATGGCAAATATAAGAAACGACTGTGGATGCTCTTAGTGCCTTTTAAAGCATTGTGTTCTCTTTATCTTTTAGCTGATACTTGTCATAATGGCAATATCGCGCATATACTGATCTACAGTCCTAAATTTTTCGTTTGAAGGTACTTTTTATCTGAGTTCAGGCTTTTGACATAATCTGTGTTTTCCTGTAGGCGGACAAGCTTTTATCTCCTGAATTTCAACCTTCAATTGTACAGCTAATACATTTCCTTCCTACAAACCGGCAGATATTGTTGTTTTCAGCAACGTTTCCTGTCACGGTTAAGGATTTTAAAGACAGATACTTGCCTAAACCATACATAATTAACCTCATGGATGAACTCACTCTCAAGGGAATTACGCAGTTTTATGCATTTGTAGAAGAAAGGCAAAAGGTTCATTGCCTGAATGCGCTCTTCTCAAAGGTTTGGTAATTACTACTGTGTCTACAATCTACATATTACTGTCTTCTGCAGATATTTATAAACTGTAATTGTGTCTTTTCAGCTTCAAATAAACCAGTCCATCATATTTTGCAACTCAGTTAATCGAGTAGAACTTTTGGCAAGGAAAATCACGGAGCTAGGGTACTCATGCTTTTACATTCATGCAAAGATGTTACAAGACCACCGGAATCGAGTTTTCCATGATTTTCGGAATGGTGCATGCAGAAATCTTGTTTGCACAGGTACAATTTTATTCGTCTTCTAAAAGCTAGTATTATGACTCGTATGCTTTTGGTTACCTTCTTTTAGTAAGAACAACCTCTTGTAGCTTACTAGATTAATTGATACATTTTGTTGCATCTTTGTTTCAGCTTGATATTCAGTTACTTTTTATCTTTAAAGGGCTTACTAGTTACTGAAGTTTGCACGTTAAGAGGTTGTTTTACTTTGATTTTGACCTTTCAGGATTATTTAGAATTCAGCTTCATAAACATTACTCTACGTAAATTTTTTGCCTGGTAACATTTTAGGTTTAGTAGCATATGTGAGTGTCCATGCATTATTATAGTCTCTTAGGAACATACCCTTGTATAGTACATCACGTTGCTTCTTTAGTTTTCAGTTTGGTTAACTTGATTTAAGGTAATATTATTTGAAATTGGATTTTCTTTTTCAGATCTGTTTACTAGGGGTATTGACATCCAAGCTGTTAATGTTGTGATCAACTTCGACTTTCCCAAGAACTCTGAGACATATCTACACAGGGTAAGATCTTCCACTTTTGACTCGAATCTTTGTAATTAATGTAAGTTGTTGATTTGTCCAAAAGTGCACAACATTCTCTGTGACCTTGATTGTCAGCCAAACACTAGTTGTAACTGAACTATCAGCTGTGTTTAGATCTCTGTTTCTTTTCAGTATTTCTAGTATATGCTGGTGATCTGTATTATAATGGGAAACTAAATGTCTAGTCCCCAATTCTATTATTGTTCATAAGATTTTCTTATGTTTGCTTAGGTATGTCCAATTTAGTCTGTCCTCAAGCCAGGGAGTATTAATTTCGTCTCTTTATTAGGTTGGTCGTTCTGGAAGGTATGGCCACCTTGGTTTAGCAGTGAATTTGATCACCTACGAAGACCGTTTCAACTTGTAAGTGCACTTACTCCATATATATCTATACACAGAGACACAGACACACGGACACACACACTACAGTTACTTCTTTCCACTTGAACTAAGTCTTGGATGGTATGCCTGTAACAGGTATAGGATCGAGCAAGAACTTGGAACTGAGATAAAGCAGATCCCTCCACAGATTGACCAGGCGATTTATTGCAGATGATCTTGCTTGTGACGTGAAGTAATAGTATTGGTGAATTAAATACAATGACTTCCTCACCTGTATATAGATCAACTTCTGAAGTAAGTAATCCTGCAACATCACTGAATCTTTTATTATTCATTGTTGTTACTTGTTAGGCTACTTGTCTAGTTGAACCTTCAGCACCTAGAAATGACTTTTAAATTGATAGCTAGGTGCAACTGTTTTCGTGTTATCCAGTATTGGTTATGTATCATTCTGAGAAATGTGGCAAACTCATGCAAAAGCAACCTCCATTAACCTTCATCAAATTTTAAAGGTTTCCATGAAATCCCGTTGGAAGCCATGTTTTTAAGTTTCTAATAATATTTTCCACTTAGAAAATCTGGCTGTTCGCCGAGAAACGAATCCAGTTGTCCGGCTTGGCAGAAATAATGTCTTTAAGTTTCATGAAATTTTCTGCTTTAAGTTTCATGAAACCTTCTCTATTTCCAAGCTTTGAATTTAAGCCATTTGAAACCATTCTTAGAGGGATAAAGAAAATCCTCTTGTTGAACTTTAACTGTTATCGCACTTGAATGTCATTCAATTTTATCCGTGAAAACATCACATTTCTGAAATTGGAAGATTGGCTTCAAACAACCTTATATTATGTCTCTAAGCCGCACTTGAATGTCATTCAATTTTATCCGTGAAAACATCACATTTCTGAAATTGGAAGATTGGCTTCAAACAACCTTATATTATGTCTCTAAGCTGTTACTTCTGGTTACATGCATTAACTCTAGTGGTAGTTAAATCATCTTGTTGAAAAGGTTAATGAAATAAAAATTCTCATATATAAAGCATTTTCTTGTTGCATCTCCTCTATAGCTGGTTGATAATTTATATTTTGGTTATTGTATACAGGGCAGATTTTGTTGCATTTACGAGTAATCGTTTATGGATCTAATGGAGCAAATGATGAAAAGCAAAGTTCTCTATCAATCCCTTCAAGGGAGCTCTACACCTGGCTCGTAGATTTCTCAAGAGTTTCCGAATTCTGTCAGTAACTTAGTAATTCAGGAGCTTGGTTAATTTTTTGTTAGTAAGTTAATTAAAGAGGAGTTTGGTTAATTTCTCCTTCTGTCAAAGCTGTGACATCCTACCCTGATGCGGTATTTTTATTTGCTGTGTGGTTTATTATGACTATATATTGTTTTTCTGTCAAGTTGGAGCGAGGCTCAGTACCATTGTTGAACAGCATGTAGGCACTGTTTTCAGGAAATGGAATTTTAGTTCTGCTAATTAGATAACTTTTAAATATAGGCTAAATTTAAAAAACATATACAGTTTTGGGGCCAGTTTAAAAGAAGTATACAAAAGTTTTTTTTTTTAAAAAAAAGGACACTGTTTAATTTAACTCACTGGGTTAGTTAGGGTTAGGATTAGTTCGGGGGATTTATTTAAATATCTGATTAGTTAAGTGATGTTTTTTTAAACACAAATAAAAGATGAATATGATTTTTTTAAACACAAATGAAAGATTAAAGTGGTTTTTTTAAATCCCAATCCAACCTTAACTAATCCAAATACATTGTCCTTTGAAAAAAAAAAAAAAAAAAAAACTTTTGTGTACTTTTTTTAAACTGGTTCAAAACCTTGTGTATTTTTTTAAAATTTAGCCTTAAATATATATGAAATTTCTTCTTTGTTTTACCTGCTTTTCACTTTTTTCTGTAGAATGTATTTATTAGTATTCATGGTTGATGTTGTTTCAATCCAGTCCCAATGTGATCTCTTTAATTGTGTTTCAATGTATAGTCATTGTATGTGTACAAAGAAATTGCAACGAAGTTTTCTGAGTCATATTTAACGTCATTGATTTTGATTTTGTTTTTGTAAGATATTCACAACGGATAAATTCTAAGAAACTGAGACATCAAGCACTCAAAAAAGAAAAAAAAAAAGAAGATAATGAAACATCAAAGCTAGATGTCAAATCTTTCTGAAAGTTCTGATATGATTTTTGTTGAGGAATATTTCAGCATCTTCGCCACCCCAGCCAATGATTTGAATGTTAAAGTATAAAATGATTACATTGAGTTAGAAGGCTCATCGGTAAGGATTTTTTTTACCAAACTATCCCACTTTTTGTAATCCCACTTTTTGTAAGTATGTACCCAACTGTCCCTGTTCAAAATTTTAATACCAAAAAGTTCCTGTAGCTGACTGAGATAGCGCCCCTAGTAAAATTTGTCGCGCGATCTCAGTTAGCGTGTTATAGGGGACACCACTTTTCTCCTCAAGTAGTGATGTGCGAAAAAACTCATCAACTATAGACACGCTAACTCTGTTAGCGCGCCCATTTAAACCAGACGCGCTAACCGGGTTAGCGTGATAGGGGACAGTAGGGGGACACTACTCCTCAAGTAGGGGGATGTGAAAAAAATACCGAGTATAGACACGCTAACCCTGTTAGCATGCCCATTTAAACCAGGCGCGCTAACAGGGTTAGCGAGTGTCGATGGGACAATAGGGACACTACCTCAAAGAGGGGCTATTAACAAACAACCATTATATTTTTCATACAAGTGTATCCCATCAACACTTATAACAAGTCTGCATGACTTGAACCCTTCGATTGAAGCACAAAAAGCCCAAAACACTCCCCTGAATGTTTCTTCGCCAGGATAAGAATCATATTTATCCCAATGGACAACAATTCCTAGAATTGCTGCTTGTATCGCTGATAGAAGTAAAGACAACTTAGTATACCCTTCAAATGATTCGTACAACTTCTCAATAGATTTTTGTTTTGCAATTCAAACCTTCCTATAAAATATCTGATAATTCAATTGTAGTTTGACTATCTCAATAATGGCCATCGGTGTAATTCCTATCTGAGCCTTCACAACATTCATAATCAAATTGTTTACAAGTTTAGCATCAACTTTGCAGTGGTCTTGATTCAATGCGGGATTCACACATGTGGCCATACTAGTTTTTTAACCACAAAATTTGTCCGGCCCTTCGGAACGATTGCACGTAATCTCCACGGACAACCACCTTTACTTACAATCGGTGGGATTTGCACCATCTCCTCGAGTGAACGTTTTCTCGGAGCCAATTTACATTTTACAGCAAAGATGGTCGGTGAAGATTTCATTGTGATAAATTCCCGATGTTTGTTGATGGAGTATAGCTTTACTGCATGTTGAATCGATTCTTTACTTTGAAACTCTTGCCCAATGTAGAACTCATCTACGGTGGATGAACTAGATGACTCTTGTGGACCATGATTTACTCTCACACTTTGTGCCATTTCCTCGGTAACATGAACGTTAACATTATTGAAGCCATCAGTAAGGTTCACATCGACATCATTACTCTCATTTATATTAATATTTACATATTAATTTTCTTCTTCCTCGTCTTCATTTTGTAATCCCTCTTCAAGTTCATCATCTGTTTCTTCGTCTTCTTCATCATCATCGACTAAATCATTATTAACTGTAGCATTTTCAAATACCCCGAAAATATTGGTATTCGGAACGTAATCATTAACCAAACTTGGTTGACGTGGTAATTCAAATTCAGTAGGATCTGGGCTTCTAGTATTTGTAAACGTGTCTTCTTGTGAGGATGGTGGGACTGCTTGGAATGTTTGAACTGGATTCGAAATGATCTTATGGATCGACACTTCACGTGCGGAGCTTGAACCAGGGTTAGGATGCGGTTGGGCATTAATATTTTTGGTTTGATGAATATACTGCTCTAATGCAGACCAACTAAAATTCGGATCAAGTGTTCTACCAATCATGGACTTCACAGAGTTGTCGTTTCCTACGGGCACAGTCATAAAATATTGACCATCACTTTTTTCTGCTGCATAACGTGCTAAAATTTTAAAATTCCATCGTTCTCTATCCCAATTAGTAACCTCAAACCTTCTCCACAAGTTCTTCCATTGTGATTGTACGGGGTACCCAAATTATTTCGGGATCAACGACACTATAACAACAACCTATTTTTGGGTCACGGATAATTTCACTACTAAAATAATGCCAAATAGGAATATCGTAATCCATACCTATACATATTTATAAAAAAATTAATCATTATCTACTAAACAAAATATATGTGATAAAATGATATACAAATCATACCTTGAAATTAATGATCAGAATAGTTGAGCAATTTCGAGTTTCGAGAAAACGACGTAGAGAATGGGTTGATAACAAATCCGCTATGTAAATCCCCAAACAAAAAAAAATTGGAAGATGGATTTAGGGTTTTCAGAGTGGGAGGAGATGAATGTGAGAGAAGAAGATCCTTTAAGATTTTGTAGAGTTTTTTTGAGTAAAATCTACAATTGGGATGCTAAGGTTTTGGAGTTGGGTTTCGAAATTGGGGGAGAAAGAGAAGAAAGAGAGACTATAAATATGATGAGACAACATCAGCGATTGTGAGTTAATATGGTCCTAAACGACATAACGCTAACCCGGTTAGCACGTCTGGTATAAAGAGGCGCGCTAACGGGGTTAGCGTGTCTATACTGGGTTTTTTTTCCCTACACCCCTACTTGAGGAGTAGCGTCCCCTACTGTCCACTTATCACACTAACCAAGTTAGCACGACTGGTTTGAATAAGCACGCTAACGGAGTTAGCATGTATATTTGGTGAGTTTTTTTCGTACACCTCTACTTGAGGAGATAAGTGGTGTCCCCTAGCACACGCTAACTGAGATAGCACGAATAATATTACTAGGAGTGCTAACTCAGTTAGCGACATGAACTTTTTGGTTTTAAATTTTCAAATAGGGACAGTTTGGTACATACTTACAAAAAGAGGGATAGCTTCGTAAAAAATTCTGAGCACGGAATAAGCTGCAACATAGATTATGTTAGTAGCAAAAAATGAGCGGACAAAGAGCTATTGCAAATGCAATGTTTCGCATCACTGCAATGCTTTGTTTTCTTAGGTGATTTAGCCTTTCCCATATTGGAACTGCCTCTGCTTGAAGAGAAAAACAAGCAATAGAATGGACTTGAAGTCTGAGAATTTTTACACATAAATGGAGACTGCAATCACAAGATTATCTTAACCCCAGTATATAATAAGAATACGGGAACGCTTTAGATTTACAAATTATATACCAGATTACACACCAACACAGCCCACTGTTTCTCGCAGAAAACAAACATGAATTTTACCGAAAACACTGCAAATAGTAGCTACTCAGCAACCCAGTTCATACCAAAATGGAAGTATATAAACAAAAGTACCAAACTGGACTAACAGAAAGCTTTAACAGCCGAAGCAACCGGGTTTCTTAGGGGCAACTCCTGTGGCTCTATACTTAGCAGCAAGTTCCTCTGCTTTCAGCACCTCTTCACCCTTTTTGGCCTCAGCGATTGCTCTTTTTTCTTCAGCTGACTTGTGAATCATCACAATTTTGTTCTTTATCTTTTCTGCATACTCCGCCTTTTTCTTCTCCATTGATTCCTAAATCGAAATGGATCTTTAAATTAATTACAAACAAAAAGGCCTTTAAAAGAAAAGAAAGAATTAGTTGTTAAATTCATCTTTCCACTACTATTGAAAGTCCCCTGCACTTTACTACTGTACAATAAACTCTCGGTTGACTGCAATTCCATAACAACCTATTAGAGATCAAATTATTCATTCGACCTCTTCCTTCCTAGTGCACATTAACCTTAATACATGAAAGCTCGGTTGTATCTTTACGGGAATAAAATTTCCGTTTGCATTCATTTTTTTTTTTGTTTAGGTTGAAAGGCCCCTTGCAATTTTAACAGCTAAACGAGTTGTATGTTTGTTTTGTAGAGTATAGTGATATACTAAATTTCAGAAAATTTCTGCCATCTTTAGGTGATCTGGGAGAAATAACTTGTGAATTTCCAACTTTCTTTTATATATCTATCTTTAAAGTACATTCTCAGACCAGTATGAGAGTCTATATCCGTCAATCTCCAAAAAAGAGTGAACTGCGAGTGCATGCCTCAAAATTGAACAGGAGAATGCTTACCTCGTATCTTTTTATCTCAGCTTCAATATATGCCTGTTTGGAATTCTCCCATGAAGTAATGGATGACATCAGCTTCTGAGCCCTGTTTTCAAATTGTAAACGAGTGATTAGTTGAGGTCTCAAGCATCCCAGATCAGTCTCGTAAAGAGCATCGCATCGTAAATCTTCCATCATTGCATGCCAAAAAATTAAGCCGATTAAGAGCATTTTAGTACGTCTATACCCAAAATTTGGGTATTTGACATATAGCAATATAAATTTTGGAAATGAGTTGTAGTGGTCTAAATCCAAATTTTGCAATTTCTTCGACGGACGGAATATCATATTCCGTGAGAGAAAATTTAATTTGTTTTCAATAAAAAATAAAAAAAATCGGACGGGAGGGATATGTTATCGTCTAAACCCAAAATGAGAACTTCCCATTTCTTGGACGGCATATGATCCCCCTTTTTGAAAGTTTTTTTTCCCATTTCTTGGACAGCATATGATCTCCCTTTTTGTTTTTGTTTTATTTTAATTTTTGAAAATCGATCGGACGGTCCGATCTATTTAATAAAAAGAAAAATTAAAACATATCGACGGACGACATATCATGTTCCGACTTTCAAATTTGGCAGCCAACTGTTCACCTCGAACCCAAAAAATGGGTATTTGGCCAACGACTCAAGATAATTGTTGGCCAAATTATCCATTTTTTGGATATTTGGCCAACGACTACAGATGCTCTAAATAACCCATTTTCCTTATATATCAACTCTAGCATAATCGTAAACATGGTATGTTTTCCATATCAATACAATCAAGAGGCTTGGTTCAACCCTGAAATAATATATGAGAAAAAGAAAAAGCATAGAATAGAAGGGAATAGCATGATAAGTGATAGTCTAGGTTGGCTAGGGAAGAAGAAATGAAACTGAAGGAGAATCAATTGAGATAGCTTAAAAGTGCTTAACAAAGACCAATAACAGCACAACAACGATAATTATACTTGACGAGGTAAATAAATTAGGGTAGAGATTTGGGATAAACGCTTTATAGTTAAACTGTTGGTGTAAATGTATTGCTCAGAGACACAATACCAATTAGGAAAATTGTCCTGAAATCTTGATGCTTATTAGCAGATTGAAACATATCTTTAAAAAAAAAACAAACAAACGAATAAACTTTGTTTGTGTATTGCAAAGAAAGAAGGAGCTTGCTCCTAATCTTACTTATTGTCAGCTTTAGATTTCTGACTATCTTCCCATGCCTTGATTAATGAATTTTTCTTCTCAGTTGAAACTTCCGCAAGTGCAGCATCTGCAATTTCAACATAAGAAAATTTCTTTAGGTTCCTTGTCTAACAAAATGACAAGTGAGATCTGAACCAACCCATTTCAGAACTCACCTCTCTCATGTGAATTTTTCACCTTCTTTTCTGGTTGAGGAACTGCCTCAGCCTCTGTTCGAGCAAAGCAAAACTTTGTAAAGAATAGTAGTAATTACATAAATTAAAGTATGCCCAAGACTATATGAACTAAAATATAAATGAATTGCATGCAGCATCAACCAATCATCAATATCATTCAAGTACTTAAATTATTTTTCCATCAATGATCTGTCAAAGACTATCAGCATATCGATTGCAGGGCTCATACAAGAAATTGATAAAATTTTCGTAAGCCATGAAATTCAGAAAACTAACCTAGAAAATACTGTAAGTGATTTGTTACTCTCTTAATAATTAAGCTTCAGGCAAAAACAACAGAAGGTTATCAACAAATTAATATCTGCTATGTTGAACAGAACACAGAAAAAAAGGTTGAATATATTCTCACTTTCGACGACGACGAGAGCTTTGGAGTCGTCAGCTGCTGGGGCTGCTTTGTCTTCCTCAATTGCCTTCAAGCTCTCCTCAACCATTTTTTTTTTCTCGTTTGTTCGTTCAATGAATAATTAAGAAAGGATTGTATACTTAGTGCCGATGTTTAGAGGTTCAGATAAGAAAGGATCTTTGGGATAGAAAACTAGGAGGAGTTTGAGAGACGAAATTAAAGGAAACCAATATCAATATATTATATCATGTCATATACAATAATCCATGTCCACATATCATTTGATTAGGTATGTGACACAGAGAGACGATATTATTGATGCAAATTACAGGCATGAAGTTGAAAATGACATTGTATAGTTTTTTTTTTTTTAATTTATATTTTTATTTTTAAGAATAAAGATGACAATGTCATCGTTCCAATGACGTTCCATTAATCTATACTATTATTAAGCAAAGCCCCATTTTGGCGGCTTTTTACCATCATGCCCCCATATACATAAAAAGCTAAAAAAAACATATAAGGTTAATTTTGTAATTTTCACTTCACATTTAAAGTCTTCATAAAATTCTGTTTCCTCAAAAATCGAAACCGGCCCTTCCTCTCCCTCCATTGAATCCATGCATTGCACGTGCATATCCCCAGTGCAAATTGCACGTGCTAATCCATAAAACGTGCATTGCACGTGCGGATTACTAGTGAAAGATCAATGAAACATAGTAGATCCAATTACATAATGAATTAAAAGGTAGCTAAATCTTGCATCTCAAAAAGTCTAAGACAACAACAACAAAACTAGAAGCTACATATGCATGACACACAAAATAAACTTCCATCCCCACATCCTTGCTTTGCCTGGCATTCTACTCCTCATCCATACGCAGCTTCTTTCTTTGCCCTGCCTGACCGGCCCATGCATAAATAAAACCGTAAATTTGATGCATAACTACAGTATATCTTTGGTTGCAATTACGAAAACGCAGATTATTTCGATCTAGCCACAAGCCCCATATAGCCGCAGCCACTGACAGATCCCAGGCTTCCCTATCATCTTTTCTTATGCTAACCCCTCTCCCTATGTCCCAAGCCTCAGAGATTGAGGAGGGACTCTGTAAAGACCCAAACCCACGACTGACAACCTCCAAAGTTAGTTTTGCCCTATGACAGTTGAAAAAGATGTGATTCATGTCTTCCTCACCATTGCTGCATCTAGCGCATGCTATATCAAGCTGCATTCCCCGCTTCACTAGGTTAACCCTTGTTAGAATAGCATTGTTCGCTACCCGCTATAGGAAAGCTTTTATTTTCAAAGGCACTTGTGTGTTCCATATGATCTTACTGTTTTTGCTTCTGATTCTCCCGTCGTTCAGCCTGCTGTACAGGGATGCTACCGAGAAGTTTTCGTTCGATTCTAAGGACCAAGTGTTAGGATTGTGTCTTTTATACACCTTTTTCAGATTAAAAGAAGGTAATATGAAGCACGGAGGTCGAAGCGTCGTGCAGGCTAGTTGCGGTCGACCGGTCTTGGTGACAGTCGACCGCACCCCCCGACTGGGCCCCCCGACTGCTCGTTGTACATGGATTGTCTGAGAGAGGTACGGTCATCCGGTCTTGTTGGACGGTCGACTGACCGCGGCGCTGAATCTGTTTTGGGCCCCGATTTGTTAGGTCGCTTTGGCCCAATCTTCAACTCCAAGTTAGATCGTGCGGCTCCTATTCAATTACTTCTTTTCCAGGTTTTATCTGACGACTGAGGATCAAGATTAGACCTAGGTTTTCTCTCTATTCTTCTATATATATTGTAAAGTCCTCCAATATGAGAGGCAGTACTTCATAGATTCTTTTCTCCATTGCAAAGAGAGGCTCGAGAGAAATAGTTCTTGGTGGGTGAGTTTAATTCCTTATATCAAGTGAATCAGTAACTTCTTGTAATCTCTTCTAGTTGAATATCAGATCTCCCTATATTTCCCCCTGAATTAAGCAAAAGCTAACCGGAATAGGTCATCGATGTGTTTGTGTTAGTTTGGTGGATCTACTTGCTTGCTCAATTTATTCGTCTCGTCTACTTCGAATTCCTCATTGCTCTATTAGTTTCGCTGCGACAACGGACGTTGGTTGATGCCCCAATCCCAAAACTAGTATCAGAGCTTCAGGTTGCCGAGTCCCATGGTTAAGATGACAGTCCACAGTATTTTGAAGATTAAACAGTTTGATGGTAAGATCAATTTCAATCTTTGGAAGACTGACTTGTATGATGTTCTTGTTCAAGAACGGTTGCAGTCAGTAGTTAAGAAGATAGAAAAGCCAACCGATATGAAGGATGACGTTTGGAAAGATATTCGTGAAAGAGCCATAAGTCTAATCCGACTATCCTTGGCGGACGAGGTCAAGTGCAGATTTCTTGAAGAAACTGACGCGACGAGTTTGTAGGAAAGACTCATAGCTGACTACTCTGGTTCGTCGTTATTAGATCGGATGCATTGGAAGAGGAAGTTATTTCATTTATCTATGAAGGAAGGTACCGATCTCCAAGACCACATTACAGAGTTCAATAAGGTATTATATGAACTTAAGGCGATCAACGCAGAAGTGTGTGAGGAAGATAAAACTTTCAACCTGATATATTCACTGCCGGATTCACACGAGCCTTTAATCACTACCATGATACACGGTAGATCTGCCAATGAGAGTATTTCGGTAGATGGTGTAATCAAAGCATTGAAGGAAAATCAACTTAGGAAGGAGACCCATAAATCATCATCGTCTATTCCTACAAGTTGTCTAGCAGTAGATGGTCCTTCGGGGGGAAGACAAAGTGCTTTGCAAAAGGATTCGATCCGTTGCCGATATTGCAAGAGGCCAGGGCATATCAAGAAAGACTGTTGGAAATTACAGAATCAAGAGAGCACCAAGAACGAGAGTTCAGCCGCTAATATAGTTAGTGCCTTTGGTGCCTTTGATTCAGGTGGTTCGTGCCTTTTTGTTTCAAATTCTTTAGAAGTGGATTCTAGTTGGTTTCTTGACTCAGGGAGTTCTTCTCATATTTGATCCAAGAGGGAGTTGTTTTCTACTTATAAGTCGACTACAGGGCGTTGTGTGACAACAGGAACTGGGGAGATTTGTGAAGTAGTGGGTGAGAGGACAGTTGAGTTAAAGATGCCAAGTCTAAATATGTTCACTTTAAGGGATGTTTTGCATATTTCTCTGCTAAAACGAAATGTAATTTCCTTGGGAACTCTTGATGCACGGGGCTACAAGTACACAGCTCGAGGTGGAGTTCTGTCTGTTTTTCAAGGTCGTCGTAAGGTGATTAGAGGTATGAGAGTGGTTGGGCCAAGCCAACACAAACTCTACAAGCTTTGGGGAATTCGAAATACTTGCGCAAGTGTTACTCCTTTCCCCGTTATTCCTGCAAGCTCAGGCAGTTTGCCGCAACTAGATTTATTGAGACGAGACCACGACGTTCTAATATCATCAAGAGGTGGAGAAAGCCTACGGGTAGGAGGAGTTCGTGCGGAGTTTGGCAACTTCGTGAGTATATCTACAGAGGTGTGCCTTTGAAGGGGCATACTGGATTTGGTGAGATTGGGTAGAGATCAATCCAACTAGAAGAAGAAGCTATTGTTCTATGTTTTCTTTGCAAGTGAAATTTGTTAGAGTTTGGAGATGAGTAACACATCATGTGATACCACTCGTATGCAATCCAAGGTGGGGTTTGTTAGGATTGTGTCTTGTATACTCGTTGTTCAGATTAAAAGAAGGTAATATGAAGCATGGAGGTCAAAGCGTCGAAGTGAGTAGAAGGAGTGCCACACCCCGCTTCCCAAAAGCACGGAATACGAGCACGTGACAAAGCCCAGCGAATAATTTTCATCATTCATGAGCTGTAGGATCGACTCATCATCATAACAAGAATATAACAAAATATACACAACCACGCATGCATGAATAATTTATTAATCAACAGAAAATAATTGAAACAACAAAATAATATTATCCAAATAGTTTTCAAGTCTGGATCAAAAGATAAAACTCGGGACTATAAGCCCGTTACATGGTTCAAGTAGCAACAATTATAAATAACTCAAATACAAGAAAATAATTAAAGTAGTTTTCCCAAGCTAAGCTTAGAACGTTTGCTCGCCAATTCCAGCAGATAACTCGTTTCCAAAGTCTGTATATATAAATATAAAAAGGGAAAAAAATAGGAAAAACAAGATAAACACCCTTAGTGCAAGTTAGGACCGCAAATAGTAAAACAAGTACAAGAAATATGGAATATGATTTGGAATCAAGAATGTAATAGGGATGCAACAAGTAGTAGGGATTCAAGAAACTAGCTAGCAAGAAGGACAACTCGAGTGACAAGATTGAGTAACAAATACTAGTAGTAGAACAAGTGGCTAGTGAACATATAATGTGTGTCAAGCATCAAGTAACAAGTATCACGTACAAGTATCGAGTAACAAGTAACAAGTCTCAAGTGTCAGTTGTCAAGTACAAGTATCAAGTAGCAAGTATTAAGTATTATGTTCAAGTATCAAGTCTCATATATCATATAATCAAGTCTTGTAGTTATTACTATCTAGGTAGCACTTCATGTGCCATCCTTTTATCACATTGTTGCTACAGTCAATGCAATTTCGTTTAGGTCTAGTGATGGAGTTTATAGGGCAGTGTACTCAGGTATCAAGTATCAAGCAAGCATGAAAGTGTGCGAAACAAGTCAAGCAAACATAATCAAGAATATGGGACAAGTCTAGGCTAGGTAGGATACATGTTCGCGGGTCAAAACAAATCAAAGTATCAAGAACAACGAGAATTCCAAATCTGGACAACATGATGTTGCTCCACCAAAACTGCGATTCCCGTTGTTACAAGATTGCAAATGTGAATCCATCAGAATATCTAGAAACTAGACTCCTGCCCAGTTCCAACATATATAATTAAGGTACATAAAAGTTGTGGTAACATCTGTCAAAATAGCAAACTATACAGCATTTGTGTTCAGCCAGAATTTGTAAAACTGAGTTTGTACATATGAAACAGTGTTGAAACATCATTAATTAATTCTAAAAAAATTAGGAAATCTTCTCTAGGGTGTCCAATAATAGCATACAAAATTTCAAGTCATTTACTTACTGGTAGCATAGTTAAAATAATTGTAATCTAATGAGGTGTAGCAGTTTTTGTGAATCTGCGACTACCAACACAGCAGCAGTAAAACTGCGATATCTCCTAGACCATAACTCGGAGTTCAAAAATTCTGGATGCTATTGACAACTAGATACTTAGGGCTACATTTAATATTCAGGACTCAAGTTCAGATTTTGGTTTTATTGGGGTCGAAACAGTAAGTAAAGACAAGAACAGCAACAAGTGTGAATTTCTTTTATATACAAGTTGCATGATAAATGACTATTATGAGTCTAGATTAGTGTGTGATACAAATACGGATGCATTGGGAATCAAATTAGCAAGTCATATGTATTTCTCAACTCAAAGGAATGTAAGATCAACACAATACATCACACGACACACGTCTACAAGTCAAGGGGTTCATGTTCAAGTAATTAGGAGATAAAAAGGGTCCAATTAGTTTTGTAAATATGTCAACGAAGGATTGTGACTCTTAAGATTATGGAATCGATGAGGAATAATTTAAGATCAACAAACGATGAGAGAAGGAGGAGTCACAACTACGATCTATTTGCAGTATTTCCAATTAAACGCTTGTACTAGAACAATAGTTTGTACAAGAAGAATACTTGCCTTGATTGGATGATGGCGTAGATCAACGTTCAAGATCGGATCGGCACGGATCTTGATAAGATGATCACGATCAAGACGATCAACGGCTGAGAAACGATCTGATGGTGAAGATCAGATCAGATCAGATCTGATCTTGAGGAGATCTGACGGCTTGGATTCAAACAGCCCAATCACTTCTTCCTTCTCTTCCTTCTTCTCAGCGACAGAGAGAGAGAGAGAGAGTGTGTAGGACTCCGACAGCGATGGCGACGGCAGGCGGCAGCAATGTCGAGGGAAGCTCGACGTAGGGAGGCGATGGCGGTGATGGGGTGACGCAGTGGAGTTTGGTGGCAGCGTCGAAGGTACTGCTCTTGGGGGAAAACAGAGCAATGGCGGGCTCTGTTCCGTCGTGGCTGCAGGCGACGGGAGGTCACGACGGCAAGGCGGCGAAGGCGAGGTAGGGTAGGACAATGGGTGGAAGGGTAAGGCAATGGGTAATGGCGATGGGTAATGCGATGGGTAATGGCGATGGATTTCGGAAGTTGGGTTTCGATGAGGGAGACGGTTGCGAGGTGAGGAGGACGATGGGTTGCGACTATGATGGGGGCGATGGTGAGAGTCGAAGCAATGGGGTCTCGGTGATAAGGGTTAACAGGGAGAGAGACGAAGGAGTCGGGGTAGGGGAAAAGAAACAGAGAGAGGCGGTTACAGTAGATAGGTTAGCACAGTATTAGGGTTAGGGTTAACTAGGTTTAGGTTTAAATAGTAGGGTTTTGGGTTATTGGGTTATTGGATAGCGGGTTTGAGTGGGATCCAACAAGAGATTGACTCAAAATTCATCAATAATTAGGAAAAATGAAATAGATGAGGTGAACAATCAGCTCTTCATGTCTAGTTTACTTTCCCTTCGACGGTATCGAATTCCGAGTTATAGTTTGTGAGTTACTGCTGTTTTAGTACTGCTGTACCTGCTTTTTTCATATTTACAATTACTTGTATTTTATCATGCATTGTATCATTTTGTTGCATTGTTATTGGTGCCTTGATACTCGTATACACACTTACATGACCATAAATGAAATAATAAAAAATTAACAAGCCGGAGTTAATAAGGATTGACTTAGTAGTGGATAATCTCAGAAAATGTACTCGGTAGGGCCCTTCTTGTGTACTTGTACTATTGACATGGAAGGTGGAGAAATACTTGTGAACTTGTTATCTTATTATCTTGTTATCTTAAGTACACGCTCTGTAGATCCCACCACGAAGTCTAAAACGTACACTGTTTTGCGTGCACCGAACCTGTGGTATGAGACGCAGTAATACGTGTACTAGATAGGAAAATAAAATGTTAATAAATCTAAGTGGACACTTTTACACTTGACCATTGTTTATTGATATCGTTATTGCTTTTGAACTTTGATCTTGCTTTATATTCCTTGATGTACCATGTTTCCTTACTCTTTACTTTTCACTACTTGCTGTCCATACTTGCTCTAAGGATATTTTTCTTTTCCACTCTAGTTGATCCAACTACAGGTGCACAAGGATATTTTCCAGGAGGTATTGGTGAACAGTTCTTCTAGGATTGGGGCAATAGCTTACTTCGCAATAAGTTATCTTCTTCTATGTTATTCTTTTATCGCATTGTTATTCTTTTGTCAAACTTTGTATCCCGGGCTTTGTTGACCCGTAATTGTTATTTATTTTTCCAGTTGTTGGTTATTATGTTGGACTACTGCATGTTTAATCTCAGTTATTGTTTATGTGATTATTTTTTTCTGCATGGTTATGATTATTTCTTTTCATATTGTTAAGACTGGTAAAACTTATTGATGATGTTAATATCATTCGTTAGGCCTTCGTCACGGACTCATATTCCCGTATTTTGAGAAGCGGGGCGTGACAAAGGCAAACAAGCATTGCGCTCTCATCCAAGAAATCAGACCTCTATGTGTTATCCTCTGCAGGGGAAGGGGCTGAGTGGATTGAATGACTTGTTGCTAATCATCTATTGAGAAGTTTAACGTAAATTCTTTAATTCTGTTATGCGACTATCAAGCTATAATGCACTGTAGCTCATAACTCACTCTATAATAGTAAGAGGAGTATATTAAGGCTGAAAGAAGCCTAGTCTAACTTTCTCATAAATAAAATGCAACTGAAATAAAATATGGCTAATGTTTTTACTAAGAAACTTGAAAGTGATCTAATTATCAAAACTGTGGGAAAATGGAGTTAAAAGCTATTGAGTCAAAGCTTTAACATCCTAATTGTTTTGAAATTTAGAATTCAATAGGAGCCATAGAGAAATTCAAACTTAAGCATCAATTTTAGGCAACTGACATGTTTTAGATAATTTTGATGATTCTACAGAAATTCCACAAATAATTACTGTCATTCCAATTTTGATGGTATTATATATCTAGAGAATTTACTTAGAATAATCATATTATTCCAATACGAAACATGAAAACTTGTCGATATGTTTCCGATGATTAAATTGTCTTTAAATATCATTCCAATTTTGATGGTATGTCTTTTATGGATACATGTTTCATTCCAATTTTGATGATTCAGGGTTAAACCATGATTGAAATGACAGCTTTTTCATTCCAATATGAAACATAGTATGGTTCTTGTGTAGAAACTATAATAGTTCTTGTTCGTTATTTTGTTAAAAAAACTTGATTGTGATGACTGCGTTACATTTTGCTAAGTTATCGTTAAATTGTACTAAGTTCTTTAGTGGAACTAGATACTTTATGGAATTCGCTAGAATTCTTAGAGATGCGTCTCTTGATATTCTTGTTTTAATAAGCTAGCAAAAATGGAAGAGTTGAATCTGTCAACATAGATTTCAAAATAATGATTTGCTCAAAATGGAGGAGTAAACATAAAGCAGTGTGCAAGGATAGAGTTTTAGTTTATTTCTTTCAAGAATAAATTAGTCACTTGCTTGGTAAAACTTCTGTTGAGTTTAAGACTCTTGTGTTCATTGAGCTTGAAACTCTTACTTTGTTCTTGAAATTTATTTGCTTTATCTGATTTTGAAACTATGACAATTTTCTCAAGTTGGTTAGTCATTGTGAACTATTCTATTGTGATATGGTTTGGGAACTATTTAATTATTTTGGTTTAGTCTTTTTGAACTATTCGGATTTATAATTGATTTAGTCCTTATGAACTGTACATTGTGTGATGCATTTCTTCTATTTAAAGACTGTTATCAACCAGTCAGCTTCATGTTGAACTGATAAGATAATCCAGTACGTTTATATATTGAGAATATAGGAGGAGATTGTTGGATATATAGGTATATTCTGACTATATGAATAATATTATGTGTAATATTATTCTATGGGTAACACGTGTGTTACACGTACTAACTGTATGGATATCGGAACGCGGGTTGAGTGGGTTGAGAACCCAGTACCCAAACCAGTATTTATCCTATAAATACTAGCTTGTGATAGTAGTTTAGGCATTCCAATTTTGATACCTAGGATAAATATCTCAAACATCTTAGTTTATGATATTAATCATAATTTCTATTGTTATTATCTCTCATAATTTCTAACAGTTATGTGGTTCTTTTTCTTGATTATTCATTTCGAAAGGTTTTAATCAGTACTACATCAGACACATTTAGTGAAGAATTGAATCAATAGTTTTATTTCAATATCTACATCAATATTTGTAAGAAAGTAAAGTATAGTTGGATGTAGATATGATGTCGCTATTTTGTCCAGAATTTCGATAGTTTTCTGCGAGTAAAACTAAGAATTGACTATTGAGCATGGTTTTCATATTGCAACTTACAGGCTCATTTTCATCTGTCTGTTTGACATAAATTTACTTAAATTAGTCACCACAAATGAGTATGAATCTCTAACTTACAGTAAGCGTAAACATTAAGATAGACGAGCATGAACTTAACTATACTCGCACGTATATAAAGTGCATTTTAATCTCAATTTGGCATACTATCCACAACAACATAGGAAAGGAAACTGATAACAATCATTATGAATTGGAAGATAAATGAGGTCCCTAATGACGAACGCCATTGAAGGGGAAAAAAAAAGCATTGAAAGTACTGAAAATCTGTTGTTTTATTTTTTATTTTTAATTTAGAAAATATAATTAATCTCGTCACCGCTTCATTAATAAAAGTTTAATGAAACGCAGTACAATATAGCCTACATACACCAGTACTACAAAATACTAGTACAAGATCTATACCGATCCAATATATCAAAGACCAAAATACCATAAACTAGCTAGATGAAGAAAGCATAAAATACATAGAAAATACTTAGAAGCTTTGTTCATGTAGACGACCCCTCCCCATGTGCTAGTTCTCCTCCTCCTCCAATCGCAACCTCTTATTCGCGCCCACCAGACATGCCCACCAGGCATGTCCACGTATGTATAAAGACAAATATTTTATACATCAAGATAGAGAATTAATAATTAATCTGACGAGAGCATAAGTCATTTAAGCCTGGCCATAAACTCTATAAAGTAGCAACAGCAGAAATATGCCACGCCCTCTCTCCTCTTTCCTATGAAAATCTGGTGTTGATGGTAATATGAGAAGTTATTCAGTGAGAGTCCAAATCTCTGGAGGGGACCAGATGAATTGATGCAAGAAGGTTAAGGACAAACAAAGCAGAATGGACCAGATGAATTAATTTATTTCACACACACAAAAAAAAACCTTCTTACGCGTTGTCAGGAGAAAAAGGATCAGAAGGGAAAAAAATGCTTTGAACCCTGATTTTCTATGCTGGTTTTTTTGTACCCACTTGGTACCAATATAAATTTCATACAATTATTTTACGCACTTTTGCAGCAAATTTTTTTGCAACATCATACAAATAAGTTAGTATATACTATCATTTTGCAACCAAAAAAAAAAAAAAGTATCATGTACCTTAATAGTATAATACAAGGGTATAAAATTATCTGAATTTAGGAAACAAGGTTATTCCCACAATATTAAATATTAAATTGGATGCAAACACAAGATTTATTTAAAATATGGGCATAAAACAAATTTAACAGAAACTTATTATGAGGTGGTTGGCGGAATCTGTAGTCTGTACTGTAGACAGTGGTAGGGAAGCATGAGCAACTGTCATGCGTGTCTTTTTACGCAACTAGCACTTAGTATTTGTTATCAAAGATGTCGGCAAGTATAGAAGGCATCATCATGATTCATGACCAGCCTGGAATCACTTTATATATATTGATTGCGGAATCAAATTTATTTTTTATTCTAAATAGAAGTTATATCTATCAATACAAAAATCTCTGGGGAAGTTGAGGTTGTCATTTGTCAATATACAAATCTGTATGTTGTACGTGCAACTCTAACTCTTATTAATTACAACAAAAACAAATAAATAAATAAATTCTACCTATTTAATACGTGCAACGCACGTGCAAAACAAATTTATAATATTTTTTAATACTAAATATACACATGTTGCACGTACAATTCAAATTCTACTTATAAACACGTGCATTGTATATACAAATTGTAGTTTTTTTCTTCAAAATATTTTTTCCAATTACTAATGCACGTTCAAAACTATTTGTGAAAAATACTAGTAATATATAGGCACAGTGAAATACATTTCAGCACTGAACAGGCCCAGAAGGCCCTCCTCAAACTCAAGAATGAATCAAGGCCAACACCAAAGCTGATGGGCTCTTCATTAATCATAAAAGATAACAGAAACCAAAACCAAACAGGCAAATTGGACATTGCACTGGTAATCATCCAATTAAATAAAATAGGGATAACTTAATAATCCATAACATAAAATAATATATTGCAGCAAGATAAAGTGTATATTATATAACCAACTGTTGCATTGAGGGCATTAGAGCATCCACAGTCGTTTGCTATATATGCCATTTTGCCATATTATAGCAAACGAACCGCTGCAATCGTTTCTCATTTTGCCATTTTATAGCAAACGTGCTATATTCGTTTCTCATATATGAGAAACAGAATAGCGATTCTCAAATTATAAAGAACGGGAAATGATTCTCCGTCCGGGATATGATATCCCGTCTCCCCCACTTATTTTTTTTTTTTTTTTTTTTATGATTCCCTCAGACGGGAAAACATACCCCGGCCGGGGTATGTAACCTCGTCTCTCCTTTTTTTTTTTAAAAAAAAATAATAATAAATGAACGGTCAGATTGGATGATTAGAAAAAAAAAACCCAAAAAGGTGGGCCGGGGAATAATTCCCCGGTAGGTTTAGGTAGTAATTAGGTTTAGTTATTATTATATTATTTAATTTAGTTAATTAATATAGTTTAATAGTTAATAAGTAATTAACATTTTTTTAATTTATTTGAAACGACGAGACGGTATATCATATACCGTCGCTCGCTTATTTTAAAAAATGAGAAACAATATAGCAAACGACGACTGCAGTGATCGATTGTATTTGCTATTACTGTAGCTGCCATTTTATAGCATATGAGAAAAACGACTATGGATGCTCTTAGGGATTAGTAGCTCAAACCATATACAAGCGCATCTTAATTTAGCCTACCCTATACAAGCATGCATGCACATTAAGAAAGTAACAGAATATTCCAAAAAACATATTTGAAACAAGTATTCCTTAATAACCAAAGAAAAGAAGAAGAAGAAGAAGAAGAAGAAGAAATTAATATCGGTATGACTCCAGCTGCTGCTGCTCAACTGCAGCAGCCTTAGAGCTAGCAGCAGCAGCAGCATTAGCAGGGCAAGGAGTACTTTTCGATTCAGACACCAACTCGGCCAAGAAGTCAAAATTATCGGTAGCCATGACAGCAGAAGCAACATCCTGTTTATGTAACGTCCTCCTCTTCCCTTGTAAAGTGAACATCCAGGAACGAAGGCTGAGCTCTTCAATGAAGAGCTCACATGCCTTTGCAAATACTATAGGCGCTTCCCCAGATATCATCTTCACGTCTTCCCCTGATCCTGATCGCTTCATGATCTTCTTGATCCTAGCCAATGGCAACGAGTGGGGCCCAGTCTTCCCCGCTATACGGCCGGAATAAGCCCCCGGTTGCCTCATTGCTTGTCTTTGTAAATTTATAACTCTGTATTTAGTTTGAGCATGAGTTATTTATAGGGAGGAGGGAAAATTTTGAGTGTTTTAGGGACGGTTGAAAGTAGCTAGGCTGCAGGCAGGCCAGCTGAAATTAAGGGCCGGCACTAAAAGAGACTATATCGATCGTAACATATATAAAAGTATATATATATTTGTATAGGAGAGAAATTTTTAGCATATTTGATTTGCTGAACATGTTTAGTTTAATGCGCGCATTAAAGAGTTGATGTGTGACTTGTGATTTTGATCAAGTACGTATATTAGATTGAATATAGATTGATGTACCGTGCCCACCATAGCAACTCAAGGGAAGTCTGGGAAGATGATGTAAACCATATTTTCATTCTTTGTCCAAGGTTAGACTTGGTATAATAGAGACATACAATAGTATCGAAGACATCTAGGAGTAGTTGGAGACTAAGATATATTAGGAAAGACTATCGATCGATCAATGTGAGATGTTACGGTAGTCAGGGCTGACCCCGAGTTTCCGGGGCCCAAGGCGAAAGACCCAAATAATTATTTTTGGGGGCCCATAATTACAATATATATTTTTTTACGCACAAAATACGTTTCTATATTTACAAGAGGAATACAAATTTGAGGGACCCAAAAAGTACAAAAAAAATGGGGGTCTGAGGCAGTCGCGTCACTAGCCTCAAGGTGAAGGCCGACCCTGACGGTAGTAGCTAATATATGGAGTCTATGGCTAGATAGAAAAGATGTTTGCTTTCGTAACATTAATTGTAAATTTCATATGATCCTGCATAAAATACGGTCTCTAATAGATGCAGGAGCAAGGAAGAGGCTTCACATGGATAATGCGGAGTAGTTCAGATAGCGATATGGGCAGTTACCTTCTTCCGCGAAGATTTGTGTACAGTTATGATGGGGGTAATGGTATTTTGGTGTCAGATATAGTGTTTGTATTATCTAGCAGTTGTTGATATTATTTTGTATTTGAGTATTTGAACTAAAGTGACGTTAGCTTGTAGTATTGGCTACTTTATTTTATTTTGTTAACTTTTCATTAATGAAACATATTACTTAGTTCACAATTATTTAAAAAAACAAAGATAAAAAGAAAAAGGAGGGTTTGATGGGACATGGGAGTCATCTTTATTTTTAAAAAAGATGGATATGCGTTGAAATATGAGATTAAGGTGTTCCTTTAAGAGGTGATATAGTTGTTTAACTGTGATTTGATGATTGTTAACAGGGTTAATTGATTATTTGATGAGGATTGCAAACTGGGTTAATTGATCAGTTGATGTGACACACCTACGGTTTTCATTATTGAATAAGCAATACATCTCTAATATCATAATGGGAGAAAACCTTGGTGTCATTTGTCAATTTACCAACTCATACAGTGCACGGACATAACTAATATGAATGAGGTCTCAGATTCGAGTTCTCACAACAACGTTAGATGTTTTACTTTAATTTTTTTAGTAGATTAAATATGCATCACACTGTAAATTACTATCTATCTATCTATAATATAATATATAATAACTATTATAATAGAATAGTTGGAATTGTAAATCTACCTATTTACGTGTAACTCCAACTCTCCCACTCTCATTATAATCTTCACAATTACTTTTAAAAATATATAATCATACTTATTAAGACATGCATCACATCGCACGTATCTGTAAATCAGAGTTTTTTAAAAAAACTAATACGCGCGGACACGTGTATATTACTAGTAGTTAATGAATGAATTAAAACAAATTGTTCACATGACATGAGGCATCAAGTCACCAAGAGGCTAACAAGCCAGGCTAAAACCAATGGGCTTCAGCCTTCAGACCCGGTATAGAGCACCAGTAAGGCCTATAATTTGTACTTGATTTGGGCCTAAAGATACCAGTAATTAATTACATTCAGGCACCAGAGAATATGTCCAATTAATTCCTAGTTCAAAAAATAAAAAAAAATAAAAATCCAGAATCACTTGGCAATTACTATGCATAGCTGAAAGGAAAATCATATATCCATCGGGATTAGGGGGGGAACAAAAACCTCATTTTCTATTTGCCAACATGCTATTATTTCAGTGTAAGGTTTCTATCTTGTGCATAGTTAAATTGTTCGACACAAGAAAGATATGGTTGTGCATTCTACATATGTAGTGCAATTACAAGTTCTTTGCACTCCTCTGTGCGCGATTAATGAGGGATTGTTATTGGATGCAGGTAGTAGTCTGAATGTTAAAAAAGACATAAAGATGTGGCACTACAAATTGCTTATCTAACTGGACAAGTTGACTCCTGGCTAATCAAGTTGCTAATAACTTTAATTGCATATGCCAATGTGAAGGGCGAGTTGGGACTCGTGCCAACACTATAATCCTTAGCTTTTGGCCAGATCTCGTGTGAAGAGAAGATGATGAAAGAAACAAATTAAGGTTGGAGTAACATGCTTATGACTAAAAAAACATGCTCTCCTTTATTTTTTACCAGATCCGTAGTGTGATAAGAGGATGAAAAGAAACAAAGGTTGGATCAAGAATCAAGATGCCTAAGAAAAGACATGCTCTCCTTTATTATCACAAGCATCGATATGCATTTAAATGACAATGCAACCTTAAATAAAACAATAAAAGATGTCAATTACAAAAAATGACAATTTTCCGAAATGATATGTTGGGTTTATGTCTTGCATACTATGTTGGATAAGAAGACGATGAGACGATGGAGGAATCGAGACGATCGGAGACGAAGTGAAAGCAAGAAAAATAGTCAGCAGCAACAGTAGGTGGAGTTGCGATCGACTGCGTGGTCGACCATACATGGGGTGCGGTCGACCGCCCAACTTGCAGAAGTTTCCAAGAGGAGGACGGTCGATCGACCTTGAGGTGCGGTCAACCGACAGTGGCGCTGATGGATTTATTAGGTCGGATCTTGGTGATTCGTGAGAAGCCCAACTTGCTCTTCAAGTCAGATCTGACTGCTCTTATCGGAGGGTTATCTCTTCAGGAATATTCAATGGTTATTGTATCAAGATATCAAACTAGATTTTCTCTAGATCTCTATATATTGTTGTTATTAGCCTCCATTGAGAGCAGAGAGAGAGTACTTTATTGAAGGAGAGATTGAGTGATTCTCTAATTGTAAACAACTAGTACTTGCTGGTGAGGCTTGAGAAGGATCGTGGTGAGAATTGTAATATTGTTATATCTTCTCTAGTTGAATAGCATCTTAGATTTCTTTTCCTCGGGATTAAGGCGAAAGCTCCAACCGGAACAAATTTGTGTATGCCTTGGTGTGTTTGGTATGATCTCATATGTGTTTGGTGGTTTGTGTTGATTGCATCGAATAACTCAACAAGATCCTAAGAGGGATTTTCGGTGGGAAATCCCTAACAATTGGTATCAGAGCTTCTGGTTCAAGGATTTGTTCGAATTCCTTGGAGATGATGGCAAATCAAATCACGAAGATCAAGCGATTCAAAGGCAAGATCAACTTTGATCTCTTGAAGGTGGACATGCATGAAGCATCGGTTCAACAGGACTTGGATCTAGTCCTAGAAGGAGATAAAGGGAGACCAATCGACACAAAGCAGGAGAAGTGGAAGAAGATATGTTAAGAAGCCTTGGGTTTAATCCGGTTGTCATCGATGAACGAAGTCAGATATAGGAGAAGCACGACGAGTCTTTGAACAAGATTCAGAACTGACTACTCGGGATCGTCATCACAAGGTCGGATGTACCAGCGAAGAAAGTTGTGAGGTTTCTCAATGAAGGAAAGTACCGCTCTTCTAGATCATGAAGTGGAGTTCAATAAGGAGTTATCTGAACTAAAGGCGTTCAACGCAAATGATCTAAGGGTTTCCAACTCAATATATTTACCATCAAATCCATTCAACATGATAACCGTGCTAGGCGAGAAATCTACCAAGGAGAAGCTTTTCATAGCAGGTATGATCAAGGGATTGGAGGAGGATGCACTTAGGAAGGAGAGTCAGAAATCGGCTTCAACTTCTATGAGTTGCTTGGAGGTGGATTGTACTTTGATTGGAAGGAAAAGTGTATGTAGGGGTAAGGTCCGTGGCCACCAGTACAAATGAATTGAGCATTACATGAGAGACTGTTGCAAGCGGTTGAGTCAGAGGGGTGCCAAATCAAGTGTCACTGAATCTGGTGATGGCTTAAACAGTGCTTTTATTTCAAGTCCTTTAGATGTGATTTCCGGTTGTTCTTTTGATTCAGTTAGTTCTTCTCAAGTTTGCTCCGAGAGAGAGATGGTTTCTACTTGCAAATTTGCATCATATCGTTGTGTGGGAACGAAGGTTGATAAGATTTGTGAAGTGAGAGGTGAGAAAACAAATGAGTCGAAGATAACAGGCGAAAAGGGACACACACTAGAGGAGGGCATGTATATTCCTTGGATGAAGCAGAGCCTTATTTCCATGAGATCTCTAGAAGCTCGAGACTGTAGGTACACAGATTTAGGTGGAGTTCGTTCAGTTTGGGAAAGTTATTGCAAGGTGATGAAGGATAAGAGGGGGATTGGGCAGAGTCAGCACAACCTCTACCAGCTTTGCAAGAACAGAAAAACTTGCGCAAGTGTTTCGAAGCCCATTGTTCCTAAAGCACCATCTAGTATGCCGTCCCTAGAATCATCTGAGCGAGACTGCGACGTTCGAATATTGTCGAAAGGTGGAGAGAGCCTTGAGGTAGGTGGAGTTCGTGTGGAGGATGGCACCTCCATGATTACATCTACTGGGTGTGCCCTTGAAGGGGGCATACAGCGAGAGAAAAATAAGTGAAGATAGATTCAACTAGTAGAGGAAGCCATTGAAATGAGTTGTTTGCAAGAAGAGAAGGAAAAGAGTCTATAAGATTTTAAATCACACAGGTGTGGATTCATGAGTATGCAATCCAAGGTAGAGATTGTTGGGTTTATGTCTTGCATACTATGTTGGATAAAAAGACGATGAGACGATGGAAGAATCGAGACGATCGGAGACGGAGTGAAAGCAAGGAAAACAGTCAGCAGCAGCAGCAGGTGGAGTTGCGGTCGACTGCGCGGTCGACCGTACATGGGGTGCGGTCGACTGCCCAACTTGTAGAAGTTCCTGAGAGGAGGACGGTCGACCGACAACGGTGCTGATGGATTTATTAGGTCGGATCTTAGTGATTCGTGAGAAGCCCAAATTTCTCTTTAAGTCAGATTTAACGGGTCTTATCGTAGGGTTATCTCTTCAGGAATATCCAATGGTTATTGTATCAAGATATCAAACTAGGTTTTATCTAGATCTCTATATATTATTGTTATTAACCTCCATTGAGAGCTAAGAAATAGAGTACTTCATTGAATGAGAGATTGAGTGATTCTATAATTATAAACAACTAGTACTTGCTGGTGAGGCTTGAGAGATAGTCGTTGTGAGAATTGTAATATTCTTGTATCTTTTCTAGTTGAATAACATCTTGGGTTTCTTCTCCCCTGGATTAAGACAAAATCCCCAACCGAGACAAATTTGTGTGTGCTTTGATGTGTTTAGTATGATCTCATATGTGCTTGGTGGTTTGTGTTCAACAAGATCCTGAGAGGGATTTTCGGTGGGAAATCCCAAACATGATGGTCTAATCATGTTTGTGGTTGCTTTGGATGGCCGTTATCATAAGAGACAAAGCTAATGATAAGACTTAATAGAAACATAGGTTAAAGGTAGAGATGATGGACTCCATGGAATTAGGGCAGCAAACGATCCGAGCTACTTGCGAGCTACTCAGCTCGAGCTCGGTCAAAACTCCACTCGAGCCGAGCCCGAGCTCAATAGCTTAACGAGTCGAGCTCGATCTTGGGCTTTTTGTGATTATTATGCTAAGCTCGCGAGCTACTCGGCTCGAACTCGGTCAAAATTCGGCTCGAAACGAGCTCGAGCCTCTAAACTGAGCTCGATCGCTTAACGAGCCGAGCTCGATCCTCAAGATACTCGGCTCGGCTCGACTCAGATCACTTGCAGCCCTGCAGGGAATAAAGATCTGGACTAAAGAAGTACATATATAAGAAAAAGTTTCACCTTAAAAAAAGTAAAAAGGGAGGAATAATATTATGGCCCAGCCTCTTTTACTTGAAAATAAACTAGAGGTTTGAAATCCAAATCCCCCCTGCATTATGCTATGATCTGTCGCTGAGAGAGGTGAAGATAAATTAAACTCTATTTTAAGCAACTCGAGAGTTTTAATATGTAATAACAAGTCAGTATAAATAAGAATTTACTCTCCTAAAGAAAAAGGCATGAAAGTTATTTTTCTCAATACTAATTAGAGTACGTATGACATGTTTTCAGTATATCATGCGCTGAGTGGAACTAGTGAATGTCAGTGCATCACTCTAACTTTCTCGCACACCAGACCGCACTCACAACAATCAGTCCAAACGACCTAACGGTCCTAACCTTGGGATCATGGTGCTTTAAAGGCAAGTAATACCTATGAGATGAGGAATGCAGTAACAAGTCACAACTTCACAATCTAAAGATGGCCCGCCTCTTTGTTTTAAGAAGCAATTTTAACATATTCCCTAAAAATTGGTATATACTAGTTCTCCACAGTTCACCATTTTACATCTCCTTCGGAAAAAAAAAAAAACACACACACACACATTTTAGAGCTAGTTATTTTTATAAGATTGTTTTTAAAACTATTTGCGAAAAAGGGACAATGACCAAACTATTTGCAACTAAAGGATAATTTCTAAATAATATTATATGCTTCATATTCTATAATATTTCCTATAGGGTGTGCGGCCTTTCTGCAAATTTAAAATTTGTTTTTGTAATATTTTCTATTTATCTTATTTAGTTAATTTTTTAGCTACTTAAATTATACTAAATATTTTTAGAAAACTAGGTAAGAGTTACTGATTTAATAACAAGGCTTTAATACCAACA
Organism: Hemerocallis citrina; assembly: GCA_017893485.1. Classification (NCBI taxonomy): domain Eukaryota; kingdom Viridiplantae; phylum Streptophyta; class Magnoliopsida; order Asparagales; family Asphodelaceae; genus Hemerocallis; species Hemerocallis citrina. Next base: position 222,396,988 of record CM030365.1, read on the forward strand.
ACTGGATGCGAAGCGTGAAATAATAGTAATTACCTGTAAAGATTAAAACAAAAAAGTATCGAAATCTTCAAAGATGATAGTTTTATGTAAAATAATATTCTTGAAAATAATGTGCATTATCAATCTCAAAAATATTAAAGTAATCAAGTATAAGTTCAAGATCTTTCATAGCATTTGATTTTGTCTCTAATACTTGACTACCACTGGGGCAGCAATGGAGCCGAGCCAGGCCGAATATGATGAGGACATCGGTTCAAGACGATTCGGGCGTTTCTATCAGTGCAGGCGTCGTCTTCAGCAGCTGCTTATTTAGTTTAGGATTTTATTTCAGTACCATTTTTGTTTCTGGCAATTATGGCCATATGTAATTTTTTTTGTATTTTTTAGATTTTGAAAATATTTTGAAATTTATATCAAGATGTATTTTGAGCCTATTTATAGCCCTTGAGATTATTGAGAAAGATATGTCATTCTTGATTTAAAAAAATTGTGTTAAGTTTTTGCTCTTTCTCTCTCTCTCCTTTGTGTGATACAACTGAGATCCAAATAATTAAGGTTTGTGATAAATCCTAATACAATTTTAGAGTTAGTGATTAATTCTAAAATCTATCCCCAAATTAAAAATCCCTCAAATACAAATTCCTAACCCTAAATTCCCAAATCCCCAAAATCCAAACCCTAATCTCATCTACTTCTTCCTATACCGTATTCCCTCATCATCAAACCTGCTCCTTTCTTCTCCTTCCTTTTTTTCTTTTCCTGAAACCCAACCAAAGCTCCAACCCATTAATCCACTCCATCGACAACTCTCCCGCTGCCTCTCTCCTCCACCCTCGCCTTCTTCCTCCTCCACTCCCGACCCCGATCCCATCCCGGACTCTAGCCTCGACAACACCCCACTTCCCTGATCTTGTCCTCACGCCGGACCCACTTCCTCGCCGTCGCCTTCCCATCACCAGTCCCCCCCTCATCGGCGCCGCCCTACCTTACTTCGACGGCTAGCATCACCACACAAAATCCCGTCTCCTTCCTTTTCCCTTCCGTCGACAACAGGACTCCACTCCCAGTCGCGCCGACAACTGGCGACGTCGACATCAGCCTCATCGGCCAGATCTGCCAGCCCTTGGCCTTGTTGCTGCCTTTGTTCACTGTGATTGCTGTGTTCTTGGTTGCTGTCCAACTCCGAGATCTACGCTGGTTTCTTCGCATTCGGTATACTCTTTCCACTATTAGATATTTGTGTTTTGCTGCCTTATTATCTATTATATTATCTAATTTACCTGTCGTCCACAAAATAACTGAGATTGAGTGTTCCACATGCTTAAGTAGAGTACGACTCAATATTGAACCTATTACTTGCTAACACTTAGGAATTTAATTATTGATCGTAAGGTTGAATTATTAATTGAAACTGTTAAACTTGATTCAATTCTTGAAAACTCATCAAACCTGTTAACTGTTAAAATTCCCAACTTTGACTGCACTTACATGTTGGTAAAATTAATCATTTAATATTCTTGAAAATTCTCTAATTAGGGTTAGTTTTACATCAGAATATCTTCAGGCTCGAGCTCGGCTCGTTTACGAAACGAGCTCAGTTTTGAGGGCTCGAGCTCGATTCGATCCGAGCTTTGACCGAACTTTGACTGTATTCGAGCCGAATAGCTCGCGAGCTTAACCTTAAAAAAAAACCCAAGCTCGAGCTCGGCTTGTTTACGAAATAAGCTCAGTTTTGAGCTCGAGCTCGGTTCAAGCCGAGCTTTGACCGAGCTCGAGCCGAATAGCTCGCGAATAGCTCGATTCATTTGCAGCCCTAACTACCACTATCATATGGGGGGTGGTCTTCGAGTTCATCTATATGTTCATTTCCTTCCTCAATATGTTCATTTTCTTCCTCTATAAATTCATTTTCATCTCGAAATTGTCTATATGTTGTTGTAGGACTGCAGATATAGCTATCAAATTCACCATTTTCATAAAATAATAAACATCTTTTGTAAAAAGTTAAGTCATCAATTATTTGAACACTTATATTACTAGTTTCTTCATGATTAATTTGATTTATAATTTTATAATTTACACGGAAGAAAATAACTTGAACTCATAAAAATCATACATATTTGTTACTCTATGAGAATAATAAACATAAAAAACTAACATTCTATCACATCTTTGATAGTTAGTTATTAATTCATAAATTTCTGAGACAAGACTGAAACTATTATTATCTATTATTCTTTTCTAGCGATTTTATGATTTAAAACAACAAGTATGAAATCAGGAGTAAAAAGAGATTTCTAAGAATACCATAAAAATCAAAACAAAATGGCTCATCATGCTTCAGACCTAGTTAAACCTCTTTGAGCTGCTCTGTACCAGCTACTATGAGTGAATAAAATATCTTTGATATGCACCCTGGTTTCAGTGCTCCTTTTATGATCCTCCCATCTCAGGACTACTATGCTCTTCATGAGAGCTTTATCCAAGGAATACGTCTGGAAGAACTGGTAGCACTTCGGTATAGGCAACCACAACCTAGCTCGTTTTCTCCTACTAGGTGTACAGTCTAACTACAGAAGATTACAAATAGGCCTTTTTGCAAGATCCTTCAGGCAAAGCTCTACATAAACTCTCCCTATGGGAAAGAGATTTAGTTATTCGTACCATATATTCTACTAGAATTGATTGATGCTAGAACTGATAGAAAGATAATTTTTCTTTTTATTTCCTTCCAAACTCTTACAGACAGAACTCTCCTTACAAAATTATATGAAACTTTTTCCCTTCAGAATTGTCTGTCTTCTTCTCAACTTAGCCTACCCTTTTATAGACTTACAACAAATTTACATGCATCACTGCTTACATCATATGTCTAATAATTACTACAAATATGTCACTTCTTACATCACTCTTTAATAATTGCTTTAATTATATTGTGGACTATTCTAAAAAAGAGATTCCTCCTAGCCAACATTTTCACATGCTCCACATCTGTGTTTATGCTCTGTCTTCATCAAGCTACAACAGTATCCAGTTGTCTGTTCAATCATCTCATTGCTCTTGTAGATAATATCTGATACCAGCAGTCAAATAGTGCACGAACTATCTTGCAGTTGTTTTATTTTTGCTATACTATACATTATTATCTTCTCTGGGTCTGGACTGTCGTAGATCCATATGTTGCTATCTCTTGACTTTATGTCTTTTAATTTACAATACATGTTTCTAAATCTCATTGCCCATCTTTCTGAAATTAGTTTCTCAAATTCATTAACTTTGTATGGTACATATATTTTGTAGGCCTTTGCGAAGCCAAAATAGCTCTTGGCTGATTTATAAATTTCTGTTGGCAAGTGAATAAGTTCTTCACATTCCCTTAATTGATAAATGCAATGAATAAGTTCTCTTTCGAATAGTGCCCTGGTTATTCTTAGATTAGGATGATAGCCTTGTCCATATGTTGTTGTAATATGGTTTTAATGAACCGGTTCACCTCAGTTACTTGACATAATTTTTCAATATATTGAAAAAATAATTTTTTTTTGATACTTTGGTAGAAGAATTCTTAGTAAGAAGTGTTTCCTTATATGTAGTCTTATTTGATGATGTAAATGCATCTTCTTTTAAGGAATGAGTAGGTTCACCCATCTCACTCATTTTTTCGTTAGTATTGTCCATCATATTTTCTGTAGTTGTATACTGACTTACATGCTGGTAGAACAGACTTTTGAGTCCGCATATTTGTAGTTGTAAGTGATTAAATGCTCATTTTATTTGCTCTATGGTTCCCTTAGGGAAAACTATATCATGTTCTATTTGCTGGACTCTAGTTTCTATTCTGCAACGGATGAAACAGTTAATTTTTTGATAGAAAATCAGCGAAAATGTAATCATTTTCTTGTATGTTTTCTATTGTAAAATCATAATTTGCTAATTCCATTTGTCATCTTATCGATCTTTTATTTGTTATAGTTTGGTCTATTATTTTGTTAATCTAACTCTTTGCTTGTGAATTATCTATCTTACTATGAATTTCGTATGTATTATGAATGATTCAAACTTTTTATAGCTTTTAGGATTGCTAATAATTCCTTTTCATTTATATAGTAATTTTGTTAGGTCTGTGAATGATCCACTAGTATATCTGACTAGTCTTTCATTTTTTTCACCTATTTCAATGAATTTTAATACTGCTCCCCATTTATCTTCACATGCATTTTTTTATATTATCACATGCATTTGTTTCTATTATCCATGAACATTTTTTTAATAGGTAATCTTAGCTTATTTAATTCTGAAGTTTGTTGCTTTAATATTTTAAGTTTTTCTTCATCATCTGGTGTCCATTCTCATTTCTTAAACTTTTTTAGTTTTTGTTGTAATCAATTTGTTTTTGCTGATAAATTTGGTATGTATCATCTTGTTTGATTTAGTAGTCCAATTATGGCTTGCACTTCTCTTTTTTCTTTTAGGACATTAGAAATGTCTTTATCTTTTCTGCTATATGTGGTTGTAATTCTATTCCTTCACTTGATAATTTTGTTTCTAAAAATTCCATCTCAGTTTTGAACAATTCCATTTTCTTTTTTGATAGTATAATAGCTGCATTTTTTACTATTTCAATGAATTTTAGTAAATGTTCTTTATGTTCTTTGTTTTCGAATCCTATTAGAATATCATCTACATGTACCAGTATAAATTTATTGTACTTCTCAAATATTTAATCCATATATTCTTGAAATACTCCTGGACTGTTTTTATATCCAAATGGTAATACGTTCCATTCATAAAATCTTTGTGGTGTACAAAATGTTGTTGACCATCTTGACTCTTCTGTTAGTTTTACATGATAAAATCCCGATTTGCAATCAAATTTAGAATATATTTTTCTTATTCTTACTGTGTTTAATAGTATCTGCACATCTGGTAGTGGATATCCAAAAATTTTAGTATTTTTTATTTAATCCCTCATAATTTACTACTACTCGAGATTTTCCTCTTTTTTCTTCTGAATGTTTTTTTACTATGAATGTCGGTGATGATTGTGGACTTTCTGATTTTTTTATGTAATTGTTTTTCATTAGTTCATTTATATGTTTTTAAAAAATTTCTAAATATGTTGGAATATGTCTAATGGGTTTAATTGCTATTATTTTGTTCTTACCTATTAGTTTTGTATGAGTTGTGGGTTCACTTAAGTGTCATTTTGCTAAAGGTTATTCTCTAAAGAGATCTTCTAGTTGTTGCTATAAAATTTCTTGTGTAATTATTACTTGTACTTGTTGTATTCTAGTTTTATTTGATAAATATTGATATTCACCACGCTGCGCAGAAGAAACTCTGATATGTGGTAACTCTGTTCTAGAATAAGGATATATTATTCTAATTGCTATTGCTTGATGTTGACAATGTGTTGTGAATATAACCAATTTATGTAATATAGTTATAGGATAGATAGTATTATTGGAAAAAGTCATTTCCTAATAGTACATCATTATTTATATCATCAAACTGATATATTATTGGTATTTTTAGTTCGTAATTTACTATTTGTATAGTAACATTTGGTTGATACCTATCAAGTATGACAGTTTATCTAGTAAATCTAGTTATCTCCTTTTTATTATATCCAACTTGTTTCCATCTTGGTAGTATATTTTCACGATATAAACTAGTGTCTGCTCCAGTGTCTATTAGGCTAAAATAATTTCTTGATTTGTATCTTTCGTAGACAAATTCTGTAGTATGTATAATGTATTTTGTGTTGCTCTTAATGGATTCATTTACACAATATTCTATTTATTACTATACTTTCATTATTTATCGTTATTGTGATTTGATCTTCTTGTATTGAATTAGGTTGTACTGATGTAAGGAAGTCAGTTCCTAATAACATTTCATTAACATTGTGCTCTGGATCCACATGTAAATGAAATAACATTTCTTTTCTACCATTTATCATCAGTGACAATATTATTTTATGGACAATTGGATATCTATTATTATAACAGTCTAAGAAGTAATATGGATTCTCTAATGGTATTAATTCTGTGTTTTTTATATTTGTTTGTTTAATATGTGAGTTAGTAGCTCTTGTATCTACAAGGGCTACTTGTTTATTCCATTTTCCACCGTCATAATATTTTATTTCTATTTTAAATTGATTATTATTTTGATTGTCTAATGTATTTATTACTAGTATTAATTTCAATGCTTGTTATTTGTTTCTTATAGATAATGATCTTTTTTCGAACATTAGTTATGGTATTTTTCATTTTGCAATATCTTTTGCTTTATTAAAATCAAATTCTATATAATTTAGTATAGTCATTTCAAGATTTTCTCTAGATGGTTTGTATCTTTTAAATTCTCTGAATAGTGGTACTATCTTTAAATTATCGGTATTTATGTTTTTTACTTCATATTTACTAGTGAAAACATAAATATTTTTTATTTATATACTCATAACTATACCTGTATTTATTCCTTCCTTAAAATAAGTTTTTGTTATTATTTGTACCGTTCCTAAATGTATGTGTTTTAATATTTTTCTAGTTTTCTTATTTATTTTTTCTATTTCTTTTCTTATTATTCTTTCTGTTACTAATGAATTTATGGTTTTTCCTTGGGCTTGTTCAATGTCTATAGGTTGTTCACTATTTCTGGCTATTATAATGATATTCTTTTTTCTTTCAAATATTGGACGTTTAAATATCTCTTTTAGGTTTATGTCTAATTTGGTTGCTCTTATTTTATCGTATTTCTGTATGTCAAAGCTCATTAATTCCCTTATTTCTTCATTATTTTATTCTATTTCTAATTGTTCTCATATTTCTGTTATTTCTGTCATCATATATATTTCACATTCTTCTGTTTCATCTTCACTACATCCAGTATCTTCTTCCATTACCATTATTTTCTCATCTTCACTAATTTCTGACCAGACTTCCTCGTATTCTATGGATTCATAATTTATGTCTTCTTCAATTTCTTCTATATATATTTATACTCCATGAATTAGGTAATTTTAGAAGAAAAAAAAGAGTCAATGATTGAACTCTTTTCTTTTTTTGTGTAATAAATATCTTGGAAATATTATCTGAATTCACATGCATAGTTATCAAAATAACACATATCACAAATTTCTAAATTGCTTAGTCTCCATCTTGCTTGGTTTTTTTTATATATATTATGTCCTTCTGTTTTTTCGTAGACACTAAATTCTGTTCTTATTGCTTTCTCGTAATAGGTAATTATTTCTTTTAATCGTAGGGTTTTTTGCTGAAATTTCTTGGTTTTGTTTATCATCAATTGATTTTGGTTTTTTTTATATTACTTATTTCTTCTTCTATTAATTCATTCCACCATTTCTCTACTATTCCTATAAAAGTTGCATCTATAAATTTCTCAAATGTATTTTCTGAAAGATTTTGTCTAAATCCTAATATTAGGGATACTTTAACCCATTCTTCTATTGTTCTATCTAAATCTTTTACACAGTCTAGATCCAGCCATTCGTCATTTCGGGCTATTCGTTTTTCAAAGTATTATGTAGGTTCATATTTTAGTGTTTTCTTTTCTTTTTCTAACTTACTTCTTTCTTACTTTGTCATTTCCATGGAAAGTTATATGGTATTTTATTAGGTGGTGGTCTTAATTATTCGTACATATTAGTTGGATTTTCTGTAGGTTTTGTTATAATCTTGTCTTTTTCTTGATACATTTTTATTTCTTCATTTTTTTTATATCTAAATTTTTAAGGCTTCATCTACTTCCCCCGAATTAGGATTTGTCATTAAATCTTCTATTTTCAAAATTTTATATTAAGCTTTGTTATATGTGGCTTCTAACTCCTTCATACCCTCTTCCGTTACGCCTAATTCTTCTTCTATGTCTTTGGTTATATATCTACTTAATTCTTTTATGTTCTTATTTATGATTTTTAAATCTCTTATAATTAATTTCTACAAATTCTGGGTCATTATAATTTTCTTTAAACTCTTGAATGTTTATCGTATAAATTTCCGATTCTATGTTTGAATTTAATTTACTTACTGTTGTTTCTACTTTTGGACTATTAATCATGCTTACCTTAATATTGTATATGCTAATAGGTGTTGGTAATACCAACTTGTCTCTTCGTTTCTATAATCTAATACCTTGTATGAAAAGTGACAATTAAAGAACCCTATGCAATCACACTTAGATATATATATTACAAAGCTAATAATGTTTTGGACCTACTGATGGAAGTTTTTGTTGCACTAACATAAAAGTTCTTCTAATTATTCGTAAAAACAAATTATTCATGCATAATGGATTAGATAATCAGTATGTGAAAAATTATCACTAACAAATTTATATTCGTTATAAGGGAGCCCTTCGATTGAGAACTAATTTTGGTGAGAACTCCGTGAGAACTCACGAAGTAGACCCCCCATGAAAAATCCGAACCGACCATCTCGTTCTACATGCCTTAGATAGCATAACATAAAGAATTCAAATAATTTGAAGTTCGTTTGCTCATCCATCAAATGGAGTAGAATTTTCAGCCATACAATTGCGATGATGTAAATCATGGGAAAACGAACTTCAAATTATTTGAATTTTTTATGTTATGCCATCTAAGGCATGTAGAACGAGATGGTCAGTTCGGATTTTTCAGGGGGGGTCTACTTCGTGAGTTCTCACGGAGTTCTCACCAAATTAGTTCTCAACCGAAGGGCCACCTTCATTATAAATTACACTAGAAAAATCATTGCCTTTCACATGCTATGCTGGTAGACCAGAAAGAACTCCTAAGGTTCGCATATAAAAGATTTTACGGTATTGCCCACAATGTAGGGCACCCTCCTACTACTGAGATCTATTTAATTTTCAATACCTTTTCTTTAGTGGGACTTGGCTTCGCTCAATCGTTTGTCCTTTTAAAAAAATAGGGAGGTTGAGGGGTAAAATAGAGTCAAGCCTAAGAAACTCTGTTGGCAATTTAAAAACAACACAAAGTTGTCGGGCAAACAAACGGATCCAATGAAGAATAACAGAAATTGTTTTAGCCCCCTTGTCTGACCATGAGTTTCCTTGGCTTTCTTTGACTTAATCTATGAACTTCAAAAATTTACAAGAACTCACCTTTAGCTATAATTTAAAAATGGTAACAAAACTCTGTTTGGAAAAACAAAAAATACCCTATTGAAATTTAGAGTTCTTTTTTTTTTAAGTTATTGCAATATAGTGTAGTTATTATGAATACATACTTATTTTTTTTAACAATAAAGGTAACCTACCTGTCATATGTTCCATTAATAACGAGTTAACAAAACAAATTTGAAAATATTACAAATCAACTCAAGTTCACTTTAGAACATTCACTCTAGTACAAAATACATCCAAATATAAGAAACATAATGCATAAAGCAAACATCCAAAATATCAACGTAACATTACAACAAAGTAGAAAGAGATTGCCACAACCGTTCGTCTCCTACTCCTCGACGTCCGTGCACAGCCTTTTCCTGATCCCTACCTTACCTACCCAAGCATTGACAAAAACCAATATTTTATATAACATCTGTTAGGAAATTGAGGATCTTGTTGGTTATGCGATACAATCAATACAAACCACCACACACAAAGGAGATCACACCAAACACACCAAAGCATATAAGTTTGTACCGATTGGGGCTTTTGCCTTAATCCAGAGGAGAAGAAATCCGAGATGTTATTCAACTTGAGAAAATACAAGAATATTACAATTCTAACCACGACCCACTCTGAAGCCTCACGAGTACGTACTAGTTGTTCACAATTAGAGAATCACTCAATCTATCTTTCAATGAAGTACTCTCTCTCTTGGTTCTCAACGGAGGTCAATAACAACAGTATATAGAGATCTAGAGAAACTCTAGTTTGATATATTGATACAATAGTCATTGGATATTACAGAAGAGATAACCCTACGATAAGAGCCACACAATCTGACTTAAAAACGAAGTTGGGATTCTCACGAATCAGCCATACCCGAGCCCAAAACTCATCAACGCTGAGAACGGTCGAATATCCAACAAGACCGGTCCTCCTCGCGAGAAGATCATGTACAGGTGACGATCGACCGCACCTCAAGGTCGGTCAACCGCAACCTGCTACTGCTGCTGCTGTCGGATGTTTCCTTCTCTATCTTCAACCATATTGATTCTTCTATCGTCTCATCGTCTTCGTATCCAACATAGTATGCAAGACATAAATCCAACAATCTCCACCTTGGATTGCATACTATGAATCCACGTCTGTATGATTTAAAACCTTCTCGGCTCTTTTATTCTCCTCTTGCAAACAACTTGGTTATGTGGCTTCCTCTGCTAGTTGAATCTACCACCACCTGTTTTTCTCACGTGCCCCCCCCTCCCACAAAGCTTGTAGAGGTTGTGCTCAACACCCATCTTTCCTTTCATCACCTCACGATAACTTTCTCAAACTGATCGAACTCCACCTGGATATGTGTACCTGCAGTTTCGTACTTCTAGAGTTCTTATGGTTAAAAGGCTCTGCTTCATCAAAGGAATATGCATGCCATCCTCTAGTGTGTGTCCCCTTCCGTATGTCATCTGCAACTCTACTATTCTCTCACCCCTTACTTCACAAATCTTGTCAGCCTTCGTTCTCACACAGATGCAAACTTGTAAGTAGGAACCATTACTTCACAAATCTTATCAGTCTTCGTTCTCACACAACGACATAATGCAAACTTGTAAGTAGAAATCATCTCCCTTTCAGAGCAATCTCGAGAAGAACTAACCAAATCAAAAAAACAACCAAAATCCACATCTAAAGAATTTAAAACAAAAGCATTGTTTAAGCCATTACTTGATTCAATGGCACTGGATTTGGTGCCCCTCTGACTCAACTGCTTGCCATAGTCTCCCATGTAATGCTCAATCCCTTTGCACTTGTGGCCTCGGACCTTACCCCTACATACACTTTTCCTTCCATTCGAAGTACAATCCACCTCCAAGTAACTCACAAAAGTTGACATTGATTTCTGACTTTCCTTCCTAAGTGCATCCTCCTCCAACCCCTTGATCATGCCTGCTATGGAAAGCTTCCCCTTGGTAGATTTCTCACCTAGCACAGTTATCATGTTTGATGAATTTGGTGGTGAATATACCAAGATGGAAGAATTTAGATCATCTGCGTTGAATGTCATCGGTTCAGATAACTCCATATTGAACTCCATTGTATGATCTAGAAGAGCGGTACTTTTCTTCATTAAGTAACCCCACAACTTTCATTCTTGGTACATCCGATCCTGCAATAACGATTTCGAGTAGTCAGTTCTGAATCTTGCTCAAAGACTCATCACACTTTTCCTATACCTGCTGCGTTCGTTGGTGACATACGGAAGGCTTCTGAATAAATCTCATCCAAATTCTCCTGCTTTGTGCTAATTGATCTTCCATTATCTCCTTCTAGGACTAGATCCAAATACTATTGAACTGATGCTTCATGCAAGTCCACCTTCAAGAGATCAAAGTTGATCTTACCTTCAAACTGCTTGATCTTCATAATATGATTTGCCATCTTCTCCAAGAAACTCGAACAAACCCACGAACCTGAATAGCTATGATACCAATTATTAGGAAATTGAGGATCTTGTTGAGTTATGCGATGCAATCAATACATACCATCAAGCACATAGGAGATCACACCAAACACACCAAAACACACAAGTTTGTTCTAGTTGGGACTTTCGCCCTAATTCAGGGGAGAATTAACTCGAGATGTTATTCAACTAGAGTACAAGAATATTACAATTCTCACCACGACCCTCTCTAAGCCCGTCTAGCAAGTACTAGTTGTTTACAATTAGAGAATCACTCAATCTCTCTTTCAATGATATACTCTCTTTTCTCTCTCAATGGAGACCAATAACAACAATATATAGAGATCTAGAGAAACCCTAGTTTGATATCTTGATACAATCGCATTTGGATATTACAGAAGAGATAACCCTATAATAAGAGCCACACGATCTAACTTAAAGACGAAGTTGGGCTTCTCTCGAATTAGCCAGACCCGAGCCCAAAATCCATCAGCACCGCGAACGGTCGACTGTTCAACAAGACCAGTCGACCGTCCTTCTCGCGGGAAGATCCTATACAGGTGATGGTCGACCGCACCTCAAGGTCGGTTGACCGCAACCTGCTACTACTGCTGCTAATTGTTTCCTTCTCTATCTTCCAGCATATTGATTCTTCTATCGTCTCATCGTCTTCGTATCCAACATAGTATGCAAGACATAAACCTAACAACCACATGTTAAATCTACACTTAATAAAGCGGAAACACGAATCATTTCTTTCTAGCCAAAGGATCCACAAGCTAACTGTTACTGTTATATCCCACTTGCCCCTACTCTCTATTCTAATATGTGAAGATCTCCAAGCCCCCCAGAAATCGTTGATATGAGTAGGAGTATCTACAAAACCAAAGCTCAACCCCATAATTTCTCGCGTCAATTTAGCCTTAGGGCATTCTATGAAAATATGATTAACATCCTCCTCTTCTAGGTTACATCTAGGACACCTGACATCGATTGGAATGTTACGTTTCCTTAGGTTCGCTTTTGACAGAATAGCATTGTTCATAATCAACCACAGGAATATTTTCACTTTTGTTGGTGTTTCTGACTTCCAATTAGTATCGGCTTTATGATTTTTCATACCCCCATCATTCAAGTGACGATACATTGATGCGACCATGAACATCTATTGATTCTAGGGTCCATTCCCTGATATCTTTGTCGTCGTTCGAATATTGACCTTCCTCAAGTACCATAGAGTGGAGTCGTTGTAGCTGAACTTGATTTTCTATCGATAGATTTCCCCTTAACTCAATTCGTAATCTGTCATTTTTCCAGATGTCTATCACCAAAAAATTCTCATTAGTCGTTTCATTTGCCAGTCGTGGGAGCAATGACTGCAACGTGTTATTCCCACACCATTTATTCTTCCAAAATCTTATATCGTTACCATTCCCAATCCTGGACTTGGTGTTAGTATGGAAGATTTCTCCACTTTTGTGATTCCTTTCCAAAGATATGATGCCTTCCCCTACGAGCTCCTACCTCCGTATTGAAACTTCTTCATTCTCCTGTACAAATCAAAAAATTTACTCCACCAGGTCTTCGGGTGTTTGTTCATCTTCCGCCACCATTTACTAAGAAGTGCTCTATTCATGTCTCTTAGGTTGACTATTCACAGTCCTCCAAATTATTTCTCCTTACACACCATTTCCCATCTAACCAGGTGAAAACCTTTGTTGTCTTCTTTATTTCCTTTCCAAAAATCAGTATCGTCTGCATATTGCAATATAGACATTGGCGTCGACACAAATCTAACATTAACTCCTTTGATAATTTGTGCCTCTCTTCCTCTCTTGGTCATTTCTCCCAGTCTATCTACGATCAATGTGAAAATTAGAAGGGATAACAGGTCTCCCTATCTTAGTCCTTTGCAACAGCGAATTTTCCTTCTGTATTCTCCATTGAGTTGGATGAAAGATTTAACTTCCCTAACACTTTTTCATCCATAATCTCATTTTTAACCCAAATCATCTAAGTTCCAATGCTTCATCCACGCAGTCTCATTCAACCGTGTTGTAAGGCTTTTCGAAGTCTAGTTTAAGCAATAATCCATTAACCTTGTCCTTGGTTCCTCTTAATACCATTTCGTGAGTTGAAACAATATTGTCCATGATGTCTCTACCTTTAACAAACTCGCTTTGTGTTTCATATATAATATCACAGAGATGCGGAGATATTCTCATAGCTAGAACTTTCTTGTGAATTTTGAATGAACCGTTCAACACACTTATGGGTCTGAGGTCTGACACTCTAAGAACTTCCTCCTTCGGAATTAGGACTATATTCACATAGTTTAGTCTTACTACTCGTGCCACACCCTGATAGAGTTTCTGGAAGATATCTAGAAGGTCTTTCTTTATGATGTTCCAATATAATTTATAGGAAAAGATCGAGAATCCGCCAGGTCTTGGCACCTTACCATGTCTCTTTTTTTATAGCTTTGAATACCTCCTCCAAGAATGTACCTTCCAATCCATCACTACCCTCAATTCTTGAGTCAGTCCACATTTCAGTGTTTAAACTACATCGCTCCTTGCTTTTCTTTCCCAGCAGTTCCCTAAAGAAAGTGTCGATATGTTGTCTTATTAATGTGTTGTCCTTTGTCCAAGTCTCCCCTACAAACAGCTCTAAAATGTGATTGTGTCTACTTCTACCCTTTGCCACTTTGTGAAAGAAAACCATGTTTGTATCCCCTTCATTCAACCACTGTATCCTAGCTCCTTGTCTCCAATAGATCTCTTCCATCTCTCCCAATCTATGAAGTTCCACTCTACTTGATGCCAATTCTTCAAATTCCTCGTTAGCAAGGTTCCTCTCTTCTTCTAACTTTTCTAGCTCATGTACTCTTTCTCCTAGTCACCTTTTTTATCCTTTTCAATTCGCTGAATTCATTCTTTGCCCATGTTTTGAGGTGCCTACGCAGTCGTCTCAACTTTATGATCCAGTTTGAGACTGCATTATTTGTGGTCGTCGGTTTTGCCCATGAATCATCTATAACCTTCCTGAATGTTGTCGCTCTTAGTCCATGTCATTTCAAATCTAAATTTGCGTGGTTCAATTCTTCTATCGTACTGGCATTTTGAAATGTGGTCCGAGGTAAATCTAGGAATAGTCTTAGTCAACACAAGTGGGTACTGTTGTTCCCAGTCACACGAAACTAAGATCCGATCCAACTTAGCTAATGTCGGGTTGGCTTGCATATTCGTCCACAAAAATCTTCTATTAGAAGCCATAATTTCCACTAGTTCAAGCTCATTAAAAATACGATTGAAATCATGTCTATCTTTCTTATTTGACTCTCTCTCTCTCTATATTCACGATAAAATCTAGTGATGTTAAAATCCCCTCCCAAATCCCATGCCCCCCCCCCCCATCTCCCTTGAATTGCTATTAGTTCTGACCAAAATTGACCCCTAAGAATAGCATTATAAGGACCGTAAACAGAGGTAATCATATGCTCCCATCCGTCAATTTTCCGTTTGACTATAATGGTCACCGAGAAATTGCCAATAAAATCATCAACAATGTCGAAAAGGTTCGAATCATACCCTACAGCGATCCCCCCCCAACAAACCTCTAGCAGTAAGGAAACGCCAATCAAAAGAACCTAACGATCTAAGGCCTTCCCTACTTTGCGGGTTAACAATTCTCATTTCTTGTAAAGCACAAAACGACAGTTTCTTTCTAGCAATCGAATCACTAACAAGTCTCTTTTTAACTCTAGAACGAATCTCTCTAACATTCCGAAAGATGTATAATATGGAAACAAATTCTTCCATAGTCCTCTAAGTCTGGGTCAAGAAGAGCAACTATAGACTTAGTCTATACGCTTCTCCCCTAATCACATTGATCTTTTCTAGTATTTCTTCTCTAGTGGATCTCATGGCCAAACCAAACAATGTATCATAATAAAGAAGCATATTATCCAAAATTGTGTTCAAAATAAAACTATTATTTTTGTACGTACCTCCACATGTCGATACAGATTCCTTTGATTTGGCCGCTGATCTGATAAGGTCCTCTTCCCTTGGCCCACTCGACCCCCATCTATCTATTTGCCTCTTGCCTTTCCTAGTTGTATCATCAAGAACTATCTCCTTTGATTTCTCATGTCTTCTTGCTAAAAGCTTGACCTGTCTTAATAAATTTGCCTCTTCACTATCGGATTCAGTTTCCTCCTCTTCTACTCCCTCCAGAGCTCCGATCATAGCACCATCTCTCTCCTCATCATTAGCCCCTTCTCTACTTGTTCATGTTCATTCACTCCCTCTTCCACACCCTTTTCCAAACTTCGCTGCGCTACAACACAAGTCAATTCTTGCTCAAAGCCCATTTCAGTAGTTGTATTATTTCCACGCTGCCATTTTTTTATTTGCAACCCGCCAAATGATGGGCCAGGCCCAAAGACACCCAAGTTCTCATAAACGACCCTTACAACTCTCTTCACCGCCACATTAAACTCATCTCGTGTCAATGTCAAAAGGTCTGACTCGACCTATCATGCCAGGCTTAAGCTGCTTGTCGCTGCTTCCTCCCGTACTGTCAGTGTAAGGTGTACAGTGCCTAGTACACCCGATTCCACTTGCGTCTTACCCTTTGCAGCGCCGAATCTGTGAACGCCACCTATCCCATCCCCTCTTTCCCTCAACGCAACCGCCATTCCCTAGCCACGTGCATGTTCTCTCCCCCACCTTCTATAAGATCCCTTATAGGCAACAGATCTCGTGTACGCTGTGATGGGCGGTTTGAATGAATGGTGCTTTGATCTAACGCTACAGGATCTACAACATTACTCTTAATCGGTTGATGGATCAGACAGCTCAGATCAATCTTCATTTGAGTTGGTGGTTCGATTGCATCTTCTTCATCTGCTTCTTTTCTTTTCGATCGAAAATCTGAACCTGATATTGCAGCTTTTGGCAACCCTCGAAAGGAGACACTTTTCTTTCTCTCCACCAAGACTCTAACCTCATGATATTCCTCCTCAAACATCACCTAAATAAGGCTAAAATTGAAGGGGGGGAAAACCTTGAACCATCCTCTATATGCAGAAAACCTCACACCTTTTTTTATTGCAGAAAACCTGCACTCAACTATGATTGCGAAAAACCACACTCTAACTCTGTTAGGGTTCTTTTCGTTTCTGGTCACGTGCAACGCACGTGACTTAAAAATGGACGATTTTACCCCCCGATTGTTTCTTCTTCTCTTCTTCTTTTCTTCCTCCTTTATTCAGAACGCATTTCTTTCTCTTTCTCCTCCAAAAGCTAACCCTAATCCCAAATCAATCTACACCATCCAACGCCGTGTCCACCTCCTTCCTCCTTCCAGACGCCTAGTGCACCCACCCACTTCCACAATCCTGATGCAATCAGCAATTGAAACCCTAAATTGATCTCGATCGGTCCGATTCAATTTCGCACTTGAAAGATCCAATGTCAGGTGATATGTTCACACCATTCTCTCTTATATTTGAGCTCGATCCGATTCCGTTCTCTCTTATATTTGTCGAATTGATTATTTTGATATATGCATATATGTACACACAGATTTGACAACCTCGAAAGCTTCAAGGAGGAACTCACATAATAGTTGCGATGAAGGTGGAACCCTAGTGTGTTTTCGCAAAGATCTTGCAGTTGTGAAGCTAGCAAACACTGCTGCAAATGTCGGAAGATGCTTTGCGGGTTATCCAAATTGGCAAACAGACAAATGCCGATTTCTTCGTTGGGTTGAATTTGTGGGAGGAGCCAAGAAGGCGGAAAAATCTTACTCAGAACTGAAGATAGAAAATGCAAAGTTGAAGCTGGTAGTTGATGAAGCAAGTGACATGGAAAATAAACTTGGTGCCACTGTCGTAGATTTAAAGAAGCAGAAGCATGAGTTGGAAGCCGAATGTAATTTGTTAAGAAAGAAGGTGGTGGAGTTGAAAGTTAGAGAGGGAACCATGAAGGGATTTACAGGGTGTTTGCTTTTGCTTTTCTTGGTTATTTTGTTGTTACTTATTATGAACTAAAAATGGAAGAAGAGAATTGTTAAAGTTGTATTTGCTCTTAAGAATGGAATGAATATGTTAGTTTGTGTATCATTGTAGTTGAGAATGGAATGGATTTGTTAGTTTGTGTATCGTTGTAGTTGATAATGGAATGGATTTGTTAGTTTGTGCATCGTTGTAGTTGATAATGGAATGAATTTGTTAGTTTGTGCATTGTTGTAGTTGAGAGTGGAATAGATTTGTTAGTTTGTGTATCGTTGTAGTTGAGATATGAATATTGGCTCAGAAATACTGATCTAACTTTGTAGATTGTGGTAGCAAACCGCATTCAACTATCTATATTGATGAGTAAAAACTCGTCTATCCTTTTCCTAGATAATAAAAAACCCCACTAAACTATCATGTTTTGATCAAAAAACATTATTCAACTTTGTTTTTTATTCAGTAACCTCATACAACAAGGTGATATATCTTGGAAATATAAGCAACCTCATTCAGTAACAATTCATTCATATAAGCAAAAAAACATGCACTTGCAACAACAATTCATTCATCACTAATTTAATTACGGGTAGTTACACAAAACATTTCATTCATGCAACAATTCATAGCTGATAGTTGCAACAATTCATTCATCACTTGGAAAAAAAACCCAAAAGCTGATGCTACACAAAACACATTACACTTACACTACTACACATTACAACATGATAGTTACTGAATACACATTACACTGATGCTACACAAAACCCAACTTGCTGCTGCTACACATTACACTTGCTGCTGCACATTACAAAATAGTGCTACACATTACACTGTTAGGATTGTGTCTTGTATACTCGTTGTTCAGATTAAAAGAAGGTAATACGAAGCACGAAAGTCGAAGCGTCGAAGCGAGTAGAAGGAGAACAGCCGCAATAGCAGGTGCAGCTAGTTGCGGTCGATCGGTCATGGTGACAGTCGACCGCACCCCCTCGACCACTCGTTAAACTGGGAAGTCAGAGAGTCGTACGGTCGACCGGTCTTGTTGGACGGTCGACCGCCCGCAGCGCTGGTTCGTTTTTTGGGCCCCGATTTGTTGGGTCGATTCAGCCCAATCTTCAACTCCAAGTTAGATCGTGCGGCTCCTATTTAGTTACTTCTTTTCTAGGTTTTATCGGACGAGTGAGAATCAAGATTAGACCTAGGTATTCTCTCTATTCTTCTATATATATTGTAAACTTCTCCAATATGAGATGGAGTACTTCATAGATTCTTTTCTCCATTGCAAAGAGAGGCTCGAGAGAGAGATAGTTCTTGGTGGATGAGTTTAATTCCTTGTGTCAAGTGAATCAGTAACTCATTGTAATCTCTTCTAATTGAATATCAGATCTCCCTATATTTTCCTCCGAATTAAGCAAAAGCTAACCGGGATAAATCATCGTTGTTGTGTTTGTGTTAGTTTGGTGAATCTACTAGCTTGCTCAATTTATTCGCCTCGTCTACTTCGACTTCCTCATTGCTCTAATTAGTTCCGCTGCGACCAGAGGGCGTTTGTTGACGCCCCAATCCAACATACACTTGCTGCTGCACTTGTTGCATTCATATAATACTTGCTGCTGCTAAACATATGATACTTGCATTCATATAAGCAAGCTATTACACTTGTTGCTGCCAAAAAAATATTTGGTGCCAAAAAAACACAACTCTGCTGCTGCTACAAAAAAACCCACTAAACCATTGCACCTGCTTCTTGCTGCTGCTACAAAATGTTGCATTCATAACCAAAAACTATTGCACTTGCTACTGCTACAAAAAAAAACCCACCAACCTAACACATAGCAAAACAATAAGTAAGTGTAGTTATTGTCATGATTGTAAATTAAAAGTACTTGCTAATTTAGTGCATTACCATCAACTATTTACATGCTGACTTCCACCTCCACCTTCACTTGGATTGTCATTAGAGTTGTTCACTTATATGAAGACAAAATGATGAATATCCTTACAGGTTGCTGTAAAATGAAAAGAATTTTTTGTAACAATTTACCTTGGACTCTTAGAATTAACCCTTCCCATATATGGTTCTCTCCTTTCTTTTCCTCCCACATTTTGCAGTGCCTCTCTCAAACCAAAGGGCCTCCTCTGCATTGGAGTGTAGTCCTACTTTTCGACTACCCCTCTCTCTACCACCATGAATATCACTTTAAATCTCACCCAAAGTTTGCCTCACGCTTCTCACAACTTCATCAATTCTCTGACCCTTTGGCCTCCCACCTTTGTTGGTTGATCTTTGCTTTGGTGGAGCTGGTTCGTTTTTGCAGATTCTGACTGTTGTGACCTACTTGGTGACACCTCGTGCACTTCATGGTAATGCCCACTTTGCTAGCTCTTTGCAACCCAGTTGAATTCTTACACTTACTCTCACTCAGATCCTTCTTTCTAGCCTTAGGTGGTCTTCCAGGAGCTCTTCTCAAACGTGGCGAAGGATCTTCTCATAGTCCAACTTATCTCAAAGAGATGAATTTGGGACTGGTTCAATGATACTTATATTATGACACAGTCGTAAAAAGAAAAGTTAATGATGGTGCAAATTGTAAAGAAATGTTACAAATTGGAGATAAAACAAGTTACCTTCGTAGACTTTCATATATGTGGCCTTATTGTTGTTGCTGTCACAGTAGTCCTCTACTCTCTTCCTTCTATTTGTTAGAGATACTAGTGCATGTCTGCACACTACTCCAGAAACTTGCCACTCTCAACAATCACAAGTTCTCTCATTCAAGTCTACACAGTAGTTAACCCCATGCTCCATTATCACATACTTGTTATCATCAAATTTCCAAATAAAACAATGTCTAGACTTCTCGTAGGTCTTCTTTAATTTTAATTGGATTTTGGGGGTGACAACCCCACTCAACCTACAAATCATCTCTCTTCTTCTGCAACCTCACCATCACCATTCTCCTAATCATCTCCAATATTGTTATGATTGGGCGATCCCTTGCTTTCAATATATATTTTTTCCACGCTTCACATATATTATTGCAAAGCAAATCGCACTTGGTTGATTCATCAAAGTGTGACAAAGACCACTTCTCATGGCCGACATCCATCCACCATTGTGCAGCTTCCTCAGATATATCCTTCATTCTATTCATTGATAACTCCCACTTTTGATAAGTGTATGCGGTTGTTGCCCCCCATACTTCTCCTTGCAAGTCTAAATCCTTGAACTTCTTGACAAAGTTTGCGTACAAGTGTCTCACACAGTATCAGACATGAGCTTTAAGTACAATATCTTTAAATGTCTCCAACAACCCCTACAACCATGTGGAAAATGTTAGGTTAACCGAAAGAAGTTGTGAAAAAAATCCTAAAAGTAATTAATATCAATATTTAACTAATCATTGTCTGAATTGGTACCTTCTGTCGGGCTAAAATAAAGGTCCACCATGTCAAATTTGATACACCTATTGCCTCCATCAAAAGTGTTAAAACCAATTTCATGTTTCTTTGTTTTCAACACCTACGACTGCCCATGTTATTGACCGCATTTGGTTGTTTTGGTCCCTTGAACATGCAGTCAATAATACACCCCCAGCAGATGTCTTCAAATGGCACTCATCTATGCCAATAATCTTCTTCCAACCATTCAACATACCCTTCACTAATGCACCAAAGCATACGAACACACCTTTGAATCTCTTTTGCTCGCAACCATCTATACTTTCAATCTTGACAATGGCCATAGTATCAGGCATTTTCTTCATCATGACATTTGCATAATTCCACAACTGACTGTATTGCTCGATATGCTTCCCATCAACCTCATTTTGAGCCATTCTTCTAGCTCTGGAAGTCACATTTCTGCTAACTACAACCTCGTAATCTTTGTTAACTGCAGAAATAAAAGATCGCAAACTCCAATTAGGCTCATCTCTGAAATGTTCTAGGTACTTGGTTGCCAACCAACTAGCCATAACTTGACTGTTTTCAACAGCCCTCTCACAAGTGTGTTCTATTCGGAGTGATACAATTCTGAAGACTCTTTCGAAATATTTCCATGAAGCCCCAACATAGAAAGGACAATCACCTTCTGACATACATTCAACTGTGCACCGCTTAGCATCGTTCCTCCTCCAAAATAGGTCATACCCATTCCTAATAGCCCATTCTCTCAAGCAAGTTCTGAATTCACCAAAATTTGAAAACTCCATCCATATTACAATAATTGGTTTCTAACTATGCTTGTCTTTGTTGTACTGTACATTCGTCTCACATTCCTCCCCATCTGATACTGAAAGTGGCCCCAATACATCACTGTCTTCATAATATGTATCAACTACTTCTACATCACAATCTTCCCTACGCATTTTTTCGGGTTGCCTCTTCCTCGATTTTGGCCTACCTCCCAAATTTTTAGAAATTCATTCTTTGCTTTTGGGCTTCTCTTGTGTTACTGCCTTCTTTGTTTGGAAGAGCCTTCATTCACAAAATACTGATTTGGAACTGCCTCATCTATCTCATCCTCCACTTTTAAACCACCCACAGCAACTTCTACTTCGGCTTCGCAACAATCACCATCCCCACAAGGTTTTGTGGGAATGTATTCTACATCAGAATCTTCATCGGAGTCTCCAAACATTACATGTGCATCTTCTAACTGTGACTGTGTGCCTTGTTGTTTAGGTCCTGACTAAAACACTTATGACTGCAATCCTCCCAATTCTGACTGAAACACTTGTGACTGGGTGTCTAGCTGATCAAGAGCTTGAGGCATTAGCTCATCTGGAATCTCATCTGCATCCGAAGTAAAATAAAGAATTGTATTATAATCAAACAATGTAATATTGTATCAAAAAGTAACAACATATTTTATTAATACAAAGTACTAAATTAACAACAAAATTACCATCAATTGAGTTTTCTTCTCTTTGTGATACCCTTGCTGGTCCTTGTTGATCTCTCTTGCTGATCTCTCTTGGAGGGAGAACTACGTTATCAATTCGAACACCATTGTCCACAATCTTGACATACCCCGGAGGATAACCCCAATCCCCATCTCCACAAAGCCCTTCCACACCCTTAGTTCCATCAAGGTACAAATATACGTACCCTATCTTAGGCTCTACGTTATTACCCTATCTTAGGCTCTACGTTATTAGCTTCCCACATCTGCTTCGTTGTCGTTTGATCATTCACCAAATGAAAATTCTCAGGCAATTCCTGTAACGCCCCGAATCCCAAATACACTGAATTCGAGATGTTCTACAGGATCTTTTCACTTTCTTTAGTACAATTTTACAAGGAAATTTAAACTTTTCATCTTACATCAGAGTTTACATCAATATTACACTTTTCTTTTGCACAGCGGAAGTAAAATACAACAATTAAATAAATGTACAACAACATGGTACAATCTTTCAGCATCCATTCCTCTTTAACATGTCATTTACCTGCATATAAGACTGTGAGTACGTCAGTTTATTCAACCGACGAACATTATACACGGCCATCCTCTCTATGCCGGAAATAGTATAACTCACCTTTCCATATTTAGCAAACACAAACTTGTCACATTTCAAACTAAAGGGACTACCCTATTGATGTCGTGTTGTGATTGTGCGCTTAGTCCTTAATGCATTTGTTTATGTTACATGACACTAATGCGCACTTGTTCGGATTCTATGCATCCCATACTACATAGGTCCGAGGGCAAGCCCTTAATCGTTCTTCATCTTTCTAGGGTTCAATCCCTCGTTATGTCTTAATCTACTACTGTAACTACGGTAGTGTCTTAGATGTCCTATGATCTATGAGCCCATGTCCAGACAGCCTGGAGGAAATCCCACGCACTGACATGACGCATCGAGCAGGCAACCTATGGACAATTCAGCCTCCGCCATGGAACAATGGCACCACCCATAGCCACTCGAACACCCCATGAGCGTCGCCACCGGGACGATAATTCTGGAGTAGCGCCCACGCCATGTCTTGACGCATCAAGCAGGCAGCCTGTGGATCGCTCTCACACCGCTATCCGATGGCCCCCATACTCATGTTTTTCTTCTACTTTCATCACGTCTTCACTATGTGCTAATCCTTAGTCTCATTAAAAATCATGAACAAAAATTAATCTCTAGAGTTAGCCTCTCCACTAAACCGGACTTATTCATTCATTTCAACATGACCAACCTTGGTCTAATTTCATTTCATTTCTCAATGCCGGGGGAGACTTAGCTACTCTATTTCAATTTTCATTTCACAATCTTCAACTTGTAAATTTTCCATGTTGAGTTCTCATACTCACATGTATATTCTCTTTTCAATTCATGATTCCTAATTTTGTTCACAAGTCCACCATTGCACATAAATTTGCATATACTTTATCAATTATCACATCATATCAATTTCACATTCTAAACAATATGCATACTTCAATTGTTCTGTGATGAGAAATAAATTGCATCATGTCACACAACCAAATTTCTTTTGTCAAATCAACTCTTAATGTTTCAATTCACTTATTCTTTCAAGTTATAATTTCATATCAATAATCCATATAGAACCATATGTCTATTTATGCATTTTAACTCCAAACCATAGTTAAATTCATTCAAATAATCCCCAAACCATTTTTAGAAAGTCCCTTACATTTTTAGAAGAATATACATATTTTTTTCATAATTTTTCGATACATAAAAACCCCAAAAAAAGTATTTTTCAATCTTGCCGATAGCAAGATTCGAACCCAGCACGCCACCTACACAGCCCAAAGCACAGGCCACTAGGCCGGTTTGTGCCACAGTATAAAACGCAACTGAGAGCTATAAATGCTCTCGGTCCGCTGAATGAATTGTTTTTAAAAAGAAACCAAACAAAATATGGTTGATCATGGGGTTCGAACTAGTCATGGCAGAGAACCCAACGCAACACAGTGACCACTTGAGCTACATGCTCAGGTTGTTACAGTGTGCGTTAAACTCCTTTTGGACCAATTCTCACTGTTATAAAAAATGTTTCGATGTTCAACTAAACTTTGTTTCTTATTGCTTTTGTAGAAATTACTGAAAAACTCCAGATCAACTTTCATTCACATGAATTTCATATCAGTACGATAAAAATAATTTTTGTACTGATAAAATATATTTTTTCACACAAATCAATGGATTATTCATTAAAACTACTATATTTTTTATTTTCGACATTGCTTAACAATTGGTCTTCTAGTCTTTTTATTCAAATTTTCTTATAATAATTTACTGTTATTAACTCTTTATTCAACAAACACATATATTTTGAATTTGTCCATACCCATATCAACATAAAGGTCTATTTAGCACATGAATAGGCAAGACTCAAAACTACTAATTTTTTGAGTAGTTCTTTGATGATAACAAAGTAGTTCCATTAATCAATCTATGTCACAATGTATATAATCACTTATCAATTTGCATAATCACATCTCAATCATTCAAGAAAGTCACTCTTTTCAAATTAAAGTGTGCTCTTTCTTAATCAATTCCATGTTTCAATTTTACAATTAACAAGCGTTCTTATTGAAATTTTCATGCATCATTGTCTCAATATCATACTAGCAACATTCTTAAGGGAATTTAATCACCATCATTAATTCATGCTAATAATCATGGAGAACTCTACACACAATTTAATTTAATACTAGAATCACATACAAGTTAATCACAACATTTCAATCAATTCATAAACTAACTTCTCAATTAAAGTGTGTTCTTATTAGTATTTTTCATGCATCGTTTTGATAGTTGAATCTAGCATAGATCCCTATATTAGAAATATGAAAGGTTACCCACCTTGTGTGGAGAGAAACAACACAAAGCAACAAATCCTTGCAACAAGATGCACCTCCTCCTAGACGATGCGCGCACAAGCTCCACGAACTCCAAAGCAACCGAATGCTTCCTAGTAGTGCCGGCCTCTCCTTCTCCTTGACAAAAGCAAGCACTCCCACACAACTCTCACTCTTTTTTAACTCACAACAATTACTAAATAAGACTATAATTTTGGAAAGATATAATTGCATATGAATATAGCCATGGGAGGGGGTATTTATACTAGAAATCAAGTGAAATGGAGGGCTAGGATTGACTAGTTGGTTGTAGGATGGAGAGCCAAGATTAGAGTATGAGTTATAAAAACTACCCACAACCACTGTTTTAAATATCCTCCGATACGGCCGAAATTTCGGCCGAAATTTCGTTTCGGCTAGCTTGCCGATACGAAATCACATATTTTATACTTTATATCGTTTTGGACCGAAATGTGTAAATTTCGGCCGAAATTGCCGAAATATCGATTGAAATATTACCAAAATTGGCGAAATATCAGCCGAAATAGACACACAAATGTTATTGTGAATATATATAAAAAATTGTTTTGCTTTTTGTATATATGTTTTTCAATATAGAACCTTAAGCTAAGATAATGTGAGGATTTTGTCTCGCTATTGTTTGTATATATGTAAAGTCAAGTAAGTTTATTAACTAATACATTTTTTTCTAATCAATGCAAATTCAATTTAGTTATATACTTATATTACATTCTCTTCTATATTATTGTTAAATTTTGTGAATATTTACCATAATTGATTCATGTCATTAGTTATATTATACAGTATTTTATATGATAAATGACATGTAGGACATATAATATTTTATTTAGTAACCAAAAAAAAATACTTATTCAGTATAGGAAATGAAAATCCGATATGATCACATTTTCCCGAGATCTCCTCCGATATCTCCGATCCGAGACGAAACACCCCTTCCCGAGACGAGTCCGAAATCCGAGATTTAAAACCATGCC
The DNA here is from genome assembly GCA_017893485.1 of Hemerocallis citrina. Classification (NCBI taxonomy): domain Eukaryota; kingdom Viridiplantae; phylum Streptophyta; class Magnoliopsida; order Asparagales; family Asphodelaceae; genus Hemerocallis; species Hemerocallis citrina. The sequence goes on from CM030365.1 coordinate 222,423,450, forward strand.
CACAACTATACAACCACCTCCATGAACACCACTCAACCTTTTGAAAATCCCTCCAAAAAGATGCAAACCGGCCAAGAAAAGGTGTGCAATGCACGTGTACGTGTAGTGCACGTGCATGCAACTAGGCCTAAAAATTGTACATTTTAATTTTGTATAAAAATAAAATAGTTATAAAATAGTCTTTTACATGACAAGTTTAAATAAAAAGAAGATTAATCCATAGGCTTTATTTTGGGCCAAAATTGTTATTAAAATAAATAAAATAAAATACATTTTGGGCTTTAAGAAAAAGGCCTTTTCATTAAATTAAAATAAGGCTTTCTATTTATTAAAGAAAAGGGCTTTTGTATAAAATAACTTGAGAATACATATTTAAATATTTATACACATCTAAATAAAAATAATTCAATCAAAATATTGCACGTGCACACTACGTGCAAAATAAAATAATTTTTCATCAATTGAAAAATCAGGGTATTACAATTCCGCCTCCCCTAATCTGTTGTAGATGCCAACTTTTTCAGTATAGACGCCACATTTGGTTAAAATGGTTTTCAACGATTCCCAATCATGCAACTCCGGAAGTATAAATCGATATAATCTCTTTTTCCCACCAATGTATAACCACTTCTCGAAATGTTTCTGAAAGTATCCATCCCAATGAATCCACACTGCTAACACCATCATGCTATTTAAATGTAAAGAACACATAAATTTAATCTAAGTAATTCAGCAAATATAAATTTCAACTAAGTAATTCAGCAAATATGTGCTTCATTATTTTTAATAATTGAAGAATATTAAACAAGTGAACTTCAGTAATATTACATCCTTGAAAGAAGCTAAAGTAATTCTTATAAAGAAGTGATATCATGGTATAGAGTCAAGCTCAGTACAACGGAAATAAAGCATGCATGCAGTATCTCGAAACATAAGAGTAACATACAACTTCCATCAAAATGATCAAAAAGAGAAAATAAAACTAAATTCTTAAGCTAATAGGAGTGGAAGTTGTTAGAAAATTCACTGAGAACACAAAGTTGCCAACTTTGATTCAGTTGGGCAATCAAATGTATTGTTCTTATAAATTAAGTTTCCATATCTAATACTTCATGTTATGGAAGACAACGCTAGAAAAGTTGATTAGGTTTTAACATTTAGAGCATATGCAGACAGAATTCTGAGTGAAGCCTATTAGCTAGTAGTACAGATATAACAGGCTAAAATTACCCGAACTTATTACTGCTACACAGCACCCCACAATGAATGCAATCTTTTTTGGATAGTTGTCCATAATCCTAACCCCATCGCACCCCACATTCAGAGCCCCCCCCCCCCCCCAATTTGTTTAAGATTCCCGACACCACAAGCAAAATATTCATTTAGTATTCCCGACACCACAAACAAGCTATCTGTTTAAGACTACCGAAACCACTAATATCATCTCCATAAGTAGCTCACAAAGGAAGAAGGAAAGATAATAGGAACTCAATTTGTCCAAATTGAATTTTGGGAGAATGTCTACACTTCTTCCTTTGTGACGTCGTCGACTGGATGGCGTCAGCGACTTCGACTGAATGGCGTTGTTGACTCAATGGCGTCAGCGATGGGGAAGAAGATGGATTTGGGGTTGATTAGGTTGATTTGGGAGTTGGAGAGTGTAGATAGGAGGCCTGATTTGGGATTAGGGTTTGTTTTGGGGGGAGAAAGAAAAATGAAATGGGTTTTGAATTAAGAAAAGAAGAAGAGAAGAAACAGTCGGGGATAAATTCGTCCATTTTTAAGTCACATACGTTGCACGTGACCAAAAATGAACAGAACCCTAACAGAGTCGGAGTGTGTTTTTCGCAATCATAGTTGAGTGCAGTTTTCTACATTAAAAAAAGGTGAGTGAGGTTTTCTGCATATAGAGGATAGTTCAAGGGGGGGTTTTCAATTTTAGCCCCTAAATAATCGATAGTATCAATGCTAGATTTTCGGTTCCAATTTGAATTCTCCCATATTCACGCCTTGATTGTCGGTGAGTATTTTGATCGATTGCAATGACACGTCCAAAACCAGAGACGATGTTGTCAAATCCTGACCTAACCTAACAATGGAAAGGTAGGTTGAATAACGAATCCAAACCGTATGGAGTTGGTTCACTTTTAGGGCTCCAAAACTTCGTGTCCATCTACTAAATGTAATGTAGAAATTATCCCCTTCAATTCCCCCCAACCGTATGACATCTTTAACACTTGCCCCATTGTTGCAGTGGACCATCATAACATCTTGTTTCACCTTTTGGACAACCCATTCCCAGTTCGAGGTGAACTTCGTGTTGATGAATCGGTAATTGCCCCAATCGATGGGTTCCATGTGTGAATCTTGATCAAGACGCAGTTCTTGAATCTACTCTCAAGGTCCGCCATTATCAACGTTGGAGTAATAACTGCTTTAACAATTCTTCTTCCTCTGTCATTGCTTTCCTCCGAGTTATAGTTGATCTTCGAGCTTACAACCTCTGTTAGTGGTTCCTTATCCTCATGGACATTGGGCTTGGAGTTCCTTGCAGCTTTTAAGTTTGGACACGCCTTTCAGATATGCCCATGTTTCTTGCACACATAACAAAACCAACCGTTCACACAATCGTGGATTGTATGGCCTCTAGCTGCAAACTTATGGCAGTGGGGGAGTTTCGTCACTGTAGTCGTAGTTGCCGATGACGAGGATGACCTCTTCTCCGCCTTCTTCACTCTTTTTGGTACATGATCCATTCTCCCTCATCGTCTTCCTTCTTCTTAACAACCTCCATTTTCGGCAAAGGTCTTCCCCTTCGTTGGTACCCCCTCTAGTTGCATCTACATATGACCTTCAATAGGTCGTCGGAGTTCGGAAATCTACTCTTCCCTTCTCCGGCGATCTTTGGCGCTCTTTCTCTGCCGAGCTTCTATCCCGTGACTCTATGCTGCCTCTCTGAGGCAGACCTCTATGGTCTAAATATATAATCGATTCTCCCTCGTTTTAGAGTGTCCTCTAATTCTCAGGTGATCGCCGGATGTGCCTCTGATGACTACCCTACGCTCCATGCGGTGGTCACCCTCCTCATCCCTTCCCCTCTTGGTCATCGCTCGTTGATGACTACTATTTGCTTGCCTGCTTCCTTGGTCGCCTCTCTAAAATTTGCAACATTTGCTTGCCTGCTTCCGTGCTTCCTTGGTCATCGCTCGTTGATGACTACCCTATGCTCCATCCGATTTGTGAATACATACTTTGTTTAGTGAAAATTGTTTTATGAGAAAAGCTGTGCCAGTTTTGGCAACATTTTTTTTGTTGTTGTTGAGATGCTATAGGTAAAAGGAGTTATTGCAGATTAGTTTTGCTGGTAAAGAGTTTGCAGTGTATGCAATTAATCAAGAGGACTAACAAAAAGGTTAGGGGGGAATAAGGGGCTTGGAAAAAATTTCCCAAGGAGAAAAAGAAAAGGTGCCCATAAAATATTTTAGAATACTAATACAACAGCAGTCTGGGTGTTAGTTATTAGGCTTTTAGAATACTAATACAACAGCAGTCTGGGTGTTAGTTATTAGGCTTTTAGAATACTAATACAACAGTAGTCTGGGTGTTAGTTATTAGGCTTGGGACTTTGGAAAAGAAAAAGGAAAGTCGCAATTGATAGATAATATAATAATGCAATAAGAAACAGATTTCAGAGGAAGAATATGTGCTTTGAAGCAAAGACAAAGATATAACACTTGTCTTAAGACCCAGATAAAGGATTACATTTGTACATCTGAAAGAATGCTGTCGGACATAAAAAATTTGTTGGGCACTCCTAGGCATTTGGTGGTTCATACTTTCGAGGCATTTGGTGATTTGTACTTTCGTAATATAAAACTAACGCAACAACTCCATAATTATACAAAATTCAAAAAACACGTGAATGAATTAAATGAAGGAACATCTGGTTTGGCATTTAATCTCTCGCTATATTATAGAAAAACAGTCGAAGGAATTTGATTTCAAAAAATTAACTTAACTAAAACATATTGTTTTAAATGTTCATTTTTCCAATAGTGTATTTTGAAAAGAAAAAAATTTTGATTTATTTTAAAACTTCTTTCTATAAAGTCATATGCGTCCTGCAGAAGGGTGGCAATGGGTAAGGATAAACTCATTTACCCTTATCCAATTACCCTTAGAGTAAGAGTACTACCTGCAGATAAAAGAAAGGGTAGAGTTTTGTATCCGTTTGAAAAAAGGGTAAGGATAAAGGTAAGATATATACCTACCCGTTCATCATTTACCAGTTTAAATATATGTCATAAACTCATTTATATACATTTATACACGACATGAAATAAATAGAAAGTGTAGAGGTAAGAAATTTATGACCCTCTATGTGATCAACAAGTTAATAAAAGTTTTCACTCTCGTCAACTGGGGAAGAGTGTGCAAGAGAAGGGAATTCGGGGGTTTGGGGATCATGAGTTTGCATGACATGAACAAAGCCTTACTTAGCAAGTGGTGGTGGAAGATTACTAATAATCACAAAGGTTGGTGGAGTTACTCTTTTGCACAATTCCGAAGAGACGCAAAGTTCGATTCGGAGGCAAAAGCCCATCGGCGAAAGTTTCTCTTATCTGGAAAGGCATAGCTAAGCAAGGAGTACTGTTCCACTCCAACACTAGATGCAAAGTTGGTAATGGGATGCAGACCAGGTTCTGGAAAGACAAATGGTGTGGCTTGACCACCCTTCAAAACCAATTCCCTCTAGCTGCTGAAGCAACTATCAACTTAGAGCTTTCAGTGGCAGACGTGCGGAAGAGTGGTAAACTCAATTTTATAGTGTCCCAGAATATCAGCCCAGAGAGTTTGGTACAATTCGAGGCCTTAAACGATCTTATCTTGCAGACAGAAGGACGGGGTAATTCGACAGAAGACGAGAGGTGGTGGGACAGAGACAACTCTAAGCCTTTTTCGGTCTCATCCATGTATAAATGGATCAATGACGGAGGAACTAGATGCCAGGCACAATCGATCATATGGGGAACCCAAGCACCGTTCAGGGTCAAAGTGTTCTGTTGGCTAGCCAATAATAACGCGATTCTGTCAAAAGCTAACCTTAAAAAGAGAGGCTTGCAGATTGATACGACTTGTGGGAGTTGCTCTTCAGCGGAAGAAGACGTCAATCACATCCTATTTCAATGTCCTGGAGCTAGGCTGTCCTGGGAGGTTGTCAGTAGAGGGTTTGGGTGTTACCAGGTTCCTAATTCAACCACGGAAATTTGGGGGTCATATAGAGAAGCATTCATTAAAATAGATGAAAGAAGGGCATGGAATTTAGCTATTGCTGCTTTAATTTGGTCTTTATGGCTTCAAAAAAACGATCTTGTTTTCCGCAATGTTTCATACAGATTTCCTCACTTTATGCATAAAATATTTCTTTTGATCCATGATTGGGCAGGTACTATGGAGGCAAAAAAGAGGCTCAGGACCGCTGAAGAAGACTAGATAGAGTGGGAGTGGAGCGTAACTTCAAGCAGAATCGAACTTGACGGGGAACGCTGTCAGCATTTTGGGGGTGTTTTGGATTCAGACCTGCAATACCTTTTGGCTAGCTTGGGGTTTGATTTTATTAGAAGCCTTTGATGGCTATGTTGTCGCTTTTATTTTCTTCTCTATTATGTAACTGCTACTGTAAGTTCTACTATGCTTCCTTAATAGTTCATTAATGAAACGATGGCCTGGTCCATCTTTTATCCAAAAAAAACAAGTTAATAAAAGTTGAATTATATAGGAAGATAAACATTCTTAGTTTCATTTTTTGATCTCTGACTTAATCTTTTTTATATAAAAAATTTGAATTAATTGTTTCACTCATTTAGTCGTTAGGAAAGAGTAAGGTAATTTTCTAAATTATCCATTAGGGTAAGATATTTAGACTTTAGGGTAGGATAAGGGTAAACTCTTATCCCTCCCTTTAACCTAGCCCATTGTCATCCCTGTGCATAAGTTAGAAACTAAAATAATGTAAATGGAATCTAGGGTACATGTCTCCGTGCAGACGCCAAGGACCGAACCCGCACCCAATGTCAATATCCTCAAGATCCGTTCCGGATCCAACCCTAAATTTCAGCCAATAAATATGGATCCATCACCTCACCAACAGTTAAATCTCATAAAATTATCAGATCCGAATGGGGTCGAATATAGAAAAAATAAAATAAAGACACTCGTACTGCATGCTGCATATCACGTACACAAGTACTAGATGAACAATACTGATGGGTCCACTTTGAGAATTGAGACAGCTAGCAAAGCATTTACCTTTCATGCATAGTATGTGATAATGGTGCATAGTATGAGAAGTGGAGTACCTGGTCCAGCTTTTCTGAGGGACAAGTGCTTGTGAGAGCATGAGAGAAGTAGGTCCAGATGAACTCACACTCCAGTTGAGCAATGAATGTAACATGTTTCATCTGCATAATTATAACTATCAAGCAAACAATCAGTAATCCTGTTAATAGAAACAAAGACAGTTGGTGCTTAACAAATACAACATAAACGAAGGAGGTGCTACATCATTTGATAATACAGAAAATTTGATGAATGGTAAGGCACTAATTCACTAGGTGACCTTCAATTCATAATGACAGAAAAGGAGTATAGAGAAAGCATCAAGTAGTTACAATGAAAATAAATAAATATCTTAGGCATTAGAATTGTAACACACTGCATATTTATTCCATTTACCATATTAAGGCAGTTTCTACATGTTCATAACATTATAACAATCACAGTTCTTGGTTCATTCAATATTTGTAATTTAATGTTATTTAAATCCTTTCAACTGTTAGTGTACAGGTTTTGCAGAACATTAAATTGTCTGTTTTCACTTCATCAACAAAACTACTAGATCGCTACCCCTACACCTCAGTAGCAGCACCTGAGGTCGATCGCATAAGACTAATTTTGTCTGAAATCCCAGGCTAAATCCACTGTATGTCAGCTTGTGGAATTAGAAACTAATCTTGAAAGTTTAAGCAAAGATGGGCAAAACACCAAAATTAAGTAAATAAGAGAAAGACATATTTGTCAGTATCAAGGAGCAATCAGCTGTTAGCATCATTCTAATCCCAAAGCAAGCCTCCCTCTATTTTGATCAGCAAGCAAAGACACCAGCAGCTTTGCAAGTCTAGTAGACTTTACTAGCCCTTTTTTTTACTTTTACCAGAGTTAATGCAAGGAAACTTACTTAATTTTTCTACTCAATATTCACAACTCTCATAACTCCACTGACAAAGGACACAAAATAGGGATTCTTTAGATCTGACCACTTCCTCCAATAAACAGGTACTTTTGTCTGGAATGTATACCATATTTTCTCCTCTCTCTCTCTCTCACTCTTTTATCATTTAACTGCAAATGCAGAGGGGCAAATGGATGATAGAAAGAGTATTCTTCTTCTCCGATCCATCTTGTTGGGTTCTAGACGATAGAACATTGGGTTAGGTATTCTATAGATTGGGTATGGGAATTTTCCACCATTGCCACATTAGGTTCTGACAGAAAAGTCTAAACAAAAAGCAGGAAGAATTGAAGGATTGATTAACAATGTTCAAGACAGCAAGATGGAGGAGCGAGAAGAACAAGATCAAAGTAGTATTCAAACTCGAGTTTCATGCAACCCAGGTATTCAAAGCAAAAATTTTGACGAAATTTGCAAGCATCGTCATATATGTTTGCAATGTAGGTGAAATCGAGAACCTATAATGAGTTATTTGCTCTAACTTCTTTGTTTTTATTAACAGGTCACCAAGTTAGGGTGGGAGACCGCAATGGTGTCTCTGGTTCCTCTGGATGTCGGCAAACCCACTACAAGAACAGAGAAGGTTACGGTGATGGACGGAAACTGTGAGTGGAGGAAATCTATCTATGAAGCAGTAAAACTGATCCAAGATCCAAAAACTGGAAAGATTGGTGATAAACTCTACAGCTTCGTTGTTTCAGCCACTGTATGAAAGTTTCTCTTTAAATCTTATCAGATCCATGTTTCATTTTTTTCCGTGCCATGATGTGAGGTATTGATGAAAATTTGAACCAGGGATCGACAAGGGCTGCAGTCATTGGGGAGGTTACTATCAATCTGTCGAAGTATGTTGAGGTTCTTAAACCCTCCTCTGTTTCTCTCCCACTCAAGGCATCTGATACCGGACCAATATTGCATGTGAGTATATATTCACCTTTTGCATTGATATGTTTCATCTCTATGCAATAGCTACTAATGGATTTCAATGGACATCACAAGTTTCCTGCTGAAATTATATTTGCCAATATAGGTAGAAGGTAGTAACCACATTTTAAGTGGAGAATTTATTTCTACTCTAAAAGTTGGAATCAAGTTCAGATACTTCATGTGAACATGACTTTGCGATGAATTTGATTTTCTAAATTTATGTAATACTGAGGTGTAAAAATGACAGGTCACCATACAAAGAGTGCAGGATGATGTTCAGAGGAGGTAACAATAATTGCTCAGAAATCATCTATTATATATCTTGTTAGCATATTAATATACTAAAATTTAGACAGATGTTTTTTTTCTTATAAATGTTTTTTGTAACAAAATAGAGAAGCTGATGAAAATGGAGAAACATGGGTCAGAGATCAAGAGCTGAAGATTGTAAACCAATTAAAAGTTATTGGTGCAGAGGCAGGTTGCAAATCTCTCCCACCAAATGCAAACTCCACAGAGGTAAGTATTTTGCTACATTACGGAAAAAATCAAAACATATTGAAGTTATCATGCGCCTAGCAGAAAATGACTAGCTAAAAGCATATCAATCTTTCACAATTGAGCTATTGAAGTGATACAAATTTCAGTATGCCATGTAAAAAACAACCCCGATCAGATACATTCAAGAAGTTCTATAAAGGGAATTACATAGACAACAAGACTCTTAACATGAAATTTGCAATCGTCAATGAGCTATGCCTGACAATTCAGTTATACAACCAGATGAATCTGTTTATAGTTTTATAGGATTGATAATTCAAATCTCTATCCACTTAGATATAAATTGGGTAAACTAAATAATTCCATTTAATGTACTAATATTTTATTTTATAAACATCTAACCTACCAAAACATGTCCTACATTTTAGTAAGACTTTAATGTTCTGATGACAAGCCCGTATGGTTTTTAGAGAAAAAAGGCTATATGATCTTCCACTTTATTAATTTTAAGGACAGAAGAGGAAAGTGAATTCAACTGATGAGGGGTTCTAGAAGTGTGCTAATGTCAGTGCTAATCAAAATTTTCTTCGGTAACTGAACTCATGTTGAAACATTTAGGGAGTAGAAATAATAGAATGAGAGGATTTCTTCTTTTGGAAGATGACTACATATCTGAGAGATCGTTTCAACTCTTTTAGCGCAAGGCTGATGCTTATGCCATTTAATACACTTAGCTATATATTTGCACATGTTTTTTCTTCTTAAATGCAGAATGACTCATTTACTGTTTACCAGGTACAGATAAGATTCCCATCCAACAAAGCAATGCATATGCAAGCTGGAGCTAGTATAAAGCACAGAAAATCAGACAGCGCAGATAGTACAGATACAATGAGCATAGAGAGAAGCTCTGGAGAATACGTTTCAAGGGAAAATGGAACAAAGAGCTATTACAACCATAACAGTTATTTCAATGTCCAATCACCTTTTAGCAGCAGCAGTACCCCTCAATATGATTCCCGAGACCACCGATGGTCAATCACTTATCTATCTTCAGGTCCTGATGGGAGTACTGATGGGTCAGCAAATAGTTTGCCTGAAATGGTTCAAGGCGAGAGACTACCAGAATCAGCGGTCGCTCTGGTAAACGATGTTGTTTTAGAAAAACGCAGAGAAATATCAGCGGTAGAACTGCAAACAATCCGAAGACAGTTGGTACGAGAGACAAAAAATGGGCAGGAACTTGCAAGGGAATTAACCAGAATAAAAGAGGAGAGAGATGTATTAAGAAGAGAATGCAAAGACCTGAAGAGATCACAGAATGGATTGGGTCATCGAACTGTATCAAGCAAATCCAGTTTTGATGGTGAAGATCCTTGGTCCATTCTTGAGGAAACCAAACAAGAGCTAAAACACGAGAAAAATGTAAATGCAAACCTTCGTTTGCAACTGGAGAAGACACAAGAATCCAACTCAGAGTTAATTCTCGAAGTGCAGGATCTGAATAAAGCATTGGAACAGGAAAGAACAAATACAGCCCTTTTGAAAACAGATACCAGCTATGATATGTCAGATATAGACATTATGAATGGATACCCGGATTTACGTGTTGATGACTGCAAGCAAGAGGTAGAGATGACTTCACTTGGAGACTGTGAACAGTATGCACTGGAAGAATTAGTAAAGAGGCATGATGTGAAAGCAGCATATACACTTGAGCAGCAAATTGTCAACTTGAACAATGAAATAGAACTATACAAGAAAGACCGTGAAGACCTAGAAATGCAAATGGAACAGCTCGCCCTGGACTATGAGATACTGAAACAGGAAAACCATGGAATCACTTCAAGGCTGGAGCAATCCCAGTTCCGAGAACAATTAAGGGTGCAATATGAATGTTCTGCACACTCAACTATAATCAGTGAACTGGAAGACTGCATCACCAGACTAAAGAATGAAATTGAAGAACAGGCCGAAGCATTTGAAGCTGACCTACTGACACTCACCCAAGCAAAAGTTTTGCAGGAGCAAAGAGCTATACATGCAGAGGAAGCATTGAGGAAGACGAGGTGGAACAATGCTAACACTGCTGAACAACTGCAACAGGAATTTGAAAGGCTCTCTTTGCAAATGGCATCAACATTTCAGATGAATGAGAAATTAGCTATGCAAGCACTAGCTGAAGCTAGTGAGTTGTGCTTACAAAAGTGCCAACTGGAGGAACTGCTGGCAGAAACCAGCAAAGAGCTCGCATCAGTGCGAGGTCAGTGTCATGTGAAAGTTCAGAATTTAACAAAAGAAACAAATAAAATGCTCTTGGAGCTAAAAGAAAAGTCTGAAGAGTTTCAGAATCTAAAGAATTACCAGGAAGCAAGGGAAAATATCTTTTCAGAAGAAGCACTGAAACTTAAAGCTGAGGTGGAAAAACTTTCAGGAGAAATTGTTCTTGTTTCGGAAGAATTAGGAGAAAAAAGAAATTTGGTTGCTGAAATGGAACGGTTGAAGTCATCAATTAAGGAAACTGAGATGTTACTACAAACTACAAATTTAGAAAGAGATGTGCTTAAGAAAGACATGTCGTCACTCAGGAAGACAGCAGAAAAATCAGTGAAGGAATTGCATGACCTGCAACACCTTAAGGATGAAAATGAAAAACAAATCGCAGCCCTGAATTCCGAGTTGGCAACTCTTAGAGCACAGCATAACGACTTTAAGAATTCCGTGTTAGAGGATGAGGTAGAAAAAGAAAAACTCCGCAAACAGGTCTTTCATTTAAGAGGAGACCTTCGGAAAAAGGAAGATGCCATCAACAATATAGAGAAAAAGCTGAAGGAGAGTAATGGAAGACTCACATTGGAGACAACAAAGCCAACAGTAAGAAACAAGATACACAGCTCAGCAACTCAAGCTCCCAAGGAAGTAGCTAATTTGCGTGAGAAAATCAGACTTCTTGAGGTATGGTTTGCACCCCTGTATGAAATCCTGGTCATATATATAAAAGTAGGTACTAATTATGAAGCGCATGGTTGTCTACATACAGGGAAAGTTGAAGCTGAAGGATGCAACAATGGAGGATGATAAGAATTCATATTTAAAGAAAGAACAGGATCTGATGAATATGATTGAAGAACTGAAAAAGAGTATCAGCGAATATAGGGCTGATCATTGTGGGGGCAATGCAGGAAAGGTTAGCACTGTATTATATGATGGGTTGTTTGATCAAGTTCTTGTTCCACCGATAAGGATCATTTCATAATTTCATTCTCTAAGTCCTGTAATTGGATGGAGGGAATAGCATAAAAATTGATATCTCCCCTCCCTCTGCATAAACATAGATAAAGTAATACATACATATGACATCACTTTTTTATGCATACTACAAAAGATGAATAATTAATTTACATAATAGACTTCTACCAATGTCCAGTACCAGCCCATTGTTATAATCATTTTCTTCCTACTTACTTTCAAGATTGTGGATGTAACACAATTTCTAAATTTATATGGTTATACACCTTTATGTAACAATATTCAGGGAAATAAATCACAAAAACAAGTTACATTTGCATTTCTGAGAGCTTCTTAATGTGATATTTGCCTCAAATATGTGATATACACAAATTTGGGATGTGATTCTATACAAAACTAGAAAACAAAGGTATATTAAGTGGATAAATTAGAAAAAGGTTTCATATACTGAAGCAATTATCAATCTGGTTATCCTATATGCTTGTCTAGATTCATTCCAAATCCAGGTAATCTAGAAGAGTTTACTACGTAGTTGTGTGAGCTTCAATTGAATGAGCTAAGTAAAGGAAGGTTTACTACCCTATCCTCAGGCTTTGAAAGTTTATCGCAGAAGCCTCACTTGCTCCCAGATGCCTTGAACAGGAACTCGAAACAGAGCATGGAGGGTAGTCTGTATTCTGAAGGTTAATAAACAGAGATTCCAGAATTTGATCAATTGTTTTTCTTCTGGTTACAAATCCTCATATTAACGAAACAGGTCTATCTTTTTGGATAGTTAATCGATGATTGTGATTATTGAGTGACTGATGTATGATACTTTATCTTTCTTCATATAGTATACTCATGATATATCATTTACTTCCATCTAGTTCATTAATGGGGAAAGCAGAAAATGTACACCTGTGGAAGTGTGTGGGACTGTAACAGCAAATAACTTTGTAACTTTGACAGTAAAAGCATGAAAAGGAAAAACAATACTCAGAAACTCACACAGAAATTTCTCAAATCCCAATGCACTTCATTTGCAACAAATCAAACAAAAATCTATGGGAAGACCTGACCAAAATAATTGTAAATTGAATTTTTTTTTGTTCTTAGTTTTTAGTATAACTGCTAATTATTGTATTATGTACAATATACAGGAACCTACCACCATCAAGAAACTAAATGGAGAAAGTGCAGATGAGAAGAGTTCATTACAGTCCGTAATAGCAAAGAAATTGGAAAAATCTTATTACAAAGGCAGCAATGTAGCATCAGACATCAGGTAAAATTCATATCATACTGGGTTCCCTGTTTTGTTTAGAGAGCACACCAACATTATAAGTTAACCACATACCTCATTTTCTTGTGATTCCAGCAGCAATACAGTAACTACTTTCGAGGAGATCAATGACAACCTGATGCCAAACAATTTTCATCAAGAAAGCCCAGATGAAATGTCAAGTACAGTGGCAGTCCTCAGAGGAAAGAATGAAGCAATGGAAGTTGAGCTGAAAGAAATGCGAGAAAGATATTCTGAGATAAGCCTCAAATTTGCAGAAGTGGAAGGTGAAAGGCAACAGCTTGTAATGACAGTCCGTACTCTTAAAAATGCATTGAAAAATTAGTTCTTTTTTTTCTTGTGTATAGGGATTTCTGTATAGGAGAGAACTGAGGTGATATGTGTTACGAGTTGTAAGTCCAATGGGATATGTCAGAAATAAATGTATACATGTTTTCTGTTGTTCACAGTATAGAGAATGCTACTTCTGTCTGTATAGGGTTTTTTTTGTTAACAAAAATGTGCGGATGATACGTGTAAGGTGTTGCAATTACTATAAGACTTGTCTAGTGGAAAAAGAAAATTTGTTCCATATTTTATATTTATACAACAGAGTATTAGCACATGCAATCACATGCTTTTTTCCTTTTATGCAGAACTAAGGGCTAATACACCCTCAGTTTTGCATGCTTTGGCAAACATACTTCATGACGAAAATTTTGCCGTACTGACCCACTTTTTGAAAATATTTGGCGCTCCGACCCACTTCCGAAAACAATTAGAGAACTGACCCAGTTTAGGACACGTCAGCAAGAAACGTTATTGGGAAAAACGGCATAGGTCATTTCGATGCCGTTCTTCCCAATAACGGCATCTATTTTAAAAAAAACTTCCATGCCGTTATTCCAAATAACGGCATCTGTTACTTCTTGTCCCAAGAACAAATAGTCTCAATTGTGAGCTGAGAGACAAGGGTGAAATGAATTTAACCTATGCCGTTCTCTGAGAGAACGGCAAGGTTTATACTGATGCCGTTATTTTGAATAACGGCATCAGTTAAATTCTATTTTGCACACTTACCTATAATCAGTGCCCCCAAACCCTTCTCCTTCCCCTTTGTCGTTTGATTTTTTCTCTCTCTTCACTCCCGTAACCCTAGAACCCAAAAATCAAAAATTCCTAAAATCCCAACTATTGGAGTGATCTCTAACTTGCCAAACAACAACTAAACATAGACCATGGTTGTGATTCGCTCATTCCTTTTCGAAATCTTCCGAAATCCGAATTTATGGTAAGAATTCAAAATCCCTAAATTTTTTTGCATATGGTAATTTTGATGTATGAGACCTATATATATTGGTAGCATAGTACAAGTGGTGTAGATTTGATTTATCTAAGTAGAACTTATGGAAATGTACTTATGGATTGTTGTTGATCTAGGGTTTGTGAAATGTTGAATTTGATCAATAAGAGCTATATTGGTAGTATTGTAAAATCGATGTACTACGTTCGTAATAGATATGTGAAGTGAGTTGTATAGGAGATTGAGATGTGGATGACCTATATTGCTATCTATGTGAAGTTAGATTAATCTATTTGTAGTGTGTGAAGATATTGTGGTGGTGATTGTTATGAGTAATATTTATATACTATACAAGTATTGAGAAGTTGTTATCTTAAAACAACAATTATTAATTATGTTGAAGAAACATGGCTTACAAATTTTATTATCTCTAGTCTCATATTGTTATTAATATTGTATTTGACACGTTATATTCAATGTTGACAGGTAAATGGATCCTACACAGCCATCTTCTTTCCATGATGTGGGTGCTTCTTCTGGTACTTCGCATGCACTACGTGGACATCCGGGTCCTGTAGATCCTACCATACTTTATTTGCAAGAAGATCATAGGTCGCAGGCGATGTGGACTGGAGATGTTGAGAAGATGAGTTTCCGAATGCACACCATATTGCCGATGCACCCTCGTGTACAGAATTATTTGGTAAATAGCGAATTTTATGGAATGTCAAAGTTGGCGAAAGTGAAATATGACCATGCACTACTTACCGCTCTTGTGGAGCGATGGAGGTCGGAGACACACACGTTTTCCCTACCCGTTAGGGAGATGACGGTCACCCTACAAGATATAGCCGTCATATCGGGTCTTTCAATCAATGGGATCGTCGTGACAGGCAACCTGATGTTCAATAAAGTTGCGCTATTAAGAGAGTACATTGGGCAGGAGGTTGATGAGGATGATAGGGGTGTATTCGTCGAGGAATCAGTCCGACATTCTTGGCTGTATACAGAGTTCAATAATAGTTTGCCAGACGAACCGACCGACTTCCAACTCCAATGTTATACGCGGGCATATCTTTTGTCGATGATTGGAGGTATCCTCTTCCCTAATTTTTCTGGTGATGTAGTGCATTTGATGTACCTTCCATTGATCGCCGACATACATAGAGCCGGCCGATATAGTTGGGGAAGTGCAGCTTTGGCCTCCCTATATTGTGCCCTGTGCAATTGTTCGATGGGGTCGATCCAAATGACGAGGTGATGGGGTTATTGCAAATATGGTGTTGGGAACGAATTCATCTCGGCCGTCCCCGGGTAACGGTACTTTCAAATGATTGGAGTGTGCAACATGAAAATCCAGTGTTGAGGACTCCTTTAGGTGCGTACTGGACGGGTGAGCTCACGTGGAGAGATAACCCACGCGGTGTGCTGACATATTACAGGAATGAACTCGATCAGCTGAGGGAAGAGTATGTCCATTGGACCCCGTATACAGATGAAAGGCTACAGCGTCTACCCCCAATTTGCACGGCCAATAATCAACTATGGTTGACACGAGCTCCACTTATTAATTTCTCAATTGTGGAGTTCTATTACCCCGGTCGCGTCCTCCGCCAATTCAATGCACAGCAGCCCGTCCCCGAAAACTCAATGTATGACCGTAGACTTCACAATATCACTGGTCAAGGTCGTTTACCGAATATGGATTGGGCCGATCACCACCGCGCTCATGTAGCTTGTTGGAATGAGAGGAAGTATGATATGGTTGTAGAAGCGATTGTACCGTACGACGGATCGTTGCAAACCGGCTACATGGCATGGTACCGTCGTATTACGTGATTGTATATAGCGCCAAGAATGGATATCCCCGCGAGTATTCAACAACCGATATCTAGGCACCAAGTGGAACCACCACCGGTACATTCCACATCGTAACCCATGTATCAACCAAAAGCTTCCTCCTATCGATTAATGGTAAAGTTATCTTATTGTTAATAAATTTTATTCCCAACATTTTGCTTATGTTTGTTTAATAAAAGTTGCTTTACTACTAATCATTTTTGTTTGTAATGTAGATTGACAACACATGGGACATTGCGAGGAAATGTGCTCATGTCTTGAAGAGCAACGCTTCGAAGGCATGCAAGGAATTGGCGAGAGAACTACTTCCAAGTCGTACTTCTCTTAAAGAAGTTGGTGACGGTTCGCGCTTCGATGCCCTCCTACGCTCAACCGAACTTCCAACTCAAACGGCCCGAACAAGTGTCAGTCGAGCCCCACCTCCACCACAACAAACAGTTGAAGTAGAACCTCCCGCCCCACTTCGAAGATAACTACAAACTCCTTCACAACCTCCACGAATGAGTAAGAGTGTTTGCTTTCCTCCTACACACAGTCAATTGGCAGCTCCTGAGATTGAAGCAGTAGAATGTAGGCAAGAAGGAGATGTTGGTCCAAGTGCTCCTGCGACACAAGAGATTGGAGATCGTAGGAGGAAAGTTCCAGCCCAAAAGAGGAGGAAGCCACAACAACATACGCCTAGTTAGTGTTTTTATGAATCAACTTTATGAGATGGCTGTTGTACTTTTAATGAAGATTTTATGAAATATTAGAAAAAAGTTGATGACTACTAGTTTGATGTATTGTTAATGTAGGTTTTTTGAAAAAAAATGACTTAACTTGATGAGTGTTTGGGTTGTATGAAGTCTATGCTTGAATTTGAAGTGTATGAAATATGTGCTTAGTGTTGAATTGATGTATTGAAGTGAATTGAAGTGATTTTATTGTTCATTTGAAGTGTAGAAAAAACTTGATGAATTGATGAGTTCATGAATTGATGAGTTGATGAGTTTATGAGTTGAAAAAAATTGAATCGAAGTGATGAATTGATGAGTTAAAATGCGTGAAAAATGTTGATGAATTGTGGAGTATGAGATCTGTTCATGTCTGTGCATGTTTTAATTGAAAAACAGTAATAACAGATGCCGTTATTGCAAATAACGGCATCTGATACCTGTAACGTTCTTTAAGATAACGGCATCAGTTAGTTGTGAAAATTCGAAAAGTTGGGACATCTGTCAAACTTTTTGTCTTCACAATCGTTTTCCAAAATAACGGCATCAGTTAAGGATGTCGTTATCTTAAATAACGGCATCTCTTAAGAATGCAGTTATTAGGAATAACGGCATCAGTTAGGTATGAAAAATGGAAAATTTGGGACTTCTGTCAATCTTTCTGTCTTCACGGTCGTTCCTCTGAATAACGGCATCTCCTAAATATGCCGTTATTCAGAAGAACGGCATCTCTTATAGGAACAGTTGTGCATGTTTTGTGGAGAAAAACTACTAAAATCAAATTTACTCAAATTCAACAAACTTTCACTCCACATATCTCATCCTTAACTATTTAAACTTAAATTGCGCAGCATAAAACTCAAACTCTTTAATTTTTATTAACTTAACAATAGATTTTACAACATTAATACAATAACAGGCTACAAGTTCAAGTGCCAGTAGATTGGGAAGTCGCCACACTCTGTACGTTCTTACAACTCCGTCTATTGTGTCCACTCACTCCGCATTTGGAACAAACTTTTCCAGTGCTCCCACCTTTTCGAGCATTCATGTCATTGCGGATACGAGTACTCTTAGGTCGCCCTTTCACCCGACGAAGACTCGAATCGGCTATGAGCACCGGTCCACTTTGTGTCGGCCAATAAGATTCGTCTGGATTAGGATTGAAAGTTTGTGCCCACGTTTGTGCTAATGAACTGGTAGAGTAAAAGGCATCAATGTAGGGTTGATAATCAATCGCACGGGAAGCACAGGCCGCTAACACATGAGAGCATGGAATGTGATATAGTTGGAATTTGCCACAAGTACAAGTTCGGCTCCTGAGGTCTACCGTGTGCCAATGTCCACCCTTTTGATATCCACTATCCATCCTAATGTCCGTTTTTACCCCAAAAATACATGGGCGATTATTAAACATTATTGCCTCGTGTAAATTGAACTTTTCACGGCATACATCAATAATATCCTGAATGCGCGGTACCCATAATTTACCTTCACTGATAAGCGTCTGTGCGGCTTCAAGGCGATCAGTGAAATACATGTTTAGACGAAAAAAATCTATTCTACAATTGTGGTGACAGGCAAGCTACGCACACCTTTTAGAACCGAAATGAAAACTTCCGATAGATTTGTTGTCATTATACCATATCTGTAATGCTCTGCCCCAATACTCAGACAATTTTATTATTTTTAGAAAACAAATTAGATACTATGTAGTACAACTGCCCACCACAGGCTGCCTCTCAAAAGGTGGTTAACCAATTAGGTGACTCTTGATCATAGGCATTTATATTTATACTCAAATTATTTTTTGTGTACTCCCGATATGGGATTATATTTCTCAAATCCCTTCTTTCTCAACTAATCCCGTGAGCACAATTGTGCCACGTCACCAATTCCAATCCCTTCCGAAATCAAGGCAATTCTTGCCTTTGACTTCCTTCAACAGCGGCGGGCCCCCCTACAACCCCCTCCACGTCATCACGTGGGGGGAACATTTCACAACAGCACGTTAAGTGCTTCTTCTTCCAAACCGGTGGGCCCCCACCTCTTATTCAATATTTTTATACAAACCCCCCTATAGAATATTCTATAGGACAAATCCCAAATTCAATATATATTCAAATCATCCAACCTTATTTATATATATATATATTTTTCAGAAATACGGGGTATTACATACACCCCACCTTAGAAATCAGCGTCCTCGCTGAGTACGGGACACACATGTAGTGTAGGATCCGCCTTTCTAGCCGATGTAGCGTCGTCCTCGATCCCGATAATTCCGGAGACTAGTTCCACACTGCAGGTAATTCCGGAGACTATTTCACTCACACCTCAATAATTCCGAGGACTTCTCACACCGCAGATCATACTGAGGCCCTCTTCTACATCCGGTGTCAAAAGTTGGCTCTGATACCATTTGTAACGCCCCGCCCCAATACTCAGACAATTTTATTATTTTTAGAAGACAAATTAGATACTATGTAGTACAACTGCCCACCACAGGCTGCCTCTCAAAAGGTGGTTAACCAATTAGGTGACTCTTAATCATAGGCATTTATATTTATACTCAAATTATTTTTTGTGTACTCCCGATATGGGATTATATTTCTCAAATCCCCTCTTTCTCGACTAATCCCGTGAGCACAATTGTGCCACGTCACCAATTCCAATCCCTTCCGAAATCAAGGCAATTCTTGCCTTTGACTTCCTTCAACAGCGGCGGGCCCCCCCTACATCCCCCTCCACGTCATCACGTGGGGGGAACATTTCACAACAGCACGTTAAGTGCTTCTTCTTCCAAACCGGTAGGCCCCCACCTCTTATTCGATATTTTTATACAAATCCCCCTATAGAATATTCTATAGGACAAATCCCAAATTCAATATATATTCAAATCATCCAACCATATATATATATATATATATATATATATATATATATATATATATATATATATATATATATATATATATATATATATATCAGAAATACAGGGGTATTACAATATCTACGACCTCCATCGGCAGAAAGTACCAACTTCTCAATCGCTTTCTTCTTCAACCAATTAGCCCCATCAGCAATGATCGCTTCAAGTTGTGTCATCTTTTCCTCAAACTTCTTCAACTGATTTTGACACGTGATCACCTTCAACTTACTCATTAAAAACTTGCAACCAAACTTTTTATGAAAATTGCTAGCAAAATGCCGCATACAAAACCAATGATATGCAAATGGTTCCTTCCATGTTCCAAACTCATTTTGTATTGTTGATAAAATACATGCATGGCGATCAGAAATGACACATAAAGCTGCACGATCTGTGACGAAGCACCGAATACAGTTCATGAACCATGTCCACGTCTCTATGCTTTCACCGTCAACTAGTGCAAACGCAAATAGAAACAACCTACCGTTTGCATTCGGTGAAACAGCAATCAACAAACAGCCTTTGTATTTTCCGTAAAAATGAGTGTCGTCTACACTTATAACTGGTCTGCATGCCTTAAATCTCTCAATGGAAGGCCCGAATGCCCAAAAAACACCCTTGAAAGTTTCTTTGCCCGGACCGGACACAATCTTCGCCCAATGTATAGCCGTACCCGGATTTGAAGCTTGAATTGCATTGAGAAGATAGGGCAATTTAGTGTAAGCTTTTTCAAAAGATCCATATAGTCGCTCAATTGCTTTATGATTAGCCTTCCAAGCTTTCCAGTATGAAATTGTGTAATGGAACTCACCTTTTGACTATTCCAATTATGGCACTTGGTGTTATTGCGAGTTGTGCCTTCACAACATCCAATATTACCATCGATACAATCGTGGAATCAATTTTGCTGTGATCCTGAGTCAATGTAGAATTCACACATGTGTGTGCACCTTCAGGCTTCTTTACCACAAAATAATTACGGCCTTTTGGAACAATTGCACGCAACTGCCATGGACAACCAACTACATTTTGAAGTGCCGGATTTTCTGCAATGTTCTCGGTTGAATGGTTGATGGGTGCGTATTTACATTTCACATAGTATAGACCGGGGGATAATTTTACCATCACGAAATCTCTGTGGTTCTTCACGGCGTACATCTTCACTTGATGTTGTAGAGCATCTTTGGTTGAAAATCTTTGACCTATGAATAGTTCATCCAAGTTGGAAGAGCCAACGGAAGACTGTCCATGTTCAAGTATGGTGGCACGAGACATCCATTCATTCGATTGAGATCCATGTATAGCTGCACTTGTGTCCTGACTTGGCAACACGCGGGCATTGTTAACCGGCACATCAACATTGACATCATCAACCGGAGCTTCATCGGCAACCTCCTCATCATCATCTTCAAGACCGCGTTCCTCATCTTTTCCCTCTTCGACCAAATCGTTATTTACAACAGCGTTGTCAAAGTCTTCCATTGCCATGCCGGCTCCGAAAATATTTTGTGACAATATCAGCGAATGTACCTGCTCGTATTCGGAGAAAATAGGTTCCGTTGGAGTTGTGCTAGTATCTTCTTCTGTATTTGATATTCTTGCATGTGATTCGGCAGATGGTTTCAAAGTCCGTGCAGGGCCTTGGACTTTCAATAACAACTCGTCTAGTATTTAGAAGCCTCGTTTGGTCGATATATAACTCAACTGCGTTCCAACTATATTTTGGATCAAGTGTCCTACCCATCATGGACCTCAGAGAATTGTCATTGTCTACGGGTATCAACATGAAATATTGCACATTCCTTTTACCAGCAGCATAACGGGCTCTGATTTTCACACATTTCACTTCTATCCCAATTGGTGACTTCATATATCTTATCTATTAATTCTGAGTACATAAAGTTGCGGGGAGCCCAAATAATTACTGGTTCAACATCACTATAAGAATATCCAATCTTGGGATCTTTAATTACTTCACCTCAAAATATAACCAAATACGGATATCATATTCCATACCTAAGCATAAAAATTCAAATATGTTCAAGTCATTCACTACTCATAAGCATAACATGGGAATACATATCAAACATACGGTTAAAATAAGAATACCTTCAAATTAGACCGTACTGTCGATAGCTTGAAAAATCGTTGTGGATGAAGAATGAAATGAGAGTGGGAGTAAGGAGGTAGGATATATGAAATTTGAGAGCACTCCAATGGTTGGGATTTTCTGATTTAGGGATCTAGGGTTTGTGGATTACGGGAGTGAAGAGAGAGAAAAAAAAAACGAAGTACAGAGGGGTAGGAGAAGAGTTAGAGGCACTGATTATAGGTAAGTGTGCAAAATAGAAAGTAACTGATGCCGTTATTCAAAATAACGGCATCAGTATAAATCATGTCGTTCTCTCAGAGAACGGCATAGGTTAATTTACTTTCGCAATTCTCTCTCAGCTCACAATTGAGACTGTTTGGTCTTTGGACAAAAAGTAACAGATGCCGTTATTTGGAATAACGGCATGATAGTTTTTTTTCAAACAAATGCCGTTATTGAGAAGAACGGCATCGAAATGACCTATGTCGTTTTTTTCAATAACGTTTCTTGCTGACGTGTCCTAAACTGGGTCAGATCGCTAATTATTTTCGGAAGTGGGTCAAGGCACCAAATATTTTCAAAAAGTGGGTCAGTACGACAAAATTTTCCTTCATGAACTGGCAAGCACCATGAAATTTGCATCTCTTAAAAACTATACCTCCCCTTTTCAACCTAAAAATATCTAATCCTACCAGAATAATAAACTTAAAGAGTTAAAGATATATAGATACTAATATCCTTAATTATATGCCACATTTATAAAGAAGCTAATACCTGAGTTTTCAGAGCTTCTTAACTAATTAATTTAGATTATCTAAACTCCATCAAGGGAAATATGCTTAATTACCACTGATGCCAATATCGTTTGGATGTTCATGTTTAATTTAGTATTTACCACTGATGTTAGTAAATACTAACTTTATGGTTCTATATCGTTTGGATGTTCATGTTTAAAGAGTAAATGAACAAAACCAAGGTCAACACATAGGATGAAACTTGTAAGTTGATATAGTAGTAGGTATTGAAGTACTTACTGTACTTGATAAATGTTATCACTCGTCGAAAGTAAGTAGATATAGGACTACTTCCTAAGGTTCATGTATGATAAAAAATATTTGGTAGAATGACATATTTGGAAGTACATCCCATAGAAAAAATATTTCCTAATATGTCATATCTTTTTTTTTCTATCAACTAATATGTCATATCTTGAAGCTATAAATTTGGCTGCTTTGAGGAGTTTCTAATTATCAACAATACAAGTATACAACCATTTTATTATCTCTCGCGTATCCTACAAACTCAATTTCTGTATGTTGTAGGAATATTTGCATCTAGGGTAATGACATCAATCTATTTGTTTGGTTAATATACCAAATAATCTTGATACGTCACGTGACATCAACACTTAATATAGATTTATCATAGCTATGCACCAGTATATTTACAGATATAAATATAACAAACAAGTTTGTATGAAAGAATAATTTTCTGCATTAATGTTAGGAGTTATGCATTAGAGTTTACATGTTAGAGCACATAATAAAGCCCAAGAAACTAGATTTTTGCAGTAGAAGTACAAGAACATCCAAAAAAATCTTCAACAACAGCTAAAGATAATATTTTTCTTGCAGGAAATTCGACAAACACTAAGAAACTAACCACAAAGACAACAGAGATTGAAAATTTTACGTGTTTCGACAAATTTCAAGACAAACTACTCTCGCAGTTTTATATCTTGTATCTGAAACAAAATTACTACTATATTATATTAGATGATGTCAATCGTGAACTAATGTGATTTCAAGATTGCATAGATTCCATCGTATCAGAACTAACAAATTACAAATAATTATCAACTGAAATCAAACACAGCGGAATTTATAGTCGAAATTAAAAGGAGGAGATTCGAGCGCCATTACACCTCCATTTCGTCGCTTGAATGCGACGCGATTTCCCATTCGACAAATAGCATCTCTGCGATCTTGAAAACGATACCAGATTAAGACGACGATCTTGAAATTTCGGTCGAAATCGAAGAAAGACGTGAGGAAAATACTTAGAAAAAAGGGGGCAAAATTCTCACCTAGGGGCGCCGAGTTTTCGAAATTGGAAATGGAAGTGGCGCCAATGGGATTGGGAGTTTATACAGACTGTTTATAATTGATTGCTATCGTGCGCTTGGGCCGCTTTCGTAGTTGATAAGCCCGGCCCATGGCGTCTGAAAAGGTTTGTTTTCACATAGGCCCATAACAAACTACTATTTTTTGTTAATGTATTTCATTTCTCTTTTTAGTCATTTGAATTTTGATTTTTGATCTCCAAAAATGGGCAGGGGTGTATTGGATTGGAATTTGAAAAGAATTTAAAAGAATGTGAAAATCCTAGTGTATTCTATTAGGATTTTAAAGGAGTTTATAAAAGTCACAGTGTATTCAATTGAGACTTTAAGTGATTCTATTTAATTCTCGGTGTATTCAATTGAGATTTTAAATGACCCCATTCAATTCTCGGTATATTCAAAAAGTTAATGATTTTGATAGAATTGAGAATTTGGAGGATTTAGATGGAATCTAGGGTCCGAGGTATAAATACCAAAAGTCTTTGCAATTCTCACATTCTCTGTAGAAACTTTCAAGCCATTGGTGAGTATGGTTTTGTTTCCTGTACATATGCCCCAAATTATCCCCAAATAAACCCAAACCCTAATCCCCTGCTCTCTCCATCGTCTTCTTCCTCCTCTCCTCTACCTCCCGACACCCTCCTCTGCTGCTACCCCACTCTCCTCTACCTCCCGACCTCTGATCCCCACGCAGAGACCTAATTCAACCCAAACCCTAATTCAACCCAACTACCGATCCCCACGCAAAAGCCTCCATCCGCCTCCTGAAAGACAATGGAATCAATTTCAATCAAAATCAACGCGATGGAGTTGATTCAAAAATATTCTAAAGATTGCTATGGCATAAATTGGTTTCTCGTTGCAGGTACAAGACGAAGTGGATAACGTTCCATGGTTTGTATGATGTGGCCTATATAGTGAAATTGTTAACTGGAAGACCTATGGTGCAGAAACAGCGAGTATCGATTTGATGAGGAGATGTGGTAGAGTCATGATGCCTAACGGGAGAGTTGGTGCTCCTTATAGATCTCTTGCTCCATGACTTTGGTTAGCGGGTGTTATTAGTTATTATTATTTTATGCTATTTCAGAATGTTAAAACAGCGAGTATTGAGTTGATGGACTTATCAACAACTCTCTCATGTAGGGCTATTTTTTTTTGTTGTTACTTTTGTTTATGTGGGTGTCCTTCTAGTACTTCAGAAAAAGCTTATGGGAATGATATTTTTATCACTTGCGAGGTTCCTTGATATTTATTCATATTACTCTTATGAGAATGACAATCTTGTGTAGGAAATGAACTAATTATAAAGTTTATTTTCATCGAATTCCTTCAAATTCCATCAAATTCATAATAAGAATTCCATCAAACTATTTTAAAATCCTTATAAATCCCAGTCAAAGTTTTAGGTGAATTCCCCATAAATCTCTTAAATACTGGGATTCTCAATTCTTTTAAAATCTTTTGAAATCTCAATTCAATACACCGGGAAGTCTTTCCATTTCGCGCTTTCAGAACGAAGATAAGGTGGAGGAAGTTAGAAATTATTGTTACTGAGAGGAGAAAACAAGTCAGACGAGAGATAACATTGAGTGAATACCTAAGTGTCAATAAAAAAGTTGATACACTATAATGGGTGTATTCGTATTTACTGTTTTGTAGTAGTGATGTATAATAAGTATTTATACTATATCTTTAAACCTAATATGTAATATGTTATACTGTGTTTCATTAATTCTTCATTAACGAAGCGGTAATGTACTAACCTTTATCTTTAAAAAAATAAAATGAAATATAATTGATATACTAATAGTGTTTTTCAATAACAGTCTCCAATGTATGAGTCATGTTTTTTTTTTTTTAATTTGACAACGTCATCATTTCATTCATGATAATTGACGAAACAAAGTAGTACAATAGCGCCAATCTAAAAAGTCAATTGCAAAAAAGAGAATACAAATACATATACAAGAAGTCCAAAATATGCTATGACTTCTATCCTCCCGATCGGAATGAGCTACTCCTCCTCTTCCATACGGAGCCTCTTCTTCGTTCCTGCGTGGCCTACCTAATTATGAATGAAAAAGAAGATTTTATGCATCAGAACAGTGAATCTATTTTTGATATTACGAAAACACAAATCATTACAGTCTAGCCATAAATCCCACATTGTTGTAGCACCCGCAATATCCCAGGCTAATCTGTCCTTCCTCCTAACTAAATGTACCCTCCAGTGATCCCAAACCTCAGTACTCAAACTAGGACCCTCTAAATAGCCGAATCCTAGACTCACTCCCTCCCAAGCCAGTCTTGCCTTGGGACAAGTAAATAAAATGTGATTTGTATCCTCGTCCGCAGAATTACAAGACAAGCATGTAACATTAATTTCAAAATTTCTTTTTTGCGGATTGGTCTTAGAAAGAATCGCATCGTTCATCGCAAGCCAAATGAACACTTTCACTTTTAGAGGCACCTTGATCCCCGACCCATATAATGTTGGCCTCCCTACTCCTTAGCCCTCCATCATTTAGGCAGTTGTGCTTCGATGAAACCGAAAACGACTTCGATGGTTCGAGGTTCCAACTTATCCCGTCCTCCGTTTCTGTGGTATGGCGTCCTTCCATTCCAATGAATTTGTTGAGATTTTCCAATTGGTTCAAGCTTTCTAGATATAACTTATCTGATACTTCAAGTGAGAGCCTTCCGTTACGGTAGACATTCGCCACCGGGGTATCAATATTAATCGTAACGGCCGTTGCTTCCGAAAATAATCGAAGCAGAGACTTATCCCCGCACCACTTGTCTTTCCAGAATCTTGTGTCCTTTCCATTCACAGTCCTTCATCTGGCATTAGCATGAAATATATCACCCACCTTAGCCACTCCCTTCCACAAAAAACGATGCCTTTCCGACAACACTTCTCCCCCCAAATTGAATTTTTTTCCTATTTCGATAGACTGCGAAAGATTTGCATCACCAATTATTGCGTCTCCTTCTCATTTTCCTGCGCCACTTACTCAGCAAGGCTTTATTCATATCTTTTAAATCCACTATTCCAATACCTCAAAATTCTGTCCTCTCACACACTCTCCCCCATTTGACCAAGTGGAATCCTTTATTAGTCTCGTCCGCACCCTTCCACCTAAATCTTCTTCTACATTTGTCTATTTTGTAGATTACCCATTTTGGTAGCTCGTAAATGGACATTAGGTACAAAGGAAGGGTACTAGGTAGTGAATTAAGTAACGTAATTCTTCCCCCCAATGGAAGAAAACGTCCCTTCCAACAGGCCAATCTTTTATCTATCTTATCGATTAGTGGTTGTCAATCCTCTCTTCGCATAACTCCCGGTTTGATAGATGTTCCTAGGTAGATAAGTGGAAATTGACCAATCTCGCACCCGAAAGAGTTCTTGATATTGTTGATAGGAATAGATAATTGTTCACTGATAGGCAGGACGCAACTCTTCTTAGGATTCACTTTCATCCCTGCCCAGGCTTCAAAACATTGTAAATTCATATCCAAGGCAACAAGTTCCTCTTCTTTAGCCCCTCCAAACAAAAGAGTATCGTCGGCGTACTGCAGGATAGATATCGTATCTTGAATTCCTTTGATATTGATTCCTTGAATAACATTTTGCTCTCTACCCCTCTTAATCATTTTGCCAAACCGTCAGCCACAATGGCAAATAGAAGAGAATATAGCGGATCACCTTGTCTAAGTCCTCTGCGACATTTGATCTCTTTTTCCAAATATCCGTTAACTTGAACAAATGATTTTCCTCCCTGGACGCACATCCTCATCCACGTCCTCCACCTGATTCCAAAACCTTTTAGATGTAATGCCTCGTCCACAGACTCTCATTCAATGGAGTCGTAAGCCTTTTGGATGCCTAGTTTTAATAGGAAACCATCAGATTTTTCCTTGCTTCCTCTGTAAACGATCTCGTGTGTCGATGCCACGCTGTCCATTATGTCTCTTCCTCTGATAAAGCCGCTCTGTGAATCTCCCACCACATCATCCAATTGTGGGGACAGTCTTTGAGCTAACACTTTAGAAATAATATTGAAAGATCTGTTGAGAAGACTGATTGGCCTGAAATCTTCCACCCTAGACACCTCATTCTTTTTGGGGATAAGAACGTTGTTGGCATAGTTAATCCTATCTAGATTGGCAGTTCCATCGTAAACCTCTTTAAAAAACTCATAAGATCCTTATTGCTAATGCTCCAAAAGATCCTGCAGAAGAAAATTAGAAACTTATCTGGTCCTGGTGCCTTGTCCTGCCCTAAAGCTTTAACTGCACTTAGTACCTTGTAACCCCTGTTCCTGTTAATACGTATTTTCTTGTATTTCAAATTCTTAGTATCTTGTAACTAATTCTCCTCAATTGATTATCGATTTCAACCTAAATTATATTTCATTCTATGATTTTTTATATGATATTCTTTTATTTTAATTATTTAAACCAATTTATTTATCCGATTATTTGTTACATTCTATAATTATATATATATCCTTTTTATTTAATTATTGCTTGAAGCCTAAGCCCAGTCTAATATTAATATTATTATTAAAACTATTTTATGAAGCTCAATATACAAATTATTAAATTGTTTAATATTTAGCTCCAGCCCAATTGTTTATTATAAGCCCAATCCCATAATTGATTTATTTAATGTTTTGAGCCATGAACCAAGCCCAAATCCAAAATCCATTACTCATATGTATTTGTTCAGATCAATTCTATATGCCTACCCATAAACAATCTCTCCACGCTCCCCTACTCTTCAGTTTCCCGTACCTACACTACCCCCACGTTCTTACCCCCATTACTTTATTCTTTATTCATTATTTTATTACCCCCCCCCCCGTTCACTCTCTCTCTCCTGTCTCCTTCTTTCTCCCACCCTCTCACTTTTCTTTGTTTCGAAACCCAACAGAAAATACCCCCCATTCCCCTTTGCCTTCCTCCATCAACCCACAACTCCCGACGCTCCGCCTTGCACCGCATTCGCTCCCTGACCGCAACGCCAGATGCCTCACCTCTTCCCCTGTTCACCTCGCCACTGTCGCCATCTCCGTCGGTCCCTCGACTGCAACCCAACCCCCTCCGCTGCATCTCCATCCTCCACCTTCAGACAACGCCACAGCAGCACCGAGCATCGCCCTCGTCTCCACCAGTCTAGCCATCTCCGCTCGCCATTGCCGAACTCCGCAACCGCTCGTCTTCCCCACCGAAGCTCCGCCAGTCCCCATCGCTGTGCCTTGCCGCAATCGAAGCCCCCAGTCACCATTGTCTTCCTCCTCGCGCTCCGTCGTCTTCCTCCTCCTGCTCGAGCACCGCAAGTCCCCACCTTGACCTCTCTGTTGTCCCCCGCAACCTCCGAGAACCCCTCCGCTACTCCTCCTCGTCCTCGACTTTGTCTCTGCCACCCATCGAGCCCGCTCGTCATTGCCGCCGAAAGACGTTCTCCACCCCGTCGCCCCTTGATCCCGTTGCTACGACCGCGACCACCGCTTGATGTCAGCACCCTCACCTCCCACCGTAGCTCTGTCATCGCTGTAGTCGCAGCCACTCTCCCGCCATCGCTCTCTCTCTCTCTCTCTCTCTCTCTCTCTTATTGTGAAGAAGAAGAAGATAGGGTTGGGTTGTATTGGTGTTTGGTGGATTTAGGCTGGGGTGTTTGCTGTTTTGGAGAAGGGATTGGATTTTTTTGCTGTTTGGTGTTCTGCCTTGGATCCAGTGTGTGCTTGCTGCTGGGTTGCTGTTTGCTATTGTTGCTGTCACGTATCTTACACATACTTCGTTGTCCGGAATTCTGATCCCGTTATTCTTGTATTCGGTATCATCGTCGTCGTTATAAGGCAGGTATCCTCTTGTATAACTCGTTTGTTCTCATACAAGCTTCCTTTGAAAAATACCGCAAGGTTATTCTTTGACTATCCGTTACAAATTCTAATTTGTATTTATCGATTTGGGCTTGAAATTTGTTACTATACAAAATCCGTTGATCCCGTATTCCGACATGATCATATGCATTACATGAACACAATTGATACACACGTATGTACTCTTAGGATTATGTGCATGATTGTTTTACCCGTGTTAGTAGTTTGAATGCTATTATGATATTTTTTTATTCTTGATTAAGTTTTGTATATGCCATCGATCACATCGTAGTTACAACACGTTTTATAAACCAGGGAATGCTCCTGACCTAGTAAATGACATTAAAACTGCATGTTTTTGCATCTCATGAGTTAGAACATGTTCCATGCATAATTTCTTGATATTCCTTGATCATATCTTAACATCGTTCTCATTGCATCATGATTATGTTGATTAAAATAAAAGTAACAAGCCAGGGTATAAAGGAAAATATTTAGTAGTGGGCAATATAGAAGAGTGTACTCGGACGGGAGCTTGTAGTTTCCCGATGCAAGTTGCAAGTTACAAGTTACAAGTTTGCAAATTTCAAGTTTACATGTTCACATTACAAGTCAACACTCTACATGTTCCACATTGCACGTATCTCGATACAAGATACAATTGATATGTTTTCCCGAGTTTGTGACCTATAGAATCCACCACTAAGTCTAAACGTTCACTTGATTGCGTGTATCAAACATGTAGTATGGGACGCATGATTGCTGCACTAGTTAGGTTAATAAACATGAGATTAACACATGCACTTGCATGATCCAATTACATGTACATGTTCATGTTGACTTGTTTACTTGCTTACTTGTTTACATGCATGCCACTTGTTTCATGATGTCTTATTCATGATCATGTTTACATGTTGCATTTTATCTATTACACGATTCTTGATTCCTTGCTCTTTTTTATGCTTCTTGTTTCGTTTTTGTACTTGTCCCGTTAGCTTGTACTACTTGCGGCCCGCGACTTGCATTAACGAGTATCTTCTTGTTTCTTCTTTTTGTAATAATGTACTTGCAGGTCCGGATGGAGAGTTATCTGAAGGTGTTGCTGATCAAGTATTTTAGTCATGTTAATTATTATGCTACTTTAGTTCATGTTTTATTCATGTACTCTTTATTATAATCCGGACATGTTTGACCTGTAACTATGTTTCTTTCCAGTTGTTGGTTATGAACTGTTCCTTAGTTTATTATTATCATGTCTGTGATTATACATGCTTGCATGGTTGTTATTGTTCTGTTATTGAGTTACCTGTATAGCTTATGAATAGTGTATTCGCATCATTCGTTGAGCCTCAGTCACGTACTCGTATTCCCGTATTTTGGGAAGCGGGGCGTGACATACCTCATCTTTAGAAAAACTAATGCTCGATTCCGTTGCTTCCATCTATTCTTGAGGAACTCCACATGTCTGGAATCAACTTGCACCTATCAGCTTTCCTTCTTCCCAGAAGCTCTTTATACGTTGCGTCTATGTGCTATCTAATGATACCCTCATTCTCGGTGAAGACTCCTCTAACGATTAGGCCGGTAATATGATTTTGCCTCCTTCTTCCATTAGCCACCTTATGGAATAATTTTGTATTAGCGTCTCGTTCTCAAAGCCAATATACCCTTGATCGTTGTCTCCAATATTGCTCCTCCATGGCTCCTATTTGTTGTAACTCAAGTCTACAGTTGAACATCTCCTCAATCTCTAGGCCAAGCAGGTTTCTTCCTTCTTGAAGAGTTTCTAATTCCTGAATTCTATTGCCCAACTCCTCCCTTCTGATTTTGATTCCCCCAAATTCCTGCTTTGCACAATCCTTCAACTGCTTACGAAGCCGTCTTGTCTTTTCAATCCAGCATTCGACTGCTGATGCTTCCCAGGTACTTGCATTTCATGAATCTTCGATAATCTTGCGGATTCTCGTTCTCGTTGTCCAGGCTTTCTCAAACTTGAACGGATAACGTGACTTTGAGATTCCATCCCCACAATCTATAGCTAGTGGAAGGTGATCAGAAGTGTATCTCGTAATAAACTTAACTATAGCTAAAGGGAAAGCATCCTCCCAGTCAGTAGACACCAAGATTCTATCCAGCTTGGCCAAAATCAGCTTTGCTTGCATGTTCGTCCATGTAAATTTTCTATCACCTGGCTCTATTTCCATTAGCTCCAGCTAACCGATGGTTAAGTTGAATTTGTCCTGGTCGATACAACTTGGCCCTCTTCCTTTGTGCTCGTCCTGAAATCTGATAATGTTGAAGTCGTCGCCAATCACCCATGGATTTGTCCATCTTCTTCTAATTTCTATAAGTTCATTCCAGAATTGACCTTGCAGCCTTGAATCATACGGCCCATAAATTGTAGTGATTATATGCTCACAGTCATCACTTCTCCTTCTAATTCTAATTGTCATGGTAAAATACCCAATCTGCTCCCCCATAATCTCAAATAATCTCCTATCCACTCCAACCGCTATGCCCCCGGAATAACCAAATGCTGATTTAAACCTCCAATCAAAATCCTTTGCCCATCTAAAGCACTGAAAGGCCTCTAATATAGGATTCTCTATCCTTGTTTCTTGAAAACCACAAATACTAGGATTATTCCGACTGATCGTGTCACTAATTAGTCTTTTCTTACATTTTTGTCTCATTCCTCTAACGTTCCAAAAGATGTATAACATTAATAAACATGTAAATCGCCTACACTCTACCATCATAACAACTAACCCAAACTCTAGATGTTTACCCATGTATGGGCCATGTTGAAGGCAATGATTTGTGTCACGCCCCGCTTCCCAAATACATGGAATACAAGCGCGCGATGAAGCCCAGCGAATGATCTTAACATCATTCATAAGCTGTAGGATCGACCCAGCATCACAACAAGTACATAACAAAGAGATGTATATAACCAAGCATGCATGAATAATTTATTAGAAACTGAAACAATTGAAAACACAATAATAACATCTAAATAGTTTCAAGTCTGGATCAAGTTAAAACTCGGGAACATCAGCCCGTTACAAGTTCTTAAGCAGAAAGAATAAATAATTCAAGACAAACAAATATTCTAAGCAAGTCTTTTCTCCACTTAAAGACTAAAACCTCTGCTCACCAATTCCAGCAGGTAGTTCGTCACCAAAGTCTGCTTAATAAATAATAAATATAAAAGGGAAAAATAGGGAAAACAAGAGAAAATGCCCTTAGTGTAATTTAGGGCCACAAATAGCAAAAACGAGTACAAGCAATGTAGAACAAAAATTGGAATCAAGAATATAATAGGGTTACAACAAGTAATGGAGATTCAAGAACTAACTAGCAGGAAGGAAAACTCAAGAGACTAGGTTGGGTAACAAACACTAATAGTAGGTTAAGTGACTAGTGACATATAAGAGCATCTAACCTCAAGTGACAGGCATCAAGTACAGGTGTCAGGTAACAAGTCTCAAGTATAGTGTCAAGTAACAAGTCTCAAGTCTAGTGTCAAGTTGTCAAGTTCATGTATCAAGTGAATAAGTATCGAGTCCAAGTTTCATGTATCAAGTAGTCGAGTATCGTGTAAGCATGTATCATGTTCAAGTCTTATAGTTATTACTATCTAGGTAGCACTTCATGCATCCATATTTTTACTACATGGTTGCTACAGTCAATACAATTTCATTTAGGCCTAGTAATGGAGTCAATAGGGCGGCGTACTCAGGTATCAAGTATCAAGCAAGTGATCAAACCATGGGCTCTAGAGATGGCCCCTGTAGGCTCTAGAGGTGGCCCCCGTCACCCATGATGTGGCACTTAGTTCCATGTGATCGCAAATATATATCATGTAATCTTATAATGGGCTCTAGAGGTAGCCCTCGTAGACTCTAGAGGTGGCCCCCGTCACCCATAACGTGGCACTTAGTTCTACGTGGCACTTAGTTCCATTTGACATAAAATTATGGGAAACACGGGCCCCCTTCCGACTACACTTACCTATGTTGTCCGCTATTATGGTCTTTCCCTTAAACCCCAGCTTATTACATTTATTAATTTTTATCAAGCAAGCATGCAAGTGTGTGAAACAAGTCAATAAGTTATAATTATGGACATGGGACAAGCTTGAGGTATTTATATAGCATATTCGAGGGTCAACACGAATCAAAATATCAAGAACAACTAAAATCCCAAATCTGGACAGCACGACGTTGCTATACCAAAACTGCAATTCCCGTTGCTACGAGATAGCAAATATGGATCCGTCAGAAGATCTAGAAACTAGACTCCTGCCCGGTTTCAACGCATATAATTAAGGTACATGAAAGTGGTGGGAACATGTATCAAAACAGCAAACTACACTGCTAATGTGTTAAGGCAGAATATGTGTATTTGAGTTTATACATGTGAAACAGTGTTGAAATATTGTGAATTAATTCTAAGAAAATTTAGGATGTTCCCTAAGGTGTCCAGTAACAGAATATAAAATTTCAAGTCCATAGCTTACTGTTAAATAAGTTAAATAAATTTGCAACCTAAAGAAGCGCAGCAGTTTTGTGAATCTGCGACTACCAACACAGCTGCAGTAAAATTGTGACATCTCCTAGACCATAACTCGTAATTCGAAAATTCCGGAGGCTATCGACATTTAGACATCTAGAGCTACATTTACTGTTCAGGGCTCAGATTCAGATTCTGATTTGAAAGGGGTCGAAACAGCATAGTAAGATCCAGGATAGCAACAAGTGGGAATGTCTTACATGTATAGGTTGCATGATAATTGGTTGTTAGGCGTCTAGATTAACGTGTGATACGAATACGGGGTAGTGGTTATCAAAACAGCAAGTAATATTTATTTCTCAACTCAAAAGAGTGCAAGTTCATCATATCCAAGATACAACACACATCTACAAATCTAGGGTTCTTAATTTCATATGTTCATGTGACTAGGGGTTAAAATGAGTCCAAGTAGTTATAATATAACAATGAAATTGTTGTGACTCTTAAGATTATGAAATTGATGAGGATTAATATTTGATCAACAATGACAAGTCAATGAGGAGTCACAACTACTAACTATTTGCGGTATTTTCAAATTTGAACGCTTGTACCAGAACAAAAATTTGTACAAGATGAATACTTGCTTTGATGACGAAGAATCCGAACACGAACCAATACGGGGTGAGAATCCCGAGAGACGAGGCACTAGTACGGACACGCGCACATACGAGACACATACAAACACCCACACCAGATCGGATCCGAAGCGGATCTAGATGGAAGATCAAGATCAAGACAATCGGATGGCTGGATCTGCATGATCTGAGTTGATGATCACGATCGGATTGGATGGCTGAGATCTGATCTAGCTGAAAGATCATATCTGATCAAGATCAGATCTTGATCAATTCCAACGGCTGAGATTCGATCCCCTCCTTTACTGAACTAGAGAGCGAGAGAGAGAGAGATCCCGGCGACGGCGGTTGGATTGCGGCGGCGACAGTGGTGCGACTGCGAGGGCGGCGCGATGCTGACGGCAAGGTGCGCCTGGCAGCGATGGCGACGCGACTGTGGCACGATGGAAGCGGCGCTCTGTTCTCGAGTTCGAAAACAGGGGAGGAGAGCAGAGGAAATGGTTCGGGGTATTGGTTGCGCGAACGGGGGTCGAGGGTGATCGGAGTAGGAAGGCGATGTGAGGGGGAGGAAGAAGATGGAGTGGGTTCGGCGAGGACGACGGTGGAGATGGCGATGGGGGGTTGACGAGGGGAGTGGCTTGGTGGTGGTCAAAGGCCGTGGGTGATCGGAGGGCGAGGAGGTGGTCGGAGGCGGTAGGGAAATGGCGACGGAAAAAAGGGAGAATGGGTTCGATCGGTTGAAGATGGAGTAGGAGAGAGAGAGCGGCGGGTTTAGGGTAGCACAGTAAAACTAGGGTTAGAAGGTTAGGGTTTGCTTAGGGTTAAATAGTTAGGGTTTCAGGTTTTTGGGTATTAGGGTATCCGGTTTGAGTGGGATCCAAAAGGAGACTTAGTCAAAAATCAATAAAAATGGGGAATAAAGAGATAAATGATGTGAAACAGCTCATCTCTTCATGAAGAACGACACAAAAGAGCAGGACAGACATACAATTGAATCAGATATATGCACCAAAAATTGAGTTGAAACAAAATAACGATCTTATTCGAACGGAAACAGAATACAGGATCTCAAATTGATAAAAGAGTACAATGGAGCAAAATACAGTATAAAAATACAAATACGGGAAATAAGAGTTACAATTTGGGTTTGATGGAACGACCATAAGATAAATGGTGGGTTGGGGGTCCCACCCCCCAATTTTGTAGGCCCCCCCCCCCCCCCCCCGACTTTTAAGGGGAGGGGGGGGGGGGTGTACATCGACAGTCAATAATTATACAAAACAACAAGGATGTACTGTTAGTAGTTACCAAAATAAATAACATCGGAAATAAAGATAATTGATAATTGCGAAAGTTAAACAAATTTGAGAATAATAGGTAAATATGTTGATTTTGAAAAGCTTAAACCATTTTTTATCAGCTTGTTCAGTTGAAATTACAATATGATTAGTTGAGGGGGGGAAATAAAAAATAAAAACCCAACCGGACAATTTTTGTCAACGTACAAATTATTTTAACTGAACTTGTTTAACTCAACAAAACTATAAATGAAATTTTGTTTAACTGTATAGCGGTAAATTTTTTCATCAGTGACCGAAGGAGCTAGCAGGGGTTTAATCTCCGCGTCCACCAATCATTTATTATTGAAAGAGTGTTTCCATGCGACGTATAAGTGTCTACAGCCTTGTTAAATGCAATAAAATAAAGCTACAGATTTACACGTGCAATGCACGTTCTAAATTGTTTTAAATATTAATTTAAAGTAAATACTAAAACGTAATATGGCCTCGAACCTGAGACATCCTTTTACTCATCACTTACAATTTAGAAATTACCCGTAGTGACTCCAACTTTTATTTTGTATGAGCGCCACTTTTGTAAATAATTATCTAATATTATAATGGGGGAGTTGGGGTTGACATTTGTAGATAAACCTGTAATTTGTAGACAATCAACCATTCATTTTTAATTGAGAGTTATATTAACCATTCATTTACACAAAATTATGTTAGTTACCATAATACCCTCAAAGTTTAAATTTATTTGCGTTATAATTATTTACAAAAGTGTCACTTATATAAAATAAAAGTTGTTTCCACTATGAGTAGTTTGTAAAGAGTATGTAATGAGTAAAGTGATATTCCAGGTTCGATGCCAGATTACGTCTTAGTATTTACTTTAAAAAATATATTTACCAGGACGTGCAAAGCACGTGCAGATTACTAGTGTCGTAAGTAAATTTAAACGTTGAGGATATTATGGTAACTAACAACAGTTGAATAAATAAATGGTTAACATAACTCTCACTTAAAAATAAATGGTTGATATTAAAACCTGAGAACTCCCTTTACTCATCACAAACTCTTTAAAAATTACCCATAGTGGCATCAACTTTTAATTTATACGAGTGACACTTGTCTAAATAATTATGTCGTAAATAAATTTGAACTTTGAGGGTATTATGGTAACTAACAACAATGGAGTAAATGAACGGTTAACAGGGCCGGCTACCACCATGAGGCCGGTGAGGCGGCCACCTTAGGTCCCCCATTTTTTTTGCACTTTTAGGGGCCCCCAATTTTGTATTCCTCTTGTCAATATAAGCATGTATTTTGCGCGTAAAAAAATAATATTGTAATTAAGGGTCCAAAAAAATAATTATTTGGGCCTTTCGCCTGCCCCCGGGAACTCAGGGCCGGTCCTGATGGTTAATATAACTCTCACTTAAAAATGAATGGTTGAGATTATTAGATGGTTGAATATCTACAAATTA
This sequence comes from Hemerocallis citrina, assembly GCA_017893485.1. NCBI lineage: Eukaryota > Viridiplantae > Streptophyta > Magnoliopsida > Asparagales > Asphodelaceae > Hemerocallis > Hemerocallis citrina. Next base: position 222,461,518 of record CM030365.1, read on the forward strand.
CAGTTTGTCTAGTAATTTACACGTGCAATGCACGTCTTAATGAATATAATTTTTTTTAAAAGTAAATATTTAAACGTAGTCTGGGCTTGAACTTAAGACCTCCTTTATAATAGTTATTCACACGCGTTACACGCGTTGATAGATTTACAAATGACAACTCCTCTTCTCCCATTATCTCTAAATAGTAATTTACACGTGCGATGCACATTTTATAAATATAATTTTTTATAAAAAAAAACGACACTGTCTAGCATCGAACCCAAGGCCTCCTTGACTGTAACCCCTATTTTCCCAAAAACGTATTTTTGTGTATTTTCTGTATTTAAAATTTTCGCAAATTTTTTTTTCGGTTTTCAAATTTTTTTGTTAAAATGTATTATTGGATCTCCTATCAAAATCTATTTTCGATCAATAATTTTATTGAAACTATTTTCTATGATTATTATATTGTAATACAATTCTTATTTTTGTTATTACTACTCATATTATTATTGTTGTTATTAGTATTATTGTTATTATTGATATTTTGACTGGTTATTAAAAATCCACTTTTATTTACTAACTGTATTTGTAGTATGTTAAATAAATTCTATTTTGTAATGCCAATTACTTTTTTATTTATAAACAATATTTTTATAAGTTATTTTATTTTTCTTTTGGATCCTAATTAAACCCTAATTAGGGATGGCGAATGGGTCGAGTGGGCCGGGTCGGGCCCAACCCGTACGGGTTGGAACGAATTCTTAGCCGGGCCGGGCCGGGCTAAGTTTTCGTTTGGGTGGCCCGCCCAACCCGTGAACCCTTTAGGGTTCGACCTGGGTTGGGCAGGGTCGACCCGCGGGTTGGCCCGTTTAATATATATATATATATTTTTTTTGGTAGCTTAAATTAAAATAATAATAATAATAATTTTACAAATGATGTATACAAACAACCATATCTTTGTTTGATGAATACTACAATTCTTCAAAAATTATAATACTAAGTAACTAATAATACTAATAATTAATAATACTACAATTCTTCAAATATCCCCAAATGATGTTTAATTATAATACTAAGTAAGTAAGTAATTAATAATACTAATAAGTAATAATACTACAATTCTTCAAATATCCCCAAATGATGTTTAATTATAATACTAAGTAAGTAATAATACTAATAAACAATAAAAATCGTAATAATAATAATAAGATTGAAAGAGTGAAATTGACAACAAATTTTGAAATATTATTCATATGAATTTAAGTTATACAATTTAAACAATTTATAACGAAATGAAGAATTCAATTCACAAATAAGTTTTATACAATAACATATTTCTTATATACAATTTTAATTGAGTACAAGTTTTCTAATTTGACATAACAAGCAAAGCTATTGTTGTTGTTGTTCTTCTTCTTCTTCTTCTTCTTCTTCTTCTTCTTCTTCTTCTTCTTCTTCTTCGGGCGAGTTGCTCCCACTTGTGGAACTTGATAGTGCTTTCCCTTGCGTCCTATCTTCAGCCTTCAGCCATTCTTCTGTGCAAACGAGCATCTCTAATGCCTCGGGCTTCAACCGATTCCTGTAATCAGATAGAACCCTGCCACTTGTAGAAAATGCACTCTCAGAAGCAACTGTAGAGACAGGAGGAGTTAGTAAATCTTTAGCCATAATTGACAGAATACTAAAAGTGTGTTCATGTTCTTTCCACCATTGTAAAATATTTAGTGGAGAAAGAGCAGGCTCGGTATCCTGTTGGTTATACCAATTTAATTCCTTTGGTTGATTAGTCCTAGGTTTTTTAGATTGAATTTGTTCAAGTAAACTAAATGTTCTATCACCAATTCTACTTTTACTCTTACCTTTAGAACTACCAGAAGAAGAACTAACTACAGAAGTTGTACTACTAGAAGCAAAACGTTTATCATAATAATCATACAAGTTATTTAACGTAGATTCAAACTGAACTAAAAAAGTAGCGCAATCAGTTGTTAATTCTACATTGTCCTCTAAATATCCAAAAAACATTTGTATCAAATTCTTCGTACCTTCTAATTTGATACGGGGATCCATAACAGTAGCAACACAAATCAACATAGGAGGAGGAAAATAATACTTCAAAATTTTTTGAAATGCAGGTACTACAATGTCACTAATATAGGCATCATTTAACATTTCGTTAAATATTTGCATCATGCTAACTAATTAAATAAAAATACAACTAGAAGTAGATTCATATGTTTTTGAAAATTTTAAAGTTGCGGTTTTAAAAGGTTCAAAAAATTTCAACAAAGATTCAGCAAAAAACCAATCGGGGGGAGTCATTTCAAAATTGTGCATATTTTTTGCGATACAAAAATCATTTACAACTGTTTTATAATCGGTGACAACATTTAGTAAATCAAAACTAAAATTCCATCGGTGTCTAACATCCTTTGGAAATTTTCTAAAAGGAACATTTCTAACCCTACACCAAGCTTTCCATTCTTGTAAAATGCTTGGACTTAATGCAATGAAATGTACACAATTCTAATTTTATGTATATATGGATCAGCTATTTTTAATGCATCTTGAACACATAAATTTATAATATGACATGCACATCCAACATGAAAAATATTGTCAGATAGAGGGTTTAATACAGATTTTAAAGTAGTAATTGCTACATTGTTGTTAGATGCATTATCAAAACTAATAGCCATAATTTTATCGCGAATATGAAAAACATCACAAATTTCTATAATACGGTTTGCTATTTCAGCGCCACTATGGGGATACGGCAACGACGCAAGTGATATGATTCTTTTTTGAAGAATCCAATCATTGTCGATCCAATGACAGGTTATTCCCATCGTTGGAATATTGCTGACACCCGTCCAACAATCCGAAGTTAAACTAACCCTACAAGTTAAACTCCATAAAATTGCAATCAAAGCGTCCTTCATTTCCATGTACACTTTAAAACAATCCGATTTGCAAGTATTTCTCGGAATTCTTTTAAAATGAGGGTTTAAGGCCGTTTGATTAAAATTTTCCAAGTTCCTACTCTCGGGATAGGAAAATGGCAACTCTTCCTTAATGACTAATCGGGTCATTTCCCGACGAACAAGTTCGGGATCATAAGGGTGGCTATCTACTTGACCGGTCCTAGGGTTGATTTTTTGTTGGCCTTGTATTTGATCAAGAAGTTCTTTATGAGTATGTTGTATGTGCCTACTAATTGTACCGGTGCCGTCACCCCTCTTGAATTTGTATGTTTTACTACATGTTTTACACACTTTCAAACCTATACCCGGAGTATGTTCGTCTGGGATATAATCATAAAACTTATGCCAATCGCTAGTTTCTCCTCTACTTTTCCTACTACTACGGGGTTGTGTGGTTTCGGGTTGTTGTTGTTGTTCTTCTTCTTCTAATTGAATGTCACCTACAACATCCATGTCGTGTGTACCCCATTGTTCCATAGTAGGATCAATGTAATCTTGGGTGGGCTCACTAGTTGGGACAATTGGTGGCCTACGTGAAGATGAGGAGGAATCTTGTCCGCTACGACCGCTACCGCGTGATCTAGACATAATGTAGTAATGTGCTAAAGTAAAGTATGTAAAAAAAAAATATACAATGTAGGAGCGGTGAATTATACAAAAAAAATCTAAAAAACAAGAGGGTTGAGATAGAGAAGTTCAAAAAAATGAACAATAATTTTAACTACAACGCAAAAAAAAAAATTAACGAGAGAGATAGAGATATTTTGATACCGTTCACCGTAGAATACGCGTATGTAAAAAAAACCGTTAAAATAAGAATAGAATAGAAAAGATGGAGGAGCGCTTTGCCGATTCCGCAATTGAAGAGTTGAGAAGAGGTTGAAGTAGATTTGACGAGGGTTGAAGAGAGTTGAAGACGTTGAAGACGTTGAATTTTGTTTCCGATACGACCGAAATTTGATCGTGTATATGCCTCCTTGTACACTTGTTTGATGAATACTACAATTGTTCAAAAATTCTTTACAAATGATGTATAATAGTAGAGAGAGTAAGAGAGTGAGGTGTGATTTTTTTTGAGATTTTTAAGGGATATTTATAGGCTAAATAAGTGGGGGAAAATAAAAAAAAACAAAAAAAAAATAACCAAACGGCTCTGTGCCGAACGGCCAGATTTTCGACCGTTCGACCGCGGGTCAACGGTCGACCCGTACGGGTCGAAACCCGCGGGTCGACCCGCGGGTTGGCGGGTCAAATTCAGGGGTTGGGCCGGGTTCGTGGGCCAGGTTTTGCGAATTCGATTCGCGAAAATTGCGACCCGGGTCGACCCGGTACTGTTCACCGGGTTCGACCCGAACCCGCGAAGCATTTTAACGGGCCGGGTCGCGGGTGGGTCGCCGGTTGACCCGGCCCAGTTGCCATCCCTAACCCCAATACTCTATATATATCACCCAAAACCCATTAAAACCTAACCCAATACCCACTTCCACCTTTACACCTTGAGTTCTATGCCTGTTCATCTTCCCACCTGTAACACCCCGAATTTCAAATACAACTGAATTCGAGATTCCACAGGATCTTTACACTTCTTTCATATAATTTTACCAGGAATTTAAAACTTTTCACTTTACATAAGAGTTACAAGGAACCTTTACACTTACATTTTACAACGGAAGCAAAATTACAACATTTATATAGATGAAATTACAACAACATTTGAATAATCTCTATGCATCAGTTCTTCTTTAATCTTTATCATGCCATTTATCCTGCATACAAAACTGTGGGTACGTCAGTTTATTCAACTGACGAATATTATACACGGTCATCCTTTCTATGCCGGAAACAGTATAATTGATTTTCCATATTTAACAACCACAAACTTGTTCACGTATCAAACTAAGGGGAATATCCTATTGATGTCGTGTTGTGATTGTGCACTTAGTCCTTAATGCAGTTATTTATATTATATGACACTAATGCGCACTTGTTCGGTTTCTATGCATCCCATGCTACATAGGTCCGAGGGCAAGCCTCTTAATCGTTCTTCATCTTGTAGGGTTCAGTCCCTCGTCATGACCTAATCTACTACTGTAACTACGGTAAGTATCCTAGATGTTTTATGACCTACGAACTCATGTCTAGGCGCCCTGGAGGGAATCCCAACGCACTGACACATGACTCATCATGCAGACATCCTGTGGTAATTCAGCTCCTACCATAGACATGACACCACCCGTAGTCGTCAAACACCCCACGAGCGTCGCCACCGGGACGGTACTCTGGAGCAGTATCCACGCCCTATCATGACTCATCATGGGACATTCTGTGAATACTCTCACGCCGCCAATCCAATGGCCCTCATACTCAATGTTTTTCTCTTACTTTCATCACATCTTCACTATGTAACTAATCCCTAATTTAATGAAATCATGAACATAATCAATCTCTTAGAGTCAGCCCTCTCACCAATACTGGCCTTATTTCTTTCATTTCACAATGACCCAAACTTGGTCTTTTCAATTTCAATTATCATATCTCATCACTTTTCACTTTCCGGTGTGAGTTTTGGCTACACCCTAATTTTCAATTTCAATTCACAAATTCACATATCTGAGTTGTCATACTCAAGAACATTCCCCCCCCCCCCCCCTTTTTTTTTCAATTACATGATTTCCAATCTTTTCATGAATCAATAATCATACATGGAGTTCAATTCTAAATCATGCATTCCATAACCAACATTTATTTCCACATTAAAATCATTTTACGAAACATTTAGTCAAAATGAATATTCACAAAACTACCATTGTCACGCTACTCTTTTAATCAAAATAACCCACACAAAATTCACATTTATGTTTTCTTTCCATCATTTTTCCTTTTTCAATACTTATCTTAATTCTCTTGTGAAATCACACATTTTTATGAAATTATACAAGTGTGAAACCATAGTTTCGAATACACTTTTACTTCAAAAATACACTTTATTTCATTCCAATAACTCCCAATTAATTTTCATAAGCCATATATAATTTTAGAATAATAACTGTATTTTTTTCGGGATTTTTACACATCAAGAGAACCCCCAAAATCGATTTTATCCAAAAATAAAAATTATGGCCTACATCAGAATCGAACCCGCAACATTTAAGAAGTCAGTCGCACGCACTAGCCACTGGGCCATTTGCGCTCAACAATATGAAGAGGAAACAGAGGGTTTTATACTCTCTGGTCGAATCTGGGTTAATTTAAAAGAACGCACACAAAAGAATGGTGGACGCAGGTATAGAACCACCGACCTCCAGACAACACGCCCGCTCTATTGTAGCGCCAGAGGGCTCACCGACCACTTGAGCTATAGGCTTAGGTTGTCACAACTATAACTTGAATTTTATTTAATTCGACTCTCTGTTTCATTAGAACATTTCGACGTTCAAAAGCTTTTATTTTTGTTTTGCTTGCACTTCCAGAATGTATATTTTAAATTAAATTAACACTCCAGTATTTTTAAAATAATTTTTCAGTAATTTAATACACATTTCTCATATAATAATTTAAATTTGCATACTACTCTTTTCATAATTCATTTTGACATTTCCCACACAACTTGGTATTAAAAAAATTTCACATTAATTCCCCGTTTTTCCCTCTTTCATAAACCCAAAAGCATAGGATAATTCCATTCATTCGTAATAATATCACGGTAGTCCAATTAGCACATAAAAGAATAATTTCATCTGCTAGCATTTTGTACTTAATTTGGCATTATCAACAATCCCAAATCAATATTTTCATAACTACAAACAATTCGCACACAAAATTAAGATTCATGACAAGGTAACATACAGTCTATCAAGCATTAATTTAATCAACTAGCAAGTACATTTTTCCAATTAAGTGTACTCTTATTAATTTCTTTCATGCATTATCATTTCAACCACTCCTAACATGGCATCTAAATTAGAAATATAGAAAACCACCCACCTTATTTGGAGAGAAAAATCACACAACACCTCCTAAACGAAAGAGTCCTTCTCCTCCTAGATCGAGCTTGCCAAACGAGTACTCCTCCTCCTTGCTTGATGTGCACCCTGAGCCTCCAAGTGCAACCCGAGCCCTCCTAATGGTGATGTAGCCGGCCTCCTTGATGCAAGCACACACAAATTCCTCTCTCTCAATCTTTTATTCTTACTTCCTACTAATAATCCACTACTAATAATTGTATTCTTTCACTATAGGTTTGGAGAATGAAGAGTGCAAGAATAACTAGGCTAAGGGGGATATTTATACTAAAATTTGGGACAAATAGAGGGCTAAAACTGATCTAGGAGTTAAGAAACAAAGGCTAGGATTCAAGGGGAAGTTGTAGTAACCAACCATGATCACAAAAACCACCTCCCACAAACTCCACTCTCTTCTTTTCCCTCCTAATCCCATCCGGGCTCACATGGTGCACAAAACACGTGCACGTGAAATGCACATGTCTCCAATAGTCCCCCATTTTAAAAGTTGTACATTTTTTTCTTTATAAAAATAATCTATAAAAATTGTCTACATTACAAGTTGTATTAAAAAAAGAAAATAAACTTATAGGCTTTTATTTAATGGGCCAAATTAGCCTACATTTAAAATAGATTAAGTTGGACTCAAATTAAAAGAAACTTATGTTTGTTAAAAATGGGCTTTAATAAAAATAATGGAGAAAGCATATATATATATATATATATATATATATATATATATATATATAAATATATATATATATATACTCATTTGTCTATGTAATGAAAATAATTATAAAAGTTTATATCACAAGATTTGCACGTGCACAATACGTACAAAAATAAAAATTTTCATAAACGAAAATCAGGGTATTACACCACCCTAGCCGCTCCCCTACCCCGTCTCCCTTTCTCCCGACTTCTCATCTTCTCCTTCCCTTCTTCTCTCCCGCAGACGCCCTAGCACCCTCCGCCACCTTCTCAACCCTACTCCGATCTCCCCTGTGCTCCCCGTCTCCTGCAACAGAACCCAGTTCCCCCTCAGTGCGACCCTCTTGCATCGCTCCACCTCAGTGCCTCCTTACCTCGCTTCGCCAGCGAGGCCAGTGCAGGCGCTGTCAGCAACATCCCCCCTCCCCCCCGGCCTTGCACCCTCCCTGTGCTCCATTGCGAAGCTGCAGCCACCGCCACAACTGCAGCGACCTCAGGCGCCAGACCAGCCCCCTCGTCTCCTACCTGTGCTTCTTGACACCGATAGCTAGCAGCACCGCCGCCGGTGCTGTGCTTCGTCGTTAGTGCGCAACAGCCCGAGCTTCGCCGTCCCCATCCTCTCTCTCTTTGGTTGCTTGTGCGAGTGGTTGCACGAGTTGTCTTGGTTGTGTGATTCCCGAGTTGTGTTCGTGGGTGGTGTTCATGGCCGTTGGTTGTGTGTTCGTGGATTGTGTGATTGGTTCGTGTGTTTTGGTGTTCGTGGGTTGTTTTAATGAAGAGTTGATCATGAGACGTGAGCCGTCGATTGCCTTGATGATCATGATTGATATGGCTAAAAATGGGGTTAAATCGGAGCCGTCCAGATTGGGCACGAATCGTGATGTTCGGGGGTAAAACAATAATTTCACATTCAAGTGGACCCAAGGTGGGTACTGAATCTTCTTCTCACAGATCCAATAACCCGCGAACGGATCCACACCTGTTGGGTTCGGGTCCCGACCCAAGGCAAACCCAAATCAACAAGGGGCAAATCAGGATCCCTGATTTAGCCAAATCAACAGCCCTGATTTGCTCCCACCGGGAATCATGGGCTAATTTCCCATAACAGAATGGGAGGATTTTACTCCTTGCTGTTAAGCAGGAAATCAGGCCCCTAACCGTTCCACAGGCGACTATAAATATCACCCCTCTACCACCATGACCAGGTTAATCACTTCTTCACCACTTAAGCTCTTTCTTAATCTTTTCTGATTACTGACAAGAGCGTCGGAGGGTGCGTCGCCGGAATCAACCCCGGTGTCTCGCACTTCCTTGCAGGTTGCGGCAGGAGCAAGAAGGCTGAGTCAACTGTTCAGGTTTTTCTCAGACTTACAAATTCTATCTGTTTACCCCCACACCGAAATCAGCGGTAACAGATTGCCGCCGTCTGTGGGAAAAACCACACGAACAGCCTCAGCCCATTCTCCGTCGTCCTCTGCAGTCATGCCGCCGAAGAAGATCAGATCCAGAGGGTCGAACCGTGTGGGAAACCTCACCGACCCGGCGAATGAAGTCCCAGTCAATCCTATTCCTCAGTCCGACCTCCCTCCGCCGACCCAGCAGGTCCCACCTCCTCCTCCCAAGAAGCAGCCCAACAATGGTCCGTCCGGTCATAACGGTCGGAAGGAGAAGCAGCCCCTCAATCCGGGCCATGTCTCGGTCCATAATGGGTCCTCGGACTCGATGGCTTCTCATCATCCCGACCTCCGCATCACACTTCTGAACCGCCAGAAGGACGACGACCTCCGAACCCATCTCGACGAGAGGCGGGCCCGAGAGGGAGCCTCCCGCCAGCATCAAGGTGAACGGTCCCCACGTCGCCGGGACGGCAGAAGGTCTCCGGACCGCAGGGGCCGAGCGGCGTCCCCCGAGCGCCGAAGGAAGAGGTCCCGTTCCCCCGGGGATCGGCGTCATCCGAGGGACCGAGATGTACCTATCAGTCGAGCTGAATTCCTCCAGTTTCAGGAGACCGTTCTGCAGGCTCTCAATCTTCGGCAGAACGTCCAGAATGCTCAGAGGGCTCCGACGCCCCCCAGGGATCCCAGTCCTCGGTGCCGAACCCGGAGCCCTTCCCCAGCTCCCAGCCGCCAGCAGCGGGAATAAAGCCCTCGCCGGTCCCAGGACTACCGGCGCCGCAGTCCACGCTCCCCTTCCTATGAAGAGGAGTCCGGGGGGTCATACGATTACCAGCGGAGGGACAACGCTCTCATCTGCCGTCTCCATGAGGTGGAAAGGCGTATCAGCCGCATGGACAGGGAGGAAGAGTCCCGAGCAGGAACCTTCCGTCCCAGCCGACCCCCCTTCTCACGGTCGATCATGGAGGCCCACATACCGAGGAGTTTCAAACCGCCACAGTTTGAAACATACTCAGGGGAATCCGACCCGGTCGATCACGTTGAAAGCTTCAAGACCCTGATGCTGATCCATCAAGCTTCCGACGCAGTGCTCTGCAGGACCTTCCCTGCCACCCTCAGGGGGTCGGCACGGGAATGGTATTCCAGGCTCGCCCCCTCATCCATCTTCTCATTCGAACAGTTCGAGACGCTGTTCATAACTCACTTCGTGAGTAGCCGGCGGGCCGAGAAGACAAGTATTTCCCTACTGAACCTACGGCAGGAGAGGGAAGAGAAGTTGCGGGACTATGTGAAAAGGTTCACCGCAGAGGTCAGGTCTATCGCCTCCTTGGACCAGTCCGTGGCCACCGTGGCGTTCCAGTCGAACGTCCTTAACGCCAACCTCCGATCGTCCCTAGCCAAGAAACCGCCGCATGACTTCGCCGACCTCCTCCTGAGGTGCGAGAAGTACATCCGAGCCGAGGAGGCTGAAGCCCTTCCGAGCTTCGGAGGGCCCCCCGCGGGTTCGAAGAGGAAGGCGACGGGGGAAGAAGGGTCCAAGAAAGCTCAAAAGGACATTGGCGGCCAGTGCCGCCCTCCCCCCAGGTTCGAAAAATTCACTCCCCTCACCACTAATGTCTCTACTATCCTAATGGAGGTGGAGAAGGAGGGAGTCATCCCTCCAGCTCCGAGGATGCACACCCCGGCGAAGAGGAGGAACAAAGATAAGTGGTGTCGTTACCACCGAGACCACGGGCACGACACGAATGACTGCCGGGCTTTGAGAGATGAGATTGAAGCCCTCATTCGGAGGGGGCAGTTGGCCAAGTTCGTGAAGGCTAACGATCGGACAGATCGCAACTCCCCTCCGCCTCGGGGGGCTAATAAGCGCTCCGAGCGGCGCGAAGAGACACCCGAGTTCGAGGAGGAACGGGTTCTGCACTTGATCCACGGAGGCCCCATGGGGGGCTCCTCTAATTCCTCCCGGAAGGCCTTCGTCCGAGAGGTCAACTCGGTCCATAGTGCCCCTCCCCCGAAAGGTCTCGGCGTCCCTGTGTCTTTCTCCGACGCCGACCTCAAAGGGGTCCGAACCCCACACTGCGATGCCCTTGTCATCGACCTCCGCATGGCCAACTTCAAGGTGCAGAGGATTTTGGTGGACAACGGGAGTTCGGTCAATATCCTTTTCCTCTCGGCCTTCCGAGGCCTGCAGATGTCCCGAGACCGTCTCAAGCCGGCCGGTTACACTCTCCACGGGTTCACGGGGGTCCCGGTAACCGTCGAGGGGGTGATAACCCTAGACGTTACTGCGGGAAGCACCCCTACTACCCGGACCGAGCCGATGGACTTCATGGTCGTCGACGTCCCAGCAGCATATAATGTCATCCTAGGCCGCCCCGGCCTAGCCGCCCTGGAGGCTGTCCCCTCGGCATACCATTTGAAAATGAAGTTCCCCACTCGGTCGGGAGTAGGGGAAGTCAGGGGAAGCCAGGAAACAGCCCGGAAGTGCTACATGACTTCCACCGGGGGACCGTGCTCTCGCTCGAGACGCTGGAAATCCCCGAGCCGAAGGCCCGCCAGACGTCCGAGCCGGCGGACGAATTGGAAGAAGTGCTCTTCTCGGACGAATATCCGAGCCGGAAATTTCTCATCAGCAAATCCTTACCGACTGCACTGTGTTCGGACCTGATTAAATGCATCCGGGACAACCGTGACCTGTTTGCATGGTCAGCCGCGGACATGCCCGGCATTTCTGAGGAGCTCCTCGTCCATCGCTTAAGTGTCGAACCGGGGTGCAAACCGGTCCAGCAGAAGAGGCGAAAGTTCGCCCCCGAGCGACAGCAGGCCATCAAGGAGGAGGTTGATAAACTTCTAAAGGCTAAGTTCATACAGGAGGTAAATTATCCCGAGTGGCTGTCGAACGTTGTAATGGTCAAGAAGTCCAATGGCTCGTGGAGGATATGCATTGACTTCACCGACCTGAACAAGGCGTGTCCGAAGGATCCCTTCCCGCTTCCGAACATCGACACCCTTATCGACGCCACCTCGGGCCATGAGCTCCTCAGCTTCATGGATGCCTTCTCGAGGTACAATCAAATTCGAATGCTCCCTCCGGACATTCCGAAGACTTCCTTCGTTACCGACCAAGGCCTCTACTGCTACCGGGTAATGCCGTTCGGCCTGAAGAACGCGTGCGCCACCTACCAGCGCCTCGTCAACAAGGTCTTCCAGAGCCAGATCGGCCGAAACATGGAGGTGTACGTTGACGACATGCTCGTCAAGAGCATCCGCGGCACCGATCATGTAGCCGACCTCCAGGAGGCCTTCGGCGTGTTGAGGAAGCACAGCATGCGGCTGAACCCGAACAAGTGTGCGTTCGGGGTCTCCTCGGGAAAATTCCTCGGCTTCATGGTAAGCCAGCGAGGAATCGAAGCTAATCCCGAAAAGATTAAGGCCATATTAGACATGACTCCACCTCGGAACGTCAAGGAGGTGCAAAAGCTCACTGGCCGGCTCGCTGCTATCGGCCGGTTCCTTTCAAAGTCGGGGGAAAAGTGCCTTCCCTTCTTCAAAGCACTCAGGGGGGCCAAAGGTTTTGAATGGGGCTAACCGCAACAGGAATCATTCGACCAGCTGAAGGCCTATTTGGTGAACCCCCCTTGCTCAGTAAACCGGTCCCGGGCGAGACTCTCTTCGTCTACTTGGCTGCCTCCGAGCAGACCTTAAGTGCTGTCTTAGTGAGAGAGGAGGACCGGGCCCAGAGGCCTATCTACTACGTGAGCAAGGTGCTCCGGAACGCCGAGCTCCGCTATCCGAGGATAGAGAAGATAGCCTACGCTCTGGTCATGGCAGCGAGAAAACTTCGGCCATACTTTCAATCCCACTCGGTCGTTGTCCTCACCGACCAACCCCTCAAGCAGATCCTCCACAAGCCTGAGACCTCGGGCCGGCTGATGAAGTGGTCCATTGAGCTAAGTCAGCATGACATCTCTTATCAGCCTCGGACGGCAATTAAGGCACAGGCTCTCGCCGACTTCATCGTAGAGTCCACTATCCCCGAGGTCGGCCACGTCCCGAATGGGCCCCCCATTTGGACAGTTTTCGTGGACGGATCCTCTTGTAATGAAGGAAGCGGCGCCGGGATCATACTGAACGGCCCTGACAACTTCGTCCTCCAGTACGCCATCCGCATGAACTTCAAAGTCTCGAACAACGAGGCGGAGTACGAAGCACTCATCGCCGGGCTCGGACTCGCCCGAAGTGCTGGAGCCCAACGCCTTCGGATTCACAGTGACTCCCAACTAGTCGTGAACCAGGTCTCGTGCGAATATGAGGCCCGAGACGAGCGAATGGCGAAGTACCTCGCCAAGGTCCGGGACCTCCTGAGCCGGTTCGAAGAAGCCACCATCGAACGAGTCCCTCGGGAAGAAAATTCACAGGCTGATGCCCTCTCCAAAATGGCTTTGTCCTCACTTCAAGGTCTCGAACAGACCGTGCTGATCGAAGTCCTCTCTAAGCCGAGCATCGAAGATGAGTCGCCCACCTCGGCGGAGTTGTTGCCAGTCGTGCTACAAGATGATTGGATGAAGCCATTGATAGAATTCTTAAGGGATGGAGTTCTGCCTTCGGATCCCAAAGAGGCTCGCCGAGTCAGGACCCGGGCCGAGCGGTTTGTCCTAATCGAGGGTATCCTATACAAACGCTCTTTCTCTCAGATAGACGGCCGACCGTACTTAAGGTGCCTCTCTCCGGATCAAGCCGAATATGCCCTGCGAGAGCTCCACGAAGGCATCGGAGGGGCGCACTCAGGATTTAGGTCCTTGGCTCGAAAAGCTTTGAATTATGGGTATTTCTGGCCAACCCTCCTTCAAGACGCTGAGCGACACGTTTGGCAATGCAGTTCCTGTCAGAGACACTCTAACATCCGACGCTTCCCTCAGGCCAACCTCGCCTCCCTATCAAGTCCCATCCTCTTCGCAATGTGGGGCATGGACTTACTAGGGCCCTTCCCTCCAGCTCCGGGTCAGCTCAGGTTCTTGGTCGTAGCCATCGACTACTTCTCGAAGTGGGTCGAGGCCGAGCCCCTCGCCACTATAACCGAGAACAAAGTGGTACAGTTCTTCTGGAAGAGCATCATATGCAGGTTCGGAGTCCCCCGGGTCCTCATAACGGACAACGGGACTCAGTTCACAGGCGCAGCGTTCCGAGCTCTATGCGACGACCTGGCCATTCAGCAGCGCTTCTCGTCCGTCTCCCATCCTCAGTCGAACGGATAGGCAGAAAATGCCAACCTGCAGATCCTCGCAGGTATCAAGAAAAGGCTCGACAAAAGTTCCAAGGGCTTATGGGTCGACCGACTCCCCAACATCCTATGGAACTACCGCACGAGCAAACGGACCCCCACAGGCGAGTCCCCCTTCAACCTCACCTATGGGTCCGAGGCCATGATACCTCTTGAGGTCGGAATACCATCCCCTCGGCTCACAGCCTTTGACGAAGCACAGAATGCCAGTGACCTCAGAGCAGAATTGGACTTGATAGACGAGCTGAGGGAAAGGGCATCGATTCGGCAGCAGATCTACCGAAGAAGAGTTGAATTGGCGTACAACAGGAAGGTCCGGCCCGCCAACCTTAAACAAGGAGATTTGGTATTGAGAAAGCTAGCCATATCCCTCCCCAGTCAGAAGAACAAGCTAGCCCCGAACTGGGAAGGGCCGTACAGGATTACGAAAGTTGTTCGGCCAGGAACATATCGCCTCGAAGACCTAGAGGGCAGAGAGCTTCCGAGGACCTGGAATGCCGACCACCTCCTAAAATACCAAGAAAGCGCTCCGGCACCACTCTAAGTAACAAGGAGCATCGAGCCATTCCAGTCCTCCGACTTGTAACCCATTTTTTCATAAATTGTACTATGTAAAACGGTTCGCCGTCAAATATCAATAAAGAAAGCTCTATTATGTTCGTGAATTCATATGTTTCTCTCCCCTCTTATCACCTATTTTTTAAATTATGAACCAATGGTTCGGAGTCCACGTTCGGCTCGACCACACCCCTTCGGCTTGTCCCCGGACGAACCAGGGGTAGGTCGTCATTCAGGACTGCTCCCACAACCGTTGAACTATACCGATGGTTCGGAGTCCAACACTCGGCTCGACTTTACCTCCTCGGCTCGTCTCCGGACGAACCAGGGGTAGATCGCCGTTCGGAATTGCTCCCACAACCGTTGAACTACACCGATGGTTCGGAGTCCAACACTCGGCTCGACTTTACCTCCTCGGCTCGTCTCCGGACGAACCAGGGGTAGATCGCCGTTCGGAATTGCTCCCACAACCGTTGAACTACACCGATGGTTCGGAGTCCAACACTCGGCTCGACTTTACCTCCTCGGCTCGTCTCCGGACGAACCAGGGGTAGATCGCCGTTCGGAATTGCTCCCACAACCGTTGAACTACATCGATGGTTCGGAGTCCAACACTCGGCTCGACTTTACCTCCTCGGCTCGTCTCCGAACGAAACAGGGGTAGATCGCCGTTCAGAATTGCTCCCACAACCGTTGAACTATACCAAAGGTCCGGAACACATAACCCGAACTCTCCTAACTATTAGCCGAAGCCCGAAGACCCACACCTTCGGTCGGCTACCGAGCAAGTGCCTTCCCGAGCTTGTAAACGGGGAAAACACACTTTCCCCTCAACTTTCGTGCATGATCTCGATCAGACGGCTCAGATCTTGCCACCTGCGCTAAACGACAAGATAACATTTTCTTGGGGACTGAGCCGCCTCGAGATTCGTGCCTACGTTCGACGGCTCAGATCTCGCCACCTGTTCTAAACGACAAAATAGCACTTTCTTGGGCGCAGAGCCGCCTAGGAATTCGTACCGTACCGTGTCAGAGCCGCTAAACGACAAAATACCGTACTCATGGGGACCCGTTCGGTTAAACAAACACGCTCGGTTCAAAGATCTCGGCACGACCGACACAGTTATAAGCAAAGACAAATATGCAAAGCAATGAAAGGGAATTTTATTAATGGTCGGCACATAATACAAAACATTCCATTACAAAGTGTTGGCAAACATTCCATTACTACACTTGTCTCTCATATAGAAACATCCTCACTAGACTGTTCGTGCTCCTCGGCTGGCAGCTCCTCTGCGCCCCCCCCGGAGCTTCGCCATCACAGCCTGCAAGTGCCGAATCTCCGAGAGCAAGTCATCCCGCTCGGCAATAATCTTCGACTGGTTGTGCCGAATGCATTTGACCCGAAGAGCGTTGCTGAATGCGGTTTGCGAGTCCTCATCCCCTCCTGCGGGGCTCAGCTCGACGATCCTATTCTCCAAGCGTTGGATCTCGGCTTCCCGGAGGTCGAGGACGGACGAAAGGTGGGCCCGCTCACTCTCAGCCCGGCGTAACTTCAGATCGGCGCTCCTAGGGCTCAGAACCACCATCCCAGAAGTGGCCTCAGATTCGGAGTCATCATTCGAACGTTCGGAGTCCGAGCCATGGATCGTCACCACGAGCTGAAAGGAAGGGAAAACGAATAACACAATTTCAATACACTGCCGATGTCTAACACTTGAAAATTTTCCAAAAAGATTCGCATTCAGACATAATAGTGTTACAGACAGCCAAACCGACCCCATAATTAGGTTTTTACAACAACCAACAAAAATGGAAAACGACATGATCAGGGCCTCTTCGGAAGGGGAATGCTTCGGTTTAGGGAAACGCAAGGACGACGAGGCCTACCCTCCGAGCTCGACCCTAAACCAACGAAGCGCGATCCCCCTTCACTGCTAGTCCTAACAGCAACGCCGACCGAGGCACCGCTCGACGAGACAGCCGCGCTACTCTGAGCATCGGCCGGACTCTGCCTGGTCATAGGCGAGCGCGTCGCAAGTTCGTAAAACGTAATCCCCCTCTCGCTCTCCTCGCGAGTGCACGACGTGCTGCGAACATTAGCTCTCTCCGGCACGGGCTTGAGCGACGCGATCTCCTCCTCCAGCTCGATAATTCTATCCCTCAAGACGTCGTCCTTCGCCAACTTCTTCGGTCGAGGGGCCCTCAACGAGCCTGAGGCATCGGCACTATCAGCCGCAAGCCGTCGGTAATGGGTGACCTCAATCCCCCTATCTATTGTGATCCTTCTGAGCCTGTCGATTTCGGCTGATAGCCTCTTGTGCTCGGTTGACGCTTTCTCCAGTTCGGAAGTCAGCTTCTCTCCCTCCGCCGAACGCTCTTTCTCCGCTAACTCCAAGTATTGGACCTCAGCCAAGAGGTCGTCATTCTTCTGCTCGGCGGCAGCGAGCTCTCTATGGAGACTCTCGACTTCGCCTTCGGGACAAGGAGCTGGGGGGTGCTTCCGCAGTTGCCACAGCTCGCGACAATACCTCCGCAGAGCTGCCTTCGTCTCCTCCAGCCTACCGAGCAGGAGAAATCGATTATACCGGCTCTGAAAGAGCTCGTCCTTTGTTTTCGCCAGCTCCTTCCGAAGGTATACAACCTCCGTGATCGGACCGAATCTCACCTGAAAAGCAGAGATAAATCCGAGGCCCAACACTTGAAGAAATTTACGCCAAATCAGACGCTAAATCCGAGACTCAACACTTGGACAAATTTTGGCCAAACAAAACATTTTTTCATTCAAGATTCAAAGAGAAAGTTCTACAACAGCGGTGGCCAGTCCGCAGTTAGGCTTACAAAAAGAGACAAGATACCAAAAGACAAAAAAGAAAAAAGACAACCGAGTCAGGGGTCGACCGTTTTGTCGTTCGGGTCCGTCGACCCCCCGGCCTTGTCCTCGCCATCGCCCCCTGCCTCCGCCTTCGCTCCTGCTCTCCTCCTCGGAGTCGTCCTCCTCTTCGCCCTCGGCCTCAGCCTTCCATGGGTCCTCGACGGGTTCCATCTCCCCCTCAGGGTCGAGCAACCCTTCGGGGACACCCTCCTCCCCTTCCACGAGGTCGTAAAAGTTGTAGGAGGACGTGTCGAAGCCCGGGTTCTTGGCGGCGACATGTTGCAAGGCTCGACCATAGGCATCCATCATGTTTTGGAGCATGTGCTGCGCAGCCTCCTCCTGCACGGCCTTCTTCACCTTCTTCACCTTCCTGAGGTGTTTGGCCTTCATCTTCTCGGCCCTCTTCCGAGCCTCCTCCGCTTCCGACCGAGCCTTGGCCAGCTCCTCCTTCAGCTCGGCTGCCTCCTTCACCGACGCCTCGAGCTTGGCCGTCGTATCCTTCAGCTCGGCCGCCTCCTTCTCCGAGGCCTTAAGCTTGGCCGCCGTGTCCTTTGACAGCTGAATGGCGTCGGCCAGCTTCTTCTCCAACCCTCCTACTTCGGCAGCCCTCTTCGTCGAGAGAAGCAGCTCGACATCAAGCTGCTTCGCGACCTTGACGCGCTCTGCCCTCTCCCGCTCCTTCTCCTGCTCCTTGTTCGCCAACTCCTCGACCAGAAAATTGAAGTGGCAGAGGGTCTGAAAGAGAACAACACGTTAAAATCCGAATCCAAGAACTTGGAGAAATTCCAAGGAAGAAATTTGGACGAAGAAGAGCTCGGCCTACTTACCGACATGGTATTCCGGGCAATCTGCATCACGGTGTCCCCTGCCATCCCGGCCTTCAGGGATCGCTCGATCCTTCGGGGTCGGCAGGTGCCTCACCGCCTCCATGCAGATGTTCCCGTCGCCCAAGAAGCCATCGACGTTCATCACCTGCCAGTCGGGGACGAAGATCGCTTATGACGCTCGGTCAAGATCTTCTCCGCATCGGCGGTAAGGGGCGGAACTGGGAGGGACAGCGCATCCTTCACCCCGAACACGCTATTCGACGAGCCGGGAGCATCCGCCTTCGGGGTCGGCGCAGGTGCATCCGAGGCGAGGGGATCGGAGACCACGACCCCCCCCCCTGTTCGGGGACCACGACCTTCGTCGGAGAGACAAGGACCTCGATCTCCCCCTCCTTGAGGACCGCGACCTTCGGTTGGTCGGCAGCCTTCACAACCGAGGGCTTCTTCGAAGCTCGGCTATCCTGAGGCGCTGCCGACGGCCTCTTCTTCTTCTCCTGCTCTGCCCTGCCCTTCGCCACCAGAGCTTTGTAATCAAGCTTCATCGTCTCTTCAAAAGCCGAATGAAAAAACTTAGAAATTTTTTTCATGAACTTTAAACAAAGAACACAAATACCAGAAGCATACGAGGGTCGATCGGGCTGAGACCCCCACGGAACAGATGCTCCTCCGTAATATCTTTCCAGCTCAGCGCTGGCAGGGCGAGGAGCTTCTTCTGGACCTCCTAGTCCTCGTCACTCAGCGGCGCCTCTCTCTTGGTCTGCTTGGGCAGACCTTCCTTCGCCCAAACCGTCGGTATCACCCATGGCGTCAGAGCTCGGACGAGGAAGTACTTCTCCTTCCAATGTTTGATCGAGTCCGGGTTCTCGATCAACTTAACTCCCGTCCGAGGAGAAAGGAAAAACCTCTGCTCGTCCCGCTTCGGCTGGCAAGGTCGGAAGAGACTCCGAAAGAGGAACATAGTCAGCTTGGCGCCGACCTCTTGGCATCGAAGGACGAACGCCACGACGTGCCTCCATGTGTTCGGCATCAGTTGGGCGGGACTCAAACTGTACCAGACCAGGACTTCAACCACGAACGGGTGGAGGGGAAAGCGGAGTCCGGCAATGAGGGAGTCAACCGGAAAGACACATACGTCCGACGAGGACTTTGTGTTGGCTCGGAATCCCGGCCCAGGAAGGAGCAGTACATACTCAAGCGGGATCTGGAAACCCTCTCGGATCAGACGAAGATCGGTCTCTGAAAGAGTCGAGATCCTATGGTCCACCTCGGACAGCTCCCTAGGCTCGTTCTCCTCCACCAGCTTAGCCGTACCTTGAGTGACTCTCTCCAAGGTATCCTCGGCGTAATCCCGGACGCCTCCCACGCTCGACAGGGCGATGGGCTGCCGACTGAACGCCCCCGCTCTCTTCGGTGTTTCCACTATCGTGATCACGGCTTTACCCTTTCAGGGACTCTGCCACGACCTCCTCGGGCACTTCAGCCACTTCGCCCTCTTTATCCGGATGAACGACGTCTTGTTCGCTCGGCTCCACTACTCCCTTCCCTTTATCCCCTCGGCCAACGGCTTGCTCCGAGGCGGGGGTCTCAGCCGAAATCTTAACCATTTTTCCTAAAAGAGAAGGAAAAGAGACTGGCCTTGAAGTGATAGGTGCGGTCGGAAAGTTCGCCGGAAACAAGGAACGCTACCGCGACAGCTAGCAACGCCACCAGAGAGCTAAAAACTGCGAAGCAAAGTAAAAACTGAAGAGAGAGAGTAAAAGTGAAAAGTGAGACTTGGTCTAAGGGGGGGTGAAGATTTATAGTAAAAACGGGACGTCCCTTGGACTTCCAAACGAAAGTTTGCGACTTTTGGGCTGCTCTCGAAACGTCGCGAAGGCCCATCACCACTGTCTCCATCACCAAGTCAACAAGCTCGGCTCCAGGGGATCTGAATCCGAGCTACAAGCAATCCGAACATGCCGCAATAGGGTCCGGTCGGAATCCGAGCAAGTGCCTTCCCGAGCGTGTAAACGGGGAAAACTCACTTTCCCCTCAACTTTCGCGCCTGATCTCGATCAGACGGCCCAGATCCCGCCGAGAATACTAAACGACAAGATAGTGTTTTCTTGGGAGCTGCGCCCGTCTCGAGATGCGCGCCATCATCCAACGGCTCAGGGTGCGCCACGTCGCTCGGACGATTGAACCCTCGGACGCTCCACCTATGTCTAGAGGAACCAGGAAAAATTTTGATTCAAAGTTTTAAGGCACCGCCCTCGGCGAGCACCCCCCAGGTCCCGCATCTCAGTCGGTATTCCGCCGACCCACGGGCCCCGGTAAAAAACAGATCGGCACTCCCCCCATCTCTAACTCCCCCGGGCTGACATCCATCAGAAGCCGTCAGCCCGGAAGGAAGACAGAGATGGGAGAGGGCCCATCAATACTCAGAGATTAGGAGAAGCGCACCATTCCGAGCTAGTTGGTAGCAACTGGAAGGCTCGGCTCGTCAGAGGACTCTGACAACAGCGCCTTCACAGTTGCTAACAACGGGCTCGGACGGTCCGGAAGCCTGAGCCACGACTCATGGTGGAGAAGTGCACCATTCCGAGCTAGTTGGTTGCAACTGGAAGGCTCGGCTTGTCAGAGGACTCTGGCAACAACGCCTTCACAGTTGCAACAAACGGACTCAGATGGTCCGGAAATCGGCATCGGACATGGATCATCACCTCTTCCACCAAGATCTCCGCCTACCTAGACACCCACTTCGGAGCGACCAAAGAAAGCAGAAGATCTTGGTGGAAGAACGACCACCCGTCCTTCCGAAGTGGCCCACACCCCGGGTCCGGACTATGGTCGTCGCCACTACTGCCTTATTCCCTCTCGCTCCTGACATCCCCTTCGGAGCAGTGAGGAACGGGAAAAGAACAAGACAACAGGGCGACCACCCGTCCTTCTGAAGTAACTCACCCCTCGGGTCCGGACTATGGTCGTCGCCACTACTGCCTCGTTCCCTCCTGCTCCTGACATCCACTTTGGGGCCGTCAGGAACAGAGGGAAAACCAGGCAGAAGAGCAACCACCCTCCCGGACCTCAAAAGAGAAGCTACCCAAGGCAGATACCTCCGGGGTGTGAAACTCTATGCTGATGGTGATTGAAATGACAAAGGGAGTGGGGTACTTATAGCCTGCCTCCAAGAACCAGCCATTATGACCCTCGGAAGTTGAAACGCCGCGTATTAATTGAGGGAGTTGTCCTTAATGACCCTGGGAAGGCGGAACGCCGTGCAAGTCCCGAAGCACCATTAATACCATTAGGAACAGAGTCATCTCAGATTGCCAAAACCACAGGCCCTCGGTCGGCCACCGAGCAAGTGCCTTCCCGAGCGTGTAAACGGGGAAAACTCACTTTCCCCTCAACTTTCGCGCCTGATCTCGATCAGACGGCCTAGATCTCGTCGAGAGCACTAAACGACAAGATAGTGTTTTCTTGGGAGCTGCGCCAGTCTCGAGATGCGTGCCAACATCCAACAGCTCAGATAGCGCCACGCCGCTCGGACGACCGAGACCACACTTCCTCGGTCGGCTACCGAGCAAGTGCCTTCCCGAGCTGGTAAATGGAGAAAAAAGACACCGAGCTACTTAGACCGTTGGATCTCTCATAAATTCGCGCTCCCAATGATAGACAGCCCAGATTACGCCACGTGCGCTAAAAGACAAGATAGCATTTTCTTGGGAACCGCGCCGGTCCCGAGATGCGCACTAGCATCCGACAGCTCAGATAGCACCACGTCGCTCGGCCTGCCGAACCCCCCTACCTCCGGTCGGCAGCCGAGCAGGCACCTTTCCGAGCTCGTAAACGGAGAAAAACGCTGCCGAGCGGTAACAACCGTCAGATCTTTTCGAAATTTGTGCTCGTCCATGATCAACGACTCAGAACGAGCCACGTCATTAATCGGTATTTAAATCGTTTTTTATTTATTTAAATCGTTTTATTTATTTAAAAATTGCGAAAAAATTGCTAAAAATTCGGGAAAATTAACTAAAAATTCTGGAAAATAATTGAAAATTTGGGGGCCCATTTTCGAACCCCTGAACGAACAATTACTGCCTGGAATATACTGTTAAAGGTCCCCGAACGACTAGTGAACATGTCGCAAAATTAAATAAATAGTCCGAAAAAATAGATAAAAACCCTCAAATACCCGATGTGACCAGAGAACAGCAAGCAACATCAAAAAATTACCTCACTACCCCCTTCGAGATTCGAAATCCTCCACTCGGACATCGATACAACTCCACCAGCCACTAAAACAGTTAAACTACTCCTCAAAGTCTGATCACGCTCAGTCTTTAGGAGTGGGGGGCTCGTGATATGGCTAAAAATGGGGTTAAATCGAAGCCGTCCAGATTGGACACGAATCGTGATGTTCGGGGGTAAAACAGTAATTTCACATTCAAGTGGACCCAAGGTGGGTACTGAATCTTCTTCTCACAGATCCAATAACCCGCGAACGGATCCACACCTGTTGGGTTCGGGTCCCGACCCAAGGCGAACCCAAATCAACAAGGGGCAAATCAGGATCCCTGATTTAGCCAAATCAATAGCCCTGATTTGCTCCCACCGGGAATCATGGGCTAATTTCCCATAACAGAATGGGAGGATTTTACTCCTTGCTGTTAAGCAGGAAATCAGGCCCCTAACCGTTCCACAGGCGACTATAAATATCACCCCTCTACCACCATGACCAGGTTAATCACTTCTTCACCACTTAAGCTCTTTCTTAATCTTTTCTGATTACTGACAAGAGCGTCGGAGGGTGCGTCGCCGGAATCAATCCCGGTGTCTCGCACTTCCTTGCAGGTTGCGGCAGGAGCAAGAAGGCTGAGTCAACTGTTCAGGTTTTTCTCGGACTTACAAATTCTATCTGTTTACCCCCACACCGAAATCAGCGGTAACAATGATCATCGTGTTCCTTGATTTTTTTGATATTGGCCATCGGATCTCATCATCATCATCTATCTTGATTTTGATCATCATCTTCATCTTTGTCGTGGGCCGTCGATCTCATCATGATCTCCAGTCTTTATCTTGGTCGTTCGATCGCGATCATCATCAACTTCATCATCACCTTGATATGGACCATCCGATCTTGTTGATCTTGATCTCATCCGTGCCGATCAGCCCGATCGTTGTTTGGTCATCTTGATCTTGATCGTCATCGTGATCCGTCCGTTGGTTTGTGTTCGTGATTGGTTCGTGATCCGTTCGTTATGTTTGTGTTCGTTGCCCGAGAATCCATTCCCATTATTCTTGGTGTTTGTTTCGTCTTCGGTTAAGGCAAGTAACTTGTGCTCAAATTTCTTTGTATGATACAAATCATAAATACCGCTTGTAGTGTAGTTGGGTTCTAGAGACAACTCGTGTGTGTGATGCATGCTTGATGAGTATTGTCTCTATAGTGTTTTGACCATAGTTGCCTTACGACACGAAATTGACATGAAACACCCTAGGTTTTGCCCGTTCTTGATATGATATTTATGTGAATCAATTATGAGAACTCGTGTGCTTGTGAGATCCATGTGATATACTTGTTGTGGACATGTCTTATACCCTATTTCATGTTGTTTGGATACTTAGTAGACTCTAATTAATGTTTAATTATGTTTCGATCAAGTTTCGTGTGATTCATGTTGGTTTTATTCCTAAAGGAAATTCTGTGTTTTATCGATGATCTGTCTTGATCAGTAATTTAGACCATATTAAGGTCAGAATCTTAATTTCAGTATAAAACATAATTTTTAGAGGAATTTGTATGCTTTCCAACCTCTCTGACCTTGGTCGATTTCGTTTTTGTATGTGTGAGAAATGACTTTTTTACTACAGAGATGTAATTCATTTCCAGATTCGTTTCTTGATGATTTTGATGATTAAATTAATTTGATACTTGTGCTACACATATTATTTTGATCTGAAACTTTGGTCAGTGTTTCTATATCTACTTAGGGATTACCCAGAATTTGGTGGATTTTATTGATGTTTTTTATATGCTGTTTCATGCTCGTTTATAAAAGCTATACCTGTTGTATTTTGCCTGCTGTTCTGTAAACAGTCGTATTTTCACCCTATTTCTTTTTACTGTATGGAAAATATTTATGAAATATGAAATTTAGTTTATTTTGTCTATTTTTACCTCGCTTTGGCGGATTTGGATTTTGTTTCACGGTTTGCGAGATATTATAGTTTTCGTACAACAGTGTTAGGAATTCCAGAATTGCCAAACTATCATTTCTTGATATTTTCTGATTTTTGTTGACTAAATAAATCTTACTGGAATATTATGAAACTTTATATTCTGATACTGGACATATAGGGAAATACTCCAGATTTTTCGTGGATTAATTTAATGAGTTTTGATTCTATTTTCCTGACTGTAAATTCGATTTCCCGATTTCTGATTGAACCTAATTTCTGAATTCAAATCAGTTTTGAGTTATATTTTTGTGAATTAGTATATGACGTATTAATACTCTCTGGATTCGGTTGGGAGTCTATTTTCTAGACGTCTTGACGGATTCAGATTTGCATGCTTGTAACGCTGGGAATCACTGTTTTACTACAGTATGGTCTTCCTGTCCTGAACTAGAGACATGTGTTATCTTGTACCCATACATGTTTGTCTTGCAACTTGACCTTGTTACATGATCATGCCATGTTATTCTTTATATATTTTGCACACCTACATGCTTGTTTGACATTATTAATAAAATAACCAAGCCGGGGTTAAGGGAAAGATCTAATAGTGAATAATTCAAAAACGTGTGCTTAGAAGGGGATCCACTGATCCTACATGATGACTTGAGACGTGATACTTGACACGTAATTACTTGACACTTGCACGCAAGACACGATACTCGCCACTTGCACAACTTGACACGTGATTACATGATACATGATACATGATACTCGGAGCTTGGAGCTCGATACTTGACTTGTCCCTGAGTACACTACCATCTATGGTCCACTATGAATTCTAAAGCGAAACTGTTTGTTATAGCACCCATGTAGTAAAAGCTGGGATGTATGAAGTGTTACCTAGATAGTAATCACTACAAGACTTGATACATGACACGTGAACATGACACTTGGACATGATACATGCCTACTTGATACTTGACTACATGATACATGAGACTTGATACACGACACCTGATACATGATACTTGATGCTTGATGCTTGTTTACATGATACTTGTTCACTTGACTCTTGATATATGCCACTTGTACTTGTTCACCTTACCATGCTAATTGTTATACATGATTACATGATACCTGATGCTTGATGCTTATTTACATGATACTTGTTCACTTGACTCTTGATATATGCCACTTGTACTTGTTCACCCTACCATGCTAGTTGTTATGTTTTGTTATCATGCTTATACCATACTATTAGTTAGTTTTCCCCATGTACTTATATCCTGCATTACAAGCGGCCCGTAACTTGCAATTGATGGGTACTTGTTTTTTTTTTTCTATCCCTGCAATTGTTAAATTGCAGATTTTGGAAAACAGGTTCCAGATGGTATTGGTGACATGAAGTACTAGTGCTGGATTTTATTATTATTATTTCTATGTAGCTTGCTTGAACAATTGTACCTTGTACTTAGATTCATTGTATTTGGGCAATATGACCCAAGATATTTGATTTATTCTAATCATGACTATTTGAGATTAATACATGTTGGTTTCAAGTATTCTTGTTGGTATTTTGGTTCATATGTGCATGATTGGTTGATTCTTTTGCTTCCGACTCTGATTATTCTTGTGAAATGTTATAAAAAATCTTGAACAACTTATGGATGATGAAATTCATTCGCTGGGCTTTTGTCACGTATCTATATTCCGTATTCTCTTTTGGAAAGCGGGGCGTGACATTTATATTAATTATGCTTGTGCATTGCACATTTTTGTTGGGTTATAATGCACGTGTTTGTTTGGTTACAAATGGAGTTTGTTCGTTGACAAACTCTCTTATTAAAACAGTACTAGTGATTTACATGTGCGATGCATGTCTTTATAAATATATAATTTTTAAGAAAACATGACGTTGTCTTGCGTCGAACCTAAAACCTTATTTATATTAGTTATACATGGGCATTGCACGTGTTTGTTGGATTACAATGCATGTGTTTGTTTGGTTATGGAGTTTGTTTGGTTACAAACTCTTCCATTTAAATAGCAGATAGATAGATCGACTAGTAACCTGTACGTGTGATGCACGTTCTAATCATTTTTTAATTTATTTTATAAAGTAAATAATAATACGTAATCTGGCCTCGAACCTGAGACCTCCCTTTACTCATACATACTTTTTACAGACCCCTAGTGACACAAACTTTTATTTGAATGAGTGGTGCTTTTGTAAATAATTATGTCGTAAATAAATTTAAACTTTGTGAGTATTATGGTAACTAACAATAATTGAGTAAATGAATGGTTAATATAATTCACACTTAAAAATGTATAATTGAGATTAGATGGTTGAATGCTACAAATGACAACCCCAACTATCCCATTATAATCTCTCATCTCTAATATTTTAATGGGAGCGTTTGTGTAACACTCCGCAAAATTGAGTTATGACTTTGCTCCACGTGTGTTATGCACGTGTATTTCGTATTGTTACGAGTAGTATTCGTAACGTATTTTTATATAAATTTCATACGTATCTTATATTCTGATTATTTATATATTTTTTGTTTTCTCAAAACTCATTTAAATCATGTTTTTAGCCAACTCAAATATTTATTTTAATCTTTGTGTTTTATGTGCATTGCACGTGCTTTCAATACACGTGTCGATTACATGATTACGCGAAATATCCGTAACATTATCAAAATACATATTTTTCGCATGTTATATTCCGATTATTTAAAAACATTTTTCCATTAATCAAATCTGTTTCATATTTCGAATATTTGTTTTTACGTGCATCACACGTAAACTTTTATGTACATTTTTATTTCTAAATTTTTATAAAAAGTGATGTACATTTTTATTCTCATTTCATTTGTCACATTTGTATTATTTATTTATTTTTATTATTAAAACCTCACAGGCCTAAAGTCCATTTTAAAGTCCATTACGTAAATTAATTAAAAAGATAGGCCCATAATTTTATTCTATACTTTAAATATACATTTTTAATCCTACACACTTGTCATGTAACAAACACCTAGCCTAATAATAAATAAATAAAATTAAGTAAAATAATGAGAAGTGTGTGCACGTTGAGTGCACGTGCACATGTGTGCACACCAAACGATTGGCCGGCCAAGAATTTGAAGGGGTAGGGGTTTTGTGTTAATGGTTTTGTGAGTGGATATTTATTTTGGATAAGGGGTATTTTTTTTTTTAGTGAGTGTCCCTTCATTCACCAATTTAGCCCTATAAATACCTCTCTTATTCATGGACAATGTACACTAAAAGAAACAAAAGAAAAGAGAGAAAAGAAAGAAAGAGAGGAGTTTTTGGTGCTGGCAAATTGCTAGGAGGTGAAGGCTTACTTGGTTGGAGCTTTGGAACAATACCTATAGGAGTCTATTTCATTGCATCAAAAGCAAGGTCGGAGATTTTTTTTGCTTTCTAGATATTGTAATATGTATGTCTAATTGTTCCACGACTGAAAATGTGGCATGTGTTCTTTAAATATATAATTTGATTATGTTGCATGTTGTATTGACAACTATAAGTGAGATACGAAAATGAATGCATGCTAGTTGAAAGATTTATTATAAAATTTAAATTTTAGATTGGGTTGTTATAGTGGTATTGGGTGCATACTAGTATATTATGTTTAGAATAAATGAATTGGGTATAAATTCGTACACAAAGTTGTTAATTTATGCAAAGAAAGTTATTGTTTAAGTTTTAATTGCACTTCATAAAAATCATATCTATTAAACTAAATGGAATCTAGAGCTAAAATTTTTATAGGAATATCTCATATATGTCAGGATCATCTCTTTAAAATTTCATAATTTTTTTATGTCGTTTACTATTTTAATAAAATCCAAACTTATGACTGGTTAGCAGTTAACTAGTTGCTGAAAATTTGTACACATTTCGGATTTTGATCATTTCAACATCTTAGATGAAGTAATTTGAGAAAAGTCAAAACTAAGAACTTGAAGTAGACTCGTTAACCTTTCTGTAAAGTCTAAGAATTAAACTTTCACAATGAACGAAATTTATAATGAATTTTACAAGACTCAACAAGTGGCAATATTTCAATATTTCGACCCTACTATAGATTTCGAAGAATTCGAGGTTATAGATATAATATTTTAGAGAAACTTATAATGAAGAAATTGTAGTAGACTTGTATGCCTTTTTTTGATCTAAATAACACAAAGTTTCATAAAGTATATAGTTTTCTATGATTTTTACAAGTAGCATGAGCTGCAGTTTTCTGATTTTGAACTTACTGTTTTGTAAATGAATTTAGGCAAAGTGATTGAGGATGATTCTAGGTGATCTTAACTACAATGATATAGTATACTCTTTTATGAAACTAATGAATATATTTTTTGAATAGAATTGAGATTTATAATTGAAATATAGATGAATATAAAAATGGTTTATTTAATCGAAAAAACTGTGTAACTTATTAAGGTGAATAGTTGGTTGTGTGTGTCCCACCAAGAAGTGTTACTTCATGATTGATAACTAAGACTAAATGAAGGAATTGAATGAAATATGAATACATGAAATCAAAAATATGAATAATGAGGGAATAATTGACCCCAGTTGTTGAACATGAAAGATGTTAGTCTAGAGGCTATGCGAGACCCTTAGTAACCGCCATTCGTGAATAAAGGATATTTGAGAAACTAATCAGTGTGTGCTAAGTATCTCTTTAGAAGTAGCCAGTTTAGGCCGACTTTTTATCGTGTTGATTTAAGTTCGGTAGGATAAGTTAGCTCTAGGTTGTGATGATTTTTAATTAAAACTTAAGGACATGCACTAAGAGAATATGTGATGAAGTATGGGTAAACATGAGTATGAGGGCTTTGATAGCGCGGTGGGAGGTTATCTTCAGAATTATCGGGGTTGCGGCCCGCGGTGAGATATATTTCTTCGGAATTACCGGGATTGAGGTGACGATGACAGCGCAATGTGGGTTTCGTCCCCAGAATTATCAGAGTGTGGGTCGTGATGTCTGAAAATCACTTGTGGTGGGAGAATCACTCTCAAGAATTATCGGGGTCATAGCTCGCGGTGTGGGTGTTTGCCTCCATAAATTATCGGGGTGTGAGGCAGTGTGTCCAAAATCGCTTGCGGTGGGAGTGCGATACTCAAGAATTATCGGGGTGGTACTAGATACTCACAAGATATCTAAAACATACATTAGTCACCGTAGTAGTAATTCATAGCGAGGGATTAAACCCTACACTGAGGAGTACGATAAGGGCTTGCCCTCTGACCTATGTAGAATGAGATGCATAGAACCCGAACAAGTATGCATTAGTGCATCGTAGCGTAAAATCTACATTAGATATCTAAGTCATATCATACACTGACATATTTAGGATAGTCACTCTTTTACACTTTAATACACATTCAAGTTTGTGGTTGCTAAAGTAAAAGAATCGTTATTTTACGGTATAGTGAGGATCGTTGTTTTATAATATTGTGTCGGTTGTAAGCAACCGACGTGCCCACAGATTTTTTAGTGCATGGCTTGGATTGACAAGGATTTAAAGATGGATCGATGCTAAAGACTATTATCATGATTTAAGTTGTTGATGTTAATGTTGTATTTATCATGTTCTATTCTTTTTATTTTCGCTGCGTTATGTAAAGTCCCGTGTTGTATAATGAAAAAGTTTTAATTTCCTTGTCAATTTGTACAAAGTTGAAGTAAAAGATCCGGTTGAACTACGAATTGCATGTAAATGGAATTCGGGGTGTTGCAGTTTGTCACGTGCAAACCCTATTTGTAACCAAACAAACACGTACAATGCTCATACATAACTAATATAAATGAGGTCTTAGGTTCAATGCTAGACAATGTCAGATTTTTTTGAAATTTTTTCCTTCTCTAATCTCGAATATTTTAATGGGAGAGTTTGTCACCAAACAAATATGTTCATTGTAACAAAACAAACACGTACTATGCACATGCATAATTAATATAAAAAAGGTCTTAGGTTCAATGACAACCAACGTAAGTTTTTTTTAACAAAAATATTTATAAAGACGTGCACCGCCTTGTACATTACTAGTAGTAGATTTTTTGAGGAAACGGATAGAGCCAACCGGCTCCAGCCATACAATTAATTATATTAATCAGAATAATATACAGTCAATACAAGAAGTCAATAGATACAAATTTACAAGATGTAAACAATATATACAACAGAAACTCAGCTAATAGCAGACAGAGGCTGATCGACTCCCTCGACCGCAGAGCAGAGCACATCACAACCAGGATAACACCATCAACGCAGGCACGCGCCGGGGACCACAACGCTATACCCTCAGAAGCGCAAAAGAATGCATATCAAGCGATACAGACACAATGAAACAACTCCCAAATGCGACAGCGCATAAAAACATAAAAGGCAAGGAAATAATAGCAATAAGCAATCTAGTAGACGAAGATAGAAGTAAACAATGCTGGCATCCATACGGATTAAAAGCGCAGCTGCAAACAATCTGGATACCAAACATAACCACCCATACAGACAATAATTATTAAGAACAGACGAACTAAGCTCTGGAAAGAAGAGACATGCCAGTTGAATAAATCAACAGACAAAATTAACCATGGAAATAATCTTCCTAAAAAGGCAACTAATCAGCCAAAACAACCAACAAATCCATAGGGCTACACCAAAGAAAAAGCAAACTGATCAGATGAAACACAACCAAACATCGATCATTTCAACTAGCACAACCAAAGTGTGAGTACAGCCAAGGTAACAAAGTCCAAAGGAAACAGCTGAGTGCCTCAAAGTAAAGTCCAGAGCGAAGAAGTATAACAGCTACAGCAATATACTAAAGAATAGGAGGAGAGAACAATATACGCTAAGCCAGTAACGCGAAAAAAAAAAAAAAAAAACAAAAGCACCATAGAAAGGTGATAGAAGTGCTGAAGCCAACAAAAGACCAAAAGAGCCATACAGATCATCCTTACTCCTGCAATGACCAGTTAAGAAACACTATTAAGAAAGAGGGATAAGATCAAACAGAATGCATCAGCAATTATAAAAGAAACATCATGAAGTAGTAGATAATGAACAATTTAAATGGCGTGAAGTGCACAAAGACATCGAGCGGCTTCAATTAATCTATGACCATGAAGATCATTAATAGCTTCTATTTTTAATGAGGAAGACCAAAACTCGAAAAGATAAATAAAATCCTCAATGATGGTGCGAGAAGATGATGAAAGATGCTTAAAAATTCTTTTGTTCCTTTCCATCCAAATGATCCAGATGATGATTTGAACAGAGAAAATCCAAGAATGAAAGAATTTATTGCTCGAAGGGTTCTTGGACCAACATGATTGAAGGTCAAAAGGAAGAAAGGATCTTTCCCAGGCAAGCGTGGCTATTTTCCAAAGAGGACGAGTGAAGACGCATCCCACAAAAAGGTGGTTGCCGTCCTCCAATTCAGTTAAACAAAACGGACAGCGTTGTCCCCAAGCGAGGTTTCTTTTGTGAAGAACCTCAGATGTAAGCAGTCTGTTGTTGAACGCCAGCCAAGTAACAATTTTGACCTTAAGCGGGGCGCAAGACTGCCAGATATGCTCAGCGAAAGAAGATAGAGTACCTCTAAAGTTGAGGAATTGGTAAAACGACTTAACGGTGAAAACTCCTGACGGATGCCAGCGCCAGGAGAGATCTTCCCTGGGGAACCACTCATAATGGTTCAAAAATGAGATGAGTTCTAAGAACTGAGATTCTAAATGGGAGGGAAGAGTACAAGAGAAAGGGATGTTCCAAACTCGGCTTGAATTAATAATGTTGTAGGAAGTTGCTACCGTCGCACTCGGAGCGGCAGACAAACGGTAAAGAGCAGAAAAGGAAGAGGCTAATTTGACATTACCGATCCAAAGATCATGCCAAAAGAGCGTTTTGGAGCCATCAAAACAGACATGGGAGAGACCACATTGGAAGGCTGCTGCCGCCTTCCAAATGCCTTTCCAGAAAGGAGACGCTGATCGATGAACTCGGTTGGGAAAAACCCACCAATTGCCATCTGGATAGCAATTCGCCTTTATACTCTGAATCCAAGGTAAGTGATCGCTATTAAGGAATTTCCATAGCCATTTAACTAAAAGAGCAAGGTTGTGATTACGAAGGTTAAGGATACCCAACCCCCCAGCATCCTTGGAGGAGCATACAAGGGACCAATTGGCAAGGTGAGATCCTCTATGATGACTAGAGGACCCAGACCAGAAAAAATTGCTCCGAATTTGGTCAATTCGCTTTATAACCCAGGAAGGGATGAAGTAAAACGTCATCATAAAAAGAGGGATA
This sequence comes from Hemerocallis citrina, assembly GCA_017893485.1. NCBI lineage: Eukaryota > Viridiplantae > Streptophyta > Magnoliopsida > Asparagales > Asphodelaceae > Hemerocallis > Hemerocallis citrina. The sequence goes on from CM030365.1 coordinate 222,494,659, forward strand.
GAAGAAAGCACCGCATTAACGAGGATCAGTCTGCCTCCTCTAGAGAGCAGCTTGCCCGTCCAGGCACTCAGTCTGGATTCCACTTTATCCACCAAAGGCAACCAATCCGCCCTATGCAGATTGCCCCATCTCAGGGGAACCCCCAGATATTTAATAGGAAAAGACGCAATAGGACAGTTGAAAAAGTTGGAGATCTCAATCTGGCGGTTATGAGAACCTCCCAGCCAAAGAACAGAAGATTTTTGGAAATTGATAGTAAGACCCGAGGCCAATTCAAATAAATAAAGGAGAAGTTTTAGGTTACGGAGAGAGTGATGATTTGGTTTGGCGAAGATGATAGTGTCATCTGCGTACTGAAGGTTAAGAACACCAGAGAATGACCGACATTCTCCCTAGTAGATTAAAGATAAAATAAACAATTCCAGAAGTTGGGACCTATTTCAAAATAGGTTTTATAAAGGGATCTTAAAGATTTTTTAAATATTTTTTTCGCTTCTATTTCCGTCATTTCATTCCTATCATTTACCGAACAAACAACTCCAAATTACTCGAACCACATCACAACAGCGAGCTCTCCTTCTTCTTCGATCCAACAACAATGGAGTCCGATCCGAATTGGGGCGAGAAAATATCGACCGCCGTTGACTCCGTCTACCGGTCTCTCCCGAAAAAGGGGAAACCGCAGGGCAAAGAATCCACCGTAATGGCCGCCTTCCTCCTCTCTTCTCCTTCTCAGAGTATGTACTCCCCTTCTTCCAAAACCCTAACTATATCGCCATTAATCTAAAATCGATATTCGATTTTCAGCTATCGAAGTCGTGGCTTTGGGAACGGGAACCAAGTGCATCGGGAAGTCGCTTCTCAGCTCCAGGGGTGACATCATCAACGACTCCCATGCCGAGATCGTTGCTCGGCGGTCTCTGTTGAGGTGCTTCGCTCTTTCCTCTATTTTGTTGCGAAAAAATGTTTTAAGCCCCTCATTACTTTAATAATTAGCGTTAGGCCCTTGGTGCAGTACTGATTTTTTTGCGTACATAGGCCACTTTTTGAAAGATTCTGCGTTTTTGGGCCAGTTGCCTAACTAATAGTGCTTTTGGGCTAGCCTGTGTCACGTCAGCAGCGGCCGCTATTCCCAATAGCGGCCTCTTCATTTCGAGGCCTTAGCGACCTATGTTTTAATTTTTTTTAAATTTTTTGTTTGCTATCGCTATTCCCACTAGTGACCTTAGTGTTTAATGAGTTGTATTCTAGCACTTAGCAAAATCTAGAGAGCTTTTGCTCTCTGAAAAATGACAAGCATTTTTTTTTTTAAAAACTAAGGTCGCTATTCGGAATAGAGGCCTTTATTAACTAAGGTCGCTATTCCGAATAGAGGCCTTAGTTGTAAAACTATTTTGCAAATTTTACAAAGAATAAGTAGATTGTGTTTCCTACTGAGGTCGCTATTGGGAATAGTACTAAGGTCGCTATTCCCAATAGCGACCTCAATTTTAAAGTTTTGGGGAAAACTTTTTAGGAATCGCTAAGTGTCTCAATACATTCATTCGAGCCGACTAATCTCATTATATTAAGGTCGCTAGTGGGAACAGCGACGGCAAACAAAAAATTCAAAAAATTTTAAAACATAGGTCGCTATTTCCATTAGCGACCTCGAAATGAAGAGACCGCTATTGGGAATAGCAGCCGCTGCTGACGTGGCACAGGCTAGCCCAAAAGCGCTAATAGTTGGGCAACTAGCCCAAAAATGCAAATACTATCAAAAAGTGGCCTATGACGGCAAAAAATTCTGCAGTACTCGGGGTACATGCGGAGAGTAATGACTAATTAGTACTTTTGAACTAAGATAGTGTTGCTGCTAATTTTGGTTCCGGAGCAAACAGATGAATTTGTAGATTCTTTTGGAAACAATAAAAGCAAACCTATTGACCTATACCAATGTGTTAACTGGTTTCTCGCTGCTGCCGTGAATAAAGTTCGATACACCGGGATGGATCCCGGCGACGAACCCTCCGACGCTTTTGTTAGTAATCAGACTGATTAAAAAAGAGCTTTTGGTAGAAAAAGATTGATTACCCTGTTATGGTGGGAGGAGAAGGGTATTTATAGTCGCCTTAGGGACCCATTTTGAGATAAGGATAAATCTCTACTTTCCGGTATTTTTGGATAAGATGTAGAGTTTAAATCGTTTCATGGAGATAGCCATAAATTTGAATTACTCTTTATCCATCTGGGTTGATTTGTAACGGGTTGCTACCCATAGAATTTTTTACCAAACTATCCCACTTTTTGTATGTACGAAACTATCCCTGTTTGAAAAGTTAATACCAAAACATCCTCGTCGTTAACGGGATTAACGGCCTTGGTAATAATAGGCATGTTAACCGAGTTAACATGTCTATACTTAGTGATTTTTTATGTACAAAACATCCCTGTCTGTTTGTTTGTGAAGATAGGCATGCACGTTAACTCAGTTAACGGCCTTGGTAAAACAAGGCACGTTAACTGAGTTAACGCGTCTATACTTAGTGATTTTTTTGTGTACAAAACATTCTTCTCTGTTTGTTTGTGAAGATAGGCATACACGTTAACTCAGTTAACGGCCTTGGTAAAACAAGGCACGTTAACTGAGCTAACGTGTGTGAGTATCTCCAATTTCCAGAAATTTTCAACTTTCTGGAAACTTGAAATCTTCATACTCGTTAACTCAGTTAACGGCCTTGGTAATAATAGGTACGTTAATTGAGTTAACGTGTCTACACTTAGTAATTTTTTATCCACACCCCTCTTTGAGGTAGTGCCCCATACTGTCCCAACTTCAAACGTTAACCTCGTTAACGCGAGTGGTTTAAATACTACCGCTAACGGGGTTAACGAGGCTATATTGGATGAGTTTTTTCTACAAATCCCCACTCAAGGAGAAAAGTTGTATCCCCATCAGCACGTTAACGGGGTTAATGCTAGGGAAACTACTAGACTCGTTAACCCTGTTAATGACAGGGATGTTTTGGTATTAAATTTTCAAACAGGGATAGTTTCGTACATACTTACAAAAAGTGGGATAGTTTGGTAAAAAATTTGCTACCCATACCCAGTAAGACAGATCCGTTTATTGGTTATTGGGTTTTGAAGAAAGACCCAGTTCTCATTTCAAACCCGTTTGTAGGTGAAATTACCGTTTTACCCTTGAGAGCTTTAAGATTCGCGTCCGATTAGAACGGTTCCAATTTAATCATATTTTTAGCCATATCACCTGCCCCCCACTCCCGAAGACTGAGTTTAACAGCCTTTGAGGAGTAGTTTTGTTGTTCTAATGGTGTACAGGATTTTATCGGAGTTCTTAAAGGAGTTTGGATCTTGCTCGAGGTGTAACGGTGTCAATCTGAGCTTGTAAAATATTCAAAATTATCCTCAGAATAATCTGGATTTTTTGTGATTTTTCCAGAATTTTCTAATTTTTTTCGAATTTTTTATTCAATTTCCGAATTTAAATAAATAATTTTCGAAAATATTAATTAATTATTCTAATTTAATAATTATATTTTCAGAATTTTAAAATTATTTTCAGAATTAATAATTATTTTTAGAATTTTTTAATTATTTTTTTTCGATTTTAAAATATTTTTTTTCGGATTTTTAAAAATATTAATACAATGAATTGAATAAATAAATAAATAGATAATTACCTGTGCACGTGGCGCGATCCTGTGCGTCGATCATGATCAGGCGAGCACGCATCTCAAAGTGGGCGCTTTTCCCTCATTACACGCTCGGAACACGGTTTGTTCGGAACCGCCACTGACCCACGAAGATGATGCCACGTGGACGGTCAATGTTGACCGTTGACCGCCACATGGTTTTTTTCTCTCTCTTTCTTTTCCTTCCTCCGCTTACTCCTTCGTCTTCTTTCTTCGGCATTCGACTTCTTCCCCCTTCTACCTTCCATCGTCTTCTTCGTCTCCGATCTTCTTCGTCTTCGACGTCAGTGGAGAGGAGAGCTCACGGAGCTCACGTGAGGGAGCTCGAGCTCGAGCTCAGGGCTCGACGAGGCGGTTGAATCTCGGAGTTGGGCAGAGCCTTTGATAGAGGTGGATCTCGTAGACAGGCAAAGGGGGAATCGGCGAGGAGTAGAGGTGAGCTCGGAGACAGTGGAGTTCGGAGTCGAGGTCGCTTCAAATGGGTTCGGCGATGGCACGGTGGAGCTCGACGTTGGAGAATGGGAGCTCGTCACTGGAGCTCGACGAAATGTAGGCAAGGTCGAGCTCAGCAAGGGGAGGAGAGCTCCGTGGAGTTCGACGTGGCCATGGAGCTCGAGATCGGAGAAGGGGAGCTTGGTGTCGGAGCTCGACGTCAGAGAATGGGAGCTCGTCACTGGAGCTCGACGAAATGCAGGAAAGGTCGAGCTTAGCGAGGGGAGGAGAGCTCTGTGGAGTTCGACGAGGCCATGGAGCTCGACCTCGGAGAAGGGGAGCTTGGTCACTGGAGCTCGATGAAACCGAGGCGAGGTCGGGGCTCAGCTTCGGAGCTCGATGGAGGGGGAGCCCGGTCAAAGGTGATGGAGTTCGAAGCTTAGTTGAATAGGTGATGGGTTCGAGCTCGACATAGGGAGCTCGGCGACGGAGGAGTTGGCGAAAGGGGGTGGAGCTCGTCGGTGGCAATGGAGTAAGGTGAGCATGGGTTTTGACGCTAAAGGTTTTGAAGGAGAGGGATGTGTGGGTCCGGGTCCAAACGGGTTCAGACCCGACCCGTTAGCCCCTTAGTTGTTTTTCATTTCTGTCTTGGGTGAATTTGTGTCCGCTGATCTTGATCGAGTATGGAATTTGAGACAGAGTTTTTTACCAATTCCCAGTTCGGTGGCACGTTTGCTCGGATTTCGGATTCGAGCGATGTGGCAAGATCTGAGCTGTCGATCTGGATTAAACTCACATCTAGAGGCAGGTCTGATCGGTTTTGGATCCGAAGGATGTGGCGAGATCTGAGCCGTCCGATCTTGATCAAGCGCGATTTTTGAGGCAACGTTTTCCCCAATTTCACGCTCGGAATCACGTTTGCTCGGATTTGACTCCGAGGGACGTGGTTCAATCTGAGCCATTGGATCTTGATCGAGCGCGTTTTTTGAGGCAACGTTTTCTCTAATTTCACGCTCAGAACCACGTTTGCTCGGATTTGACTCCGAGGGACGTGACTCGATCTGAGTTGTTGGATCTTGATGAAGCGCGATTTTTTAGGCGACATTTTCCCCAATTGCACGCTCGGAGCCGTGTTTGCTCGGATTTGACTCCGTGGGACATGGCTTAATCTGAGCCGTTAGATCTTGATGAAGCGCGATTTTTGAGGCGACGTTTTCCCCAATTGAATGCTCGGAGCTGCGTTTGCTCGGATTTGACTCCGAGGGACGCGGCTTAATCGGAGCCGTTGGATCTTGATCGAGTGCGCTTTTTGAGGCAACGTTTTCCCCATTTGCGTGCTCGGGGTAGCTGCACTGTAATCAACTTTCCTGGTGCCACAGAGGTCGGATTGGAGCGTGTGACCCCTTGTTTCGAAGCTGACTCGAAGATTTACAGTTTCTTTTTAGAAGTCAGTTGAAGAATTATCCTTCTTCGTGGTCAAAATAACCCTGCAACATCTTTGTCTTCATGAAGTTGATAAGTGCTTTGTATGGCTCTTGGGAAGATCCATTCTTGGAGGCAAGTGCGGGGAGCAACTCTAGGAGAGAGTTCTGAGCTCTACTCTCTTGGAAGAAGGCCGTTCAGGAGGCGAGCGGAGCGAAGAGCTTCACCAGGCTCTAGGAGAGAGCCGTTTAGGAGACGAGTTTGAGGAGCAACTCTAGGGGAGAGTTGAGCTCCAAACTTACTTGTCGCAAAATTTAACCAGTAGTGGGAGTAGTATGAATGTTCGTTGAGCCCCGAAATCGCACACTCGCAAGCTGTAAGGGCAATTTTCGAACCATGATTGTGAACTCCAAACTAGTTGCTAAGATAGTTTCAACAGTTGTGGGAGCAATTCCGAATGGTGACCTACTTCGTACTTTGCTCGTTCGTAAGTAGCAAAAGTAACATCGAACCAAGTGTTGGACTCCGAACTTATTGTTAATAGAGTTTCAATAGTTGTGGGAGCAATTTCGAATGGTGAGCTGCCCCGCACTTGCTTGTTTGCAAGCGGCTAAAGCAACGTCGAACCAAGTGTTGTACTCCGAACTTGTTGTTTGAGGGGGTTAATGAGCTGGAGCAATTCCGAATGGTGTGCTGCCCCGCACCTGCTTGTTTGCAAGCGGCTAAAGCAACATCGAACCAAGTATTGGACTCCAAACTCGTTTCTTGAGCTTACTAAGTTGTGGGAGCAGCCCTGTAGGACAAGCTGGACTCCGACCATTTAGCGAGTCGTAGACGTGACTCAGAGAGATAGAAATGAGGCAAACACAATAACTTTTAATAGAAAAAAGCTAAGTTTTATTGAAACAAACTAAGTGGCCGTTTCAATAGGGCGAGCCATTATTACATGCTTTTGGCCGTGTTACAAGCATCGGCCTTATTGAAAACTGAACCTATTTCTGCGATAGGGTGAAGGCCTCTTGGAAGGAGTTTGATTCTTCCCCTATTGGACACCGTGGATAAGGTGGAGGACGGCCCCATGTTCGGAATCTTGGAACTCAGTGGGCCTTTCTGTTCGCTTGTAGGCTCCTCAGGGTGGAAGATCGGCCCCGTCTCTTCAGACGAACTTGGCCAGGTATCCCCGCTGTGAGTTCTTCGATCTCCTCTTTAAGAGCCCGACAATCATCCGTATCGTGGCTGTGGTCCCTATGAAAGCGGCACCACTTATCCCTGTTTTTTTTCTTGCCAGGGGTATTCATTCTAGGGGGAGCGCGGGGTAGTCCTTCATTGTCCACCTCCATAAGAACTGCTGATACACTAGCATTGTGGGGGGTGAACTTTTCAAAACGAGGAGCTGGGCGGCATTGGCCATTGTCGTTCCTCTGGAATTTCTGAGATCCTTCTTCGTTCGTATTCTTACGTTTGTTCCCGGAAGACGATTCCTCAAGAGTAGGGGGATTGAGGGCCTCTTCCACTCGGATATACTTCTCACTCTTAAGCAGGAGTTCTGAGAAGTCCCGAGAAGGTTTTTTGGCAAGGGATGCCTTGAGGTCGGTGTTAGTGATGTTGTGTCCGAATGCCGCCGAGGCTATGGATTGGTTGAGGGAGGCAATAGACCGGGCTTCGGCGGTGAAGCGCCGAACGTAATCTCTTAGGCGTTCACTCTTTCTTTGGCTGAGGATCACTAAAGATGCACTTGTTTTCTCGTCCCGATGGCTACTCACGAAATGAGTAAGGAAGAGCCCTTCGAGCTGATCGAATGAGAAGATGGAGGCCGGGGCGAGTCGAGAGTACCATTCTCTCGCAGGCCCCTTCAGCGTGGCAGAGAAGGTTTTGCAAAGCAGTGCATCCGACGCCTGGCGGATCATCATGAGAGTTTTAAAACTCTCGATGTGGTCGGCGGGGTCCGACTCCCCATTGTATGACTCAAAGTTAGGGGGCTTAAAGTTTTTCGGAACCGGGGCTTCCATGATGGTCCGGGAGAACGGAGGCCTGTTCGGGTGGAAATTCCTCGCCCGTTGTTCCTCTTCTTTGTCCAGTCTGCCAAGGCGCCTCTCCATCTCATGGAGACGGCGGCAGACCGAGTCTTCCCTTCGGTCATATCTTGTCGAGCCCCAAGATTCTTTCCCATACGGAAGGGGACTAGGAGTGCGGTGGTGTTGGCTTGGGGAAGGTTGAGGACTGGGCACTCGTTGCTCGTGGTTGGAAGCGACATTGAGGGCCCACAGAATAGCTTCTTGAAAATCTTGGAACTCCGCCCTTGTGACTGGTGCCCCTTCAGCTTGGCGGTCCCTAGGTGTGGCTCGGCTTACTGGAGTATAACTTCTCCGCCGATGACGTTGAGGAGACTCTCTTCGCCTCCTCACGGGAGGGGATCTTCTGGACCTCGGTCTACGGGGGGTCCGGACTCTCGAGATCCCTGGGTGCTCAGGTTGATGGACTCACTCAAGGGCTCGCCATCCATTCAGGCGAGTTCGGAGGTCGACCCCCTTTTGGCGGTTGACAATCACTTGACGGAGATCCTGCTCGGGAGAGCTTTGAGAAGCCATAGAGTCAACTGAAGGATTGTGGACCGCGACATGGTCATGAAGAGGATGTTGCTTTGGACGACTCGACGAGAGCCCCCTTGGTAGCCCTTCGAGACCCTGAAGGGGCCTGTTGAGGAGGAGGCTGTTGAGGAAGAACATCTTGAACTAGAGGAGGAAGAGGAGTAGCTCTTCGGCTGGAGACCGCTGCCTTTTCCTTATCTTTCGGATGCATATTTTGAAACTACTTCCGCTGATGAAGTTAGGTTGGATTACTTTTTCGTTTCCCACAGACGGCGCCAATCTGTTGTTGCTAATTTTGGTGTGGGAGCAAACAGATGAATTTGTGGATTCTTTTGGAAACAATAAAAGTAAACCTGTTGACCTTCACCAACATGTTAACTGGTTTCTCGTTGCTGCCGCGAACCTGCACAAAGTTCGATACACCGGGATGGATCCCGATGACGAACCCTCCGACGCTCTTGTCAGTAATCAGAAAGATTAAGAAAGAGCTTTTGGTAGAAAAAGATTGATTACCCTGTTATGGTGGGGGAAGAGGGGTATTTATAGTCACCTTAGGGACCCGTTTCGAGATAAGGATAAATCTCTACTTCCCAGTGTTTTTTTGATAAGATGTAGAGTTTAAATCGTTTCATGGAGATAGCCATGAATTTGAATTACTCTCTATCCATCTAGGGTTGATTTGTAACGAGTTGCTACCCATACCCAGTAAGACAAATCCGTTTATGGGTTATTGGGCTTTGAAGAAAGACTCAGTTCCCATTTCAGACCCGTTTGTAGGTGAAATTACCGTTTTACCCCTGAGAGCAGAGAGCTTTAAGATTCGTGCCCGATTTGAATGGTCCCGGTTTAATCCTATTTTCAGCCATATCAGAGTGTATTTGGATTCTGGAAGATAACGGGCATATTTGGTGGATAAACAGTACATATGGAAGAAAAGCGTTACACAGTCGTATTTTGTAAGTCTTGCATTTGTTAAGAAGGGAGAATTATTCCAAAAGATGATATAATTTGAGAGTGGGATTTACATCGTAGATTATTGTAGTCTAAACTTGTACACTTCATTATAGGGATGCTTTCGGATCGGATTTGGATCGGATATTGTCATTACCATCATTGGTATCCGCATCCCAAAGACGGATTCAGACACGGATACGGATTTGACTCGGAAAAAAAGAAATCACATCCATATCCGCAAATTTCGAATATGAATGCAAATCGGATACAGATCGAATTTGGACATCAAACATATATTTGTTGGTATAATTTTTTTGTTAACTAAGTACTCAAATATATATATCATTAAACAAGATTTGGATAACAAATATACGAATATCGACTTTAAATTCTAATTACAAATATGAAATCAGCATAACAAAAGAAGCTAAGGAAAATATATTTAATATAAATGATAGCTCCTATAAAAGTTGGGAGATGGAAGCATCGTCGAAGAGTTGAGCGAAGTGGTTTTGAGAGTTTTGAGAATTGAAAGTTGAAAGCAGATGGAGAGGTCGGAGAGGAGGTCAAAGGGAAAGGTCAGAGAGGATGTTGGAGAGGAGGTCAGAGACGTGGTGCTGGTAGACTGGTAGGAGACTTGAATTTGAAGTTGTATATTGGGTAAATTGGAGAATTGGGGGAACTATTGAAATATGGTTCATTTTGATTTGAGGGACTGACTGAAGTGGAATAATTAAAGTCAGTAAAGATAATATTTCACAAAGTGTTAAGTAACTACTAATTAATAAAGTTAAAAACACACTTGATTAATATAACTTTACACTTAAGTACATATAGTTAACTAATTAACATATAACTTATAATATTATATTATATAAATAAATATATACATATTATATTATGTGGATACGGATATCCATCCGCTTTTTTTTTATACACCTGTATCCGTATTTGCATCCAAGTTTTTAAAAAAAATTGAATTTCCGTATCCGCATTCGAATCCTACCGGATATGGGATTTTCATATCCTAATATGCAAAATCTGCAAAATTTCGGATATGGATCCTGATTGAATCGGATATATTTGTATATGAGACTATCCCTACACTTCAACCATTGGATCTATATTTTAAAATATGTCGGCCCCACTCCAAGTACAAAAATAAGAGACTAAAATCAGGGAAAAAAGGTTGATTTTACTAGGCCGTGACAACATTTGCCCCCGTGCAGGTTCTCTCTTTTAAACAAAGACTTGTGCAAAATATGTACCACTTTTATGAGGTGATATAAAAAAGCCAAACCCAACTCAATTTTTTAGCAAAGTAAAGGTCCCCACTGAAGAGAATGTAGTGATTCTTATCTAGACACTAAAGTGGGGAGTACTGTATATAGTTAGGCGGTTAACACTAGTTTTAAAAAGTCTCAGGGGTTAAAAGTTATCTTTGAAAGGTCAAAGGTATTATCGCTAACGAAAAGTTAAATTATGTGATTAGAACAAATTTCCATTTCTGTTGATTGGAGGTTCCATACTATTCCGATGTTCATTTTATTCTGCACCCATTTAGATAGTGTTAAATTGGAAGAGAATTGATGTTGACTTGTGTGAAACGTAGGTTCTTTTATTCGGAGATTGAAGGATCGAGGAAGTTTCTCTGTTTAGATGGAGGGAAGTATGCGGTGGCTCCTGGGTGGCAGCTGCATTTGTATATCACTCAGCTTCCATGTATGAATCTATAATTTGGGGTTGTTTAATGTATTTTAGTGAAATATGTTTGGTATTAACCAGATTGGTTTTGCGGTTTGTTGTTTTAGGTGGGGTTTTGGATACTACTACGAGGAGCAGACATTCTAATGGGGATTTGTCTCAATTAGGTACGCTTGTAGGAAATTTTGGTTCTTAAGTTGAGAGCACTATTTTTTTAGCATGTGCACAACGCAGACGCTACTTCATTAGGGACACATGCACACCTCTGTAGACTGTAGCATAGGAAGTATGGAATGTGAGCACATGTACTACAAATGGTTTTTCCTCCAATTCAATTTGCAAAATTCTGTGCACAACCACTGGGAATTTGATATAAACTTAACCCTAAGTAGAGATTTTCAAAAATATTGAAAGATTTAAGTTTACCAATATGTAATGCCGATTAAGTTAGAAATTAAAATTACTAATGAGTTTGATGGATTTTCAAGAATTGAAATAAGTTTAACAAGCCCAATTAAATATTCGCACATAATACTTAATCATTCTTAGCATGTAAGATATGCAATAATAATCTGTACTCTAAATTAGTAAGTAGAAGCACACACTCGATATTTGTGAACGACAGATAATTCAGATAATAATCTAGAGATGATAAAGCAGTATCACATATATTTGAGAAGTGAAAAGAAGTTACCGGGTGTGCGAAGAAAGTGCCTTAGATCTGAGTTGAAACACTGCGATCCACCAAAGTTATTAAAGATTCAGATCATATTTGGTCCAATCTGTTGTTGCTGTGCGCTATGGATGAAGAAGGAACTTGATCTCGAGCTACTACTTGCGGTGAGGGTACAAGGGAAGATGGCGCTTGGTTGCAGTCGTTCAGGGTGGTCGCACGAGGTTGCTAATGGGAGGTGTAAGGTGGAGGTGCTGGTGGTGGTAGCAGGGTGTGCAGGCAGCGGCTTCGGGGTGGTGGCATGTGAGATCGGGATCGATGGTGGTTCGGTGAAGAAGTCGGGGTGAGGAGTTGACTTGGCAGTGGAGGCTTCGATGGGTTTCGGGAGGGGTGAAGAAGGTAAGGAGTAGGAGAAGCAGGAAGGGGGATGGGTTGTGAAGGTATTCGATTTTGAGTTGATTTGGGGGTTTAGAGGGGTGGTGACGACGGTGGGGGAGGGGTTGTATACGGCGACGACGGAGGGAGAGGTTTTGGTCGACGACGGTGGAGGGGGGTTTGGGGACTTCGGGAAGAAGAGAAAGACGAAGAGAGAGGAGAGAGGTTGTTTGTATTAGGAAGATGATGGATGTGGGGATTTAGATTAGTTTTTTTTAAAATTTAGGAATTTGGGGTATAATTTAGTGCTTCTCACAAACCCTAAAACTTTCATAGGATTTCTTACAAACCCTAATGTTCTCTTATGGTCTCACACACACAAGAGGAGAATGAAGAGCAATAACTCAACACACAATTTTTAAAAAATCAATAATAGCCTACCTTCTTATTATTCTGAAGGCCTGTATATAGGCTCAAAATAAAATCTCAATACAAATTTCCAAAATATTCTAATGCAGAAAATAAAGGATGCAAATTACAAAACTACTACATATGGCTAAAATGTCCCAAAACAAATAAAATTGTTGAAATAAAGATAAATAGGCTAATAAAATAGCCATCCTAGATGACGCCTGCGCTGATAGAAATGCCTGAGTCGTCTGAATCGATGTCATCATTTTCTCTCCAGGTAGAATAGAGCTTGATCTAATCGAGTCAAAGCCAGTGATCCTACCATAGTGATTCAAAAGATCTGGATTCAAGCACTGGAGCTTCTCACGATCATTCCAAGTGTTCTCTAAATTCGGCTTGTTCTTTCATCTCACCAAATACATATGAATACCATAATCTCTAGTAAAGATTATATGATCATCTAAAATATTATCCAATTTTTCTGTCGGTGGGTAAGTAGTATCAGGTAAAAGGAAAAATATGAGAATCTCACCACCAGGCTGCATGGTAGGCTCATCTATAAGAGAATTCTAAGGTTAAATTATGGGCTTTCATAGGTTACTAGATCCTCAATATTGAAAGTCTTACTTATGCCAAAATCTTCAGGAAGGTCAACGATATAGGCATTATCATTGATTTTATGCAGAATTTTAAATGAGCCTGCAACACGTGTGTTCAATTTCTTAATAGATCCAGCTGGAAACCGTTCTGGACGAATCCGAATTATCACTTCGTCACCAACATCAAAAGTTTTAAATTTCCTTCTGGTATCTGCTATTAACTTGTAGTTAAAATTATTCTCATTAATTTTCTTTAAAAAATTTCTTTGTAAATCATGAATGCGGGATGCGATTGTGGATGCAAACTCTGATTGATGTTCTAGCATAGGGATAATGTAACCCCTGTTTCCATTAATACGTATTTTTTTTCAAGTATTTTTCCATATTTTAAATTATTAATATCTTATAACTATTCTTTCTTATTTGTTATATTATTCAAACTATTTTATGAAGCCCAATGTACAAATTATTCAAATTGTTTAATATTTAGCTCAAGCCCAATTGTTTAACTATTTATTATAAGCCCAAATTTGTATTTTGATTTTATTATTTATTTAATCCGAAGCCCAATTGTTTAATTGTTATTATAAGCCCAATTTCATATTTTGATTTTATTATTTATTTATATATTTAACCTGAGCCCAAAGTTTAGCCCAATACCCTAATTGTTTTATTTAAATATTTTGAGCCCATGAACCAAGCCCAAATCCACTAACTCAGAACCCATATGATTGTACAGATTCTACACCTACCCGTATACAATTTCTTCACGTTTTTTCCCACTTTGCACATTCCCGTACTCCAACTCCCCACCATCTCGTAACTCCTGCCCCCCCCCCCCCCCCACTCTATCACCACGTTCCCCTCTCTCTCCCCTCTGTTTAAAACATAGAGTATCTCTCCCCATTCTCTCTATCTCCCCCTCCTCTGTCTCCAACCAAACAGAAGCTTTAACCGTCTCCCTTATTCCTCCTCACCCCCGACCTCGACAACTCCACCTTCTCCGCTCGCCTCACCAATCCACTTCCGCCTCTACCCCGCCTTACCACATCGAACCCCCGTTCGAGCCTCTGCCTGCGCTCGCCCTTTCCTCCGAGCGCCTCCCGCTCGACCTCCCCCCGTTAACCCACAACTTCCACCATTGCCGAGCTGTGCTTCGACGACTCCACCTGTGCGCCGTGCTCTTGCTCTCCGCCAGTCGTCGCCATCCTCTTCCTCTGTCGACCTCGCCAACTCCCTCAGCCCTCGTCGAAGTCACCACCCAGTCGCGTCGTCGCTCTGCCCTCGTCTCGACGACTTCCGCCTCGCGAGCGCTTCCTGCTCGTACCGCCTGCGCCGCCATTGCCAACCCATCACCGAAGCTCCCTCTCACAGCGGCGCCTCCTTCCACCGCTCAACCTCCATTCGCTCGACAACCACCACCCCATCGCGACGCCTGTTGCAGTCGCTTCCCGATCGCCAGCATAGCCATCTTCATCCCGCTCCTCTCCCTCGCATTCCCCTTCGACTCCGCCTCCCGACGCTCCGACTGCCGCTTCATTCCGTCACCATTGCCCTCCTTCCAGTCCCCGCAGTCGACCACCACCTTCCTTCGCTCCACCATTGTCGCCGCCAGTGCCCCCTTTGTCGCCGTTATCTCCCGCCATCTCTCTCTCTCTGTGTATTGCTGTGAAGAAGGTGAAGATCAGGTGTGTTTGATTGCTGTTTTGGTGTTGTATTGGTGTTGGTGTATTGGAGTTGGTGTTTGTGGAGTGGGTTGGGGTTATTGGTTTTTGCTGTTTGGAGTATTTTATTGGTGTTTGGTGTTTGTGTGGGGAGATCCGATAGTGAAGTGGAGTAGGGGATTGGATTGGTGTGTTGCTGTTGTGGAGTTGTTGTTTGCTGTTTTGGCGTGGCTGCCACGTATCTTGCACGTGCTTTGCTGTTCGGGATTCTGATCCCGTTATTCTTGTTTTTAATCTCATCGTCGTCTGTTAACAGGCAAGTACCTCATGTACAACTCGTTTGTTCTAGTACAAGCTTCTTTGCAAAATACCGCAAGTATATTCCTTGACTCTAATTCGTATTATACATAATCTGTCGATCCCGTATTCGTACATGATCACGAATACTTTGTTGTCATATGCATTGCATGAACACGATACACACATATGTACTCTTAGAACTATACAGGATGTTATGCATGAATTGCTTGTTTTGTTACTAGTTTGAATTTTGTTATGATATTTAGTTATTCTTGATTAAGTTTTGCATATGCCATTGATCACATCATGTTTATAAACCCTGAAATATGTTTCCTGCATTGCATAAGTCTTGATACTCGATCCTGTCATGTTATCCGTCCTTGTTGCATGTAGATGTTTACCGGTCCAGTTATTGTTCATGTTTGATTAAAATAAAAATAACAAGCCGGAGTATAAGGGGAAAGATTTAATAGTGGGCAATATAGAAGAGCGTACTCGGACGGGTGCTCGTAGTTTTCCGATGCAAGTTGCAAGTTTACAAGTTGCAAGTTTGCAAATTATATGTTTATATGTTTCACGCTACAAGTTACACTATGTTCCACATTGCACGTATCTTGATACAAGATATACTTGGCATATTTTTCTGAGTACGTGACCTATGGAATCCACCACTAGTTTAAACGTTTACCTGATTGTATGTAGCAACTATGTGGTATAGGACGCATGAAGTGCTACCTAGATAGAATTAATAAAAGACATAAGATTAACATGCACACTTGCATGATCCAATTACATGTTACATGTTCTTGTTGACTTGCTTACTTGTTTACATGTTACATGTTCATGTTGACTTGTTTACCTGATTACTTGTTTACATACCACTTGTTTCATGCATGCCTGTTTACGATCCTGTTTGCATGTTGTATTTGTCCTATTACATGATTCTTAATTCCTTGCTCTTTTTCATGTTTCTTGTTTTATTTTTATACTTGTCCCCTTAGCTTGTACCACTTGCGGCCCGTGATTTGCATTAACGGGTATCTTCTTGTTTCTTCTTTTTGTAATAATATACTTACAGGCCCGGACGGAGAGTTACCAGAAGGTATTGCTGAGCAAGTGTTTTAGTCCTGTTTATTTTCATGTTACTTTAGTTCTTGTTTTATTCATGTAATCTTTATTATAATTTGGGCATGTTTGACCCGTAACTACTTTGTATTTTCTAGTTGTTGGTTATGTCATGTAATAAGTCATGTACTTTTGTTATCCTATTGTAATTTTACATGCTTGCGTGGTTGTTATTGTTATCTGTTGTTGAGTTACCTGTACAGCTTATGAATGATGTATTCGCATCATTCGCTGAGCCTCAGTCATGGACTCGTATTCCCGTATTTTGGGAAGCGGAGCGTGACAGATAAAATCTATGGGCTGTCAAGTGACTTGGGAAGGAATGAGTGACTCGGGTACATTTAATGGAGGTGATTGGATCGACCGAATACAGTTGAGAGGTTGGTCATCTTCTTTATTGCAGTCATCACTTACATGAGGTTCATAGGTAAACTCATTATCGGGCTCATCAGCAATGACAGCGATATCTTCTACAATGTTGATCCTAATTGGGGCTGTGGACAGTTGCCAACAACATGGCCGTATCCCTTACATTTATAGCACTTAGTAAGAGGATCAATCTTAGAGTAGTCTCTTTCATTGTTCTTATCCGTGTTGTCAGTTCTAGGTGGATAGGAATTTGAAGTAGTCTGGCTTGGGTAAGAGTTGTTAGAGTACTAAGAAAGTGGAGGGCTCAGTAGAGATCATTCTAGAGGAATGATCTCTCGAATCGCTGGACTTGTAGGAAAAACTTGCTTTAAGGGAATGCATATCAGGGACAAGGGCATAAGCTGCTGCCAATGAGTCCACATTTCTATGAATTTGCTCGTTCTTAAGATCAGCTCGTAATCCAGCTCTGAATCTAGAGAGTTTATTCTTTGATCTCTTTACCTAAGGCGTTGCACCGAATAAGGAAGTCGTCAAACTCATCAACATACTCTTGGGTGGATTTGCTTCTTTGATAGAGTTGGTTCCACGAATATAGCAATTGGGTGTGGAATGATAACAACACATATCTCTCAGTGAGCTTCTCTTTCATGGCTTCCCTAAGTGGTTATGGGTGTCAGGCCTCGGCCTCTGCAGGCATGTTCAAGATTGGTCCAGTGTTGAACTTTTTCAATCAATTTCATCGTGACAAATTTAACCTTTAAGGCTTCGCTCATACCAAACCACATGAAGTAGTGGTCCATGACACGGATCCAATCGGGATAAGCTTGGGGTTCCATATGGCCTTCAAAGTGGGGAACGTCAGCCTTGACGTTCTTTTTGTATTGTTCGTCAGGGTCACGATCTTGATGTCGGTCGTCACGATCATTCCCTGGAGAGATATGACGATGAAGCTCAGGGGCAATAGTTTGTTTCAATTCCACCTGCTTATGCCTTTGATTGATATTGGCGAGAGTTGTTTGAATGGTAGCGAGGGTAGTGGAAATATCAGTGTTGTCCATTGCAGTGTGTTTGCAGAAATATGGAGAAACGTGTCCTAAATGCACCTAAGATGTTTATTTATTTATTTATAATTGGAAATGAACTAAAAGGACTCTAAAATGAATGCATATATTTTAAAAAAAATATGAAATGGTCTAAAATAGTAACCCTAAAATGATCATAAATTAATGCAAAAATTTACAACTAAATGATGCAAGAACTAGGGTTCTAAAAACCTTCGCTCTAATACCAAAATGATATAAGTTTAATCATAAGTAGAGAATTTCCAAGAATATTAAAAGATTAAGTTTACCAATATATAATGCCGATTAAGTTAGAAATTAAAACTACTAATGGGTTTAATGGATTTTCAAGAATTGAAATAAGTTTAATAAGCCCAATTAAAGATTCACGCCTAATAATTAACAATTATACTTAATCGTTCTTAGCATGTAAGATCTGCAATAATGATTCGTACTCTAAATTAGCAAATAGAAGCACACACACTCAATATTTGTGGACGACAGATAATTCAGATAATAATCTAGAGATGATAAAGCAGTATCACAAATATTTGAGAAGTGAAAAGAAGTTACCGGGTGTGCGAAGAAAGTGCCTTGGATCTGAGTTGAAACACTGCGATCCATCGAAGTTATTCGTTCAAAGCTTCATATCAGATCTGGTCCAATCTGTTGTTGCTGTGCGCTAGGGATGAAGAAGGAACTTGATCTCGGGCTGCTGCTTGCGGTGAGGGTACAGGGGAAGATGGCGCCGGGTTGCAGTCGTTCAGGGTGGTCGCGCGAGGTTGCTAATGGGAGAAGCAAGGTGGAGGTGGAGGTGCAGGCGGTGGTAGCCGGTTGTTGGGTGGTGGCGTGTGAGATCGGGAGCGATGGTGGTTTGGTGAAGAAATCAGGGTGAGGAGTTGACTTGGTAGTGGAGGCTTCGATGGGTTTCGGGAGGGGTGAAGAAGGTAAGGAGAAGGAGAAACAGGTAGGGGATGGGTTGTGAAGGGTTTCGATTTTGAGTGGATTTGGGGGTTTAGAGTGGGGGGGGGGGACGACGGTAGGGGAGGGGTTGTCGACGATGACGGTGGAGGAGGGAGGCGACGACGAAGGGAGACGTTTTGGTCGACGACCGTGGAAGGGGGTTTGGGGGCTTCGGGAAGAAGAGAAAGAAGAAGAGAGAGGAGAGAGATGTTGTTTGTATTAGGAAGAGGATGGAGGTGGGGATTTAGATTTTAAATTTTTTTTTAGGAATTTGTGGTATAGTTTAGAGCTTCTCACAAACTCTAAAACTCTCTTAGGATTTCTCACAAACCCTAATATTCTTTTATGGTCTCACACACACAAGAAGAGAATGAAGAGTAACAACTCAACACACAATAATTTTTTAAAATCAATAATAACCTACCTTCTCATTATTCTTAAGGCCTATATATAGGTTCAAAACAAAATCTCAATACAAATCTCTAAAATATTCTAATGCAGAAATTAACGGGTGCAAATTGCAAAACTATTGCATATGGATAAAATGCCCAAAACAAATAAAATTGCTGAAATAAAGATAAATAGGCTAATAAACTAGCCATACTAGGTGACGCTGCGCCGATAGAAATGCCTGAGTCGTCTGAATCAATGTCCTCATTAGAATTGGTTGAATTATTATGCTCTGGGGTGAGTAATGTCTCAATGTCTCTTCACAATTCCAAAAAAGCTACTAAAGTTGAAATAACATTCTTATTTCAGAAGATATATCATATTCCTGAACAACACATGAGGTGGTGGCTGTTAACCCACACACAGTCAGCTTCACCTATACATGTGGAGTTTCGGTTTAAATTTATATTATTAACTATAGTTACTAGTTTTGTTATTTACCAATTCTGAATTGCATCTTCCTCTTGCTTTTAACTTTGTAGTAAACAATTTGAACAAAGAAGCATAGGGTTATCCAGCACATCTTGTTCTTTCTTTTTGCATATTATATCATGGTTGTCAGTAAGATGCATAATGTTTTTAGGTGGCGACTTTGGATAGCTTATGATGCCCAAATTAGAACTTTGGCATGTCTTGATGATTGCATATATTCATTCTACATCTTTGGTGCGTGTGATGCATGAATTTAAGAGTTTTTGTGGTCAACAAACTGAAACAGAAAATAAAGAACTTGAATGTTTTATTTAATAGAAAGACACTCAGAGACATGTTTAAAACTATAAACTTTAAAAGGAAGTTAGTTCGTACTCATCCTCACATACAATCGTGAACCTCTGTTTCTCCATGGAGTATGATATGAAAGTAACATCATTGGGAGTTGGTAATGGTTCCAATAAACTACTAACATTAGACTAACATTTTATCTAAGGTATTTCATGTATTACTAACTTGAGCACCTAAGTTACACATGATTGATGGTGATAAATAGCCCACAGCGATCAGCTTCTTAGCTAGAAAATAATGTGCAGGTCAATCCTTCAAACTAATTCTCTCTGAGAATGTAGATACAAATACAAAATGTTCACAATCTCACAGGAAGCTTCAAGTAATTAGTAAAAGAACATGAAGATATGTGTTTCACAGTGGCTGTGCATAATCATGTATTAAACTTACTGAGGTCATCCTAATTAATCATTAGTAACTCATCATCAAAGCTATTTTATCGTCTACGATAAAATGTCCAGCAGCTAAATATACTTAGATATCCATAAGGGGGATTAGTATTTGGAATCTGACTTTATGATTGGCCGTGCATTATGAGCTACCTAATTAGTTCAATGGTTGCCCATTTTAGCATAGTTATCTACCGTGTTTTAATGTCTTGAATTTTATTAGTTTACTATTTGATTTATGATGTCAAAATTGGCCACTTCTGTAAATGGGTGGGTCTTCTGTAGATGAAGGGAACTTTTACTTTTGTAGATTATAGTTCAAATGAGTACTCCCATAGTTCTGCTACGGTTCAGAAAAAGCCTGGGCGTGGTGATGCAACATTGTCTATGAGCTGCTTTGACAAGATTATCCGTTGGAGTATTGTGGGTGTTCAAGGTACCCTTTTTTAGTTTTGTGAAATATATATTTATCTAATTTAGGGCTGACATTGTGTATCTATAAGACTAAAACCATTTCCATGTTATGCATGGATAAGTTGTTTGTAACAATCAATTACAGTGGGTCAATTAGTTTAAGTTTTAGAATTCTTATTCTTTAAATGCTTTTCTTGTGCTTGAGAACTGTTAAAGTAGTCTTAGTATTAGTCTCACATCTGAAATAAACTTAGATTGCTTTTTGTACTCTCCTATATATAGGATGCCATGTATTTATTTATAGGTATCAAATAAAATATTCTTTTCAGTCTTTATATTATTAACTTACATGGTATCAGAGCTGGAAAATATACAAATAAAAATTTTCCACAAAAAATTAGGGTTTCTCTCTTAGTCAAAAGAGGGGGGGGGGACACTAGGGGTGGCGAACGGGTCGTTCGGGCCGGGCCGGGCCCAACCCGTACGGGTTGGCACGAATTCGTAGCCGGTCCGGGCCGGGTTGGCCCCTTATACGGGCCGGGCCGGGCCGGGCTACGTCTTCGTTTGGGTGGCCCGCCCAACCCGTGAACCCTTTAGGGCTCAACCCGGGTTGGGCCGGGTCGACCCGTGGGTTGGCCCGTTTAATAATATATATATATATATATATATTTTTTTTTTGGTAGCTTAAATTAAACTAATAATAATAATAATTTTACAAATGATGTATACAAACAACCATATTTTTGTTTGATGAATACTACAATTCTTAAAAAATTATAATACTAAGTAAGTAATAATACTACAATTCTTCAAATATCCCCATATGATGTTTAATTATAATACTAAGTATGTAATTCAGTAATAATACTAATAAGTAATAATACTACAATTCTTCAAATATCCCCAAATGATGTTTAATTATAATACTAAGTAAGTAATAATACTAATAAACAAAAAAAATTGCAAGGATAATAATAAGATTGAAAGAGTGAAATTGACAACAAATTTTGAAATTTTATTCATATGAATTTAAGTTATACAATTTGAACAATTTATAACGAAATGAAGAATTCAATTCACAAATAATTTTTATACAATAACATATTTGTTATATACAATTTTAATTGAGTACAAGTTTTCTAATTTGACATAACAAGAAAAGCTATTGTTGTTGTTGTTGTTGTTGTTGTTGTTCTTCGGGCGAGTTGCTCCCATTTGTGGAACTTGATAGTGCTTTCCCTTGCGTTCTATCTTCAGCCTTCAGCCAGTCTTCTGTGCAAACGAGCATCTCCAACGCCTCGGGCTTCAACCGATTTCTGTAATCAGATAGAACCCTGCCACTCGTAGAAAATGCACTCTCAGAAGCAACTGTAGAGACAGGAGGAGTTAGCAAATCTTTAGCCATAATTGACAGAATACTAAAAGTGTGTTCATGTTCTTTCCACCATTGTAAAATATCTAGTGGAGAAAGAGTAGGCTCAGTATCCTGTTGGTTATACCAATTTAATTCATTTGGTTGATTAGTCCTAGGTTTTTTAGATTGAATTTGTTCAAGTAAACTAAATGTTCTATCACCAATTCTCCTTTTACCCTTACCTTTAGAACTACCAGAAGAAGAACTAACTACAGAAGTTGTACTACTAGAAGCAAAACGTCTATTTTAATAATCATACAAGTTATTTAACGTAGATTCAAACTGAACTAAAAAAGTAGCGCAATCAGTTGTTAATTCTACATTGTTCTCTAAATATCCAAAAAATATTTCTATCAAATTCTTCGTACCTTCTAATTTGATACGGGGATCCATAACAGTAGCAACACAAATCAACATAGGAGGAGGAAAATAATACTTCAAATTTTTTTGAAATGCAGGTACTACAATGTCACTAATATAGGGATCATTTAACATTTCGTTAAATATTTGCATCATGCTAACTAATTCAATAAAAATGCTACTAGAAGTAGATTCATATGTTTTTGAAAACTTTAAAGTTGCGGTTTTAAAAGGTTCTAAAAATTTCAACAAAGATTCGGCAAAAAACCAATCGTTGGGAGTCATTTCAAAATTGTGCATATTTTTTGCGATACAAAAATCATTTACAACTGCTTTATAATCGGTGACAACATTTAGTAAATCAAAAGTAGAATTCCATCGGTGTCTAACATCCTTTGGAAATTTTCTAAAAGGAACATTTCTAACCCTACACCAAGCTTTCCATTCTTGTAAAATGCTTGGACTTAATGCAATGAAATGTACACAATTTCTAATTTTATGTATATATGGATCAGCTATTTTTAATGTATTTTGAACACATAAATTTATAATATGACATGCACATCTAACATGAAAAATATTGTCAGATAGAGGGTTTAATACAGATTTTAAAGTAGTAATTGCTACATTGTTGTTAGATGCATTATCAAAACTAATAGCCATAATTTTATCGCGAATATGAAAAACATCACATATTTCTATAATACGGTTTGCTATTTCTGCGCCACTATGGGGATACGGCAACGACGCAAGTGATATGATTCTTTTATGAAGAATCCAATCATTGTCGATCCAATGATAGGTTGTTCCCATCATTGGAATATTGTTGACACCCGTCCAACAATCCGAAGTTAAACTAACCCTACAAGTTAAACTCCATAAAATTGCAATCAAAGCGTCCTTCATTTCCATGTATACTTTAAAACAATCCGATTTGCAAGTATTTCTCGGAATTCTTTTAAAATGAGGGTTTAAGGCCGTTTGATTAAAATTTTCCAAGTTCCTACTCTCGGGATAGAAAAATGACAACTCTTCCTTAATGACTAATCGGGCCATTTCCCGACGAACAAGTTCGGGATCATAAGGGTGGCTATCTACTTGACCGGTCCTAGGGTTGATTTTTTGTTGGCCTTGTATTTGATCAAGAAGTTCTTTATGAGTATGTTGTATGTGCCTACTAATTGTACCGGTACCGTCACCCCTCTTGAATTTGTATGTTTTACTACATGTTTTACACACTTTCAAACCTATACCCGGAGTATGTTCGTCCGGGATATACTCATAAAACTTGTGCCAATCGCTAGTTTCTCATCTACTTTTCCTACTACTACGGGGTTGTGTGGTTTCGGGTTGTTGTTGTTGTTGTTCTTCTTCTAATTGAATGTCACCTACAACATCCATGTCGTGTGTACCCCATTGTTCCATAGTAGGATCAATGTATTCTTGGGCGGGCTCACTAGTTAGGACAATTGGTGGCCTACGTGAAGAGGAGGAATCTTGTCCGCTACGACCGCTACCGCGTGATCTAGACATAATGTGGTAATGTGCTAAAGTATGTAAAAAAAAAATCTACAATGTAGGAGCGGTGAATTATACAAAAAAAATCTAAAAAACAAGAGGGTTGAGATAGAGAAGTTCAAAAAACTAACAATAATTTTAACTACAACGCAAAAAAAATTTAACAAGAGAGATAGAGATATTTTGATACCGTTCACCGTAGAATACGCGTATGTGAGAGATAGAGATATTTTGATACCGTTCACCGTAGAATACGCGTATGTAAAAAAAACCGTGAAAATAAGAATATAATAGAAAAGATGGAGGAGCGCTTTGCCGATTCCGCAATTGAAAAGTTGAGAAGAGGTTGAAGTAGATTTGACGAGGGTTGAAGAGAGTTGAAGACGTTGAATTTTGTTTCCGATACGACCGAAATTTGATCGTGTATATGCCTCCTTGTACAATTATTTGATGAATACTACAATTGTTCAAAAATTCTTTAAAATGATGTGTAATAGTAGAGAGAGTAAGAGAGTGAGGTGTGATTTTTTTTGAGATTTTTAGGGGATATTTATAGGCTTATTAGTGGGAAAAAACAAAAAAAAAACAAAAAAAAACCAAACAACGGCTCTTAGAGCCGTTTGCAACGGCTCCATCCAGAGCCAGCAGCAGCAGCGTCGACCGTTGTTTTCGACCCGTTCGACCCGCTGGTCAACGGTCGACCCGTACGGGTCGAACGTTCAACCCGTACGGGTCGAACGGGTTGAAAACCGCGGGTCGACCCGCGGGTTAACGGGTCCAACTCGCTAATTCGGCCGGGTTCGTGGGCCGGGTTTCACGAATTTAATTCGCGTAAATTGCGACCCAGGTCGACCCGGTACTGTTCACCGGGTTCGACCCGAATCCGCGAAGCGCTTAAACGGGCCGGGTTGGTGGGCTGGGTCGCGGGTGGGTCGCCGGTTGACCCGGCCCAGTTGCCATCCCCAGGGGACACTGTTCATCTTCTTGCCTCCTCTCCTCCACAAGCACCGTCATCACCCCTAACCCTAATCTCCTTACAAGACGCCGCCATTCTCTCTCCACGCAGCCGCTGCCATTCTCCCTCCTCGCAGCTGCCGCTGATACCCTCCAAAACCCTAACCCTACTCGCTGCCATCGCTGTCCCTGCTCCTGCCCATCGTCTCCCTCTCCCCATCCTCCTACTCCCGATGCCTCCTGCAACCTCTACTCCTGCGCACCCACTACACCTGCAATCTCTACTCCCGCCGCCTGTACACCGACTGCCCTTGCAACCCATCACCGGTTGTCTCCCCGCTCTCCTCCCACAACCCACCACCCCCCCTGAACCCAGCACTTGTTCTCCACCAAACTCCTGATCCGTCCCCTCTTTCTCTTCCTGTTTGAAAAAAATGCAGCCATGTGATCCGCACTATTCTGGAATGTGTGCCGTGTTTGATGCCCTCTCCAATCTTAATCCCTCTCACCCGTTTTCTCCTTCAAATTTAATCTCGATCTGCTCCTATGACGACTTCTGATAATTCAACGGTTACCTCTCCTCCTCCGATGACAACTCCCCCTCCTCAGCTGACGACCGATTCTCCTTCTTTCTTGAAGGCCGAATGCATGACCACCGAGAACCGCTTCGGTCGCAACAACTTCATGATATGGTCCCGTTCTGTCATGCATTTTCTCAAAGGGCGCGAGATGTACCATCACCTCACTGACCAAGCTCCTTTGCCTACAGATCCCACATTCAAAGTATGGGATCGTGATGATAACTTGATTGTCAATATGATGACAAATTGTATGGACCGGGACATTTACACCTCCACTTTTCTTGACACAGTCAAAGAGATCTGGGATACTCTTCATAACATGTAATCTTCTTCCAACAACATGCAACGCATGTATGATATCTTTCGTAATGCTATCGAAACGACGAAACCAAACAAGGTGACGACATTCATGCTTATCTATTCCGCTTCAATCAGTTCTTAGAAGAATGGAAAATTTATCACCCATACTCTGCCGATTTCGCTGTCCAGCAATAGCAACATGAGGCTCTTCTTGTCGTTCTTGTCTTGGGCAATATTCGCTCATACCTTGAAGGTGTTCGCTCTCATATCATCGCCACCAACGCCAGTCCCTTTCTACGTGATCTCCGTGTTCAGCTACCACGAGTACCACCTCTTGCCCTTCTTGAAACTCCAACACCGTTTGCACTCGTCTCGGATCGTGGTCGTGGTTTTTCTGATCCCTCACAGCAGTTTCCTTCATCCTCCAAGGGTCGTGGTTCTTATTCTTTCCGAGGCCGTAGTGATCGTGGTCGTGGTCGTGGTGACAGTCATCGCAATACTAAGTACTGTACCTATTGTCAAGGCCGGTCTCATGAGTATGCGACATGTTAAAAACGCATTTTTCGTCCTCCTGCTGCTCATCAGTCTTTCACTGTGGAGTCTTCTTCCCCTACTGCTCCTACGGTTGTGCCAACCTCCTCCCAGTATACCCTCTCTGCTGAAGGGTATCAGGCATTCCACAATTTGCTGTCTCCTTCTGGTAATTCTATTTAATGAGGTACTGCTTATCATGTTTCTTCATATCAATAGATTATTGATTCAGGTGCTTCTGAACATATGTCTTCTTTACCGCTTTCTTCTTTCTCTTTACTTTTCAATTATCATGTGCATATTGCTGATGGATCTCCTATCCTTGTTGAAGGAAAGGGCAATATCTTCCTTTCTCCAGATCTCTCTCCTACATCTGTTTTGTGTGTTCCTACATTTTCCTAACAATCTGTTATCAGTTCCTAAAATTTCTATGAATTTAAACTGCCCAGTAACATTTTTTCCTTCTCACTGCGTATTTTAAGATATTACGACGAGAAAGGTGATTGACACCGATCGTGAACAATAGGGGTTATACATCTTGGATTCTATAGTCTTGGCTTTTCATTCTTCTACTGATCCTGCTTTGTGGCACCGACGACTAGGACATCCATCCCTTCCTACTCTAAAGCATTTAGTTTCTGGTTGTGTCTTCTTTTCAGTTATCTTGTGAGTTGAGTCATGTGAGCTAAGCAAACATCACTGAGTTTCCTACCCAGGACGCATCAATAAACATAGTGAACATTTATTTGATTTAGCGCATTCTGATGTTTGAGGACTTATTGATTTTCCCTTGTTTAATAAATATCGTTATTTTGTTATATTTATTGATGATTTCTCTCGCATGACATTGTTGTTTCTCTTGAAAGATTGTTCTGAAGTATTTACAGTTTTTAAAGAATTTTCTTTGAGATAAACACACAATTTGGTACTACTCTTAAATGTTTTCGTTCTGATAATGCTAAAAAAGATATAAGTTTTGATATTCAACAATTCTTTTCTCAATATGGAATTATACACCTCAGCTCTTGCGCATATACTCTTCAACAAAATGGAGTGGCAAAACGAAAAAAATCAACATTTTCTTAGCACTGCTCATTCTTTGATGTTTGAAATCAGAGTCCCAAAGTTTTATTGGAGTTTTGCGGTTCTCACTGCCTGTTTTCTTATTAACCGTATGTCTACTTCTCTTCTTCAAAATCAATTTCCTTTTCAACTGATATTTTCATCTAAAGATCCATTTTTCCTACCACCTCGTGTTTTTTGTTGCACGTGTTTTGTTCAAAACCTCCAATCGGGCACTGATAAACTTGACCCGCATGCTACTAAATGTGTGTTTTTTTGGATATTCACGCTTTTCAAACGGTTATCTTTGCTATTGCCCTTTACGAAAGAAAATGTTTACTTCGGCCGATGTTTCTTTTTTTGAACATAAACCGCTTTCTGATCAAATTTTTTCCAAAATTTTCGATTTACCAAGGGTTGTTGTTGAGAGTCTTGATTTCCCACCACCTCCACCATTTTCCACACCGTCACTGCCACCGCCTCTACCATCACCATAGCCACCACTCGCCTCCGCCACTTCAGGTTTATGTCAGAAGACGTAAGCCTTGTTCAGACTCGACCATCCAGGCAATACCCTTTGTTGTTCAATCAGTGCCAACAACTTCTGTCGGTAATATTCCTAACTCAGATGATTTACCTATTGTTCAACGTAAGACTAAGCGTTCTTGTGCTCACTATCCTATTGCACAGTTTGTTTCTTCTTCTAAACTGAACATATCTTTTTAAGCCTTTACCTATTCTTTGGATTCCATTTCTATTCCTAAAAATGTTCAAGAAGCACTC
Source organism: Hemerocallis citrina (assembly GCA_017893485.1). NCBI lineage: Eukaryota > Viridiplantae > Streptophyta > Magnoliopsida > Asparagales > Asphodelaceae > Hemerocallis > Hemerocallis citrina. The sequence continues at coordinate 222,522,533 of CM030365.1, forward strand.
AAGCACCTTGGTTGGATAAAAACCATGAAAGAAGAAATGCAAGCTCTTCATCAGAATAGTACTTGGAAGTTGGTTCGCCTTCCTGGCGGTGGTAAGTCAGTTAGTTGTCCTCATTCTCCAATGATGCACTGTTCTCTGATCCAGGATGATATCGCCGGTTGGTTGGCAAACTCATATATCTCTTAATGATTAGGCCAGATATTACCTTTGCAGCTAGTCAAGTCAGCCAGTTTATCCATGCACCAACCATTACTCATTGGGAAGCAGTGGTTCACATTCTTAGCTACCTTAAGAAAGCTCCAGGGTAAGGGCTTCTCTTCCAGCTTGGTGATTCTCTTTCCTTACGAGGATATTTTGATACCGACTGGGCAGAATTGGTTGATGATAGGCGCTCAACTAGTGGGTATTTTATATTTTTCGGAGGAAATCTTGTATCTTGGAAAAGTAAGAAACAATCTATAGTAGCCAAATCAAGTGCAAAGTCCGAATACCGAGCTAATGGGCATTTGGTTTCTGAAGTTTTATGGCTTAAATCACTTCTTCGAGATTTGGCAATCCCATTGTTATCTCCAGTTCCTCTCTACTGTGATAACAAAGTTGCTATGCATATTTCTGAAAATCTGGTGTTTCATGAGCGCACAAAACATATCGAAGTTGATTTTCACTTCGTTCGAGATGAGTGGGAGAAAAATGGCTAAATTTGAATAAAACCCCTTGAACTTTACCTTTTATGCAGAAAACCTCACTGAACTTTTTTTTTGCGTAGAAAACCCCCCTGAAGTATGTTTTCAAAAAAACCCCCGAAGTATATTTTCAAAAAACCACATCTAATTTTTCTGCTTGTATTAGATAACCCCATTTATCTTTGCAGTTGGTTCAAAAAATATCATGCATCTTTCTCATTATTGTCAAAAAACCTGACTCGACTTTAGCAGAAAGCTCACACCATCGGAGTGAGTTTTTTGCAACCATACTTAAGTGTGGTTTTCTGCACAAAAAAAGTTCAGTGAGGTTTTCTTCATAAAGGGTATAGTTAAAGGTTTTTTTTCCCTTTAAATTTAGCCGAGAAAAAGGTTATTTCTTTTTCATATGTCCGGTCCGGTGAACAACCCGCTGACTAAAGTTCTACCTCCTAAGTTTTTTCAAACTTTCTTGAGCAAGCTTAGCTTCAACAATATCTACGCACCAGCTTGAGGAGTTTTAAAGTACTCTTAGTATTAGTCCCACATCTGAAAAACTTATATTGCTCTTTGTACTCTCCTATATTTAGGAGGCCATGTATTCATTTATAAGTATCCAATAAAGTATTCTTTTCAGTCTATATTATTAACTTACAAGAACTAAATGATTCATCATTGGTGAGAAGTTCCAAGTTTTTAACTATGTCTTAATGTTGTTTGTAACAATCAATTACAGTGGATCAATTAGTTTAAGTTTTAAACTTCTTATTCTTTAAATGCTTTTCTTGTGCTTGAGAACTAAATGATTCATGATTGGTGAGATGTTCCTAAGTTTTTAACTATGTCTTAATGTTCTGCATGGTATGGTTTAGCTAATACTTGTGAAGTGAAAGAGATGAATAACATGGAATCTACAAAGTTGTTCAGATATTTTAGTGTTATTTCTCTCTGGAGCACATAGTAAGGTAGTAGAACCATCAAGCCCTGTTCAAAAATGGAGTCGCAATTAGTTACTTAGATCCTAGAGGCAGGAAATTAATCTCATGAGAGTGGAGTCCCAAACAGTTTTATATGCTATTTTCTAAATCTTTATATCCTAATTTTATCAATTTAAGCCATCATACATACTAAAGAAAATATATATGCCCTTCTGAGATGGGCATCAAATATGGTTAAAACACCACACTCTTCCTCTAAAAAAAGCATGCCAAATTCAGCTACTGTTGGGTATTTAGTTAATTGTGCCTTATTTAAGATGGCTCTCCTCTTCTGTTTGGCTGCTGGATAGTTACTCTGCATACAGGAACACTACTCTGTTTTATTTCAAATGACTGCAATTTTCATGTCTTTATTGTCACGAGTAATTTTACTGTAGTGTTTATTGCAGATTTTCCATATTAACAAGATTTTCTATATTCTTTCTTCTCTTCAGATGAACTTATGACCTAGGATTTGTTTAGTACACCCTTTTTGGTACTAATTTTCACACTACTTACACATTACTCTTGTTTATTACAGGAGCTCTGCTTTCTCATCTTATGCAACCAGTTTACCTCTCTTCAATAGCAGTTGGCGAATCCCCTTGTTACCCATCTAAGGATTTTATGTACCAAAATCATCTACAAGGAGCTTTATATAACCGCTTGGCTTCTCTTTATAGTCACTTCTCCAGCACCTTTCAAGTGAACAAGGTGAGGCAGATAGAAACTTTCTAGCAGATCAAAGATTGATACTATGAACCTATTGCTAAAAATTGCTTTGTTATTGACAGCCACATATTTTTGAAGCTCCCATTCCACCAAAGGAGTTCCAACAAGCATGTGATGACACTCCGACTTTAACATGCGGGTATAGTAAACTTTTTCATTTTTACTCTGGTTTTCGAACTTACCGTTTCCTTTCTATGGTGAATATACTAAGTGAGTAATGTTTTCAACCATTCATCTTCCAGCTACTCAATCTGTTGGAATAAATCTGGACTGCATGAAGTTATCCTTGGAACAACTGGACGGAAGCAAGGCACTTCTGCTAAAGGGGCACTGTCCCCATCTACGGAATCATCTCTGTGCAAGTACATAAATTTGCCTGCCATTCCTTGTTGACCATGATATGCAATTATACATGATTATTGACCCTCGTATTTTTTTTTAATACAAGCAATATTTATCCTACCTTTTTATCAGCAGTCTGTTGCATTTTAGTCATTATGCCTAAATAGTTGTTGCACCTTATGCATGTTTTATTATTGCTAGGAGGAGGTTACTCGAAGTTTTCATGTCCTTGTGGGAAACTTTCTCTGTTGAGATTCAATCCGAACATAACTCATATTATGAATTAAAGGTACTTTTGATAATCATTCTTAAGACAATTGTGAAATTCATGCAAGTATCTCTCCGTTTCTTCTCTGTTTCTCCATATGATCTCAAGTTCTTGACGTACTTCTGTTAATGTTCGTTATTGTCAATTCCATCCCTTGAGAGTAGCCTATGTATCTTAAGTTTATAATGACGCTTAGCAGGAGACAACTAACGTTGTGTTTTTTCTTGATAGTCTTATTAGTGAAGTTGTTCAATTCTTTTACAGACCATGGCACGGGAATACCAGTCTGCTCTGAGGAAGTATAAAGTGAACCCAGTTTTTAGCTCTTGGCACCCAAAGCCTTCAAATCTAGAGAACTTTTCGATTGCAAGGTATAGTGCTAGTGGGCTGGTATACATCCCTCATCTTCTCTATTTTTGTAAAGCTTAAATGTTAAATTTCTTTGCAGATCAATGCTAATGGTTTTAACGTGCAGAATTCTTGCTCACTGGTGTTCTTTGTCTTCATGCTTTGTTCAGATGCCAGCAACATTTGAAGAGTAAATTGTTTGTCCTTGAAGAACCAAATGATAAACTATGAATAGAGCAAAGTTAGAAGTTTGAAGGAGGCATTTATTATACAACCGTAAGGGACCTCTTGTGCCCAACCTGTAGCTGCATGATGCTTTCTTCTTCGTTTATTACTGAGAAGCTCCCTGATGAACATCAACCTCAATTGAGGTATCTGGATGGCCAATTTGGGGAAAAGATTCTGTGTAATCAATGATTATGTCTATTGGGTGCAAGGGGTGCGTTTCTCAAAGCATGCTATTTCCTGTAGCCATGGTGTATGGTTTAGCCTATAAACCATGGTCTACAGGATTTCCTTTCATTATTTTCTTCATCTTATAAGTCTTGTAATTTCTCTTGGACTTGTGTTTGCCTAATTCAGGTCAACGTCGAAGCTGTCATTGCAGGAGTATTTGTAAGCCCTCAGTGCCTTGCTTGAGTTTTATTTCAAGTTACTATTTAAATAACAATGGCAATCATCAGTGAAGTCGAAGCTTGTTCATCTTTGCAATCTAACTTAAGGAAATACTTTAAGAAAGGTGCTGCAAGTTCACTACGCCTCATTTGAGCTGCATGCAATGGGGTAGGTTGAGTGGAAGTGCAAGCAGATACTGTTGTACTTATTGTGTTGTTTAATGGAGCTGTTACTGTGACTTTGATGAAAAAGGGCAGATTACTGTTAACTACTGTGAACTTATTTTACCTTCTGCTTTATTTCGTGTTTGTGCTTTATTGCACTCGTGCCTACCATGAACTTGTTTGATTTTTTTATTTTAAATTTTAAATTTTAAACTTGAGTACCATGAATTTGTTTTGCTTTACTCTATAAAAAAGGAAGAAGACGACATTGCGGTAAAGTAAAAGAAAAACAAGTTCATGGTAGACACAAGTTGTAAAACAAGTTAATGGTAGTTTATTGTAATTTGCCCATGAAAAATGTATATTTGGTGCAATTTTGGGGGTGAGTTAAGAAGATTATGGACATTTTCTCTGAATGGTAAATGTTGTTTGACGTCCTTATTATAACTGATAGCATTCAATAAGCATTTACCTATTCTGATGTTAATTTTTACTGGGTTTTTTGACCTTTCACCATCAAGTAGATTACCACATCCCATGTTGCTTTTGGAAACGATCCTGCTGTACTCAATGGATTATTTTCAAATATTTACTTTAAAGCTTTCCCACCTTTACAGTAAAGTATCCTAATCTACTTTCATTCCCAGTTTCTACATTGCTGTTTAGTACTCAGAACACATCTAAACAGGTTAGGTGTATTACATTTTAAGTCAAATGGGTTGTGTGTCTATATTTTATTCCTATGTTTAAACTTTACGAGCTTGGTATCTTACTGTTCATTATCTAGCACGCATTTTAACAGGTTAAATTTGTTCATTATGTAATGTAGAACACTGTATCTTTCTTTGGTAATGGATAAGCCATTAACATGGAAATACGCCTACTCAAAATGAACATATTGTTAGCCTAAGACTAGGATGTGGCCTCAATGATACTCTTCATGGCTTTGCTTAACTAGCAGTTGGAAAAGGTTCTTGCAACATTTTTCTTTTCTTTTCTATGCTGCTATAAATAGTCAATGTCATGGCCGCATTTCTTTTCATGATGCTGATATGTTGTTTTGTATGCATTAACCGCGTTTTTTGCAAGCAACCCAATTAATTGATTGATGGCCACTTTGTACCATACCTGGAATTTATTTTGTGATATCATTGCACAAGAAAATATTCCATTTTTCTTTGTACATTTGTTTTAACAGAAATTATTGTATAGCATTTTTTCTCCTGTGTATTGATGCGGACATGTTTTCTTTGTGCAATTAAGTTGAGATACTCTTCCACAGTTCTAACTTCAGAAAAAAATCCTATAAGAGTGCTAACTATATGTTCTGCATATATGTAGGTAGTATAGCAACGAGATAGGTAGAGCTGTATGTTTCTGCATAGAGGGGAATGCTTTAAGTTGCGTGTCACCCTTCTTTTTTCAACTACCGGCTATAGTCGGATTGTATCTTACGGGCAAGAGAAGATTAGTTTTCCCGTCAACTTCAGCCCACCTTATCAATGAAGCAACCGCAGGTTAGTTGAACAACAACCAGAGTTACATGGCTATCATTCCCACTTTACAGAACAATCAAAAAAGGGTTAGCAACATTACACAAATGGCTCTTTTATAAAAAAAAAAACATTACACAAATGGCAAGTGGCTTTCTTTTTTACACTTGCTTTGTATATGCAATTCTTCTTCTCCAGTAGCTAGCAACACAGACTCTTTTCTATTATGTTTCAGCTCCAGAAGATGAAAACTGAAGATCAAACCTAACCTGTTAAAAAAACTGAACATGCCGGTCTCACTTTCACATCATAGACACTGCTTGATCCATCATCTATATCAACTTATTGATCTCTTTTCCAAGTGGCATGTATTTTGTCACTACATGTGTGCATACATATGGTCTCTCTCATACACTTGGTAAATAATCAGACGTACATCGCTCTCATATGCTTAGTAAACAATCAGACATACATCGATTTAAGGGTTAGATTAGAATATTTGGATGAACGATGTGATGATTACATATTCATGTGTTTAGTAAAATCATACTCCCCTTTACTGATTAATATACTTCCCTTGGTTCTCAAATAGGAAATTATAGACATCGAGAATGAAACTACACATACCACCTGCATTTTTCTCGTCATACTCATATGCTTGCCATTGTATTAACAATCTTGTACAACTGAGAAAAAACAACAACTGACATTTAGGTTGTTAAAGCAGAAACCTTAAGTAGTATATATCTATTCAATAGAAATTTCTTCTATTTCTTGTCTTCTTTCTTGTCCTCCTTTTTCTCATCTTTCTTCTCGTCTTTCTTCTCCTCTTTCTTCTCTTCCTTCTTCTCCTCTTTCTTCTCCTCTTTCTTCTCTTCCTTCTTTTCTTCTTTCGCTGGTCCGACTGTAAGTATCTCAACCTTTCCTAATTTTTTCAGCTTCTTAGCTATTGCTACTGCGTCCATCTCGCCTATGACTGTTAACTTCTGCTCCTTCGTATCCGCAGCAATAGAATCAACACCTTCGTTATAAAAAAGAAAAAAAAAAGAAACCCATTCATTTGTCAAACCATGAGGGAAGATTAGCCATTAATCAAATTTATATTGATAATGGTGAGGAATTTGAGCCTTGGACCTCTTGCATGACCAGTAAAGGTCAAACCTTACGATCCAATCAAATGCAAATGAACAAAATGTTGAGAAAGAAATGAAAGGAATCCTGGACAATTCCTGAGATGACAATAATGACAAAATATAAAGGAAATGCTAGTGTTTTCTTTCGCTTTACCAAAATCAAAATCGACAGCTGTCTGAAGTGGAGGTTGGCTGCTACCAGCCAATGAAGCATAATTTTTTGCTATCTCTGCATTTTTGGCTTCTAGTGTCTCTTTTCTTCTACATAAGGAATATTTCTATTTAATATGACAAATCTCTTACTTCATCTATTTATTATGCTCGATTAAAATTTGAATCTTTAATATCTAAATCAGAATTCTATGGCTTTTCTTGCATTTTTTTTGATTGATGCAAGGCTATTATTCTTCTCTTCACAAAATACAAGAAGAAGATTTTCTTTTTAAGCAATCTTTACTATTCTAAATAGTGGGAGTACAATTAAGTCGCTTAAAATTTAACTCAAACTAAGCTAGGTATGGATTAAATTTTGATAGCCTTCCAGTATAGTATCCCACAGGAAACTGTGATGCTTGACTTAGTCTGTATTATATATGGAAAATTTTCATGGAGATCTCAATTATAAATTGATATTTTCGAAACAAATTTTATACCTATGAATTAGTAAAATCTAAGGAAACACACAATTCTCAAATTAGAAGATTGGGACAAATAGAAGGGGGAGGAAAAACAATAAAAGAAAAGAGATCGTTACCGTAAACATCAGCTGCAGCCTCTATGGCTTTCTGCTTAGTCTTGTCATCATTCATGGCCAGAATTTTGACCACAACCTTTTGCTAAAGAAACAAATTATTCAGACATCCAAAAGAATTAAAAATTAGCATGAATAAAAACCATCAACAAAATTTCATTCACACATGAAAACTGAAAAAGGAAGGAAGAAAAAATAGTGGTAATTTTTCTTTCAAGATGAGAATTTTAACCTGCACCATGGTGAAGATGGCTTTTGTGATGTCAAAGTCTTGAAATTTGGGAAGATTGTTGATCCTTGCGGTTTGTGATGGGTCAAATGGGTTTATATACAGAAACGGATATGTTGTTTCGCTGGAACAGTTTAGTCTTGCTACTTTTTTCCTGACTTGAGAGGGACTGGAACTGTTTTGGTATTTGTCATGACCTGAAAGGGACTTAAAACCAAGTGTCCAATAAAGGATAACTAGTATTTTTCACTTTGAGGATTTTTACATGCGATATACGTGCTAAGAAATAGTTTTGGAGTTGAACGTGCAACGCACGTAATTGGGAAAAATATTTTGAAGAAAAAACTACAATTTGTACGTGCAATACATGTGTTTATAAGTAGAATTTGAGTTGTATGTGCAACATATGCGTATGTTTTTTTATTTATTTGTTTTTGTTGTAATTAATGGAGAGTTGGAGTTGCACGTGCAACGCACGGGTTTGTATGTTGACAAATGACAACCCCAACTCTCCCATTATAATATTAGATAATAATTTAAACTAATCTTTTAATGAGAGAGTTGGGGTTGTGTAACCAAATAAACATGTATATTGTAATCAAACAAATACGTACAATATACGTGCATAACTAATATAAAGGAGGTTTTAGGTTTGATGCCAGACAATGTCGAAATTTTTACTTTAAAAATATGTGCATTGTACGTGTAAATTACTAGTACTTACTATTATAATAGGTGAGTTGGAGTTGTCGTTTGTAAATCTACAAACTTTTGTGCATTGTCCGTGCATAACTAATGTAAAAGATGTCTTAGGTTTGGGGCCAAACTATGTCGGAGTTTTTACTTTAAAAAATATATATTTATTAAGACGTGCATTGCACGTGTGGATTACTAATAAGGATAGTGGGAGTTTATTAGGTCAGAACTCAGAAGTGCTTGGCATTTGCAGGGAACATTTTTTATGCGTACTTAGGCATATGATACTATGAGAAATGTTTTATCTGTGCCTTTAAATCTTCTCAAAATAGCGGCTCATATATGATCTTACTATTTTTTAAGAGATCATATAGGGGGCACATGTTTTGAACAGATCTAGAGGCATTTCCTGGGCTTTTCTTCAAATTATTCCTATGAGAGCATAATTTATTTATTTATTTTTGGGATATTTTAGCAAATATCTCAATTCAAATGTAGAAACTAACATATACCTCCATAATTTTTAAAACTAAGAAATACCCTCAGTTTGGACGGAACTGTTAAAATTCCGTTAACTTACATGCATCACACATGACACAATAAAATGACCTAAATATCCACGATAAAAAATATTTTAGCAAATGTCCCCATTTAAAATCTGGAAACTAGCATATACCTCCACTATTTTAAAAAACTAAGATATACCCTCAGTTTGGACAATTTTTTGGGTATGTATCTTGCTTGTTAGTTTCTTACTTATGATAGCTATGATTTTTGTGTTTTTTAGGGTCAAAATCTGACTTAGAATCTCTTTGTTAGTTTCTTACTTATGGATGATATGTTGTGGGAATTTATGGTAATGTGACTTGTTATGGGTACCACTTCTCCTGTCTAATGCTGAAAGAACTTAGCAGCTACAAAATTTAATATTTCTCATCAGTTTTGCTTCAAATTTTATTTAGCAACAATTTCGTATTGATTAGGCTAAGTGTTTTCAGATTATATGATTATATATTGATAAGTGTTGTATTGTTAGATAGTTTTGTTGCTTGAATCTAAACATTGGGTATTGAATATTGCAGTTTAATCTATGTTTGGTTATTTTCATACTCAACTGTTGGTCTGGCATATGATATTCTTAATTTGTTTACTTCCAATGTTTCATTTACTGCATGTTGATTACATGAACAAATCTTTTCGGAGTAAGACAACTACTACTTGTGTGCATCATTTAGTCACATGTAAAGCAGTTTATTTGGGAACATACTGAAACTGGCTTGAGAATTTTTCAGCTGTCTTTTGTAATTAAGTTCCATCGATACGTACCAAAAGAATTGTTCAAACTAAGAATATATCTTAGTTATTTAAAATAGTAGGGTATATGCTAGTTTCCATATTTTTAATGGGGGCATTTGCTAAAATACTTTTTATCATGGGTATTTAGGTCATTTAACCGTATCACGTGTAATGCACGTAAGTTCACTTAACAAAATTTTAACAGTTTTGTCCAAACTGAGGGTATTTCTTAGTTTTTAAAATAGTGGGGATATATGCTAGTTTCCACATTTTGAATGAGGATATTTGCTAAAATATCCCTTTAATTTTTTATTTTATTTTCCATTTGTAGGGCTATGCTTTAGCTACTCTTATAATTCATCCAAGTGGAAAACAAGAGGGAGATTTATTGATACCAAATTCTTCCTCTTTATCATTCTCATACTCTTATTATTTTTTGGATAATTATCATTTTTTTTAATTAAGGCTGATTTTTTAACATTTGTTACACTTGCAATGCACATGTTACAGTTTTGTAGTGGTTGTTTGGACATAGTGGTTAAGAACCTATCCAATAGTACATGCACATGCACGCGGAACTGGGAAAAACAGTCTAAAACTTGCATGGTATGTCATCGGATCTTGTTGTTGGGAAACCTCTTGCAGCAGTGTGAGAATTGGTCAGGTGTTCAGGGTCGGTGGGCTTCTGGGCACGCATGGGTGGGTTGGCGTGGCGGCAGCAAGGTGGAGCAGCAACAACGGGCTAGGATTGGGCTCAGGTTTGAATGGCGCAGACACAAGACAGAGGAGTGGAGGATACTCGGAGATTCTAATTCGTGCAGTTAAGAGCTAGGAAGGGATGGGGAAATGGTGTGTTTCCTGAAAGCAAAGAATAAAGGGATCATATTTGTAGGATTAGGAGTTAGGAAAAATTTAAAGGTACAATATGTATATATTTTTGATAAACGAATAGGGTCGTAAGACCCCAGCCAATAAAATTTATTATATAAAAGGCAGTGAGTACAAGATACAATAAACAAAATCCAGAGTTTACAAGATGTAAGACTGAAAACGATACAAAACAAGAAAGAACTCGTGAGGCCCGTCAGCAGCAGAGTAAGCTGCTGAAAAACTCCGAAAAAAACGGTCAATCAACAATCAGCCTCAATTAAAACAAAAAGCAGAGGTGAACAAAACGTCTCCACAGGAGCAAGCTCGGACGAACAAAGGCAGCACATAAGGGCGAACAGAGGCAGCACATAAAGACGAACACAAGCAGTAGACGCGCTCAAAGGACACTGAAATAAAACCAACCGCCAAAAAGCATGATACTAACAGACACCAACAAATGACCGAACTAAATAGCGGCAAATGGTAGACAACAAAACCTAACAGGATGAAAATGCAGCTAACACATGAGACCAAAGGAATAGCCTGCAAAAAGCCCCCAGAGATAGAGAGAAGATACAAAGAAGGTCACCACAAAATGCACAACAAAAATACAGGAATAGAGGGAAGAAAAAGCCAAGAGATCGTAACAGGACAGAAGAAATACAAATGAGAAACTTAAAAGAGGGGCATCCAAAATGACCAAGAAGTCACCTAGCACCCTGCAATATAAAGGAGGATGCCTCCAAAACAACCATGAATCGAGAAAACACACTATAAGAAATACAAAGAGAAGAAACACAAAACAAATAAAGTAGCATGCAAGGAGTACCCAAATAGAGGAACGTTAGGAAGATAAAGACCGAAGAAAGAAATAATAGTAGTAAATCAGTTACTCTATACAACTCCAAACAAAATTAAGAGTAACTAGAAGCAAACTACCCAACATATAGAGAAGAAACACTCCCAACTAAGTAGGAATGAAAAATCGAAGAACGTCCCCAAAAATCAAAACCGCACAAGCTAAGGATCTTTACCTATTTTTTAGCTAAAATGTGCGAACTCACACGAATCAACGTACTATTATAATTTTTTTAATGTATTTAGACTTAGAAGAGGTAGGGGTGACCTCAATCACCAGAAACGAAACGTCCACAAAACCAGGCAAGCTAGCCGCGACTAGTCTATGGCAAGGAAAGGACAAGAGAACTTAGGATGAAAAATAAGACGATACCACAAGGGAGTTAGTATGACATGCACTACTCGGCAGCGCAGCAAATGGAGAAAGGGTGGCTGAAGAGCCACCAATACTCAGCGATGATTTGAAGGCGTTAGAATGAAATATATTCATAACTTCAAGCAGACAATGATCCAAATATGATCGAACACCTAAAGATTGGCAAATCGAGAAGAGGCAACCAGGAAAATGAAAAGAGAGAATAGAAGAGTTAGTGGAAGAAATCAACACAGAACAAAAAAACTTATAGCAATAGAGGATGACTTTAGATAAGCAAAAGAAACCTGATTTACAAACACGGGACGGAGATCAGACGCCATCCAAACTCTAAACATAGATTGATTAAAGTAGAAATCTTGTAACAAGATATTAACCTTAGCCAAGATCAATCTCACAGGAGGCACCATAGGAAATAATATGGAGATGAGCAGGGCAAGCAACCAACAGAGGATATAATACGTACGACGTTTTAACCGCACTACCATCAATCAGGTTAGGAAAAATAGGCGGTGGCAAAGCAACAAGGAAAGAGAAATGGGAGGTGGTAGAAAGGGGAGGAGACAACAACCGATTAGAAACAGTAGTAGATGAAACATATACTTTTCCAATCTTAGTACTAGTCTTCATTGCCAAGCGAACATTAAGCTTGTGCTTTAGGGGAAAATTACGAAACGAGAGAAGTTTGGCCGGTAAGGGCCTACCCTTTGGTAACCCAAGAAAATTTTGAAGGAAAAAACATTGACTGCGAGAGTGACCAAACTTGTCACAAAAGTAACACTTCATTTTATTCTTGCCGATTGAAATGCCTAGGATGGAGGCACTTGAAGCAAATATGATGAGGGTTGGTTGTAGATGAGGAAGTGGGAAAAGGGGAGATGGATGATGAACGAGAGAGAGAAGCTATAGAAGAGAGAGGAGAGTTATAAACACTCCTTAAGTCATGGCCCGTCACGTTCCTCATTGTCGAGTTAACAACCGATAGGAACGCCATGACAGCATCCACAAAGATAAAAATCCAGATTGCACAGTCCAATACAGAAAGTAGAGGGGAAGAAACAATAGAACAATAGAAGAGGAGGAAATTAGAAGAGGAGGCAGTTAAACAAGAATAACAAAAAAATCAATAATAAGAAACTAAACTATTGAACTCTAAAGAACAATACAGTTCAGAACCATACCAAGCACAAGAATCCAAGACGGTGGAATCGAGATACAATGCCCAAACACCACAAGCAAGGAACTGGAAACCAGGGACAAGATAACTAAGGGAGATGTAGAAGAAGGAAACAACTTACAGGGGGAGAGAAGCCAGCAACGATGAGATCGAGAAGCCAAAATGGTCGAGAAGATTCAGCTTACAGTGGGAGATCAAGCCATCAACAACGAGGTCGAGAAGCCAAATAGGATAGAGTAGAGGATCTAGCAACAAACACAAAGAACCGAGCTCGAAACCGCATGGTCCAAACAGAAGCCTCCAACCGAAGCGCAAAACGATGACCAAGAGGAACTAGAAGCAAACTACCCAAAGAATAGAGAAGAAATACTCACAACTAAGCAGGAATGAAAAACAGAAGAACGTCCCCAAAAATCAGAACCGCACAAGCTAAGGACCTTTAGCTAATTTTTTAGCTAAAATGTGCGAATTCACACGAACCGACGTACTATTATAATTTTTTTAATGTATTTACACTTAGAAGAGGTAGGGGCGACCTCAATCACCGGAAACGAAACGTCCACAAAACCAGGCAAGCTAGCCGCGACTAGTCTAGGGCAAGGAAAGGACAAGAGAACATAGGATGAAAAATAAGACGATACTGCAAGGGAGTTAGTATGACATGCACTACCCGACAGCGCAAATGGAGAAAGGGTGGCTGAAGAGCCACCAATACTCAGCGATGACTTGAAGGCGTTAGAATGAAATATATTCATAACTTCAAGCAGACAATGATCAAAATATGATCGAACACCTAAAGATTGGCAAATCGAGAAGAGGCAACCAGGAAAATGAAAAGAGAGAATAAAAGAGTTAGTGGAAGAAATCAACACAAAACAAGGAAACTTATAGGAATAAAGGATGACTTTAGATAAGCAAAAGAAACCTAATTAACAAACATGGGATGGAGATCAGATGCCATACCAACTCTAAAGATTGATTAAGGTAGAAATCTTGTAACAAGATATTCACCTTAGCCAGGATCAATCTCACAGGAGGCACCGCAGGAAATATAATGGAGATGAGCAGGGCAAGCAACCAACAAAGGAGACAATACGTACGACGTTTTAACCGTGCTACCATCAATCAGGTTAGGAAAAATAGGCGGTGGCAAAGCAACAAGGGAAGAGAAATGGGAGGTGGTAAAAGGGGAGGAGACAACAACCGATTAGAAACTGTAGTAGATGAAACAAATACTTTCCAATCTTAGTACTAGTCTTCATCGCCAAGCGAACATTAAACTTGTGCTTGTGGGGAAAGTTAAGAAACGAGAGAAGTTTGGTCGGTAAGGGCCTACCCTTTGGTAACCCAAGAAAATTTTGAAGAAAAAAACATCGACTGCGAGAGTGACCAAACTTGTCACAGAAGTAACACTTCATTTTATTCTTGCCTATTGAAATGCCTAGGATGGAGGCACTTCAAGAAAATATGATGAGGGTTGCTTGTAGATGAGGAAGGGGAAAAGGGGAGATGGATGATGAACGAGAGAGAGGAGCTATAGAAGAGAGGAGAGTTATAAACACTCCTCAAGTCATGGCCCGTCACGTTCCTTATTGTAGATTTAACAACCGATAGGAACGCCATGACAACATCCACAAAGATAAAAATCTAGATTGCACAGTCTAATACAGAAAGTAGAGGGGAAGAAACAATAGAACAATAGAAGAGGAGGAAATTAGAAGAGGAGGTAGTTAAAGAAGAATAACAAAAAATCAATAATAAGAAACTAAACTATTGAACTCTAAAGAACAATACAGTTCAGAACCATACCAAGCACAAGAATCCAAGACAGCGGAATCGAGATACAATGCCCAAACACCACAAGCAAGGAACTGGAAACCAGGGACAAGATAACTAAGGGAGATGTAGAACAAGGAAACAACTTACAGGGGGAGAGAAAGCCAGTAACGATGAGATCGAGAAGCCAAAATGGTCGAGAAGATTCAGCTTACAGTGGGAGATCAAGCCAGCAAAAACGAGGTCGAGAAGCCAAATAGGATGGAGTGGAGGATCTGGCAATAAACACAGAGAACCGAGCTCAAAACCGCATGGTCCAAACAGAAGTCTCCAACCGAAGTGCAAAACGATAACCAAAAGGAGCCAGCGGGAGGAGAACTGGAGGTGATAGGGAGGTGGGATCCACAAGCAGGAGGAAACGAAAAAGGTGACTGCAGTGAAAAGGAGGAGATGGAGATAAAATGGAGATGGGTATGTAGAGGTTGATGAGATCTACAACATTAATGATGGAGGGACGAGGAAAATGTCGACGAGAAGATGGATCTGAGCGGAGAAGGCTGAGAGTTTGAAGGAGGGAGATGGGTATTCGTTTAACGTATGAAGAAATGGATTTTTGGTATCATTTTCCAATTGTTGAAAGTACAATATTAATCAAAATTTTTTATTCAGAAAATATTCAATGAATACCAAAATTTTGGGTGTAAGTGGGTATTGGGTATATTGAATTCTTGGAAAATAATGTGGGAAGTATTTACTCTTGGATTAGGGATGAAGAAAATCTTGTCGGGCTATTGGTTTAGGTTTAGAAATTGGGTAGTGAATATGGGTAGTAGAAACATGGTAGTGGGTGTGGATCCAAACCTTGCAGTATCATGCAGACGTCTTCAAGAAACTTGCAAAATTTAAGTGAAAACCTTTGTTGACCAAAACGTCACTTTTAGGTCCTTCCCCATCTATTTTCTTCATATAAATTAGTAGAGACCTCTGACCGGTATCGAACTTCTTGTTAAAAATATGTGGCACTTAATGACATTGATTTTTGGCTTAGACAAATTAACTTAAACCTCTTTTCATTGAGAGAAAATTTACTAAAAATATTTTGGTTTTCATTACCTCGCAAAGCTTTGAACTTTTCCTTTTGTGAGTTTGGGGATCAAGGGTCTTTAAGTTCTTGAATGAAAATGGACGTCTCCAGTATAGAATTATAGATATTAATGAATTCATTGAAAGTTAATGATATAGTACTTATAGCAGCAATTATGCTGCAGCTTGTGTATTTTTATCTTTAGAGGGAAGCATTGATGATGCACATGTCACAAGTAAAATATGAACTTCGCATACTAGAACATTACTAGTAAAACTATTTCGACTTCTTTATTAAAGAACTGTGCAGCAGTGTTGAAAATAGTGATAGCATATAACGTAGCGTTAGGTCTCGGTAGTGCAAAGCGCAAATAGCGTAACGCAATAGCGTAAGTTATGAAGAAATTTAAATTTTTTATTTTAAAATTAAAATTAATTATCTAAAAATTCTTATAAATTCCAAATAATTTACTACAATTGAGAAAAAATATTTGAAGGCTAATAATGATAAATACTACACCGAAATGAGACTTTTATAACAATGTTGAAAATAGCGGTAGTGCAAGTGTAGAGCTCAAGTCATCAATAGCGCAAAACGTAAATAGCATAATGCATAGCGTAAGCTATGAAGAATTTTTATTTTTTAATTTAAAAATTAAAAATTAATTAACTAAAAATTTTTAAAATTCTAAATAATTTCTTAAAATTTTAAAAAATTCGAAGGCTAAAAAATGCTAGTAAATATCACCAAAATGAGACTTCAATGTTCAAAAATCAAGACTTATAAAGACTAAGAACACACATAAACGTGAATATAAAATAGAACATAACTGCTGAGTGAATGGAGGAGATCAGTTTTCTTGACTCTAATCAAATACCCCTAATTCAAACTTCAAAAAAAAAAAAACTATGAGATTGAAATGAAGAATAAGAAAAGAATAAAAAAAATAAGAGAAACCCTAATAGTTGGGTTGCTAATTGGAATAAAACACAATTAAAGAAAATAAAGAAATACTAAGAAATTCACTGGTAACGAACATATAGTTGTTGGAGTCTTCGCCACAACTTGAAGAAATGGGAGTACTCACAAGGATTTAGTGTCTTAGTGTTAATAAAACATGATGAAAAAGAGAAAAAAAATAAGGGGTTCGTCACTTCTGTTTATACCTCAGCTGTTCAGTTAAATGAAATGGTATATTTGTAGCGCAGACTATTTAAGTTGTGATGCGCAAATAGCGTGAGCTACACAAAAATAGCGCAGAGCTATGTAGAAAATATGTTATGCACATGAGCTTTGTAGCGGAACGGGTAGAGTTAGGTTACATAACGAGCTATTTCGTGCTTCATAGTGCGCTATTTTATACATTGCTGTGCAGTACAATGAATAGATGTCACATCTGACATTAAGTGGGATAACCACACAATGACGTTTTGTTGACTCAACACAAGCTTTGTTTGGTATGAAAATGTAACTACTGTCTTATAGGTATTGGAGGGAATGACTGATATGTAGGTCTCATGAAATTTTGGCCTATACGAGGTTCACATGTTAATCATGTTTACAAATTTTGTCGACTAATTCCTGTAATTCCTGTAAGGTGTCATACTTTGTTGATTTGGTAGATTGTTCTTAAGGCATAGCTTGTCTTTAGTGGACTATAACTAATCATACTATTTCGTGATACTTGCCTTTTGTTTCTCTCTCTCTCTCTCTTTTTGGTAGTTTTTATATAATACAAGTTGGGTCAGACCGATTTGCAGCCTTCATTACATCATTAATCTTTAGAGTATCAGTAAGGATTTAATGGGGATGTGTAATTTGAAACAACAATTTATCAGGTTCAAGCACATGCCCATCCCATTAACTTGTTTGGAGGCTATTCTAAAGAGGGGAGAATTTTAATTTAAAAAAATTCTCTTCACTTTTTCTGGTTCATGCCATTCATAGAAATCATATGGTAAAAGGGTAGTCCATTCCTCTTAGTTGATCCTCCCCCCAATTTGGGGGGATCAAGTAGGGAGCATATTTAAAATAAAAAAAAAGAAAAAAAAAGAAAAAAAAAGTAGGGAGCATAATTTTTTGAGGGCGATTCATAGGTACTGATTACCTTTCATAGAAATCTTAAGACCGTGCATGCATAAAATTCTTTGTACCTTTCACTTCTACTGCTTCTGAGATCAAGGAAAGGACCATGCCTTTCCCCATGCAGAAGACAAAGGAACCAGGAACGTCAAGAACCTCATTAGAAACTCACTGAAATATAGTTTAGTTCATCTTTTGCAATGAGAATATGCAATAAAACTATAGTGAGAAATACAGCGTACTTTTTATTTGACGATTTGGATCTCTCTTTTGTATGTATCAGGTAATGTGTTTGGATATTGAACGTAAAACACATCTTTCAATGTCAATTCAATTTAAATTGTCAAGTCAGAATTTGACATGACCAAATACATGGACAATTGATAGACTATGACAAATTACTCTAAAATATCATAAAATAGACTTAAACTTGAGATATAAATTTGAGAATCTTAATTATCTAGAAAATTATATTGTCTCTATAGTTCTAAGTAGCGGTTGCTATTGAAATTAAACTTGATTTTGAGTTAGGATTAATTATGGGTTCATAATCCAAACCCAAAATTAAGCCCAAGTTCTAGAGAGTCTCTAGAAACATCATAAAATATTATCACCTCCTCTAGATGTTCTAGAGAATTCTATAAAATAATTATCTAAAGATTGTGTAGAAAATTCTAGGAATAAAATCTAGATATTATGGTAGAGAGTTCTAGAAAGATATTTTGTAATCTTGGAGCCTATAAATAGCTCCTTCCTCTCCCATTTGTACACAAGTTGAACAAATAAATAAAAAGCAAGTTAAAGAAAGAGTGTTCTTCATAAGTTCTCTAATTCTCTATTTTCTAAGTATTCTTCCATATCATTCTTCATACTTAGAGGATTTCTTCTCTTGGTTTCACTCGGGTTTCTCGGGTATTACGGTCTTGGGCTAGTGCTAAGCACTATCGGAGTTTCTCTACATGGTATCAGAGCCATTCTAATCTTGTGCTCATCAAGATCGGGGTTTAAGAGAGCTCGGTTTATTCTAAGTATGGAATCAATGGGTCGTGTCGTTGGATTGGGAATGGAGATCTTAAACCAATCTAACTACCGGTTATGGAAGTCATGTATGGAGTCATACTTGGTTAGTGAGGACTTATGGGATGTCGTCGGTGGTTGTAGCACAACACCACCAAGGGGAGATGCTGCAACAGCGGAAGCGACAAAGGAGTGGACACGGAAGAATGCCAAGGCGGAGTTTGCTTTGAAGAGGTCAATATCCTCGGGAGTATTTGAGCATGTCTCAAGGTGCACATCCGCAAGTTCCATATGGAAGGCGCTAGATCAATTGTTCAACAAGAAGAATGAGGCTCGGTTACAACTATTAGAGAATGAGCTGGCGAATGCGAAGCAGGGGGAGTCTTCAATCTCAGAGTTCTTCATCAAGGTAAAGAACCTTTGCTCAGAGATTAATGCTCTTAATCCGGAGGAGTCGATTTCAGAAGCTCGGATGAAGCGGTCTATTATTCGTGGTTTACAACCCGAATATACACCGTTTGTTACTTCAGTTCAAGGATGGGCTACACAACCTTCCTTGGAGGAGTTCGAAAATCTACTAGCTTCGCAAGAATCACTAGCCATGCAAATGGCGGGAGTTAAAGTCAATGATGACTCGGGGAGCGCATTTGTAGCTCGGAGGCAACAAAGTTTTAGAGCCAAGTTCAAGGATAGTGATACAAAAAATAATGATGGACGAGAAAGATCTTCTATGGGAGACAAGAAGCGATTCAAGTGCTACCGGTGTGGGAAACTTGGGCACTTCAAAAAGGATTGCCGAGTGAAGTTGAAAGAAACAAATATGGCGGAATCAAAGGGTCACACTGAAGACGAAGCATGGGGAAAATGTTTCACGGTGGAGGCTGCATCTTCAGGTACCACTACAACCAAAAATCTAGAAAATGATTGGATTGTAGATTCTGGTTGTAGCCATCATATTACCGGAGACGAGAAGTTATTTTCCAGTCTTCAGCGCCATGACGGAAAAGAAGCCATCATTACCGCAGATAACTCAATCCACCATGTTGAGAAAGAAGGGACTGTTGTCATCAAAGGAGATGATGGAAGCCCAATCACTCTCAAGAACGTATACCATGTCCCTGGAGTACGGAAGAATCTTCTCTCTGTGGTGAATGCGGTGGACCAAGGTAACTACGTTTTATTTGGCCCAAGAGACGTTAAGTTTTTGAAGAATATCAAGGAGTTAAAAGCGGATGTTGTTCACACCGGAGCACGAGTTAAAGATCTATATGTTTTATCGGCCTCCAACTCATATGTTGAGAAGATGAGCACCAATGATAATGTCTTTATATGGCATGCTAGACTTGGTCATATAAATATGACTAAACTCAAAGTTATGGTAAACAAGGATTTGGTTAATGGGCTCCCAAGGTTGAAGATTCAAGATGAAGGAAGACTTTGTGAAGGTTGTCAATATGGAAAATCACATAGGCTTCCATTTGACAACTCCACTTCACGATGCAGCGCTCCGTTGGAGAGGATCCATAGCGATTTGATGGGTCCAACAAGAACACCCTCCTATTTCGGGTTTCGTTACATGTTGTTGTTCGTTGATGATTTCTCACGGTACACCTGGGTATACTTTGTGAAGGAAAAATCAGAAGCATTTTCAAGATTTCAAGAATTCAAGGTTACCGTGGAAGGCGAGTTATGTCGGAAGATCAAGACCCTAAGGACGGACAATGGAGGAGAGTTTATGTCAAAGGAGTTCCTCTCTTTTTGTCAAGAGCATGGTATCAAGAGGGAATTTACATGCCCATATACACCTCAACAAAATGGAGTAGCAGAAAGGAAGATCCGACATCTAAGCGAAACGTGTAGAAGCTGGCTACATGACAAGAATTTGCCTAAAGCCTTATGGGCGGAAGGCATGAGATGTGCAGCATATGTCATCAATCGAATGCCACTAAGTCCGAACAACATGAAGTCTCCTTATGAGATGGTTCATGGGAAGAAGCCAACGGTGAAACATCTCAGGATATTTGGATCAATCTGCTACGTCCATGTGTTCGACTCTCAGAGAACAAAGTTGGAGGCAAAGGCGAAGAAATGCATATTTGTCGGTTATGATGAACAAAGAAAAGGGTGGAGGTGCATGGATCCTGAGACACATAGGTACGTCGTGTCTCGTGATGTTGTCTTTGACGAAGTTTCCTCATATTATGGACAACCTCAAGTCTTGGTCGAACAAGAAAGTGGAGATTCCTTCAAGGTTGATGAACCAGTTCCTCAAATGCCAAGTGAGAGCGGAAGTCTCGAAAAAGAGACGCAAGGTGAAAGAGGGAGCACTAATCAAGATGGAAGCATTGATAGATTTAAAGCAAGGTTGGTTGCTCGGGGGTTCTCTCAGAAGTATGGAGATAATCAAAGTGCTATCAAGTTGGCTAATAATCCGGTGTTTCATGCAAGGACGAAACATATCGAGTTAGAGCATCACTTCATAAGGGAGAAGGTGTTGATGGAACAATTGAAGCTTTGGAAGTTCGAAGCAATGACAACGTTGCAGATATCTTCACAAAGTCATTACCAAAAAGTAAATTCGAGTTACTTCGCTCGAAGCTCGGTATGGTTGACAAAATCAAGTTTAAGGGGGAGTATTGAAATTAAACTTGATTTTGAGTTAGGATTAATTATGGGTTCATAATCCAAACCCAAAATTAAGCCCAAGTTCTAGAGAGTCTCTAGAAACATCATAAAATATTATCACCTCCTCTAGATGTTCTAGAGAATTCTATAAAATAATTATCTAAAGATTGTGTAGAAAATTCTAGGAATAAAATCTAGATATTATGGTAGAGAGTTCTAGAAAGATATTTTGTAATCTTGGAGCCTATAAATAGCTCCTTCCTCTCCCATTTGTACACAAGTTGAACAAATAAATAAAAAGCAAGTTAAAGAAAGAGTGTTCTTCATAAGTTCTCTAATTCTCTCTTTTCTAAGTATTCTTCCATATCATTCTTCATACTTAGAGGATTTCTTCTCTTGGTTTCACTCGGGTTTCTCGGGTATTACGGTCTTGGGCTAGTGCTAAGCACTATCGGAGTTTCTCTACAGTTGCTTCCGAGGAGATGACAAATTATCCTGTCTATATAGTATGTTTGTTGTCGGCTGTGTTTTTCTTAAATGGTTCTGAATTGCAGTGCTGTAAACTTGTATTAATTTTATAACAGAGTGACAAGACTTCATAATATTGGGATATAACTGAAACTTCTTCACTGCTTTGTATGTCTCTCAGATATGATTCCTTCTCCCATTCGAAGAGAAACCAAATCTGCTGGTCTCCTTCATTCACAAAATGGAAACATGATTTATTAAAGAATGGTTGCACAAAACTGTTGGATACATATGGAGGCGTGGAAAGCATTTGACTGCTATAGAGTTTCACTCTAGTGACAAATTGGAGAGGAATAAATCCCATAATGTGGATGGCATATTTTCACGTAAGAGCCATTTTTTGACATGGAGCTGTGGAAGGTGTATTGGGAGTTGGTGAAGAGGGCTTCTTCGTCGTGGAAAACAATATCTGTCTTCTTTATTCTCCTCATTGCGGGTGGATTTCTCTCAGCTCGCTGGTTCGACACCTCTGTAAGTCATTTACTCTGCAACTTCTTTACTATGAGCTGTCTGTTGTGAATGATTTGATAAGAATGTTGGAATGGTACACCTGATATGCACAGTTTGTGGAAGTCATGAGTGTAGAATCTTTGTTTTAACTAAGGAAAATGTTGGAAAGAAGAGGACAAAATAAAAACGAATATGCTGGAACTGGAATATAATTGAATTTGAAATATAAGACTAATATCATAAGTTTTTAAAATTTCACGAAGCGTGGAAGGGGAGAGGTAGGGACATAAGCACTGATGACAAGAAATTTTATTCATCGACACAAGTCAAGTAGAATTCTGTGTTCCTGTATTATATAAATATGTGTGTGTGTATTCTTTTTTATTTATGTTAAGAGAAACAGATTATGATTTATAAGTTTCATACCTCCACTGTTTTTTAGCTCCATCTAGATATTAATGATGACATTGAAATAATCACTTCACCAATTGATAGTTAAATCATGTACCAATTGATAGTTGAATCACGTGTACCTACCCTTCAGCGAAATTACTGACAAAAAGAAAAGTTGTAGAAAAATAAAATATAAGCAGAGATTCTCATATTTTTAATATTTACTTTCTTAATTGATAATTTCTCACTTAATTTTTGAAAAATTATCCATACTATATTCTTCTTTGCTACTTGTGCAGTCGATTCTCTCTGGCACTAGAATTAACATCTTCACGTCCTTCTTCTCCCCACGACTACCACCACCTCATCCTCCTGCCACCATCCATATCATCTGCCCTCGAAACATCCAAGAGTCCCCAAAATGCCCTTCCTCCAAACCTCACAACCTCCGGGCAAACCCCTCTTCCCTTCCCTACTCCTGCCCTCCCCACTTCCGCTATATTTATGAAGACCTCCGGCCCTGGCACTCCACTGGCATCACAAAAGAAACCCTCGAAGCGGCCAAAAAGGAGGCCTCATTTAGGTTGGTTGTGATCGATGGACAGGCTTACTTTGAGAAATATAAGCATGCGTGGCAAACACGGGATGTGTTTACGCTGTGGGGGGTGCTTCAGCTGCTGAACCAATATCCAGGCAGAGTTAGGGATTTTGATATGATGTTCTTATGCGACGATTTGCCTGTGATTCAGGCTGCAGATTATATAGGGAAAAAGGTGCCACCGCCCTTGTTTAGGTATTGCAAGGATGATACATCCTTCGAGATTGTGTTCCCTGATTGGTCCTTCTGGGGTTGGTATGTAATTATGCCTTATTATGTTTGTAATTTTTTATAATTCACCTAGAAAAAAACTTTCTTTAATTTGTAGTGTCATAAAAATTTAAGTTATAAGATAAAAATTTAGATCTATACAGAAATACAAAGATTTGTGCGTATTACATTGAAATAAGTTAGTTTTCTTAGGGTGATACTAAAAATCATAATTATATTATAGAAATTAGATTTATAAGCATGTGCAACATTTATATTATAGTTCGTGTCATAGGCCATCGTCATTTTAATAAACATTTAGTTTAACTGAAATATCATTAAATTTCGTGCCATAGGCCTGAGGCCAAAATAAAGCCATGGGTGAAATTAAAGGAGGAGATCAGAGAAGGAAACAACAGAACAAAATGGAAGGACAGAGATCCAAATGCCTATTGGAAGGGAAATCCATTGATGGGACAAACCAGACAAGATCTCATGAAGTGCAATGTCACCAACGATACAGACTGGAATGCTAGGCTCTTTTTCCAGGTCCATTAATTGATTATTTTCTGCCCCCCCCCCCCCCCCCCCCCCCCCCCAACCCCTCTTTCAATTTGTATGTTCTTTATGACTGATGTGGGATTCTACAGAAATAAATGTTGGATATTCCCATTGCAAAACAGAAATTTCAAGTGGATTCATTAAGTTATTTATTGCTTTCCTTTTTTTTTTTGAGATAATTATGGCTTCTTTTGTTAGGTTCATCTATTTGTCTTTTGTGAGGAGAAAAGACAGATTTTTTAAAAAAAAATCCCATGTTGATTAGGAGAGAAAATAGAGAGTAGCTTTTATAACACAGGTCCTCCCTCTCTCTTGAATAGCATTTCTAAGAGTTAGCTAGACTGGGCCTTGCACACTCGCACACACTCTCAGCTCTACTTGGATTCTGGGTTGAACAAGACAATTTTCCGTATCCTTAAAGACACAGAATTTTTTCTGTTTATTTGTGCTGGCTTACTACTTTGTCTGCTTTCTTTTGGTGAAACCAACTAATGCATTCCTGTTGCTTGCAAGACAGTCATTTGTATCAGTCCGCACAATTCATGAAGCTTCTCCAACAGCTAGTTGTCACTGCTAGCCTCTATAAGTAATGCTCCGGTTCACCAGTGAGCACAATATCAGAAAATTCTCTTCTCCAAACGGTCTTGTACTAACTATCTCTGTACACTAGAGTTGAGCATTCTAATAAGTCGGATGAAATTCATTGTCAACTTGTAGCTCGTGCCAGAGGAGGCATTAAGCCTGTATTGGGGATTGTTCCATTGAAGCATTTGCCGTCACTTTCATAGAGCAATAGTTACTTCCAACAGACCAATTCCAGACTTCACATTTCTGTTTTTAATTGTATTTGATGAATTTATTAATTTAGTATATATTTAATTCTTTGCTATACAACCAATGATATACACTTACTATTCATGTAACCCTACACTACAGGATTGGCCCAAAGAGACAGGGAATGGATTCAAAACATCGGATTTGGCCGGCCAGTGCACCTACAGGTAAATAACATTTGAACTAATGAAGGATGTGACGATGTGCACCTTTTACCATTTGTATGCAAATATTGAAGATTTGTGGGCATTCTTAAATGACTAAAATTTAATAATGTTGACTGTTAGGATTTGAATGGGTTGTGGATTGTTAGGGTTTTGGGAAGATGGATGAGAAGAGAGGAAGAAGAAGATGTCGGCTGTGTGTGAGAGAGAGATTAGGGCAAAAATGTTGATTAGTATTCATTTGATTCTAAGTATTACATATATGAAGATACTAAGCCCAATGGGCCCTAAGAGCAATTTGGGTCATAACATAACAATCTCCACCTTGAACCAAATTGCATCTAAAACAAACTAAAAACATAAAACAAACATAACCTAAAACAAACTAGCAACATGCTAGAAACAAAACTAGCAAACTAGCTAGAAACAAACCGACATCAAACTTGAACAAAGCTTGAACTTTGCAATTGGAAGAGGCTTTGTGAGCATATCGGCCGGATTCGATTCGGTACCAATCTTCTTCACGGCAACCTTGCCTTCCGAGATCACATCTCGAACAAAATGGTATCGAATGTCAATGTGCTTCGTCTTCTCATGGTACATGCGGTCCTTAGTCAAATGGATCGCGCTTTGGTTGTCACAAAACACCGTAATAGGACCCTCAAGTGAAGACATCTCACCAACAAACGCCTTGAGCCAAATAGCCTCCTTAATAGCCTCAGTAATTGCCATATATTCGGCCTCAGTGCTTGAGAGTGCAAGTGGCTTGAAGTGTAGACTTCCAACTAATTGCACAATCTCCAAGGGTAAAAACATAACCCGTCAAGGAACGCCTCTTGTCCAAATCACCCGCAAAATCCGCATCCACAAAACCCGTCAGTTTCTTGCCATTACCAAACTCCAAACAAGCATCAATAGTACCTCTCAAATAGCGGAAGATCCACTTCACCGCTTTCCAATGCTCTTTCCCTGGACAAGAGAGATATCTACTTACCACACTAACGGCTTGAGCAATGTCGGGTCGAGTGCACACCATCAAGTATATGAGACTCCCAACCGCACTCGAATATGGAACCTTTTTCATATATTTCTTCTCATCATCGGATTTTGGGCTTAAAGTGGCCGAAAGCTTGAAATGCGCCGCAAGAGGTGTTGAAACAACTTTCGCTCACTGTTTTAAATTTCCTCCGATATGGTCGAAATTTCGGCCGATATTTCGTTTCGGCTAGCTTGCCGATACGAAATCACATATTTTATACTCCACATCGTTTTGGACCGAAATGTGAAGATTTCCTCCGAAATTACCGAAATATCGGCCGAAATATTGCCGAAATTGGCGAAATATCAGCCGAAATAGACACAAATGTTATTGTGAATATATTAAAAAGTTCTGTTTTACTTTTTGCATATATGTCTTTCAATATATGACCTTAAGCTAAAATAATGTGAGGATTCCGTATCGCTATTGTTTGTATATATGCAAAGTCAAGTAAGTTTATTAACTAATACATTTTTTCTAATCAATGCAAATTCAATTTAGTTATGTACGTATATTACATTCTCTTCTATATTATTGTTAAATTATGCAAAGATTTACCGTAATTGATTCATGTCATTAGTTACATTATACAATATTTTATATGATAAATGATATGTAGGACATATTATATCTTATTTAGTAACAAAAAAAAAAATTTATCGAGTATAGGAAATGAACATCCGATATAATCACATTTCCCCGAGATCTCCTCCGATATCTCCGATCCGAGACGAAACACCCCTTGCCGAGACGAGTCCGAAATCCGAGATTTAAAACCATGCTTTCGCTTTCTCCATGCCAAAACGGCGTAGCACTTTCTCGGCAAAACTCCTTTGTGAAAGAAACAACTTTCTTTTGGACCTATCCCTTGTGATCTCCATCCCGAGAATCCTTTTGGCGGCCCCCAAATCTTTCATCTCAAATGCCGAACTTAGTTGCTCTTTCAACCTCCTAACTTCTTTCAAGTTTGAGGATGCAATCAACATGTCATCCACATAGAGCAACAAGTAAATAAAATCCCCACCATCCAACTTCTTGAAGTAAACACAACTGTCATAATTGGAACGATGGAAATTAATACTCACCATGAATGAGTCAAACTTCTTATACCATTGCCGTGGTGATTGCTTAAGGCCATAAAGGGACTTCTTCAAAAGACACACACGGTCCTTCTTTCCCGCAACCTCAAAACCCTCCGGTTGGCTCATGTAAATCCGCTCCTCCAAATCACCATGCAAGAAGGCAGTTTTCACATCCATTTGCTCCAATTCCAAATCCTTCATTGCCACCAAAGAGAGCAAAACTCGAATGAAGGTGTGCTTAACTACGGGAGAGAACACATCATTGAAGTCCACACCTTGGATTTGACTATACCCTTTAGCCACTAGCCTTGCCTTGTATCGAAAATCCCCGGGATTTGAGCCATCAATCTTCCTCTTAAACACCCACTTGCAACCCACAATCCTCTTACCACTGGGAGGCTTCACAAGAGACCAAGTCTCATTTTGTTGCAAAGATTGTAACTCTTCATTCATAGCTGCAACCCAATTGGCCGCATCTTTAGAAGAAATGGCTTCCTTGTAGGAAGATGGTTCACAATACTCCACATCCTCTGCAATTGCCAAACAATAAGCAAAGTCGGAGTATCCATATCTCGTAGGTGGTCTTGTTTCTCTTCTAGCTCGGTCCCTTGCCAATGCATATGGTTGTACCTCTTCTTGGGCTTCCTCCAAATTGACATCATCATGTGAGATCAAATCATCACCTTCTTGGACCGGCACCTCAAACTCCACATTCTTCTCAACCTTCTCATTCTCCTTAATAGTCGGCTCGGGTGCAACATCATTTGCCTTCAACATGGCCGACTCATTGAAAATGACATCTCTTGAAATAATGAACTTGGATGATTCGGGACACCACAACTTATATCCCTTCACATTTCTGGGATACCCAACAAAAATACACTTCTTCGATCTAGGCTCCAACTTTCCTTCATTCACATGTACATAAGCAGGACAACCAAACACCCTCAAATTCGAATAATCGGCCGTCTTACCCGACCACACTTCTTCGGGTGTCTTCAACTCAATTGAAGTGGTAGGAGATCGATTCACCAAATAGCAGGATGTGTTAATGGCTTCCGCCCAAAACTCCTTACCCAAACCCGCATTTGAAAGCATACTTCTAGACCTTTCAAGTAGTGTCCTATTCATCCTTTCTGCAACACCATTTTGTTGTGGAGTGTTGACCACCGTCTTGTGCCGAACAATCCCTTCAGTCTTGCAAAAATTATCAAACTCACGGTTGCAAAACTCCAAACCGTTATCGGTTCTCAACCTCTTAACTTTCCTTCCTGTTTGGTTCTCCAAAAGTGACTTCCATTCTTTGAAGGTGCTAAACACATCACTTTTCTCTTTCAAGAAATAAACCCAAACCTTTCTTGAGAAATCATCAATGAAAGTAAGCATATAACGAGAACCATTACCTTTGGAAGGCTCACGAGAAGGTCCCCAAAGATCCGAATGGATGTAGTCAAGTGTTCCCTTGGTCGAATGAATGGCCGTGGAGAAGCTCAACCTCTTATGCTTGCCAAATACACAATGCTCACAAAACTCCAAGTTGCCCGTGCATTGGCCACACAACAAGCCTCTCTTGCTCAAAATGGTCATTCCTCGCTCGCTCATATGCCCCAATCTCATATGCCAAAGCCTAGTAGTCTCCTCATCCGACATAGTACCCGAACGTGCAATGGCGGCCAAGCCCGTGACCGTGGAACCTTGTAAGAAATAAAGAGTTCCAATTCTCTTCGCCTTCATGATTGTGAGAGCCCCTTTAGAGACTCTGAGGACTCCACCTTCACTTTGGAACTTACACCCCTTTTCTTCAAGAGACCCCAAAAAATTAAATTCTTAGACAAATCGGGTATATGCCACACACCCGTCAACCTTCGGACCTTTCCATCATGGAACTTAATTGTCACCGAACCAATCCCGGCGACCTTACACATATTGTTGTTCTCCATGAGAACCTTACCATCTGTAGGCTCATAAGTCTCAAACCAATCTCTATTCGGAGTCATGTGTTGTGAAGCACCCGTATCCATCACCCAACAATGCATATCATCAACATTAGTATCTGTCATACAAAGAGTATCAACCGTGTCACATTCGGCCACATTGGCCTCCTCCGAAGAAGAACCTTTACTATCCGCCTTTTGTTTATTTTTGAGCTTGAAACAATCGGCCTTAATGTGTCCCTTCTTCTTACAATAGTTGCACGTCAAATTCTTGTGCCTAGACTTCGAACGGGTCCTTGTATCTTTCGAGTTTCGGTCCCATGACCTACCTCGATCAACAACTAAACCAACACCTTGGCTCCCTTTCTCATTATTGGTCATCTCACTATCAATGTGCAACTTGGCTTGCAAATTGCTCTTAACATCCTCTAGAGAAATTTTATCTCTACTATAAATCAACATGTCTCTAAAAGCCTTGTATGATGCGGGCAATGAGCATAATAATAAAAGGGCTTGGTCCTCATCCTCCACCTTAACATCAATCTTACTTAAATCATTCAAAATAGATGCAAACTCCGTAATATGATCGGAAATTGATGTACCTTCAACCATGCGAAGAGTGTAGAGGCGCAACTTCAACCGCAGTCGATTGGTGAGGGACTTCTTCATGTAGATGTTCTCCAACTTCTCCCACAAAGCCTTAGCGGTCTTCTCCGATAGGACCTCTTGCAATGTCGAATCGCTCAAGCACAATTGGATAATAGAGAGCGCTTTATCATCCATCTCTCTCCATTTCTTATCCGGCACCGCATCAATCAACTTTTCTCGACCAAAAATGGCATCCTTAACGCCTTGGCTCGACAAAATCGCTGCCATACGCACTTGCCATAATGCAAAACTCGTCTTCCCATCATACTTCTCAATATTATATTTCCCCGACATATCCATACAAATTTCTTGAACCCAATTCAACAAAACACCAAGATTTTCTCCCCAAAAATTGATTACTTAAATCAAAAAATCCAAACCTTCCTCAGGTGGCTCTGGCTTGTCCACTCTTACGGGATGGAAGGGAATCTCAGGACCTCCGGTAACTTCCACCGCGACAACACCAGCCAGGGAACTGCTCCATGATGGGCTCCAACAAGCGGACAGCAATCTCCAACCCACTGTACGGGCTCGACGACGGCAAGGTGTCGGGACGAACGGATCACGGGCTCGACGACGGATCTGGCTGGAGGCTGGGGCGCTTCGTGAGATGCAGGCGAAGGTCGAGAAGGAGATACCAGTTGACGACGGCGCCGGAGGAGAAGGGAATTGTCGACGACGGCAAGGTAGATAGGTATGGGTTTTGGTGTTGGCTCTGATACCAGTTTGTTAGGATTTGAATGGGTTGTGGATTGTTAGGGTTTTGAGAAGATGGATGAGAAGAGAGGAAGAAGAAGATGTCGGCTGTGTGTGAGAGAGAGATTAGGACAAAAATGTTGATTAGTATTCATTTGATTCTAAGTATTACATATATGAAGATACTAAACCCAATGGGCCCTAAGAGCAATTTGGGTCATAACATAACATTGACAAATTATGTATGAATGCGTTGAACATTCAAAACATTGTCAAAACCACCCATGCTTAGAATGATAAGTGTGCTCTATATACACAGAGAGTTCCCAGGAAAATTTAGGAAGGAAAGGTTACAGTTCTGACACTCTTTATACAATGACAATGAGAACTTTTCAAACTTAAGGAATACTGATGCAATCTCAAAGTGTAAAATCTATAGATTAAGTTAACGGGGAATTAAAAGGTTCAATTTTTTTGGCAGATTCAACATTTACATAGAAGAAGTGACATGGCCAGTGAGTGAGAAGTACATACTCGCTTGCGACTCACCCACATTGTTCGTCAACTCTCGCTTCCAAGACTTCTTCAGCAGGGGGTTAATTCCCGGAAAGCATTACTTGCCCATTGCTGACAACAATCAGTGCAGGTCGATTAAGGCTGCAGTTGACTGGGGCAATTCACATCAAGATCAGGTACCAATTCTGTACTTCTGCAATTCATAGTAAATTTCATGACAATTAATTCTTCCAAAACTAATAACAGGCACAAGCTATCGGTAAGGTAGGAAGCAGCTTCGTTCAAGAAGAACTGAATATGGACTATGTATATGACTACATGCTTCACCTACTCAATGAATACTCAATGCTGCTGAAATACAAACCGAGTATACCTGAAAATGCCGTCAAAGTATGCATAGAATCCATGGCTTGCCAAGCCCATGGGAGGGTGAAAGAGTTCATGGTGGAGTCTATGGTGAGGTCTTCTCGTGATTCAGAGCCATGTGTGATGCCTCAACCTTTCAGTGCTAATGAGCTCAAAGATCTTTTGAAGAGGAAAACTGACAATATAGCTGAAGCCAAGAAATTAATAGGAGTAAGAAACTGACAAGTCCTTAAATATTTGTTGCAAAGCCTCATTAAGTTCTCTTCTTATTCTCTGTTACTCTATTTTTGACATACGTAATG
This sequence comes from Hemerocallis citrina, assembly GCA_017893485.1. NCBI lineage: Eukaryota > Viridiplantae > Streptophyta > Magnoliopsida > Asparagales > Asphodelaceae > Hemerocallis > Hemerocallis citrina. Next base: position 222,554,440 of record CM030365.1, read on the forward strand.
CTAGGATCACTATCATTTTTGCACTGTATATGTTATTTAGTTCTCTTTTTTTTTTCTACAAAAAGAACTAATTTTATTATATTATGTTCTTTATTTCTTTTGTGCTCGGCTTGTCAGCAATGATCCAGGGTGCAATTAGTAGATAAATTAAGAGTATAGCATCACTTGTTAAGAATATTTGAAATAATTATAAAAGAAAATTTTCTTTATAATCTATATATATGACATAGAATATAAATGCACAAACACGCAAGCGCGTGCACACACACACACAAATGGGTACAATTTCCGTTTTTCAAATCAATTATACACAAGTTGTAATATATATATATGCAATTTAATTTTTTTCTTAAGAGATCTGTTTACAATGATGCATGAACGAGCGAGAAAAAAATTAAGGCACCAAAAACTACTGGCCTCAGAATATATGTACTTACAAAATTTTAAATCTTATTAAGAATCTACAGTTATTTAGTTGTCCTGCAAAGCTATATATCTAAGATTCATATTGCATACAACTGCTGTTTTATTTCAAAGTTTTGAGTACCAGCATCAATGCACTAATGAATGACTGGATCATGAGCAGTGCACTCTCCAATAAAACTTACTTACTGAAGATTGATTAAAATTTCCCTATTTTTTGCATGGTTTATCAAAATATTGACCCTTGGTGTTTGTTGCAGTCCGTTCTCACTGGCAGTAGAACCAACAATTTCACCTCCTCACCACCACAACCACCTCCTCCTGCCACCTTCCATCTCTACTGCCCTCAAAACCTCGCAGAATCCCCAAAATGCCCCCCATCTAAAGGGTCAATCTCAACTGTAATCCCACAACCAATATCCCATTCTCCCATTCCTCCCTTTTGCCCATCCTACTTCCGTTGGATCCATGAAGACCTCCGGCCCTGGAGCTCCACCGGTATTACAAAGGAAATTGTAGAAACCGCTAAGGATAAGGATGCTGAATTTAGGCTTGTTGTGATCGATGGCCGAGCCTACTTGGAACAGTACCATGACATAAAGAATTCGAGGTTTGGGCAGTCAAGGGGTGTGCCTACGCTGTGGGGGCTGCTCCAGCTACTGAACAGATATCCTGGCAGAGTACGGGATTTTGATATAATATTTAACTTGGAGGACAGACCAACAGTCCGGGCCGCAGATTACGAGGGGAAGAAGCTTCCACCGCCACCACTGTTTAGGTACTGCAAGGACGATGCTACGGTGGATATTGTGTTCCCTGACTGGTCCTTCTGGGGTTGGTATGTACTTTTTTTTTTGATTGAAAGTTGGTATGTACTTTTAGTTTTTTACTAGTTGGGCTTATGTTAATTATGTAGGTGTGCCAGAGTTTTATAGTGTTGCTGTAGTCTGTATTAGAATTTTGCCACATGCAATGCAAGGTTCTGAAAGTATGATGAGCGTAAACACATAATAGGGTGGTTACTGGCTATGAAGTAGTTATTGTTTCTTTACTAGATACTTTTGAAAAACTAAAATAAAATTTAATGTATTATTCGATTTTTGTTTATATGGTTGGTTGTTTCCAAATATACAACCAAAGACATACCCTCATAACTCATTCCTCTCTAATTAGAGTATTACAGGCTTTATTTTTAGTATTCTTACGTAGTTTTATTTCAATGTTTGATTGTTTAGTACATTTGCTGCACAAGTGCTTTTCGCTGTTTTGGTTCTTGCTAATCAATATGCACATATTGGGAACTGGGGACTTAATTATCTTAAAGGGTGTGTGATTCTTAATCTCTTCATACCTGAAATTTCTAGTTCACACACAATAATAATAATAAAATTTAGAAATTTCTGTATATTACTGAAAATGAACTTGAGTTGACCCATATGGAACTGTAAATATAGCAAGAACTACTTGTTCGCATGTATTGTACATGTGACAATAGCTTTAGCATACACACTCCTTTGGAATCATAATAGTATAGGGTAAGATTATATGTTTTGGTCTCAGTAAAAGAACATACGTACTTTTGGATGATCCATGGATTATCATATCATTAGATACAGATAGATATATAACCTAGTTAGATGTTATTTAATTAGCTAGAACAGAATGCACTAAATGTTTAGGACATAAAGAAAAAAAAAGGGATCAAGAAGGATTAGTGCAGCTTTTACTCCTGCCGAATGCCACTTGAGCCATGATCTGGTTGCTGAAATTTCTTTAAAAATTGTGCAATAGGCCTGAGATCAACATAAAGCCATGGGTGACACTGTTGGAGAAGATCAAAGAAGGAAACAAGAGAACAAAGTGGAAGGACAGAGACCCATATGCTTATTGGAAGGGAAACCCATGGGTTGCCCCAACAAGGCGAGATTTCATTGCGTGTAATGTCAGCAAAGACAAAGACTGGAATGCTAGGCTTTTCATTCAGGTCTATTAGTCGAATTTTCTTTAACCTTTTCATCCGTTTACATCTATCCCGATTCATGTTGGAGTCTGTAGATATGTGCACTTAGTGTTTATGTAACTCTACACTACAGAATTGGGACAAAGAGGCCCAGGAGGGATTCAGAACATCAGACTTGTCCAGCCAGTGCACCCACAGGTATTTTATTACTGTGGAACTCTTCAAGTTGCCTATCACGTATGCACTGCTTGAGAAGTGGAGAGACATTTTTAAAATTGCCCCGAGCTTAATAATGTTCACCTGTTGCATTGAATTGAATTTTATTTCTTTTCAAAAAAAATAAAAAATTAATGCTTCATGGTGTAAATTAATTTCATTTGCGTGCAGGGAATTGTAGTATAGATTAAGTGGTAGAGATCAAAAGTATTGAAACTCCCTTTACGCATTAACAAGGAGGGTTTTTTATAGTACTCTGAGCGTCAAGTGCAAAGTATGATGTTTAAAAAGAAAGGAGAGGGGAGGAATAGGGGCATATACAAACACATTTAGTCATAGTAGAGAAAGATATATTACCTAGTCTCATGCACGATGTGTACTGCATGTGAGATGATGTCTCGGCCTCACAGTATGAATTATGTTGCCCTTGAATTTTTCTTGAATCTCTGCTTTAGTGCAGATTCAAGATTTACATAGAAGGATGGGCATGGTCAGTCAGTGAGAAATACATACTAGCTTGCGACTCGCCTACATTGTTCATCAATACTCCATTCCAAGACTTTGTCAACAGGGGTTTAATGCCTGCACAGCATTACATACCTATTCGCGACAACGACAAGTGCAGGTCGATTGAGGCAGCAGTTAACTGGGGCAATTCCCATCAGGATCAGGTACAAACTTCAGCAGTTCTCCAACAACATGCATTTTCCTTTTGTCAAAATATGTTTGACGTTTCAAATCTATCCCTTTGGTAGCACATAATCTAAAACTACTGTTTGTAACTGCAATTTTAGACTGTGTTGGAGTCGGACCAAGAAAATTAAACTGCAGTTCCAAACTACATTATTTTCCTACTTGATGCTGTTTATTTCTGGAAGACGTGTGGATGCACCAGGTGTGAGTTCGGACTCAATTTATATTGAAGGAGAATGCCGCTCGTCTGCCGACCTTTGGTTGACCTTCTGGGACCTACGATGAGCTCGGAAAGATGTTGAAGGCTGGGCTCGGATCGGAAGGGTCGGATCCGAGGTCTTGTGTACCTGCAGACGGTCCTGAAACACCGGGGTTTATCCCGGCGGCGGACCCTCCGACGCTCTAGTCAGTCTCTGTGAGAGAGTAGCAATAACTAGGTATATTTAAGTGGCAAAAGATTCATTACCTCAAAAGGTGGGTGTGGGTCTAGTATTTATAGAGAATCCCAACCGGGTTTGGTTCCACTTGGGGGCCGGGTCTGGATCCGAAAGCCCGTGGGCCTGACGTGGCAGAAGGCCCAGGGGGTTTAGGGCGGACGTGGCGATACCAGGAGTGGTATAGGGCTGACGTGGCGAAACCCTTGGCGGTATTTGGAGCTGACGTGGCCCATCGTGGGCCTCCTGTGCTTCTGGGGGGATCGGAGGGCCCAGGCTGCGCCAGGTCATCCTTCTGCCCCGCCAGAGGGGGGGGCGGCCTGTGGGACTGTCCCGGATCGGACTCCGAGGGCTACTGAGGCTCGTCGGTACGAGGAGGCCAGTACCGTGAGGGCAAACACGAGGTTCGGCGTCGACCCTGAAGTGGTCCGGAGCCGAACCAGGTTGCTATCTTTACCTTTCTGAGTGGGAATTGTATTGGGCCCTGGTTGGGCCTCAAGCCATTTTTACACTGTCACACAAGCCCCCCACTCCTGCAGGGGGTGCGGGAGCTAGCCGTGGAGGAGTGCTTATGGTTGTAGAAATGGGATGGCGAGTCACTGGGCCTTCATGAGAGGGTTACGCTGGTGCTAGACCTGACCTCGAGCCGGTCGAGGGATTACGGGCCAAGAAGGGGGGTGGCGAGCCGTTGGCCTTCCTGAGAAGACCACCCTGGTGCCAGACCTGACCTCGAGCTTGGCGAGGAATTACTGGAAGGCAAGGGCGATGGCGAGCTGTGAAGCCTTCCTGAGAAGACTACCCTGGTGCTAGACCTGACCTCGAGCAGGTCGAGGGATTACGGGCCAACAAGGGGGGTGGCGAGTCGTTGGCCTTCCTGAGAAGACCACCCTGGTGCCAGTCCTGACCTCGAGCTTGGCGAGGGATTACTGGAAGGCAAGGGCGATGGCGAGCCGTGAAGCCTTCCTGAGAAGACTCCCCTGGTGCCAGACCCGACCTCGAGCCGGTCGAGGGATTATGGGCCAACAAGGGGGGTGGCGAGCCGTTGGCCTTCCTGAGAAGACCACCCTGGTGCCAGACCTGACCTCGAGCTTGGCGAGGGATTACGGGAAGGCAAGGGTGATGGCGAGCCGTGAAGCCTTCCTGAGAAGACTCCCCTGGTGCCGGACCCGACCTCGAGCTGGTCGAGGGATTATGGGCCAACAAGGGGGGTGGCGAGCCGTTGGCCTTCCTGAGAAGACCACCCTGGTGCCAGACCTGACCTCGAGCTTGGCGAGGGATTACGGGAAGGCAAGGGCGATGGCGAGCCGTGAAGCCTTCCTGAGAAGACTCCCCTGGTGCCGGACCCGACCTCGAGCTGGTCGAGGGATTATGGGCCAACAAGGGGGGGTGGCGAGTCGTTGGCCTTCCTGAGAAGACCACCCTGGTGCCAGACCTGACCTCGAGCTTGGCGAGGGATTACTGGAAGGCAAGGGCGATGGCGAGCCGTGAAGCCTTCCTGAGAAGACTACCCTGGTGCTAGACCTCACCTCGAGCTGGTCGAGGGATTACGGGCCAACAAGGGGGATGGCGATCGGTTGGCGCCCTAGAGTGATTGAGCGGGGATATCCCGCCATTCCTGTGGAGCATTGAAGGCTCTCCGAGAACGGTGTGATGGTCCAATTTCCTAGGGGCATTTAATGGCGCCGCCTAATAAATGTAGATGGCGCATGGTTTTCCGTTGATTGACCTTCCCCGCGCCCCAACGGTTAGTCCCTGGGGGAGGTTATAAATACCTCCCCCCTCCATCGTAGGTATGATCAAAACAGGGGTGGCCCATTGGCCCTCAGAGGTGTCTGCTTCGGCGGACGCCTGTCTTTTGCTAATAATTCCGACCCTAGCAGCGTCGGAGAGGTGGTTACTTCTGCCGCCCGGATCTTCTCTTGGATCTGATGGACCTTGATACGGCAGCCAGATCTATGGGAGATCAGGGCGAGAGGGGTAACGGCCGAGATCCGTGCTGGTGGAAGAGGAGCCTCGGATTGGTGGTGGTTTTGCCGTCTGGATCCCTTTTCGGGTCAGACTACCCTGTCATGGATGTTTGGCCCGGGAGAGATCCGGACGAAAAGATGCACCAACCGCATTCCGGTCTTGGGGCTGAAGGGCCTCGGATGGGGGGACCACCTCCCATCGGGGGTCGGCCAGTCCGTCTTGATAGGGCTGCAGGCGATGGCGGTTTCTGTCCCACCCTCGAACTGTTCGGGGTTTCGGCTGCCGAAGCTGTAAGTCCCGGGCTGCTCGAGGGTGAGAGGGGAACTGGTCGAGCGCTGGAGCCCGGGGCGTCTGTCATATGACGGCGTCTTAAACCTTAAGTAAAAATGTCTTCTCCTTCGCGTATTCCATCCGAACCGACCCCAGAGTTGGGCTGTCAGTCTGGCGTCTGATGACGTCCTCAGCACAGGTTTCGAGGACGCGGCGCGATTTTCCAGGCGGCAGTTGTGCGTCAATCAGTGAACAGTAATCGCGGAAGTTGAGGAGTCGTTCTTCCCTTATATAAGTATTCCCCCCCTTTTTCCCTTTCGCCCACTTCAATCTTGCTGCTTTCTTTTTCAAAAAATCTCCCAACCCTTCAGCGATTGTTCTTGCAGTTTGCCGTACTTGGCTCGCCCTCCCGAAGCGGTCCCAGGTTAGTTTGGTAAGTTTGTTTTATCTTTAGGCACAGATGGATAGGGCTCAGTCCGGTTCGTCGGCGTCGTCGTCCAGGGGGGAAGTAAAGCCTGACTCTCCGTCGACGTCGTGGGAAGAGCCCGTGTTCGAGGAGGAGTCGGTGCCCGTTGTGGGCCCTACTGGCTTGGTTTCTTTGGAGGACTCAGTAGGTGAGGGGGAAGCGGTACACAAGACGAGGCTGTCGCGCTCCCGACGTCCCTTTGTGGTGGAGAGTAGCGGGTCGGAGGGAGCCGGCGACGGTTCGGACGGCATTCGCGTGCTGGAGTTGTCTTCCGATGAGGAGGGAGGCGAGGGTGATATAGCGAGGAGATCCACCGTTCAGGGTCGAGGACCGTCGGAGCGAGTCAAGAAGGAGAAGAGGGCCCCAAGAAAACCGGGGTCGAGGACCGGCGGTTCGAGCAAGGCGCCTGTTTTCCGTAATCTGATGACGGGTTCGCCCGTTCAGCCGAAGCATTTCCGTCAGTATCCCGACGACCTTTCTGACCGGGAGCTCTTCGGAGTGCAACCCTCTTCGCCGAGCCGGAGGAGGGTGATGATGGACGCGATCTCGACCGTTTTGGAGGACGGGGATTTGGAGGTTCTGCAGCTGGCGTATCATATAGGGCCTGGTTACGAACTGCTGCTGCCGAGCTCCACTCTGCGCCCCACCGATCCCTTATCCGCTTGGTATTGTGTCTTCCCAGTGGACGCTTTTATCTCTGGCCTGAGGTTGCCAATCCACCCGTTTGTTAGGGACGTGTTGAACTGGGCCTCCTTGGCGCCCATGCAGTACGGGCCGAACTCTTGGAAGCAGATTATCTGCTTTGTGCTGATGTGCGAGGAACAACAAGTACCCCTGCGGCTGAATGTGTTCCGCGCGATGTTGATGGTTAACCCGTCGGCCGAGGGTGTATACTATATCTCTCCCCGGTGTGGGGGGAAGGTCGTTCGCCACCACCCGGATTCCATCAAGGGATGGAAGGAGAAATATTTGGTGATCCGGAGTGAAGAGCCATGAGACATTCCCACTCGATGGAACCACTCCAAGCCGAACTACCAACCGCCGAGGCAGGGGGATCTGTCGGCCGATGAATGGGGGTTTGTCGAGCGCCTCCGCCAGTCACCTAGTATTGATTGGACGGAGGTGACGGAGACCACTCTGGCGAGCGCTGGACTGAGCCCAGCTGTTATGTGTATGTAGTTGTTTCTTTTCTCTGGGTCCTTTCTTGCTTTTTTGCTCATTGCTCTTAATGGTTTTTCCCGCAGGTATGGACGAGGCGTCGATCAAGGCAAAGAGGCTCGCCATGAGGAAGGAGAAGGCTGAGAAGGAGGCGGCGAAGAGGCCGAGGGGGTCGTCCCTAATCATTTCGGAAGTCCAACTCGAGCCGAGGACCAAGAGGGGTCGCTCCGAGACGAGCAAGGGTGTGGCTTCTTCGAAGGGTCAGGGCCTAGCGGGGGCCCCTGTTCTCGACAAGGGGAAAGGTCCCTGGGTCGAGGCCGAGGAAGAGGATCCGGTGGTGGAGTTGTTGCGGCAGCGGTGGGCTCCGGACTGGTCGGTTCTGATGGGGGACCGCCTGACAGAGGAGGCCCAAGCCGTTGAAGTGGTGGAAAAGCTGGCGACCCCTCGCGATCGCAAGGCGATGGAGGGTGAGCCCGTGGAGGTGGCGTTCGCCCGCCTGGCGCAGGCCACTATGCAGGTAAGTCTGTCGACCCTATCCCTCCTTGTTGATTTTCGTGCGGAGGCCTGATCTTTGTCTGCCGTTGGCTGTAGGCTTGCATACAGGGGGCCAACATAAAGAACCTGTACGAGGCGTCCCTGGCCCAAGAGCGAGCTCGAGCGGAAAAGAGCGAGCTGGAGATGAAGGAGATGCGAATCGAACTCGAGGGTTCGCATAAGAGGGAGCAGCAGCTGGAGCTCCAGCTCAAGGCCAAGGATGTGGAGTGGGAGAAGAAGATGGCCTCCCTGAAGACGAAGTTCACCAAGGAGGCGAAGGAGGTGCTGACTACGGGCCAGCTGATGGTGATCGCGGCCCAGGACAAAAGCTATGCGAAGGCCCTCAGCCACGTGAGGCACTTCTTCCCGGCCCTCGATTTGTCCAAGTTTGAGTATGATATGGAGATCGAGGGGACGTCGAAGACTCCTGGCGAAGAAGGGCCTGCCGTCGACCCATCGGCCGACGCTCCCGTGGATCCGTCCGTCGGCGCGGAGGTGGGTCAATGAGTTGTGTAATTTTTGTCTTTCTTTTTCTCTCCCTCGATTGTGTTTGCCTCCCGCGGACTGGCCACCGCATTTTTTGTAAGAAGCACCTGGATTTATAGTGGCAAGAAAAGTTTTTTGACCGGCCGGTTGTTTTGACCTCGGACATTTCTGAATCTTCTTGAGAATGTGTGTTGAGTTGGTTGGTTATCTTGTAGGTCGCGGCTCCCCTCCCTGAGGGGGACTCCCGTAGTTTCTATGTGGCGTGGCTCCGGAGTAAGGTTAAGGTCCTGGAGGCCGCGCTGGCTCGTCATCGATGGGGGGCTCGGGACACCGATACGGCTTGTAACTTTTATCGGAATAAGTCCGCAGTCTTAAGTGCGGAGGCGCGCCGGTTGAGAAGGGCGATGTGGGATCGGGAGCTCGGTGGCGCGGACCATAGACAGGCCGGGCTTAGTACCTTGGTGCCGAGGCCCTCTCCTGGGGGGTTACCTTGCGACGTCTTTGTGGAGAAGGAGACGGAGATGCCTCATTACGAGGTGATGTTGGGTGCCTCGTTCTCTTCCTCCGCGGGTCGACAGGCGGAGGGGGTTCCCTCTGCGCTGCTGCTATTGCAGCGGACGCGACCGGACGACGCCCAGAGTTCTGTGGCTGGAGTGTCGATTGGGGCTGAGGCTAAGGAATACCACAACGAGGAGAGGGGCCCCTAGTTGCTTGGTCGGAGTACTCTTCGTCCCTCGTTGGGCCCGAGGGGCCCTGATCTTCCTGATTTGAGATGAGTGGAGCGGTCTTGTAACGGGCTTTGTTTTTCTTTCGTTTTATTTTTTCTCTTTGGAATGAAAATAAAGGGGTACGAACAAAGAATCCTTTTCCTTCCTCGCACCGGCCAGTAGCGTAGCGCGCAATGTCGGAGGCAAGGTCTGGCTCCACCGCTCCGCGAGGGATCGAAGTGGGGCCTTAGGAAGGACCCTCGGTCCGAACTCGCACTGAGACTATCGAGACATTTGGGTTCGGACAAAAAGGGGTATTTTTAGTATAAGGTAGGGAGGGCCGCTAAGGCAGCCCTTTACATACGATGGTTTACACAAAAACAGATTTACATTTAGCCGGGCCATAATCTATGCTCGTTCGGCGTCGAGGGGGAACACACCTCCCCCGACGGTGGTCATGTAGCATGATCGCGCTGCTTCTTGGCTGCCTCGGACGATGCCGACTCCTTGAGGGGTGGGGAACTTGAGCTTCAGATGGTAAGCCGAAGGCACCGCTTGTAGGGAGCATAGTCCAGGCCGGCCAAGTATGGCGTTGTAAGCCGCCTTGACGTTGACCACCATGAAGTCCATGGATTCGGTCCTCTTGACAGGAGTCGACCCGGCGGTAACGTCGAGGGTAACAATCCCTTCTATTACGACCGGGACGCCGGAGAACCCGTGCAAGGTGTACCCGGCTGGCTTGAGTTTGCCTCGGGGTAACCTGAGATTTTCGAAGGCTTCGAGAATATTCACCGAGCTACCGTTGTCGACGAGGATCCTGCGGACTTCACAATTAGCCATGTGGAGGTTAATGACGAGGGCATCACAGTGGGGCAAGCGAACACCTTCAAGGTCTTCCCCTGAGAAGGAGACCGGCCTTGATTGCAGTTTGGGCGAGGGGTTGTCTCTGACAGCGTTCACCTCTCGGATGAAGGCTTTTCTGGAAGTGTTTGATTCACCTCCCATCGGCCCTCCGTGGACACAGTGCAAGATGAAAGGGATATCTGCGGCTCCCTCGGAATCGGGGTCCCGACCCTGGGTCTGGTTTGGAGGAGGGTTCGGAGGCGATTGCCTCCGGTTCCTAGCGTCTCGCCGATCCCGTGGGCCTTCTCGGGTAAACTCTCGGAGGTACCCTCTGGAAATGAGTTCTTCAATTTCGTCTTTCAGGGCTCGGCATTGGTCGGTTTCGTGCCCGTGATCTCTGTGGAAGCGGCAGTAAAAGCGCTGGTCTCGATTCTTGTTGTTATTAGATCGGGGGGGAGTCGGACAATGCCCTTGTCTTCGATTTCCAAGAGGATGGCGGATATGTTATGCGTCAGGGGAGTGTACCTCTCGAAGCGGGGGACTGGCGGGACCTTCTTCATGGCCCCCGGGTCCCTTGGAGCTTTCTTTGGTGGTTCGACTTCCTCGGTCTTCCGCTTTCCCTTCCCGGTGGCATCCCTGGCATCTTCGGGATTAAGGGCCTCTTCTGCCCTAATGTATTTCTCGACCCTATTAAGGAGGTCGGGAAAGTCGACGGGGGGTCTCTTGGCCAGAGAGGCCTTCAGCTGTCCGGGGCGGACGTTGTGTCGGAATGCCGCTGAAGCGACGCCTGGGTCGAGGGAGGAGACCGACCTTGCCTCAGCGGTAAATCTCCGGACGAACACTCTGAGTGATTCCCCCTCTATCTGCTTGAGCCCAAGTAATGAGGCGCTGGTCCTTTCGGCCTTCCGGCTAGTGACAAAATGGGCAAGAAAATTGCCCTCGAGTTGGTCGAAGGAGTAAATGGAGCCGGGGGCGAGTTTCGAGAACCACTCGCGAGCTGGACCCCGAAGGGTGGCAGGGAAGGCTCGGCAGAGCAGGGGATCCGAGGCGCTGTGAATCATCATGAGGGTTTTGAAACCCTCCATGTGATCAGCAGGATCTCCCTCGCCATCGTATGTCTCGAATTGAGGGGGTCGGAAATTCCGGGGTATTTCCGCTTGGAGGATGGGGGCGGAGAAGGGAGGACGGACAGGTCTGTACCCCTGAGCCACCCTTTGGTCGCCGTCCCCTATGTGATCGAGGCGGTCCTCCATTTCTTGTAGGCGTCTTAGGAGTACGTCATCGTCTTCCGGCTGGATCGTTGAAGGGCGGGACGCGCTGGCTTCGGCGTCCGACCCTGTTTGGGAATGGAGGGTTTCTTCCCTGGGGGCCCGTCGGAGGGCTCCCAGAATTTCTCTTCGGAAGTCTTGGAATTCCTTATGAGTGACGGGGGCTCCTTCGACCCGGTTTGGCCGGTCCGAGGGTTGTCTTCCGACTCGGCTGAGCGCGGGTCTTCGCACCTCGGGCGGCGGCCTCGGATGGTTCGAGACCGGGTTGGAAGCGGCCCTTCCCCTGCTGCGGATAATCTTGCGGTTGAGGATTACTCCCCGGAGGTCGGGCTGGGCTGGCCGGCCGACGCTCCTTTGGGACTCCCGAGAGGGAGCCTTGTGTTTCGACGTGCGTGGCCTGGCTTTATCAGTGGGTGGGGGCGAGTCCCGTTGGTTGACGGAGGAAGCAGCCCCCTTGCCTTTGTAGGCCATGAGGGTTCGGCTGTCGAGGTCTTTTGAGGGTCTGGATCGGATCGGCTTCTGGAGCAGCTGTTTCCCACAGACGGCGCCAACCTGATGCTGTTTATTTCTGGAAGACGTGTGGATGCACCAGGTGTGAGTTCGGACTCAATTTATATTGAAGGAGAATGCCGTTCGTCTGCCGACCTTTGGTTGACCTTCTGGGACCTACGATGAGCTCGGAAAGATGTTGAAGGCTGGGCTCGGATCGGAAGGGTCGGATCCGAGGTCTTGTGTACCTGCAGACGGTCCTGAAACACCGGGGTTTATCCCGGCGGCGGACCCTCCGACGCTCTAGTCAGTCTCTGTGAGAGAGTAGCAATAACTAGGTATATTTAAGTGGCAAAAGATTCATTACCTCAAAAGGTGGGTGTGGGTCTAGTATTTATAGAGAATCCCAACCGGGTTTGGTTCCACTTGGGGGCCGGGTCTGGATCCGAAAGCCCGTGGGCCTGACGTGGCAGAAGGCCCAGGGGGTTTAGGGCGGACGTGGCGATACCAGGAGTGGTATAGGGCTGACGTGGCGAAACCCTTGGCGGTATTTGGAGCTGACGTGGCCCATCGTGGGCCTCCTGTGCTTCTGGGGGGGATCGGAGGGCCCAGGCTGCGCCAGGTCATCCTTCTGCCCCGCCAGAGGGGGGGGACGGCCTGTGGGACTGTCCCGGATCGGACTCCGAGGGCTACTGAGGCTCGTCGGTACGAGGAGGCCAGTACCGTGAGGGCAAACACGAGGTTCGGCGCCGACCCTGAAGTGGTCCGGAGCCGAACCAGGTTGCTATCTTTACCTTTCTGAGTGGGAATTGTATTGGGCCCTGGTTGGGCCTCAGGCCATTTTTACACTGTCACACTACTGATTTGGAAAGTGCATTTTGATTGTAAACTACAGTTTTGGATAAAAAATTGTGGTTTTCTTTTGGTTCCAATCGTTGATTTTTCAAGTTCAGATTTGCTATGCAACTTTTCTGGTCCAAATAAGCCGAAATCACAATTCAAATTTTTTTTTTTGATAAAAGATGACTAACGTCGTCATCGATTCATTAACGGTTAATTAATGAAACATAGAAGTTCCATAACATATTACAAAGTCTAGTACTCAAATTCTACGCAAAAGTGAAGAAAAGATCAACAACCGAAATGAACAACATGAAATAAACAATTCAATTTTACCGTATTGATTGAAGTGACAGAATAGACACAGTGTAGAATTTTGTGAATCCCTTAATCTCATCTGAATCAGTTTTTACAATATATGCTATGCTATATTGGGCTTACAAAACAATGGACCCAATGGACCCAATATACTAATAAAAGGACATTGTAATATATAATATCCAACACCCCCCTTCAAGTTGGAGCATGGAGGTCACAAATGCCCAACTTGCGAAGTATGGGATCAAACTGCTGCCACCCCAGTGGCTTAGTGAAGATATCCGCCAATTGGGAAGTAGTCGAGACATGAGAAGCCACTATAGTGCCATCCAATATGGTATCCCTGATAAAATGCAAATCCACCTCAATGTGCTTACTGCGCTCGTGAAAAACTGGGTTATGTGCCAGATGCAATGCAGACTGACTGTCGCAATAAACCCGCATCGGACCCTCCTGCTGTATCCCAAAACAAGACAATAAACCCCTCAACCACTTCAGCTCACAGATAACAGCTGCGAGTGATCGATACTCAGCCTCAGCGGAAGAACGTGCAACAGTCGGTTGTCTCTTGGTCTTCCAAGAGATAGGAGAAGAACCAAGAAAAACCAACCACCCAGTAGTAGATCTCCTAGTAGTGGGGCAGCTCGCCCAATCAGAATCACACCAGCCAGTAAGACCAAGCTCCGAATCAGATCTCAGAAGAATCCCCTGCCCTGGAGAATTCTTCAAATACCGTACCACCCTCAAAGCGGCCTGCCAATGATCCTCAAGTGGATGCTGTAAAAACTGAGATAAAATGTGGACTGCATAAGCCAAATCAGGTCGAGTAAAAGACAAATAAATCAATCTCCCAACCAATCGACGATAAGCCTCGCCATCTGCCAAAGGAGAACTGCTGGACTTTGCTAACTTATGATTAGGCTCCATAGGAAAACTAGCAGGTCTAGACCCCAACAATCCACACTCAGAAATGATATCCAAAGCATACTTCCTCTGACACAAAGAAATACCCTCAGGTCCTCGAGCAACCTCAATCCCAAGAAAATACTTTAGCACCCCAAGATCCTTCATGTGGAAACATGAGCTCAGATATGTCTTGAAGCTAGCCAAAGCATCTGAATCACTCCCAGAAATAATGAGATCATCCACATAAATCAACACATGCAACTCAACTTTCTCTTTCCGATAGGAAAAGAGAGAATAATCAGAATGGGACTGAGAGAAACCATAAGACAATAGGGCAGAAGTAAGTTTGGCAAACCAACAACGTGGTGCCTGTTTCAGTCCATATAGGGACTTACGCAAGCGACACACCTTGTTGGGTTTACCAGACTCAAAACCTGGAGGCATCCTCATATACACCTCCTCTGTCAAATCCCCGTGAAGAAAGGCATTGTGCACATCCATCTGATGCAACATCCATCCCCTGACAGCAGCAACAGCTAAGAAAGTACGAACAGAAGTCATCTTAGCTATAGGTGCAAAGGTCTCAGAGTAATCAATACCTTCCACCTGGTGGTTACCAAATACAACCAGTCTGGCCTTTAGTCGCTCAACACTGCCATCCGAATTGTACTTGATCTTATAAACCCACCTGCTGCCCAACGCCTTCTTCCCGGGCGGCAAGTCTGAAAGAGTCCAAGTCCCACTATCCTCCAGTGCCTGAATCTCTCTCTGCATGGCCTGTCGCCACCCCTCATCCTGAGAAGCCTGGCGATAAGAGGTGGGCTCAACACCGGCAGTAACAGCTGCAAGAAAGTCTCGATGTCCAGTAGAAAACAGATCATAACTCAGATAGTGTGAAATAGGATACGGAGTACCTGAGGAAGTTGAGGAGCTAGGTGAACAGAGGCGAAGAGGGGTAATGTAATCATCAAGACGTGTCGGGCGAGCTTTGGTCCTCAAACCTCTACCCAAAACAGGCGGTGCAGAAACTACAGGGGTCGATGTAGCAACATCCAAAACTCCAGTGCCCGAAACAGAAGAACCCGAAACATCAGGGGCCGAGTGTGCAATATCGGGACCGCTGACGTCACTACTGCCAGGTATGATGTCATTGCTGACGTCAGCAGTGACGTCGGCAGCTTGGTCAGCTGTGACGTCGGCAGCAATGACGTGGGTAGGCCGTGCAACCTCAACATCCTCATCTCCAAAATAATCTACAAATGGACCCCTAATGTTTCCACCAGTTTCTAATTGCACCCCCGGAAATTCATTTTCATAAAATTTCACATCCCGAGACACAAAAAGTTCACGAGACTCAACATCCAACAATTTCCATCCTTTCTTATCTAAGGGGTAACCCACAAAAATACATTTTCTGCTCCTACTAGCAAATTTATCCCGCTTGGATTGTAGATCAAAAGAGTAACATAAACATCCAAAAGCCCGCAAATTATCATATGAAGGTGGCTTCCCATACAACATCTCATTGGGCGACTTAAATGACACAATTCGGGAAGGCAATCTATTAATCAAGTAGCATGCAGCCAGTACACATTCACCCCAATAATCCACAGGCAAACCACTTTGGAACAATAAAGCACGAGCTATATTCAAAATATGCCTATGTTTGCGTTCGACCCTTCCATTTTGTTGTGGTGTACCCACACATGAAGTCTGAAAAACTATCCCATGCTCAGAAAAATAAGGTTTCATACAATTAAACTCAGTTCCATTATCACTCCTAACACGACAAATATCAACACCAAATTGTCGTTTCACCATAGAAATAAATTTAATAAACATGGAACACACTTCAGTTTTGTCAGATAATAAAATAACCCAAACAGCTCTACTATAGTCATCAACCAATGTCAAAAAATACCGAGCCCCAGAAACAGAGGCAACTCGATACGGACCCCAGAGATCACAATGTATCAATTCAAACATGTGAGTAGCTCGGCTATCACTATCAATAAAAATATCCCTAGTCTGCTTTGCCTTATGGCAAATGTCACACGCATTAGGTAAAGACAAACTAGTACCACTAGCAAAAGGTAAATGTCGCATAACTCCATCAGAAGGGTGCCCCAATCTGCTGTGCCAAACACCGAAATCTGCTCCTCTCAAAGTTTGCAATCTCTGATGAAATGTCTCTGACATGGCACGCCAGATGTACAAACCCCCTTTGCGTTCACCAGCACCAATCGCTTTCCTCGTACTTCGGTCCCGTATAACACACAAATCACGAGTAAAGGTAATATCACAGGTCCGATCATCCACCAAACGTGCAACAGAAATCAGATTGCATGTCAAATTAGGTACATACAGCACATCCTTCAACACCATATCACCAGATAAAACCACTCTACCACGAATACGGGAATCAATAATAGTTCCATCAGGCAAAATCACAGGATTCGAATCACCCACAAAACAATCTACTAAAAATGGTAAATGACCAGTAGCATGTATAGAAGCACCCGAATCAATAATCCAATCAACAGGAAAAGACTTACCCATAAGGGAAGAAATAAGGGAGGTAGTAGCAACATCACCACCACCTCCATAGCTTCCACCTCCACTGGCCATGGGGTCTGAATCTGGAAGTAGGGTTGCAGAGTAGTATTGAATCTTTGAGATCTGGATCCAGAAATATGGCGGCTGGGATCTGGAACCAAATACACCGCTGGATCTGAAAATCAATCAAAGAAGGCAGGCTGAGATCTGGACGACAGCTTGATGGTGGGATTGAGGATGATTCGGGAGTTGCCGATGGGTTGCTTTGACAGGTTGATGATTCGGGAGACTGAAAGAGGGGGTTGCCGATGGGTTGCTTGATGGGTTTGTTGAGATGTGGAGTTGGGATCTGGACTTTGAAGAAGATTGATGGTGGACGTTGAAGAAGATCTTGAGATTCGGTCGACGGTGACGCCGCGGTTGGAGATCAACAGTGGGTGAGTTTTTAGATTAGGGTAAAGGAGGAGAAAGGAGGCTCTGATACCATGTAGAATTTTGTGAATCCCTTAATCTCATCTGAATCAGTTTTTACAATATATGCTATGCTATATTGGGCTTACAAAACAATGGACCCAATGGACCCAATATACTAATAAAAGGACATTGTAATATATAATATCCAACACACAAATTAAGAGTTATTCTTGTTTCTAAGAGTGAAGACTTAAAAATAATCACCATTAATGAAAGAAGAAGTTCAGATATCGATTATTGTCTGTACAGCAATCAGTTGAACACTTCCTGAATGGTTACTAGTTTCATTACGCTTTCAAAATGGTAACAGGCGCAAGCCATCGGGAAGGCAGGAAGCCGCTTCATACAAGAAGAGCTGAGTATGGATTTTGTATACGACTATATGTTTCACCTTCTCAATGAATACTCAAAGCTGCTCAAATACAAACCAAGCATACCTGAAAACGCTGTCGAATTGTGTTTAGAATCCTTGGCCTGCCAAGCTCAGGGGAGGGCCAAGGACTTCATGCTGGAGTCCATGGTGAGGTCTCCTCATGATTCGGATCCATGTGTGATGCCACAACCTTTCAGTCCCAACGAACTTGCAGAGCTTCGAAAGCGGAAAGCAGACTCTACAGCTAATGCAGAGAAAGTTATGGAAGTAAGAAACTGCGCCAACCTTTAAATATTTGCAAAGCCTCTTTAAATTCTTAACTCCTTTTCCATATTATATTTACTGTATTTTTAACATTAGTAATGCTAGGGTCACTACCATTTTTCGCTATATATGTATCACTAACTGTTACAGGTTCTTCAGAACAATGAATGAGAATCGGACACATCTGATAGTGAAACCTGTAGTGGATGTAACTATACAGTTTCAGCTGTCTATTAGTAATATATTTGATTGGATCAGAATCTAGTGTACTCCTTAGTGAACAAGGTTGATAAAAGTCCCCCCCCCCCCCCCCCCCCCCCCCCCCCAAAAAAAAAAAAAAAAACGAAAAACCCAAAAAAAAAATAAAAAAAATTGATTATAATTTTTAATTAAGGGTTAACGAAACTGCAAAAGTACGGGAGTTGTACGAATACATCCCAATACACCCAAAATCCAGCATAAAGTAAAACATACTACACAACTAAGATCCATCAATACCAAAAGTCTACTCCAACATCATTGCTAGGATAAAGAAGGCTACTCCATCTAACACTAAGAATGGCTACAGAATTCTCCATGAAGTCCATCCTCGAGCCAACTGGCAGAAGACTCCACTGCAACTGGGATGAACTACTCTATGCCATCCATACGAAGTCTCATCTTAGCCCCCGTTTGGCATGTCCAAAAATCAATAAGAGCAAAAATTTTATGTATAATGACAGGAAATCTATCATTATAATTGCGAAAACAATAAACATTCCGGTCTAGCCATAGAATCCACATGCTTCCTCTTAATCGCTCTCACCCTTCAAAGGCCCCGTATGTCGACGGTTCACTCAACTAGCCCAAATCCCAAACACACTACCTCCCAAGCTAGCCTAGCTTTAGGGCAAGTGAATAAGATGTGAGTTGTGTCCTCATCTCCTAGGTTGCATCTCCTGCAGCTAGCGTCCACTAGAATATTTCATACCCTAAGATTTGTTTTAGAGATGTTTGAGTTGTTTGCTACCAACCATAAGAATAAAAAATTATCCCTAAAGTCGGGACTAAAAGGAATGTATAAACCAATGTTTCCATAGATTCGATCGTGGTTTACTTTACAATTATCCGTAGGCTGAGAAGATCTCATATGAAAGAATTAGCTTTGAGTTCGTTCTTTTTCATGTCTTGGTTCACCGTTTATCTGAATTAGACTAAGAGATTGGCATCAACGTTTCTTCTTTCTACATAACGCGCATATCGAGGCCCCTCAACCTACTTACTTTTATGACAAAGTCAACCAAACCTAACTGGTTATGACTGGTTGTTTATATTGATCGAGTTTACGGAATTCCATCGCCGCAGAATCTATCCATAAACCATCACCCCGGTGACCTTCGTCACCAAAGAACATCACGACAGCAGCCAAGAAGAGAAGAAGTAGCAACCATAAGCAGAACTGAAAGCTTCCCTGAACTACAAGCAAATTCACAAGGGAAATGCTCATAAAAAAGAAGCTGCCAGAAACAACGGAAGATGAAGAAGGAGTTCAAAGGGAAAGTGGAATCTTGAGCGGATTCGGGATAGTTTACTCTGTATGTTGATAGGATTAGAATCAGGGTCTTTTCTTCGACTTCCATGGAATAATTGGAGGACACGAGTTCACTGAGTGTAGTAGGGATCATTGGTTGGGAGACTGTCATAGAAATCTAGTGACAACACCTAGAGATATCAGAAGTGCAAATACTTACATGAGTAACGAGAAATCCTTCTGCTTGTTCAGCTGACTACCTTGCCCTTGCTCACTAGCCCACTGAAGGAAGTATGGAAGGAACCCCTCGTTCATCTCATTTCTGGAGATGTAAATGAAAATGATTC
Source organism: Hemerocallis citrina (assembly GCA_017893485.1). Taxonomy (NCBI): domain Eukaryota; kingdom Viridiplantae; phylum Streptophyta; class Magnoliopsida; order Asparagales; family Asphodelaceae; genus Hemerocallis; species Hemerocallis citrina. The sequence goes on from CM030365.1 coordinate 222,573,943, forward strand.
AACTTCTCACCATCATTGCCCGACCCACCAAGACTTGTCCGAAATAAAGAAATTTCCGGTTGGGTTGGTCCAATCAAGAAAGGCATGGGGCTTACCAACCAGTCAACCAAGGAACTCTTTTCAGAAATACTATTTCTCAACTCATCAACTAACAGTTTTTCATCTTCTTCCTAAGGAATAGCTCGCTGAATAGGTGTAGATGATTCCAACCAAGAACGGCATGGGGCTTACCAACCAGTCAACCAAGCAACTCTTTCCAAAAATACTATTTCTCAACTCATCAACTAACAGTCTTTCATCTTCTTCCTAAGGAATAGCTCGCTGAATAGGTGGAGATGATTCCGCATGTATTCTTTCCTTATTCTAAAATTCAATGGAGCCATCCGTTTTGAAGCAACAAGCAAAGAATCTCCTGTGAGTGGACCTTTTATTCTTTTTTTTTCTTTTTGAATAAATTCTAATTATTCTGTACTATAAAATTCTAAATTCTAAATTGGAAACGAATGTGTAGAAGAAACAGTATACTGATAAAAAAATTGTTCCAAAGTCAAAAAAGCAATCGGGTTGCAAAAAATAAAGGATTTTTTACCCTTTGGTAATAATAATGAAGATAATCCCATCGGATAGAAGGGGAGAGGAAAAAGATTTGTTGATTGAACTCCCAGTTTCGGGGTATATATTTTTTTTATACATAACATAATATATACCATGTTTTGACCATATCGCACTATGTATAATTTGATAACCCAAGAAATACCTATTGTTTCTGGTTCAAGTAGAAATGTAAGTCAATGGAAGAATTACAAGAATATTTAGAAAAATGTGGATTTCAGCAACAACACTTCCTATACCCACTGATCTTTCAGGAGTATATTTATACACTTGCTCCTGATCATCGAAAGCTCAACACTCTAGTGACATCATTTAGTTCATAGAGATTTTGACAAAAAGAGGAGAGTAAGGCTGCTTCTATTTCCTTTTTTTTTAAAGCGGATCCCCGGTGTGATAGAACAAGAGCCCTGCCAGAACTAGAACATGCCTTTCATAGGGCAATTTGATCGCTTATACAAGACAGACTGTCGACTGCCGCAAGCAAATCAAGTCTTATACACTCTGCCCTATATATGAGTAATAGGGAGCACCCTGCTTTTGGTCGTCTGTAGGAAGAAAGGGGTCAGAGAGCAGTTCTCACTTTTGTTGGTGTGTGTGTCTTCCATATCATATTCACCTCCTTGTTTCTCAGTCCACCGTCGTTCAACCAACTATACATTGATTTCACTGAAAATGTCTCATTCGATTCTAGACTCCACTTTCTTTCATCTTCCTCCCCATTTCGTTCTGGCCTGGCCCGGTTCATAAATGATGTTCTTCAACGCCAGTAGTTGCTCCTGGCCCTGCTGAGATAATTGTTCCCCCTTCCTAATCTCAAGCTTTTCAATCTTCAGACGTCTACCACAAGGGCATCCTCGTTGTGTACCTCGCTTGCTAATTCCGGGATGAGTGATTGGAATGAATCCCATTTATCCTTCCAAAACATAGTATCTCTCATATTCCTGCTTCTACATCTAGTGTTGGCGTGAAATATTTTTCCCACATTCGCGACTCCTTTCCAAAGATAGGATGCTTTCCCATGTATACTTTGCCTCTTGTAATGGATTTTTTACTTTTCCGATATAAAGCAACAGATTTACACCATCGCATATTTTGCTGTTTACGTATTTTCCACCACCACTTGCTTAGGAGTACTTTGTTCGTATCTCTCATGTCCACAATCCCTAGACCTCGAAACTCCTTCTTGCAGACTTTACCCCATTTAACCAGGTGGAACCCTTTAGTATCCTCATATGCACATTTCCAAAAAAAAACATCTCATATACCTATCGATTTTGTTGATGGTCCAGCTAAGTAGCTCATACAAGAAAAGTCAATTGTTATTAGTTATTGGATGAATTAGATTTTAATAATAATAAAAATAATTTTTAAAAAAATCCTGAAGTATACCCTTTTTGCAGAATACAACATTAAACCTTTTTTTGTGCAAAAAATTATCTGAAGTATGTTTTGCAAAAAAACTCTATTAGGATTAGGGTTTTGGAGGTTTTTGAACAAAAATGAGAAAGATATATGATATTTTATGAACCAACTTACAAAGTTGAATGAGGTTATCTAATACATACTAAAAAATTAGATATGCTTTTTTTAACAAAAATATCCAAAAACCTAATCTGAACAGAGTATGTTTTTCTCAAAAGAGTTTATTTGCAAAAAAAAAAAGTTTAATGTGGTTTTTGCATAAAGAATATACTTTAGGGTTTTTTTTTTTTTTTTTTTTTTTTCTCTTTCGAATTTAGCTTTAGTTATTCAAGTGGCCTTTAAAGAGTGGGCCATTGCAAGTTGCAACATGAGAGAGCTATATGCAAAATAGAATATAATAATAGAGATCAACTGACATTATACGATCACAAGTACCTGCTTAAAATTCCACCAAATACTTTTCTAATCATTACAACATGTCATTTTTGTTAAATTAATTTTTCAACTTGAAAAGTAAACGGATGGACGGAGGCTCTCTCTCTCTCTCTCTCTCTTCAAATATTGAATCTTCACCATCTTCAAAACAACGAAAGAACACAAGTCCACGAAAACTTGTCCTCTCAATTAAGCAAAAAACATGGTGTTTTGAAGAATAGTCGAAGGAAGCTGTAGGATATATATATATATGGAGGTGTGGAGGGCGTGTTGGGGCTCGGTGAAGACTACCTCTTTGTCGTGGAAAGCCATCTCTGTCTTCTTTGTTCTCCTCATCGTAGGTGTACTTTTTTCATCTTGCTGGATCGATACATCTGTAAGTTGCTTATTAATTACTCTGAAACCATGCATGAGTTTGCTATCTGTGTTGAGCATGAAAAAGGATTAAGGTTGAAACTGGGAGAGAAAAATGAAAATTACAGTCGTCGTAGCTTTCTCGTTTGATTTTGTCAGTCGCTTCGCTTGTAACATTAGATTAAATCTGTCGATCGTAAAATCACAGCCACACGAGTGAGATGAGTTAAATTTTTTTTTTCTTCTTTTCTCAATATAAACCTTGTTAGTTTCAATACCTTTTTCTCAATCTTCTCTACCTTTGAATAGTGTCAAATACTGAGTCTGCTTTCTACTGATTGAAAACTGATCGATTGTTTGTGTGAGAAATACAATCTTAATCATTTTTTATCCTCACAAATACAACTAATATCATACTAAAGATATGATATTTTTTGTGCGCTGTAACTATAATAAAAATTTATTTTAATATCACGTCCAAATCCAATACATATTTCAAACCATAGCAATCCAGTTCAAGAAGCAAGTATTTAAAACCATTAATTAATGACATTTTGGCAGCTTGCACTACTAATCAATTTTTAAAAAAATTTAAAAAAAGTGTGCTCCGCACGTTTCGTTGTCAACTGAGGTTGCGTTGGAGACCAACCAAACCTGGGTTTCAGTTGTTATATTTTCCAGACAAAATATTCAAGAAAGTGACGTGGTTAAACTTAATTATAAGCTATGGATAGTATTGGTATCGGGTCGGATCCTTCGCTACTCGGACCCAGTTCCCTACGGGTCCAAAAATTGGACCCGGACCCTGACCCGTGAGAACTGGGTCCGGTTCCGGGTCCAGATCCTATTAAAATATTCCTACTCGAACGGGTAGGAGCGGGAGTGTGAGCAGCGAGTGGAGACGGCGAGTGAAGGATTTAGAATAGAGGAGAGAAGAAAAATGTATGAGTTTTGAGTTTGGAAGATGAAGATTTAGAATTGAGAAGGAGAGAAGGAATGAGGATATAATATTTATTTTTATGTTGATTTTTTGGATTTTTTTAACGGATCCGGGTCCGGATCTCTTTTGAGCGGACACGGACCCGGACAGGCCGGGTCTGTTCCGGTCCAATGCCGGGTCCGGGTCGGGTCCGGGTCAGATCCAGATTTCGGGTATTTATACCAATGCTAGCTATGGATAGTGCCCTGCATGCCCTAACGTTTTTATTGCTTAATTAATAGATGAACGGTTATTGGATTTAAACCAAATATTGTGCTCTTTGATGGTTGATTTGAGAAATCCATCATTCTAATTTCTAAGTGTGGATTCCTGAAAAGACCAAGAACTTGAGATTCACTTAGGTCAACCTGGGTCTGGGTGAAGATCCGTAGTTTATGTTCTCAAGTCTATTGCTTTCATGGATAAAACATATTAAAAATGGTTGCTAGCTCTTAATTGGATGCAGGGGGAAATTATTTTTCTGTCAAATTGGACATAGAAAATTATATATTGGGCATATAAAAAAAAATAAAAAATAATTCTATCGTTTGTTTAGTTTGTTTATGCTACTTATTCTTGCCAGCAACAATAAAGGGTGAAATTAGTAGATCGAGAGTTAGAGTAATCACTCTGTTAAGAATCTCTGACATATTAATTTAATGTACACTAATCATTTCCGTATAATTTACTTTTGTAAACACAGAATTCTTCGAGAAAATAAATACATACAGTCATATATATATATATATATATATATATATATATATATATATATATATATGAAAATCTTCCATTGAGCACTCATTTCCATGAGCACTCGCCCTTCTAGTCATTGTATAGATGATCCAAACCGTTCACATTGATCTAAACGTCAACATTGGTCTAAATATGTAAAATCAAGTTATTTAAAATTCATTTGTTCAATTCATTAAAGTGTTACAAAAATTGTATGACTGAATATCGTGTATATATATATGTACAAGTTGTTATATTACATAAAATATCAGCAAATTTAATTTTGCTTAAGAGTCCTACCTACATTCTGATCGATTCATACTACTGCTGTGTTTCTAGTGCTGTATCTTTTAAGGTAATACACAGAAGGATGAGTGATACATGTATACTGTACTCACCTAGCTACTAAAATCTACTGTACTTACTGATTACTGAAGATTGATCTAAAATTCCATATTTTTGTTACTTCATCAAAGGAAAATTGACTGTTGGTATTTGTTGCAGTCAGGCAATGGAACCACCATCTTCACCTCCCTATTCAACTCGCCGCAGCAACAACAACAGCCACCACCTGCCACCTACCATCTTCACTGCCCTCAAAACCTCACAGCTCCAATATGCTCCTCTAAACCATGGATATCAACTATAAACCCGTCACCAATCTCCCCACCCACCCCACCTCCCCTCCCTCCCTCCTCCTGCCCGTCATACTTCCGCTGGATCCACGAAGACCTCCGCCCCTGGCGCTCCACTGGCATCACAAAAGAAATCCTAGAATCCGCCAAGAATGAGGTATCTTCATTCAGGCTCGTTGTGATCGACGGTCGAGCTTACATGGACCAGTACCGCGGGTTTTGGCAGTCTAGGGGTACACTTACTTTGTGGGGGATACTTCAGATGCTGAAGCGATACCCGGGTAAGGTGCGGGATTTCGATATAATATTCAACTTGGAGGATATGCCAACGGTACGGGCAGCAAAATACGAGAGCATGAAGCAGACGCCACCGCCGTTGTTTAGGTACTGCAAGGACGACTCTACGGTGGATATTGTGTTCCCAGACTGGTCCTTCTGGGGTTGGTATGTACTGCTCTTTCACTAAGCTGCAGGGTGTATGTTAGTCCATGTTCTGTTTATGTTTATTGAATATCTTTAAAAATTCGTGTAATAGGCCTGAGATCAACATAAAGCCATGGATAACGTTAGCGGAGGAGATCAACGAAGCGAACAAAAGAACAAAGTGGAAGGATAGAGACCCACATGCTTATTGGAAGGGAAACCCAGGGGTTGCTGGAACTAGGCAGGATCTCATGAAGTGTAATGTCAGCAAACACAGAGACTGGAATGCTAGGCTTTTCGCTCAGGTCGGTCCATTAATTGAATTTTTCTTCAACTCTTTTCATCAGTTTACATCCTCTCTCTCTCTCTCTCTCTCTCTCTCTCACATTCATGTTAGACCGACCTCTATACTACATGCAGAATTGGGACGAAGAGGTCCGGAAGGGATTCAAAACATCGGACTTGGCCAGCCAGTGCACCCACAGGTAATTTAATACTACATTAGAACTCAAATCAACTCTTCAAGGTTGTCAATTTTGATTGAATTGTTTGTTTGTTTTTTTTTTCTTATGAAAAATTTATGTGTTGGTGTGTCAACTTATTTCATGTATGTTAATGCATGGAATTGTAGATTTGATTATGGATTAATTAAATAGGAAAGGTCAAAGTTCTAAAAATCCATATATGCACTATGGCAACAATAATTTATTTAGTATGGCACTCTGAGCATCTAATGCACGTACAGTATGATGCCAAAAAAGAAAGTGAAGGGGGGAACAAGTGCAAATGCAAACAGATTTAGTTATAGCGCAAAAGAGAAATATTGTCTATACACGCAACATGTGAGATAATGTCGTCGGTCGGACTCACCACTGTATCCGATTTTGTTGCAGCAGATACAAGATTTATGTAGAAGGAAGGGCGTGGTCAGTGAGCGAGAAGTACATACTAGCTTGTGACTCACCTACATTGTTCATCAATACTCGATTCCACGACTTCTTCAACAGAGGTTTAATGCCGGGACAGCAGTACATACCAATTCGCGACAATGACAAGTGCAGGTCAATTAAGGCAGCAGTTGACTGGGGTAATTCGCATCAGGATCAGGTACAAACTTCATTAGTCCTGCAACAACTTAGATATTTTCCCCAAGTAATGTCACTTAATTATCAAATTATGAACATGAACATTTCAAATCTATGCATAATAAGAAACGACTTAGTCTATGTTGGACCAAGAAAATTGTGGAGTCTGCAATCCCCATACTGCATTCTCTTCCAACATATTCTGATTATAAACTACAATTTTGATTTAAAAACTGCAGTTTATTTGTTCTGATTTTGATTTTTCAAAAGCAAGCTGTGAAGGTTTCGTATGAACTTTTCTGGTCCGAAATAGACTAAATCGAGATTCAAATTGACAACAATGGTTGGCATGACTAAAAGGACATAGATTGAGAATTAGTCTAATTTTGTATGAGTTGAAAAAAATAACCACTCTTCTTTGATGGTTACCGGTTACATTACACTTTCAAAAATGGTTAACAGGCACAAGCTATAGGGAAGGCAGGAAGCAGCTTCATACAAGAAGAGTTGAATATGGACTCTGTATACGAGTATATGTTCCACCTGCTCAACGAATACTCAAAGCTGCTCAGATATAAACCAACCGTACCTGAAAAAGCTGTCGAATTGTGTGTAGAATCCATGGCTTGCCAAGCCAAAGGGAAGCTGAAGGAACACATGATGTTGTCCATGGTGAAGAATCCTAGCGATTCGGAGCCATGTGTGATGCCTCAGCCTTTCACTGAAAATGAGCTCAAAGAGTTCCTAAAGGGGAAAGCAGACTCCATAGCGAAAATGGAGAACCGGGAATGAAAGGGAGAAAAGAGAAGTCCTATAATGGTGATACTTAGCTTAGAGAATACTAAAAAGTGAATTACACAGATTTTGATTACATTGTAGTTTATAGCAATAAACAAGATCAGCAGGTTAATATTTTAAGACATGGTTGTAATAATTTGCAAGCACGATTAATTAATTTTTGCCTTCAAGTCTGATTTTGAGTTTTGAGCTCGCAGTTCTGAGATTAGTTATCGGCTGGAGAAGAGTGAAGATGGTTGGGGTGAAATTAAATAATGGTGGAATATTTTGGTATATTAAAAGAATAATTTTTGGGTCTTGACAAAAGTGTAAAGAATGAAAAAATAATTCGAAAAGGTTAATGCTCAACGGGTGCCTAGGGCCGGATTTAGCAAAACACCCTTAGACGGCGTTTGGTACGTGAATTAGAGAATTCTTTGAAATAGACAGATTTTTGAGAATGTGAGGGTAGGAATCATTATTCTCAGAATTATTGCAATTCTGCATTTGGTTAAAAAAATTACATTCCAAGAAATATTTTATTACTGTGTTTGACATAAACCAATTCATTCCCATCAATCATCGTTATAATCATTCGTTATAGTAGACATTACCAAAAATACCCTTTTAGCTTTATTTAAAATTAAAAAAAAAAACTAATATAACTATTATCTACTTTAGTAATCGATGCATATACGTGACACGTGCAAAACCAATAATGATATATATATCTTATAAAACCTGAGCATAGTAACAAATAGATGACTAAAAAAGTTACATTATTATTCTAATATATTTCAACCAGGTAAAAAAAAACATAACAAAAAGAAAAAAAATGAAATGCACGTAGTACAAACACATGATATTAGGCATACTTGGATTATAATTATCAATGAATTATATGATTTATGACTTAGTAGACAAAGAGTTTCTCTTTCAATTTTTTTTATGAATATGAGTACTATTGTTAAAACTAATACATTATACTGAAACATATATCAAACTTATTTGATTATGTGCAGCCTCTAATTGGATGTTCCTCTTTATAAATAAATATGCACAAATCCCATCAGGACAAGATAGAGTAACAAATTTGTTCGAGAGAACATAGAGTGGTAATATAATAATGCAAAAATATTATTAAAAATCTGGAGGGTGATTTAGTTTCGTGATAATCTCAGTTATTTTTTATGCGGAGGAATTCACAAATCCCACTCTTTTAAAGAGAAATGTATATCATTCCTAACAAAGGATTTTGATTCCCATGAGAATTTAAAAATCTTCCGAAACTATACTCATATCTTACCAACCCAGGTAATCTAGAGGATAATCCTAGATTCTTTTATATATTATCGTGTACCAAACACCCCATTAAGACAAAACTGCCTAAGGGGTTTGGGTTTGATGCGAGTTTTGGGTATCGGTTTCTTGTCGTTGATGGGATTGTCGGAGTTGGTCAATGCTTATGTAGGCTACTCTCTCCTTCTCATTCTTTTGCATTGATTTATTAACACAGAAGCAGGGGCGGATCCAAGGGGGGGCTGGGGTATGCTACAGCCCCCCCCCCCAACATTTGAGATTTGTTTGTATTTTTTTTTTTTTGGCTATATTAGTGTGGAATATATGGTTTAGCCCCCCCAAATATATTTTAAAGCCCACCTCATATATATTTGAACATTCTATTTATTTTTTTGGGTCCAAGCTCAACTTTATTCTATCTAGTATCTATAATAACTTTACTTCTCTAGTATCTATAACAACTTTATATATATATTGCATGTTACCTTATACAAAAAAAAAATTCCAGTCCCCCTCACTTTTCAATTCTGGATCCACCCCTGCACAGAAGATGCAATTTTTATGTATGGATTTTCAAGTTTATTATCAAAATGGCTTCTTTTGTGGTGTGGCTGATTCCTCTCTTTTCAGTCGTACCACAACCAGTGGAATCCTTATTCTGTTACTATATGTGGACGACATGATTGTCATGATTGTCACAGGGAGCTCATCTTCCTTGATTCAATCATTTCTTAAGGTACTTTATGAAGCCTTCTTTCTCAGAGATCTTGGCTTTATTTCTTACTCCACTTTCTAGGCTTTGAGGTATCTCGCTCTGTTGATGGCCTATTTTTGTCTCAAAGAAATATGCCACTGATCTTCTTCGTCGTGCCATCATTATAGGTTGCAGCTGTATCTTGACACTAATGTCAGAAAAAGACTTCTCGTGATACTCATATTCAGTCATTCTCCGATCTCACTCAGTATCGGAGCTTAGTTGGTGCATTACAATATCCTACTTTTTACACTACCACCTGATATATATGTTTGTCGCTTTCTGCAGCCAGCCACTGGCACATTTTTAGGAATTTTTCCCAAATTGTTCCAGTTTTTGAAAGTTTTTCCCAAACTACCCTACTGTTTTTAAAAATTCCCAACACATCCCACTCGCTTTCCGAAAAAGCGAGTTTGGATAAAACCTCATCGTTTTTTCAGAAAGCGAGTGCGAGGCTTTGGTTTTCGCTAGCCTAGACTCGCTTTCTGAAAAAGCGATGGGCTTTAACCCACACTCGCTTTTTCGGAAAGCGAGTGTCGATTGTGACTTTTTAAGCCCCCAGATAACTCCGAAACCCAAAACCCTAGTTTCCCAAAATTGACCTCCTATCCACAAAATCTCGTCTAAATCTAAATATATTCACTTAATCTTTCCCAACCCTATCACCTTCCACTCTCAAAACCCTAAACCCATCTTCCGAAAGATCCATATTTTGGAATTTCGATAAACTTGAAGAGGATAGCAACTTGCCAACTTCAACTCTTCTACCCAAATATCTACGGCTATATCCTTCTGAATAAGCTTGTGAAGGTATGATTTATATCACATATTATTTTGTACATTATTATAGGTTTTGTTTGTGGGAAGATAATAACTCGTATATTCGTATAAATAAACGTAGGTATGGATTACGATATTCCTATTTGGTTATACTTTGGTGGTGAAATAATTCGTGATCCAAAAATAGGTTGTTGTCATAGTGACGTTGATCCTGAAATAGTTTGGGCACCTCGTACCATTACATTGGCAGAAATAGTTGAAATTTTTTATGAAGTTACTAATTGGGATAGGGATCAATGGAATGTGAAAATTTTAGCTCGGTAGGCAGCATGTAAAGGAGAAGGTCAGTATTTTATGACAGTGCCCGTATTTACTGATAATGCTATGAAGTCAATGATTGTTAGGACACTTGATCCCAATTGTACTTGGACTGCATTGGAGTTATATATTCAGCAAATCCAAATTATGAATCCTCAGCCACATGATAATCCTAGTTCAAGCTTCGTCTGAGAAGTACCGACACAGCAGATGAGGTCTAATCCCGTTCGAACTTGTAATGCCCCGAATTCTAAATTACTGAATTCGAGATGTTCTTCAGGATCTTTTCACTTTTCTCGAGTACAATTTTTACAAGGAAATTTCAAACTTTTCTTTTTACATCAGAGTTACAACATCTTACATTTAAATTTACACAGCGGAAGCAAAATATACAATATTTACATAAATGAACAACAACATAAAGAGATCTTTATGCATCCATTCCTCTTTACATGTAATTTATCCTGCATACAAAACTGTGGGTACGTCAGTTTATTCAACCGACGATAATTATACATGGCCATCCTCTCTATGCCAGAAACAGTATAATGAATCTCATTTCTTAACAAATCACAATCTTGTTCATAATAAGCATGTAAAATCAAAAGGGAACTTTTAGAGATGTCGTGTCGTGATTGTGCACTTAATTCTTAATGCAATTATTTAATTTTCACATGACACTAATGCACACTTGTTCGAATTCTATGCATCCCATACTACATAGGTTCGAGGGCAAGCCTCTTAATCGTTCTTCATTTTTGTAGGGTTCAATCCCCCGCCATGACCTACTCTACTTCTGTAAATTCAATGAGTATCTTAGATGATTCTATGAGTACAAGCATGTATCCTGGCCCCTGGAGTAGAATTTCGCGCCATGTCTTGACTCGTCAAGCATGCATTCTGCGACAATTCAGCCTCCTCCCTGAACACACTCCTCTTGCAGTCACCAAAACATCCCACAAGCGTGACTAGAGTTCGATCATTACTGAGTTGTGCCCGCGCCATGTCTTGACTCATCAAGCATGCATTCTGCGGCTCACACACCCGCACCGTACCCTAGCTCTCATACTCATGTTTTTCTCTCACCTTCATCACCTCCACACTATGTATTACAGTTACATTAGAATCATGAATAAAAATCAAGCTCTAGAGTTAGCCTCTCCATCAACTGGACTTATCATTTCATTTCACTCGACCAACCTGGTCTATTTCTCAATATCATTTCATTTCACTGCCGGGGAGACTTAGCTACTCCTTCGTTCAATTTCAATTTCACAATATCCAATTGAGCATCATCAGCTCATCATTTATTTTAGAGTCTCACAGACTTTCTCATCATGATTTAGCCTTTCATAATTATTCATTTAATTCTCAATTCTCATCTATGATTCATTTCACATAATTCATACAGCCATAAACAGAGTCCATCGATTCAAATCATACAGTTCATAATTACCAAGAGCAAAATAACATGAAGTTCAAATATATCCAAGTACACTCTGTACAGTCGACTTGGAAGAATACCAGTCGACTCATACAGTCACACACAGTATCATCATAATTGCTCGGGATAGTCGACTGTTGTACACCACCAGTCGCCTGTCCCGCACTTTTCATGTTCACAATATTGTTCTCGTGACAGTCGACTGTTCATCGATCAGCCGTCTGTCTTGGAGATTTCAACAGCATAATTTCTAAGTCCAGATCAGTCGACTTGCTACATGCATCGGTCGACTGGACAGATCCATTTTTCATTAAGGAGATTATTTACAGTTCTTACATGTACTTGCATCATGATATCAATTCACCATATACATAAATTCATGTTTTATAAACAGAGTCTCCTCTTGTTCAGTAGCATTTACAGCACAAATTTCCAAGTTACTAACATGCTCTTTTAGAGAAAACTACTCTAAACATGCATTCACATTGCTCATACTTTCTTGCGACAATGAAGGTATAAATCTCAAGTCATCATACTGGGTCTACATAAATAAAATATCTTTATTCATGGAACTTTCAAACAGTCATATTCAGAACGAAGCACCAGTCGACTTAACACAACGTCAATCGACTGCTCCGACAATTTAAGTTATTTATCACCATTAGTTCTTTTCATTCATTTACCTTCCCTCCATCATATGTGTCATAGGGAAAATATACATTTAATAATCACACCATCATGTCTATTTGCACACATTTTTATCAGCACATTATGAAAAGTAGTGTCTCGTACCAGTCGGCTGTCTCACATGGCAGTCGACTGTACCGACAGTCTCACTCTCAGTATTAATAGCATGTTCAAGCAATTTCTACTGCATTCAATTCACTTTTTGTAAAATGGTATCAATCATAGTAATTATAGTATCATTCCTACATTAGAAGTCCTGAGAAACACCCACCTTATATGAAGAAATAAACGAAATCCCGCACTTTTCAAAGCAGAGAACGCCTTCTTGCTCCTTTCCTCCACACCGAGCTCCTCAGCAATGCTGCTTGCCTCCACAGAAAAGCTCCCACACAAACTCACAAATACTCTCTTGTAATAGTAATCTTAGAAAATTTTTAGTGTAAAAGAGATAGGGGATAAGAGGGGTATTTATACTAGGGAATAAATAGAATGGAGGGTTAAGATACATTGGGGAGTTGGAGAATCAAAGGCTGAGATCAAATCGGGAGTTTGAGAAACTACCCACACCTCAAGTTATAACTACCCATGATCTAGGTCCATCACTCCACAAATCCGGCCAACTATTGTGCCTTGTGCACGTGTACATGGAGTGCACGTGTACACACAAACTCCACTACACTAAATAGTACATCAAATACCCGGAATAGAAGAAAAGGATGCTATAAATAAAAGGGTTAAGTTTATGGGCTTAAGTTCATTTGGGCTAAAATAAATATTTTAAAAAGAAAAAATAACCAAGTTAACATTGGGCTTTAAGGAAAATATTTTATAGGGAACAATATACTTTATTCATCATGGAGAAAATAATAGTCACATGCTACACAAGCATACCATAAAAAGAGAAATAAATAATCTTTATGTATTAAGAAAAATCGGGGTATTACATCACTCCCTCCTTAGAATAGTTCCGTCCCCGGAACTACAGCCAAGAGCGAGAAAAGAAAACTTTACAACAACCCAAGATACAAAGAATACAAAAATACAATCAAACAAAAATACGATCAAACAAAAAGCTCAGGATAGTCCTTCAACATCTTCTCCTCAGATTCCCAAGTAGCCTCTTCAACCAAGTGGTTTCTCCAGACTACCTTGACCATCGGTATCGTCTTATTCCTCAAGACTTTCTCCCTACGGTCAACAATCTCGACAGGAGTCTCGATGTAATTCAGGTCTAACTGCAAACCTTCCGGCACTTCAGGCAAATGATGACTCGGGTCTGGAATATAACCTCTCAACATAGACACATGAAAGACATTGTGCACCTAAGACAACTCTTCCGGTAATTCAAGCCGGTAAGCAGTTTTCCCGATCCTTTTCAATATCTTATACGGGCCTATAAATCTCGGGGCTAACTTCCCGCCTTTGCCAAATCGAACCACACCTTTACTGGGTGATACCTTCAGAAAGACGAAGTCACCAACCTCAAACTCAAGGTCCCTTCTCCGGTTGTCTGCATAGCTTTTCTGCCTGCTCTGAGCTTCCACCAACCTTTTCCTGATCAGATCAATCTTCTCAGAAGTTAGCTGCACAAGCTCAGGACCAAACAACTGACGCTCCCCTACTTCATACCAACAAACAGGAGTCCTGCACTTCCTGCCATACAAAGCTTCATACGGCGCATCCCGATGCTAGCCTGAAAACTGTTGTTGTAGGCAAACTAGAGATTGTCATAGAAATCTAGTGACAACACCTAGAGATATCATAAGTGCGAATACTTACATGAGTAACGAGAAATCCTTCTGCTTATTCAGCTGACTACCCTGCCCTTGCTCACTAGCCCACTGAAGGAAGTATGGAAGGAACCCCTCGTTCATCTCATTTCTGGAGATGTAAATAAAAATGATTCAACTTCTCACCATCATTGCCCGACCCACCAAGACTTGACAGACTTGTCCGAAATAAAGAAATTTCCGGTTGGGTTGGTCCAATCAAGAAAGGCATGGGGCTTACCAACCAGTCAACCAAGGAACTCTTTTCAGAAATACTATTTCTCAACTCATCAACTAACAGTTTTTCATCTTCTTCCTAAGGAATAGCTCGCTGAATAGGTGTAGATGATTCCAACCAAGAAAGGCATGGGGCTTACCAACCAGTCAACCAAGCAACTCTTTCCAAAAATACCATTTCTCAACTCATCAACTAACAGTCTTTCATCTTCTTCCTAAGGAATAGCTCGCTGAATAGGTGGAGATGATTCCGCATGTATTCTTTCCTTATTCTAAAATTCAATGGAGCCATCCCGTTTTGAAGCAACAAGCAAAGAATCTCCTGTGAGTGGACCTTTTATTCTTTTTTTTTCTTTTTGAATAAATCCTAATTATTCTGTACTATAAAATTATAAATTCTAAATTGGAAACGAATGTGTAGAAGAAATAATATACTGATAAAAAAATTGTTCCAAAGTCAAAAAAGCAATCGGGTTGCAAAAAATGAAGGACTTTTTACCATTTGGTAATAATAATGAAGATAATTCCATCGGATAGAAGGGGAGAGGTTGTTGATTGAACTCCCAATTTTCGGGGTATATATTTTTTTTATACATATCATAATATATACCATATTTTGACCATATCACACTATGTATAATTTGATAACCCAAGAAATACCTATTGTTTCTGGTTCAAGTACAAATGTAAGTCAATGGAAGAATTACAAGAATATTTAGAAAAATGTGGATCTCAGCAACAACACTTCCTATACCAACTTATCTTTCAGGAGTATATTTATACACTTGCTCATGATCATCAAAAGCTCAACACTCGAGTGACATCATTCAGCTCATAGAGATTTTGACAAAAAGAGGAGAGTAAGGTTGCTTCTATTACCTTTTTTTTTAAAAAAAAGCGGATCCCCGGTGTGATAGAACGAGAGCCCTGTCAGAACTAGAACATGCCTTTCATAGGGCAATTTGCTCGCTTATACAAGACAGACCGTCGACTGCCGCAAGCAAATCAAGTCTTATACACTCTGCCCTATATATGAGTAATAGGGAGCACCCTGCTTTTGGTCGTCTATAGGAAGAAAGGGGTCAGCGAGCAGTTCTCACTTTTGTTGGTGTGTGTGTCTTCCATATCATATTCACCTCCTTGTTTCTCAGTCCACCGTCGTTCAACCAACTATACATTGATTTCACTGAAAATGTCTCATTCAATTCTAGACTCCACTTTCTTTCATCTTCCTCCCCATTTTCGTTCTGGCCTGGCCTGGTTCGTGAATGATGTTCTTCAACGCCAGTAGTTGCTCCTGGCCCTCCTGAGATAATTGTTCCCCCTTCCTAATCTCAAGCTTTTCAATCTTCAGACGTCTACCACAAGGGCATCCTCGTTGTGTACCTCGCTTGCTAATTCCGGGATGAGTGATTGGAATGAATCCCATTTATCCTTCCAGAACATAGTATCTCTCATATTCTTGCTTCTACATCTAGTGTTGGCGTGAAACATTTTCCCCACATTTGCGACTCCTTTCCAAAGATAGGATGCTTTCCCATGTATACTTTGCCTCTTGTAATGGATATTTTACTTTTCCGATATAAAGCAACAGATTTACACCATCGCATATTCTGCTGTTTATGTATTTTCCACCACCACTTGCTTAGGAGTACTTTGTTCGTATCTCTCATGTCCACAATCCCTAGACCTCGAAACTCCTTCTTGCAGACTTTACCCCATTTAACCAGGTGGAACCCTTTAGTATCCTCATATGCACATTTCCAAAAAAAACATCTCATATACCTATCGATTTTGTTGATGGTCCAGCTAAGCAGCTCATACAAGAAAAGTCAATTGTTATTAGTTATTGGATGAATTAGATTTTAATAATAATAATAATAATAGTTTTTAAAAAAATCCTGAAGTATACCCTTTCTGCAGAATACAACATTAAATTTTTTTGTGCAAAAAATCATCTGAAGTATGTTTTGCAAAAAAACTCTATTAGGGTTAGGGTTTTGGAGGTTTTTGAACAAAAATGAGAAAGATATATGATATTTTATGAACCAACTTACAAAGTTGAATGAGGTTATCTAATACATACTAAAAAATTAGATATGCTTTTTTTAACAAAAATATCCAAAAACCTAATCTGAACAGAGTATGTTTTTCTCAAAAGAGTTTATTTGCAAAAAAAAAAAGTTTAATGTGGTTTTTGCATAAAGAATATACTTTAGGGTTTTTTTTTTTTCTCTTTCGAATTTAGCTTTAGTTATTCAAGTGGCCTTTAAAGAGTGGGCCATTGCAAGTTGCAACATGAGAGAGCTATATGCAAAATAGAATATAATAATAGAGATCAACTGACATTATACGATCACAAGTACCTGCTTAAAATTCCACCAAATACTTTTCTAATCATTACAACATGTCATTTTTGTTAAATTAATTTTTCAACTTGAAAAGTAAACGGATGGACGGAGGCTCTCTCTCTCTCTCTCTCTCTTCAAATATTGAATCTTCACCATCTTCAAAACAACGAAAGAACACAAGTCCACGAAAACTTGTCCTCTCAATTAAGCAAAAAACATGATGGTGTTTTGAAGAATAGTCGAAGGAAGCTGTAGGATATATATATATATGGAGGTGTGGAGGGCGTGTTGGGGCTCGGTGAAGACTACCTCTTTGTCGTGGAAAGCCATCTCTGTCTTCTTTGTTCTCCTCATCGTAGGTGTACTTTTTTCATCTTGCTGGATCGATACATCTGTAAGTTGCTTATTAATTACTCTGAAACCATGCATGAGTTTGCTATCTGTGTTGAGCATGAAAAAGGATTAAGGTTGAAACTGGGAGAGAAAAATGAAAATTACAGTCGTCGTAGCTTTCTCGTTTGATTTTGTCAGTCGCTTCGCTTGTACCATTAGATTAAATCTGTCGATCGTAAAATCACAGCCACACGAGTGAGATGAGTTAAATTTTTTTTTTCTTCTTTTCTCAATATAAACCTTGTTAGTTTCAATACCTTTTTCTCAATCTTCTCTACCTTTGAAAAGTGTCAAATACTGAGTCTGCTTTCTACTGATTGAAAACTGATCGATTGTTTGTGTGAGAAATACAATCTTAATCATTTTTTATCCTCACAAATACATCTAATATCATACTAAGGATATGATATTTTTTGTGCGCTGCGCTGTAACTATAATAAAAATTTATTTTAATATCACGTCCAATACATATTTCAAACCATAGCAATCCAGTTCAAGAAGCAAGTATTTAAAACCATTAATTAATGACATTTTGGCAGCTTGCACTACTAATCAATTTTAAAAAAAATTTAAAAAAAGTGTGCTCCGCACGTTTCGTTGTCAACTGAGGTTGCGTTGGAGACCAACCAAACCTGGGTTTCAGTTGTTATATTTTCCAGACAAAATATTCAAGAAAGTGACGTGGGTAAACTTAATTATAAGCTATGGATAGTATTGGTATCGGGTCGGGTCCTTCGCTACTCGGATCCAGTTTCCTACGGGTCCAAAAATTGGACCCGGACCGGGACCCGTGAGGACCCAGTCCTGTTCCGGGTCCAGATCCTATTAAAATATTCCTACCCGAATGGGTAGGAGCGGGAGTGTGAGCGGCGAGTAAAGGCGGCGAGTAAAGGATTTATAATAGAGGAGAGAAGAAAAATGTATGAGTTTTGAGTTTGGAAGATGAAGATTTAGAATTGAGAAGGAGAGAAGGGATGAGGATATAATATTTATTTTTATGTTGATTTTTTGGGTTTTTTTAACGGGTCCGGGTCCGGGTCCGGATCTCTTTTGAGCGGACACGGACCCGGATAGGCCGGGTCGGTTCCGGTCCAATGCCGGGTCCGGGTCGGATCCGGATTTCGGGTATTTATACCAATGCTAGCTATGGATAGTGCCCTGCATGCCCTAACGTTTATTGCTTAATTAATAGATGAACGGTTATTGGATTTAAACCAAATATTGTGCTCTTTGATGGTTGATTTGAGAAATCCATCATTCTAATTTCTAAGTGTGGATTCATGAAAAGACCAAGAACTTGAGATTCACTCAGGTCAACCTGGGTCTGGGTGAAGATCCGTAGTTTATATTCTCTAGTCTATTGCTTTCATGGATAAAACATATTAAAAATGGTTGCTAGCTCTTAATTGGAGGCAGGGGGAAATTATTTTTCTGCCAAATTGGACATAGAAAATTATATATTGGGCATATAAAAAAAATAAAAAATTATTCTATCGTTTGTTTAGTTTGTTTATGCTAATTAAGCTTGCCAGCAACAATAAAGGGTGAAATTAGTAGATCGAGAGTTAAAGAGTAATCACTCTGTTAAGAATCTCTGACATATTAATTTAATGTACACTAATCATTTCCGTATAATTTATTTTTGTAAACACAGAATTCTTCGAGAAAATAAATACATACAGTCAACTATATATATATATATATAATTATTTGCTTATTCATTAAAGTGTTACAAAAATTGTATGGCTGACTATCGTGTATATATATATGTACAAGTTGTTATATTACATAAAATATCAGCAAATTTAATTTTGCTTAAGAGTCCTACCTACATTATGATCGATTCATACTACTGCTGTGTTTCTAGTGCTGTATCTTTTAAGGTAATACACAGATGGATGAGTGAATCATGTATACTGTACTCACCTAGCTAGTAAAATCTACTGTACTTACCGATTACTGAAGATTGATCTAAAATTCCATATTTTTGTTACTTCATCAAAGGAAAATTGACTGTTGGTATTTGTTGCAGTCAGGCAATGGAACCACCATCTTCACCTCCCTATTCAACTCGCCGCAGCAACAACAACAGCCACCACCTGCCACCTACCATCTTCACTGCCCTCAAAACCTCACAGCTCCAATATGCACCTCTAAACCATGGATATCAACTATAAACCCGTCACCAATCTCCCCACCCACCCCACCTCCCCTCCCTCCCTCCTCCTGCCCGTCATACTTCCGCTGGATCCACGAAGACCTCCGCCCCTGGCGCTCTACTGGCATCACAAAAGAAATCCTAGAATCCGCCAAGAATGAGGTATCTTCATTCAGGCTCGTTGTGATCGACGGTCGAGCTTACATGGACCAGTACCGCGGGTTTTGGCAGTCTAGGGGTACACTTACTTTGTGGGGGATACTTCAGATGCTGAAGCGATACCCGGGTAAGGTGCGGGATTTCGATATAATATTCAACTTGGAGGATATGCCAACGGTACGGGCAGCAAAATACGAGAGCATGAAGCAGACGCCACCGCCGTTGTTTAGGTACTGCAAGGACGACTCTACGGTGGATATTGTGTTCCCAGACTGGTCCTTCTGGGGTTGGTATGTACTACTCTTTCACTAAGCTGCAGGGTGTATGTTAGTCCATGTTCTGTTTATGTTTATTGAATATCTTTAAAAAATCGTACTGTAATAGGCCTGAGATCAACATAAAGCCATGGATAACGTTAGCGGAGGAGATCAACGAAGCGAACAAAAGAACAAAGTGGAAGGATAGAGACCCACATGCTTATTGGAAGGGAAACCCATGGGTTGCTGGAACTAGGCAGGATCTCATGAAGTGTAATGTCAGCAAACACAGAGACTGGAATGCTAGGCTTTTCGCTCAGGTCGGTCCATTAATTGAATTTTTCTTCAACTCTTTTCATCAGTTTACATCCTCTCTCTCTCTCTCTCTCTCTCTCTCTCTCTCTCTCTCTCTCTCTCTCATTCATGTTAGACCGACCTCTACACTACATGCAGAATTGGGACGAAGAGGTCCGGAAGGGATTCAAAACATCGGACTTGGCCAGCCAGTGCACCCACAGGTAATTTAATACTACATTAGAACTCAAATCAACTCTTCAAGGTTGTCAATTTTGCATACAACCTAGTCCTTTGTATAATAATGCTGACTGATTCCGATTGAATTGTTTGTTTGTTTGTTTGTTTGTTTTTTCTTATGAAAAATTTATATGTGTTGGTGTGTCAACTTATTTCATGTATATTAATGCATGGAATTGTAGATTTGATTAAATAGGAAAGGTCAAAGTTCTAAAAATCCATATATGCACTATGGCAACAACAATTTATTTGGTATGGCACTCTGAGCATCTAATGCACGTACAGTATGATGCCAAAAAAAGAATGTGAAGGGGAGAACAGGTGCAAATGCAAACAGATTTAGTTATTATAGCGCAAAAGAGAAATATTGTCTATACACGTAACATGTGAGATAATGTCGTCGGTCGGACTCACCACTGTATCCGATTATGTTGCAGCAGATACAAGATTTATGTAGAAGGAAGGGCGTGGTCAGTGAGCGAGAAGTACATACTAGCTTGTGACTCACCTACATTGTTCATCAATACTCGATTCCACGACTTCTTCAACAGAGGTTTAATGCCGGGACAGCAGTACATACCAATTCGCGACAATGACAAGTGCAGGTCAATTAAGGCTGCAGTTGACTGGGGTAATTCGCATCAGGATCAGGTACAAACTTCATTAGTCCTGCAACTACTTAGATATTTTCCCCAAGTAATGTCACTTAATTATCAAATTATGAACACGAACATTTCAAATCTATGCATAATAAGAAACGACTTAGTCTATGTTGGGCCAAGAAAATTGTGGAGTCTGCAATCCCCATACTGCATTCTCTTCCAACATATTCTGATTATAAACTACAATTTTGATTTAAAAACTGCAGTTTATTTGTCCTGATTTTGATTTTTCAAAAGCAAGCTGTCAAGGTTTCGTATGAACTTTTCTGGTCCGAAATAGACTAAATCGAGATTCAAAATGACAACAATGGTTGGCATGACTAAAAGGACATAGATTGAGAATTAGTCTAATTTTGTATGACTTGAAAAAAATAACCACTCTTCTTTGATGGTTACCGGTTACATTACACTTTCAAAAATGGTTAACAGGCACAAGCTATAGGGAAGGCAGGAAGCAGCTTCATACAAGAAGAGTTGAATATGGACTCTGTATACGAGTACATGTTCCACCTGCTCAACGAATACTCAAAGCTGCTCAGATATAAACCAACCGTACCTGAAAAAGCTGTCGAATTGTGTGTAGAATCCATGGCTTGCCAAGCCAAAGGGAAGCTGAAGGAACACATGATGTTGTCCATGGTGAAGAATCCTAGCGATTCGGAGCCATGTGTGATGCCTCAGCCTTTCACTGAAAATGAGCTCAAAGAGTTCCTAAAGAGGAAAGCAGACTCCATAGCGAAAATGGAGAACCGGGAATGAAAGGGAGAAAAGAGAAGTCCTATAATGGTGATACTTAGCTTAGAGAATACTAAAAAGTGAATTACACAGATTTTGATTACATTGTAGTTTATAGCAATAAACAAGATCAGCAGGTTAATATTCTAAGACATGGTTGTAATAATTTGCAAGCAAGATTAATTAATTTTTGCCTTCAAGTCTGATTTTGAGTTTTGAGTTCGCTGTTCTCAGCAGATTAGTTATCGGCTGGAGAAGAGTGAAGATGGTTGGGGTGAAATTAAATAATGGTGGAATATTTTGGTAGATTAAAAGAATAGTTTTTGGGTCTTGACAAAAGTGTAAAGAATGAAAAAATAATTCCAAAAGGTTAATGCTTAACGGGTGCCTAGGGCCGGATTTAGCAAAACACCCTTAGGCGGCGTTTTGGTACGTGAATTAGAGAATTCTTTGAAATAGACAGATTTTTGGGAATGTGAGGGTAGGAATCATCATTCTCAGAATTATTGCAATTCTGCATTTGGTATAAAAAAAATTGCATTCCAAGAAATATTTTATTACTGTGTTTGATATAAACCAATTCATTCCCATCAATCATTCGTTCGTTATAATCATTCGTTATAGTAGACATTATCAAAAATACCTTTTTAGCTTTATTTAAAATGAAAAAAAAACTAATATAACTATTATCTACTTTAGTAATCGATGCATATACGTGACACGTACAAAACCAATAATGATATATATATCTTATAAAACCTGAGCACAGTAACAAATAGATGACTAAAAAAGTTACATTATTATTCTAATATATTTCAACCAGGTAAAAAAAAACATAACAAAAAGAAAAAAAAATGAAAAGCACGTAGTACAAACACATGATATTAGGCATACTTGGATTATAATTATCAATGATATTAGGCATACTTGGATTATAATTATCAATGAATTATATGATTTATGACTTAGTAGACAAAGAGTTTCTCTTTCAATTTTTTTTATGAATAATGATGAGTACAAACACATGATATTAGGCATACTTGGATTATAATTATCAATGAATTAGGCATTGATAATTATCATGTGTTTGTACTCATGTATAATTATCATGCCTAATATCATGTGTTTGCACGTAGTACAAACATATGATATTAGGCATACTTGGATTATAATTATCAATGAATTATATGATTTATGACTTAGTAGACAAAGAGTTTCTCTTTCAATTTTTTTTATGAATAATGATGAGTACTATTGGTAAAACTGATACATTATACTGAAACATATATCATACTTATTTGATTATGTGCAGCCTCTAATTGGATGTTCCTCTTTATAAATAAATATGCACAAATCCCATCATAACAAGATAGAGTAACAAATTTGTTCGAGAGAACATAGAGTGGTAATATAATAATGCAAAAATATTATTAAAAATCTGGAGGGTGATTTAGTTTCGTGATAATCTCAGTTATTTTTTATGCGGAGGAATTCACAAATCCCACTCTTTTAAAGAGAAATGTATATCATTCCTAACAAAGGATTTTGATTCCCATGAGAATTTAAAAATCTTCCAAAACTATACTCATATCTTACCAACCCAGGTAATCTAGAGGATAATCCTAGATTCTTTTATATATTATCGTGTACCAAACACCCCCATTAAGACAAAACCGCCTAAGGGATTTGGGTTTGATGCGAGTTTTGGGTATCGGTTTCTTGTCGTTGATGGGATTGTGGGAGTTGGTCAATGCTTATGTAGGCTACTCTCTCCTTCTCATTCTTCTGCATTGATTTATTAACACAGAAGATGGCAATTTTTATGTATGGATTTTCAAGTTTATTATCAAAATGGCTTCTTTTGTGGTGTGGCTGATTCCTCTCTTTTCAGTCGTACCACAACCAGTGGAATCCTTATTCTGTTACTATATGTGGACGACGTGATTGTCATGATTGTCACAGGGAGCTCATCTTCCTTGATTCAATCATTTCTTAAGGTACTTTATGAAAGCCTTCTTTCTCAGAGATCTTGGCTTTATTTCTTACTCCACTTTGAGGTATCTCGCTCTGTTGATGGCCTATTTTTGTCTCAAAGAAATATGCCACTGATCTTCTTCGTCGTGCCATCATTATAGGTTACAGCTGTATCTTGACACTAATTTCAGAAAAAGACTTCTCGTGATACTCATATTCAGTCATTCTCCGATCTCACTCAGTATCGGAGCTTAGTTGGTGCATTACAATATCCTACTTTTAGGTTGCGTTTGACCTGGCTTTTTTTGGGCTTTAAAGTTACTTCAGAAGGAGAAGCCAGAAAGTAGAGCTTTGAAATTAAAAGCTGAAGCTGTTTGGATAGTTGACTTTTTTTTTTAACTTTAAAGCTACTTTTAAGCTAGAAGTTGTTTGGCATAAGATATCACTTTTATACTCAATTTAAGTTTTTGAATTTATTTAAGAATAAAATATAAGTGATCAAATTACAAAAAAAAAATCTTTAGCATACAGCAAAAAAATCACATTTCTTAGCATGGATCTCGATCACATACACCAGAAAAAATGTTTTAATGAAAAGCATGAAACTGATAAAAAGAGTAGAATTTTAGAAATTAAACAAAACACTAACAAGAACCATGGATCTGTTACAAAAATCAAAACAAATACAAAATGTGTTTGGTTGTAATGGAAAACAAAACTAATAGCGGAGAACTGTGGATGACCTTTGATATCAATGGCTAAAATTCAGAACTAGAACACAAGTCATTCTCACATTCTGTCCTCTCTCTTCCTCGGAGCACAAGTGATAATTTCATCTACCCTTAGAATCATTTCAGCTTGCTCAACTTTAAAAGCTTCAGAGATACCAAGGTTCTCCATATCCCCTACCTGTGTAATCCATATGAAAACCCAATGAGATTAAATAAACCAAATTAACAAAAAGGAAATGAAAAACGACAAAAGAATCTTACAGCCTTCCTGAGTTTCTTGATGAGGGCTATCGGCTTCCTCTTCAACCCTCGCTGAAACCTATCAAAACAAACACCAACCCACTCGTCAAAACCTGATCCTAATCTCAAAGCACAGAATCCAAATAAACCGAATCCAATTCCTGACCTTCTACGAGCTCGAGCAGTGAAGAGCTTGACGAGCTCGTCAGTCGACATGTCAAGAAGCTGATCGAGATCGACTCCTCGGAAGGAGAACTTGAACCCCGGTGGCGTGGTTCACGGCGTACGAGGAAGGGCGACCCCCGGCGAGGAAGGGGAGGAAGGGGAAGGGGAAGGGGAATTTTTTTTGATCTTAGGGTTTGAATGTGGAAGGGATAAAAAAAGAGAATGTGTAGAAAAAAGAGAAAAGGAGAAGCTAGAAGCTAGAAGTAGATCTGGAGGGCTTCT
Organism: Hemerocallis citrina; assembly: GCA_017893485.1. Lineage (NCBI taxonomy): Eukaryota > Viridiplantae > Streptophyta > Magnoliopsida > Asparagales > Asphodelaceae > Hemerocallis > Hemerocallis citrina. Next base: position 222,599,329 of record CM030365.1, read on the forward strand.
TTTAGAGCTCCTTTTCTTCATTAAAAAAAAGCTACTACTTTTTTTTTGGGGGCTTTTCAAAATATGTGTTTGGCCCAGCTTCTCATTCTAAAGGAGAAGATAAGCTATTTTTAAGCTGGGCCAAATGCACCCTTACACTACCACCTGATATATATGTTTGTCGCTTTCTGCAGCCAGCCACTGGCACATTTTTAGGAATTTTTCCCAAATTGTTCCAGTTTTTGAAAGTTTTTCCCAAACTACCCTACTGTTTTTAAAAATTCCCAACACATCCCACTCGCTTTCCGAAAAAGCGAGTTTGGATAAAACCTCATCGCTTTTTTAGAAAGCGAGTGTGAGGCTTTGGTTTTCGCTAGCCTAGACTCGCTTTCTGAAAAAGCGATGGGCTTTAACCCACACTCGCTTTTTCGGAAAGCGAGTGTCGATTGTGACTTTTTAAGCCCCCAGATAACTCCAAAACCCAAGACCCTAGTTTCCCGAAATTGACCTCCTATCCACAAAATCTCCTCTAAATCTAAATATATTCACTTAATCTTTCCCAACCCTATCACTTTCCACTCTCAAAACCCTAAACCCATCTTCCGAAAGATCCATATTTTGGAATTTCGATAAACTTGAAGAGGATAGCAACTTCAACTCTTCTACCCAAATATCTACGGCTATATCCTTCTGAATAAGCTTGTGAAGGTATGATTTATATCACATATTATTTTGTACATTATTATAGGTTTTGTTTGTGGGAAGATAATAACTCGTATATTCGTATAAATAAACGTAGGTATGGATTACGATATTCCAATTTGGTTATACTTTGGTGGTGAAATAATTCGTGATCCAAAAATACGTTGTTGTCATAGTGACGTTGATCCTAAAATAGTTTGGGCACCTCGTACAATTACATTGGCAGAAATAGTTGAAAATTTTTATGAAGTTACTAATTGGGATAGGGATCAATGGAATGTGAAAATTTTAGCTCGGTACGTAGCATGTAAAGGAGAAGGTCAGTATTTTATGACAGTGCCCGTATTTACTGATAATGTTATGAAGTCAATGATTGTTAGGACACTTGATCCCAATTGTACTTGGACTGCATTGGAGTTATATATTCAGCAAATCCAAATTATGAATCCTCAGCCACATGATAATCCTAGTTCAAGCTTCGTATGAGAAGTACCGACACAGCAGATGAGGTCTAATCCCGTTCAAACTTCACAAGCAATCCCACTGTCCCCACAAGAAGACACGTTCACAAATACAACAAGCCCAGATTCTACAGATGTTGAGTTGTCATGTCAACCTAGTTGGTTCATGACCATGTTCGAAATGACACTTTATTTGACTTATTTCAAAATGCTACCATTAACAACGACCTATTAGACGAGAATGAAGAAGAGGAAGAAACAAATGATGAAGTTGATAGTATAGAAAATGTTGACGGGGACGAAGATGATGAATATGCAATGTAAACACAAATAACAGCAGGTCTAATGAAGTGAGAGCTACTAATAGCTATGCCAATGTTAACGCTTATGTTACCGAGGAGATGACACAAGGTGCTAAAGTACATCAAGTTCCATAAGAGTCATCCGGTTCATCCAATGTAGACGAATTGTACATTGGACAAGAATTTATAAGCAAAGAATCGATTCAGCAAGCTGTGAAGCTGTATTCTATCAAGAAACATCGTGAATTCGTCACACTGAAATCTTCGCCGACACTGTACACCGTTAAATATAAATTGGCACTTAGAAAACGTACACTTCGGGAGATGGTGCAAAATCCCCCAGTAGTAAGTGAGGGTGGCCGCCCTTGGAGATTACGAGCAATCGTTCCAAAAGGCGGGACAAATTTCGTGGTGAAGAATATAGTTGGGCCTCATACTTGTACGAATCCCACGTTGAATCAGGACCACTGTAAAGTTGATTTTAACCTTATTTGCAATTTGATTGTGAGTGTGGTGAAGTCTGAGATAGGTTTAATACCGCGGGCCATTATTGAGATAGTGAAACTACAAATAATTATCAGATTTTATATAAGAAAGCTTGGATTGCAAAATAAAAAGCAATTGAAAGGTTGTTCGATACCTTCGCAGAAGCATATACGAAGTTGTCTTTTCTTCTATCAGCAATTCAAGCTGCAAATCCAAGAACCGTTGTCCACTGGGATGAATATCAGTCTAGTCCTGGCGAGGAAACATTCAAGGAAGTATTTTGGGCATTTGGTCCTTTGATTGAAGGTTTCAAGTCTTGCAGACCTGTTATTAGTGTTGACAGAACTCACTTGTACGGTAAGTACAAGGATTGTTTGTTAATTGTTGTTTCCCCGAAAGCGAATGATAGCTTATTTCCCTTTGCATTAACATTAGTTGATGGAGAGAGTATAAATACATGGACATGATTCATGAGTTGCAATCGGTATTTTGTCACCGATCGAACTGAGTTGTGTGTTATCTCTGATCGTCATGCTGGTATTTTGTCTGCTATGGAATTGCAAAATGGAGCTTGGAACAAACCTAATACATATCATCGTTATTGTATGCGTCATTTCGCTACAAAGTTCTTCAGTAAATTTGGTAGCAAGTCAATGAGGAAAAAAACTAAAATTATAGCGTGTCAAAACCAACCCAAAAAGTTCAGGACCAAACTCACTGAACTTGAAACCATCAATGTCGAGACGGCTAATTGGCTGAAAGAGAAACCGGTTGAGAAATGGGCACTTTATGCAGATAAAGGTCGACGATATGGCATAATGACTACGAACCTATCGGAAGTCTTCAATTCAGTCTTGATAGGTGTCCGTAGTTTACCGGTAATTGTAATTATGGAGATGATCTTTTATCGTCTAAATTCTTACTTTACTACTCGTCGACAGGAAGCTAATAAGCTTTTAATTGAAGGGAAGATTTTTGCTCGAAGAGTACAGGAATTGATCGATAGTCGCCGTGGGAGAGCAAACCGACATGAGGTGACAATGTTTCATCATGAACCTAGAGTTTTTGCCATCAAAACGGGTCTACAAATTGTAGGTGGAGAAAGGAAGGGTGAGAACTTGCACACTATTAACTTGGGTACTAAAACATGCACATGTATGAAATTTCAACTATATCATATTCCATGTTCTCATGTTTTGATAGCCTGTGCATATTGTGCAATCGATTACAAGCCTTTTATTGATAAATTTTACTTAGTTACTTCATTAGCACAGACATGGGCTCCCCTCTTTCATCTAACTCTAGAACCAGTATATTGGCCTACTTTTGATGGACCACGACTCGTAGCTGATGCAAGCCTACGATGTTCAAGAAAAGGCCGACCAAGATCAACGAGAATTTGAAACGACATGGATGTGAGAGATAGGTCTAGCAGGGGTACGGACATGAAATGTTTGAAATATGGGTTGCATGGACACAATAAGCAGAGATCTAGTAATGGGGGATCTCAAAACATTTAATCTATGTAAAATTCGAATGTGTTTGTGTTTGTAATTGTACTATGTAATTTGGACTTTCTACAAATTTGTATGAGTTTAATTCTGAAAAGGCGTCCCATTTGTTTCCAAGTCAGTATAAAGTTTAAAGCTTGTGAATGAATTTGTAAGCCGCATGAAGTTGGAGTACATATGAATGTACATAGCAGACTGAATATGTATGTTGAATTTTTTTCACTAAACTCGCTTTCTCAAAAAGCGAGTCTAGTTTAAACAGTCTTGTTTTCTGAGAAAGCGAGTGTGGCGTAGTTATATTCCAGAGATCAAGTTGTTCTCTAGAAAACTATCTACTCATCAGTCGCTTTATGAGAAAGCGAGGAGGTTTCACCTAAACTCGCTTTTCTGACCGACTAATGAGAAAGCAAGTGTAGGTGAAACCAACTTGCTTTCTCATAAAGTGAGTGTTGAGTAGAAAGTTTTCCAAAGATCAAGTTGTTCTCTGGAAAACTATCTACTCATCAGTCGCTTTCTCGGAAAGCGAAGTTGTTTAAACGAAACCCGCTTTCTAAGAAAGCGAGTCTTGGGTCTGCTGGTGTACAGGCTCAACACTCGTTTTCTCAAAAAGCAAGGAGCTCAATACTAAGCGAGTGTATGCTAAAAAACACCACTTCAAGTTGCAGATGCAAAACACAAACACAAACACAAACATAACAATCAAACACAAACTTATTGTATTCTCGCAACAATCACACTCATACATAACACACAAACACAAACATTCAATACTTTGAAACAATGAAACAATCACTCGCACACCCCATACAAAATTACATTGCTTCATACATTCCAAATAAAAGTTCACGACATTACATTCCAAATTCCAAATAAAAGTTTAAGACATTGAAAGATACATTGAAAGATACGTTCCAAATAAAAGTTCATGGATCGGGTGTGAAGAAAGGGGGGGGGGTCTCCTTTGCCTTTTACCGCGTTGTGGAGTGGCCTGGGTGACACCGGACATGGGAATCAGATAGTCTACTTACTGTTGTGCCCCCTCAATGTTTTCTTGTATCTCATCCTCTTCATCTTCTTCTTCGGAATCGTTTCTCGGACGAGGTGGGTGTCTATGGACAACTTTCTTCCTACGAACACCACGAGCACTGGTTCGATGTGCAGTAGTTAGTTTAGCATCTAAAGTTGCTCCCTTGCCCACAACATCAGCTTGTGCACGACACGACGTAATCATCTCACGTGCAAAGTCCTTCATCGGTTCCGCGACGTTACTCCTCAACACAACAGCACATTTTTTAGCCATAGTCCAAGTCTGGCTCATCTACAAAATATGAGAAGTTGAAATATTAAATACAGTGCATATGTATATATAAACAAAAATTTTAGAAAAACTTTAAAAGCATACAACAAAACTCAGTTGGAACATAGGCAAATTCATCGAATGTTCATCTGCTGGTTCGGCTGCTGGTCGACGAATCGGAACTACCACACCAGCAGGAGTCTGCACTGTCGAAGAGATATACCGTCCAGTCATCCTCTCATACCAAGCCATGTAAGTCGCATGCATCGATCCGTCAAACGAAGGAATGCCACCAATTAGTTCGTCGAACCGGTGCTCATTCCATCTCTCAACAATGTAGCAAAGCATGCGGCCCAATTGTGTTCGGATTGTCGACCAATTTCAGTAATAGAATGCATATCGACATTGAACGGTTCAGCAACAAGAATATTTTGAAGGAGACCAAACTGATGTAGCACTCTATTAGAATAGTAGAATTCAACTGATCCAAAGTTAATTAGTGGTGCCTTTGTCAGCCACAGATCGCACCTATATAAGCAAATAGGCGGTAGTCGAGCCACACACGCCTCCGTGTAGGTCTGCCACACGACGCAATTATCTGCCAACCTATCCAATTCATCTCGAAAGTAAGTCAGGCAACTGTTGGGGTGGGCCGTCGATGTGAGATTGCCGGACCAGTAAACACCGAGTAGAGGTAATATGTGTTGGTCATCGGGGAGATGGATCCAATTGGGTGATTGCCTCTGCAGTACGGGCCGACCAACATGAATACGCTCCCAACTCCAAACTTGTAGTATGATCATTGGTCCACTCATCTGCACCGAACCAAGATTGTACAAACACAAACTGCTGTACGGGGACGACAACGCAGCACTACCCCAACTGTACTGTCCGACACTTCGCAGATCGACAATCAATGGCAGGTACATTAAGGACACCGAATGACCAGTCAAATTCGGGAACAACACGCCGCCAAATAATGTAAGGATGTACACCCTGTAATAACACTCAATCTCCGCCTCAGTCAAATCTTCATTCAATCTATTCTTGAAAGTCTCCTTCAACCACTTCACGCGAATGAATTTTTCATTTATTGCACCGGTTTTGACTTCGACAGCAAGATATTGTTCTACAAGATATACCGGCTCAAAGTCCATTGTACCGGTCACTGCCTGTCCATCGACTAAAAGACCGGTTAGAACGGAGACGTACTGTAGTGTTACGGTCATCTCTTCAACTGGCAAGTGAAAGGTATGTGTTTCAGGCCACCATCTCTCAAGAAGTGTGGTAAGAAGAGGCCGATCACATTTGATAGAGCTCATCAGTCCTATACCATATAATCCACAGTCCCGTAGGATCTCATGAATCTGTGGATGCATAGGAAGTGGATGACCCACCCCTAAATGTACACTCCTTAGATTCACCTTCCCACACATCCTTCGAACGGTAGTGCGATTGGAAAGTCAGGAGTGTAGGGTCGAGGGGACCTAGACCTCCAAGAGGAATATAAGATGATGAAGAAGGGGCTGATGAAGAAAGGCCCGCCTGATTTGGATTAGTTGAGACCTATACAACAATAACATTTAAATCAATAGATCGATATTACATTTTATTGTATGATAATCAAACTAATCGAATATAAACAATTATTCACTTACATTAGTACGCTCGGTACCACCACGACCACATCCACTGCGATGGGATGAGCCAAAAGAAGTACGTGGTCCATCGCCGCGAGGAGGTCTACTACTCGATCCTTCCTCAACATTACCCATCGTGCATGTCATTTATAATAAACGAGAGTACACTACAACTTAAAACAATTGTTATTAACTATACCAAAAATATACAACTTATATATATCTACATATATATCCAATTTTTATACTATATACCTACATATACTCAAATTGAAATATACTGTATACCTATATAAATAAAAACTCAACTTAATGCTTCAAATTTTTGCTACTTGACTTTTTGAAGATCCAATGTTTACTTGGAAAAACAAAAAAATTTGGATGATTTTGGATCGAATTAACAAAGATGCAATGTTAATGCTTCAAAATTAACACTACAATTAACAAACATACACTGTTAATGCTTCAAAATCAACACAAAATTAAAAATGCAAAAGTATGAGAAATATACCGATAATGAAGGGTGATTGAAAAGGTAGATAGTGAATAAGAGGTCGAAGAAGCTCCTTCAACCGCACTCTTTATCCCCAAATTCGAAAATCAACAAACTCTTGGATATTGGGATTTAGGGTTTTTTAGGTTAATCGAGGATGAGATTTGTAGATGAGAGAGATGGTAAATCGAAACGAGATGAGAGATAAAAGAATTTTTTTGGTTAATCGACCAATTTTTTGGGTAAATCGACCAAAACGATATGAGAGATATTAGGGATTCCGGGTTAGAAGAGGTAGAGAAGATAAAGAGTTGAAAGAGAATGGAGTCGAGAATCAGATCTTGAGGCTTAAAAAGCTCCAATCGACACTCGCTTTTCGGAAAAAAGCGAGTGTGGGTTAAAGCACATCACTTTTTCAGAAATCAAGTCTAGACAAGCGAAAACCAAAGCCTCACACTTGCTTTCTGAAAAAGCGATGGGGTTTTAACCAAACTCGCTTTTTCGGAAAGCGAGTAGGGCGTTTTGGAAATTTTTAAAAAAGTATGGACAGTTTGTGAAAACCTTTAAAAAAATGGGACAGTTTGGGAAAAAATTCCATTTTCAGCTTGTTACATGCTTTCTCCAATATATTTCCGACACATCTGACCATCGGCTTCACATTCATTGTCGCTCCTCCATGGTTCCTTATGCCTTCGTTGATGCTGACTGAGCTGGATGCCATTCAACTCGACGTTCTACAACGGGATTCTGTACTTTTCTTGGTAGTACTTGTATCACTTGGAGCTCCAAACAACAACGAACTGTAGCCATGTATATCCAAGGTACCCGCGCACACACGCAAGCGTGCGAGTGCGAGTTCAGGTACCCGCGTGTGTACGCTTGCACGCGTACGCACATGCACATGCACGCGTATGCGCACGCACGCGTACACACACATGCAAGCGTATGCGCACGCACGCGTACACACGCGTGTGAATGGTGGACAGCCTAACCTTACCATTCTTTCTATATTAAGCAATCCATTAATGGTAAGGAATGCCTGATTGTAATCTTACATTATTTATACTAGTACTAGGTTTGTCCGTTAACACGTGTCTACGACACGTCTTCTTCGAAACGGTGCACCTGATTTGATTATATAAAATAATTTTAGAGGTCCAACAAATTAATTGAAGTAGCAAACATATTATATGAGGAAGCAGCATATCTATCTTTAAGCTCAACCATCGCCTTCTTGATCATTAGTTTGAACTTACCTGTAATGCATATAGTTTGTTAGAAACACTGCATAGAGTTTTTTTAACTTCAGCATCACTTTTAGATCCTTGTAATAATTATGCAAGGACATGATCATATAGGTTTTATAGAGCTTACTCTAATCTCATAACCACTATGAGCAGTCTAAATACAACCAAATGCAAGTGTGAAGGTATCTACAATACCAATAATGCAAACATTTATTTGTCTGAGACTCAGTATGCAATTGAAATACCTCTTATTATTATTTCAACCAAAATGTAATACATGAAGTTCTCAAAACTCTAATTCAAGCTAATCATTTCTTTTATCTCCACTTTGTCTCTGCAATGCACCTTTATTAAAAATAAAAAAATCAAAATGGATCAATAACAAATTTACTTTAACTGTCTTTTTTGAGTGGAGAGTTTGCACCCTCACTAGTATACTCCAATCATCCCAATCCTATATATCCAAACATGCACTAAAAGTTCTTATATGTTATGTTATCCACGATTTCTAATAACCAGTAAAGGAAACTTCGCGATAGTAAATTCTCTTGTAGTAAAGAAATTAATGTTGCATATTTGCCAAGTTATTTTAGGTTGTTGATCAGCTTACCTGTCCTGCTATGGTTTGGAAGCCCAAATTGAGGCCACCAAATAACTTATCTCTCACTTGCGTACACCTTAAATCAAAACTAATAAAAAACTCATCAAATAAATCACCAAATTAAAAATTAAAAAAAAACCCAAAAATAAAACAATCAAACCTCTTTGAACTTAGATCTCATGCACACACAAAATTCGAGTCAGCAAAAAACTGAGTAATCCCCTGCACACAAAATTAAAATTAGAATTAGAATTCGGTTAATGAGATAAAATTAGAGTCGCCGCATCACATCGCATGTAGAGGCTCTCGATTCGGTGGAGGAGAGTTGCCGATACGGAGTCGCTTGATATTCGCACTCGATTTGGTGGAAGGGAGTCGCCGATACGAAATCAGTAGTGGATCAAATATCGGCGACGACCTCTTGATTAGAATTCGACACTGGATTTGGATTTGCTTTGAGATTCGCGCTTGAGAAGATGATAGAGGCTTCACCAATGGAATGGAAGCGAAGGTTTAAGAAAATGGTTTTAGCGATTTGGAGTTAGCGGATTAAAAAACCTAGGGAAAAGAGAGAGAGAAATTAGAGCTCTATGGTTTGGGAAATATAAGGAGCAAATTGATCGGGAGAGAGAGAGAGAGAAAAATTAATTAAATAAATAAGGGAGTTGTTTGGATTTTGGGGGGGGGGGGGGGGGGGGGGGGGGGGGGGGGGGGGGGGCGGAGGGGTTTGAATTTGAGTTTCGAAAGAAAACTTTTAGGGAGAAAAATGTCTTTTGAGAGCTTAGATCTGGACCATTGATTTCTTTACTTTTGAAGGAGAACCACTTGATAGCTTTTTTCTTTGTGTTTTATTATATAGCTAATGTACGTGCGATACACGTCTAAAAAAAGTAAAGTTATCAAATTAAATGAATATATATTGAAAAAGAAAAAAAATAGTTTATATTTGAATGTTTTGATTTAGGCTACACGTGCGGTGCACATTTGTATTTGTTGGATATAATTTTGTCGTGTATTATACGTGTTTATATAGTTACAAAGTTAGGATTTGTTTGTTACAAACCCCAACTCTCCCATTAAAATAGTACTAGTATGATGCACGTGCGATGCACGTGGAGGAGGACGGAAAAGGACAAAAAAGAAAAAATCTAGTATGATGCACGTGCGATGCACGTGTAGGAGGAAGGGAAAGGACAAAAAAAAACCTACCAACACGTGCACTGCACGTGTTTGCACACATACAAAAAAAAATAAAAAATTGTTTATTTGTTTGGAACCCCATCTCTCCCATTATAATAGTTATATATATATATATATATATATATATATATATATATATATATATACACACACACACACATACACCTCTAACCTCCCTTGAGAGGTAGAAGAAGAACACGGTTCAACCAAAGAGCTCCTACCTATTTAATTTATCGACTTCTTTTACTCATGTCAAATGTCAATGCAGTCATGATCTCTGTTACCTGAAATATGTTTCAAAATTTGTGCAACAGACCTGAGATCAACATAAAGCCATGGGTGATCGACACTAATGGAGGAGATCAAAGAAGGCAAACAAAAGAACGAAGTGGAAGCATAGAGATCCACATGCTTATTGGAAGGGAAATCCATTTGTTTCTGAAACTAGGTATGATCTCATGAGGTGCGGCAAAGACAAAAAAACTGGAATGCTAGGCTTTTTCTGCAGGTTCAATAATTGAATTTTCTGTAGCTCATGTTCATCAATTTATGTCATCTATGATTCATTATCTACTCTATAGAATTACACACTAGCTGTTTATACAATTCAACACTACAGAATTGGACCAAAGAGATCGAGAAGGGATTCAAAACATCGGACTTGGCCATGTTGTGCGGAATACAAATCAAACCAACAATCAAACCAACGCGGAAACAAAGAGAGAACCAGCGAGAGAAAAACAGAAAAGCAAGCAACACAAGAACACAAGATTTACGTGGTTCGGCAAAACGATGCCTACATCCACAAGGGCGGTTGGGGTTTCTTTACTATGTTCTCCAATGGGTAAACAAAGCCTTTACAAGAGATGACGGCTGCAAAATCCGAATAAGGTGTTACAATTTACAAAACCCTAACGGGTGTATTTATAGGAAAACTATTGGGCCTTTCGAATTGGGCCGAATCTGGATCCAAAATCCGCCGACAGTCGACTGGTCTTCATACCAGTCGACTGATTCCTTCGGGACGGTCGACTGACTCCCACATACAGTCGACTGCTGCTGCTGTATTCTCAGTCTTCGAAAACTCCTCTCTGGACAGTCGACTGCTCCTCCATCCAGTCGACTGAAGCTCTGAAACTTTCGAACACTGCAGATACCAAATACCAGAATCGAGCCATTATCCTACAATCTCCACCTTGGCGAGATCTTCCAAGTCAAGTATCCAACAATCTCCACCTTGGTGAAATCTTCCAAGTAGCCCAAGCAATCTCCACAAATACTCCAAAACAACTGCTCATCACCAAATGTAACAAAAACAAACTCCACCTTAGTATGATATCACATACTAACCAAACCAATAGCAAAGTACTATCCCAACTGCCCATGCCAAATTATCAAACATGCAAAATATTAGCCAGGTTCATGCAATGCTTGAACTTGGCTGCCCCAACAACTTTGGTCAACATATCAGCAAGATTATCAGCTGTTCCAATCTTCACCAAATGAATATCACCATCCTTTATCAAATCACGCACAAAATGATAACGAACATCAATATGTTTGGTCCTCGAATGATGAACTTGGTTCTTCGCTAAATGAATAGCACTCTGACTGTCACAGTGTACCTCCACCTTCTCCCGATGAATTCCCAAGCTCTTCAAAAGTCCATGTATCCAAATGGCTTCCTTCATGGCCTCAGCAACCGCCATGTATTCAGCCTCAGTAGTAGACAACGCTACAGTGGACTGCAAATTTGACCTCCAACTTATAGGTGCTCTAGCCATAGTAAACAAATAGCCTGTAGTAGACCGCCTCTTATCTAGATCACCTGCATAGTCAGAATCAACATATCCAACCAATAACCTGCTAATATTGTCATCCCTTTCAAATTTCAAACCCACATCTGTGGTGCCACTTATGTACCTCAAAATCCATTTAGCTGCTTGCCAATGCTCTTTGCCTGGATCATGCATATATCGACTAACCATACTCACCGCCTGAGAGATGTCTGGTCGAGTACAAACCATGGCATACATCAAACTGCCAACCACACTAGTGTAAGGTACATTCGCCATATACTGTCTCTCTTCATCTGTACTTGGAGACTGAGAAGCACTAATTCTCAAATGACTGGCTAAGGGTGTGCTAACTGGTTTAGTTTTCTCATCTATACCGAACCGTTTCAGCACCTTCAAAAGATATTGCTTCTGTGTCAAACTCACTACGCCCTTTGCTCTGTCTCTAGCTATCTCCATCCCAAGTATCTTCTTGGCTTCACCAAGATCCTTCATCTCGAATTCAGAACTCAACTGATTCTTCAAATTTTGAATCTCCTTAGCATTTTTAGAGGCAATTAACATATCATCCACATATAATAACAGATATATGAAAGAACCATCCTGCAATTTCCTGAAGTAGACACAATGATCAAACTCACTTCTGGAATATCTTTGCACCTTCATAAACTGGTCAAACCTCAAATACCACTGCCTTGGAGATTGCTTCAACCCATAGAGAGACTTCTTCAACCTGCAAACACAACTTTCCTTCCCAGCTGTCTTAAACCCATCTGGCTGCGACATATAAATTTCTTCATCTAGATCCCCATGTAAGAACGCAGTCTTCACATCCATCTGTGTCAATTCAAGATCAAACTGTGCTACCAATGCCAACAAAATCCGAATAGAAGGATGCTTCACAACTGGAGAGAACACTTCATTATAGTCTATACCTTCCTGTTGAGCATACCCCTTTGCAACTAGTCTAGCCTTGAACCGAACACTGCCTTTTGGACCCTCTTTCTTCGTATACACCCACTTGCAACCAATTGCTTTCTTCCCCTTTGGTAGTTGCACTAGATCCCAAGTCTTATTCTTATGAAGAGAGTTCATCTCTTCATCCATAGCAACTTTCCAATCTGCATTTTCTGAACTTCTAGTGGCTTCTTTGAAGTTGGAGGGAACTTCATCATCCACAATGGGAAGAGCAAATGCAACTGTATCTGTAAAACGAGACGGTCGTTTGATATCTCTTCTTTGCCTTCTTACTGCAATTGATTCTTCCTGCTGGATAGGAACTTCTTCATCATTCTCAGTATCAACCACATCATCTTCATCTTGGACAGGAACAGGATTTTCAACTGACAACTTTTCTAACTCCACCTGTTGGAGAACTCTCCTACCAGTCGACTGATTATTGCCAACAGTCGACTGTCCCGAGCTCCCACTCTTCTGCTGTTCTAGACCACCAGTCGACTGTTCCTGTACATCAGTCGACTGTCCCGAGATTCTGCTACTCACCTGTTGGAGAACTGTCCCACTCTTCTGCTGCTCACCAGTCGACTGTCCCATACCACCAGTCGACTGTCCCGAGCTAATCATGCTGGTCTCATCAAAAGTCACATCTCTGCTGATTACTAGCTTCTTCTGTTCTGGACACCACAACCTGTAACCTTTGACACCAGTACTAAAACCAACAAATATAGCCTTTTTGGCTCTTGCATCAAGTTTAGTTTCAGTTACATGAAAATAAGCAGGACAACCAAATATATGCAAAAAACTATAATCAGATGCAGGTTTACCACTCCATACCTCAATAGGCGTCTTGCCTTCAAGTGCTGCTGATGGTAAACGGTTGACAATGTGGCTTGCATATATAACAGCTTCTGCCCAAAATGTCTTCTTCAATCCAGACTGTGCTAACATACATCTCACCTTCTCAAGTAAGGTTCGGTTCATCCTTTCAGCAACCCCATTTTGCTGTGGAGTCTTCCTAACTGTGAAGTGCCTCTGGATCCCTTCGTCTTCACACAACTTCAGAAACGGATCGTTCTTGTATTCCCCTCCATTATCTGACCTCAGAACCTTAATCTTCCTACCAGTCTGATTTTCAACTTTCTTCTTCCAACTTGTGAACAATGTCAAAACTTCATCTTTGTGCTTCATGGTATATACCCAAACTCGTCTGGAGTAATCATCAACAAAAGTAACAAACCAGTGTCTACCACTCATAGAAGGTGTCTGAGTAGGGCCCCAAACATCTGTGTGCACATAATCGAGGATACCCTTTGTCTGATGTACAGCTGTACCAAATTTCACCCTAGTTTGCTTACCCAAAACACAATGTTCACAAAATTCCAACTTGCACCCTTTAGCATCTTTAAGCAACCCTTGCTTCACAAGCCCCTGCAAGGCCTTTTCTCCTGCATGCCCGAGTCGCATATGCCACAACCTGGTAGAGTCGGGAACAACCTGTTTAGGCTTCTCAGTTACACTGGCAGCCTCACCCAAATATGTTTTTCCCTGCAAGAAAAACAAGTTCCTTTTTCTTTGCCCTTTCATCACCACGAGTGATCCGCTAGTCACCTTCAGAATGCCACCTTCACTAGCAAATTTCAATCCACTGGCCTCCAAAGCACCAAGTGAAATTAAATTCTTCTTCAAATCTGGAACATACCATACATCTGAAAGCTCCCTAATAAGACCATCGTGCATTAGCAATTCAATCTTCCCGATTCCTACCTTCTTACAAGGTGCATCATTTCCCATCAAAACTACACCACCATCCATATACTCCAAAGAAGTAAACCACTCCTTTTTCCGAGACATATGATAGGAGGCTGCTGTATCAAGAAACCATACTTCTTGATAAAGTGAGGGACTAGAAGCAAGTGCAAAAGAAAAATCCTCACCACTTTCTAAATTATCAACAGTCACATTTGCAGTCGAATTTCCCTTATTTCGTAGCTTTGGACAATCCTTTTTCCAATGCCCCCTTTCATGACAGAAAGCACATTCATCTTTGGCCGGTATTTTCCTGTCCTTCGAAACTCCTCTCGATTTGGAACGAGATTTGTTTCCCTTTTTCCCAGATTTGGACTCAGATCTGGTCTCAGTCCTGCCCCTTACAATTAAAGCTTCAGAAGTTTCTCTATCAACCATTTTATCCCTTCTCCTAGTTTCATTATTCAACAAAGCATTTGCAACATCTTCATATTTCACAGTATCTTTTCCATATAATAAAGTAGTTGCTAAATGATCATAACTTTCAGGTAATGAATTCAACAGAATTAGGGCTTTATCTTCATCCTTAATTTGCTCATCCAAATTTAACAAATCAGCCAATAATTTATTAAATGATTCAACATGAGCATTCATAGACATACCTTCCGTATAGGTGAAGCGAAAAAGTCTATTCTTCAAATACAGCCGATTCTCCAAACTTTTCCTCATGTATTTGTCTTCGAGCTTCTTCCACAACACCGCAGCAATGGTATCCCTCATCAAATCGTACTTCTGAGCCTTCTCAATAAAGAGCCGAATAGTCCCACACGCAACTCGATTCAACTTCTTCCAATCTGCTTCGGACATATCCTTATGTTTTTCTACCTCCAAAGCAACATCTTGTTCTTGTTGAACAAGAACATCCAACACCTCACATTGCCACATCCCGAAATTGTTTGTCCCATCAAATTTTTCAACTTCAAATTTTGCGTTGTGAATCGTTGTTCTTGACGAACTTGATCCCACAACATCCTTGGTTGCATCTGCATCACCCGCCATCTCCCTCTAGGTCGAACCAACAGCTCTGATACCACTTGTTGTGCGGAATACAAATCAAACCAACAATCAAACCAACGCGGAAACAAAGAGAGAACCAGCGAGAGAAAAACAGAAAAGCAAGCAACACAAGAACACAAGATTTACGTGGTTCGGCAAAACGATGCCTACATCCACAAGGGCGGTTGGGGTTTCTTTACTATGTTCTCCAATGGGTAAACAAAGCCTTTACAAGAGATGACGGCTGCAAAATCCGAATAAGGTGTTACAATTTACAAAACCCTAACGGGTGTATTTATAGGGAAACTATTGGGCCTTTCGAATTGGGCCGAATCTGGATCCAAAACCCGCCGACAGTCGACTGGTCTTCATACCAGTCGACTGATTCCTTCGGGACGGTCGACTGACTCCCACATACAGTCGACTGCTGCTGCTGTATTCTCAGTCTTCGAAAACTCCTCTCTGGACAGTCGACTGCTCCTCCATCCAGTCGACTGAAGCTCTGAAACTTTCGAACACTGCAGATACCAAATACCAGAATCGAGCCATTATCCTACAGGCCAGCCTGTGCTGATTATCAATCAACTCATTGAGGTTGCAAATCATGCATACACATGTTCTGCATGTGATTTTCTTGTTCATATGCACATATTGGAAACTAACGAGACATTCTTTTTTTTTTCCTTTTTTTTATAGATAAAGATTTCACCGGTTTCATTAATAAAAAATTAACAAAACATATGACATCTGTACCAACAGACTTCTTCAGAACATAACATAAAGTAGTGTCAGTTAGAAAACCTAATACATCCAAAATCCTACAGCATCCTGACTACTAACAACAATAGCAACTACTAACATCATAGTCTAATAGAGACAAAGCATTCTTTGGACTCAACTAGTAGAATGAAATGCCCTAGCGTCTCCAGCTCTGCTCCCTCCATGCGAAGTTTATTTCTCGCCCCTGCCTGACCTACCCATACACAAATAATTTTAACCATCATGATAGGAAATATACAATTGACATTACGGAAACAAGAGCCATAGGATCCATAAAATAGCCGCTACCGTAATGTCCCAAGCTCCCCTATTTTCCTTTCTAATTACGCTCGCTTTCCATGGACCCCAAATGTCTAGTCTTGGTAGGGGATTCAACAAGTCCGAACCCCAAACAAACTACTTTCCAAGCTAACCTAGCTTTTGGGCAATTAAAACAAATGTGATTTGTGTCCTCTTCCCCTAAGCTACATCTAGAACAATGACCATCCACCGGAATATTGCGCCTCCTCACGTTCTCTTTGGAAAGGATTGAATCATTCACCACCAACCATAAAAATGCCGTCACTTTTTTCGGTGCTTGTGTCTTCCATATTGTTTTAGCCTCCGCGCTCAGCAGCCTCTGGCTTAACAATGTTTACCAACTCCGAATGTGTAAATTGCAATGATGCTTCTTCTGTTGTTTTCATAAAATAATAAAATGCTTCAGTGTGTTAACTAATTCCATGTATGTGCATGGAATTGTAGAATGGACTAAATAGGAGAGGTCAAAGTTATAAAATGAAGGAAGGGGAGAACAAGTGCAAATGAAAAAAGATTTAGTTATAGTAGAAAAGAGATATACTGTCTAGTCTCATACACATGCATTGCACGTGAGATGATGTCGGCCTCATAGTATCAATTATGTTGGAGCGGATTCAAGATTTATGTAGAAGGCAGGCATGGTCAGTGAGTGAAAAAATACATGCTTGCAACTCACCTATGTTGTTCATCAATACTCCATTCGACGACTTTGTCAGCAGGGGATTAATGCATGGACATCACTACATACCAATCAGCAACAAGGACAAGTGCAAGTCGATTCAGGCAGCAGTTGACTGGGGCAATTCACATCAGGATCAGGTACAAACTTCGTTATTTCTGAAACAACAAAACAAAAGATGTTACTTATCAAATTATACTTGGCAGTTCAAATGTATCCTTTCACTAGACACAAACAAAAACCACTTTTTGTAACTGCAATTTTTAGTATATGTTGGACCAAGAAAATTTTGAAGGAATTATGAAAATAAGCCAAAAATGCAGTTCCAAACTAAGGCTGTAATTTCTTAACCGCTGCAGTTTCTACCACAGATATGGAAAGTGCAAATTTGATTGTAAACAAAAGGCTTGAACAAATACTGCAGTTCTGTTTGTTCCGACCGTTGATTACCGGAAGTTGTTATGAATACCTATGCAACTTTTCTGGCCTAAAATGCACTAAAATCACAATCAACTCTGCAGTATTGGTTAATGTGTGTTGCTGCTAATTTTGGTGTGGGAGCAAACAGATGAATTTGTGGATTCTTGGAGAAAACAATAAAGCAAACCTGTTGACTTGTTGCCCTTCACCAACTTGTTGACTTAGTCTCTTGCCATTACCGTGAACCTGCAAAAAGTGCGAAACACCGGGATTGATCCCGGCGACGCATCCTCTGATGCTCAAGTCAGTAATCAGAAAAGATTATGAATGAGCGTTAACTGGCAAAAGATTGATCACCTCTTAAAGGTGGGGATGGGGGGCATTTATAGCCGCCTTAGGAACCAGTTTCGGGATAAGATCAAATCCCTACTTCCCAGTGGATGGATAGGAGTGATCAGGGCCGTTGATTAGGGACAATCAAAAACCCTAATTCTATCCAGTTGGACTGGGTTTCTTGCGGGTTGGAACCTGCACCCAGTTAAGACAGATCCGTTCGTGGGTTATTGGGTGAAGAAAGACCCAGTCCCCATTTTAGACCCGTTTATAGGTGAAATTATCGTTTTACCCCTGAGCTTTAAGATTCGAGCCGATTTGAACGGTTCCGATTTAACCCTATTTTTAGCCATATCAATGTGATTATGGAAAACAGAGAACTATTCTAATTTCTGAAGACTGAAAACTTAATAATTGTTTTTTAAAAAGCATTATTAAGAAAAGGAAGAAAAAAAAAGTTCAACTAATGATTTCTAGTCTGTAGAATCCATACCACAACAATCAATTATTACTATTGCTGCATGCTTACTAGTTTCATTAGAGTATGCTTTCAAAATCGTTCCAGGCACAAGCCATAGGGAAAGCAGAAAGTAGCTTCACACAAGAAGAGCTGAATATGGACTTCATGTACGACCATATGTTACACCTACTCAATGAATATTCAAAGCTGCTCAAATACAAACCAACCATACCTGAAAATGCCACCGAATTGTGTCTGGAATCCTTTGGCTTGCAAAGCCAGCGGGAGGTTGGAGGGATCCAAGATGGAGTCCATGGTGAAGTTTCCCCATGATTCGGAGTCATGTGTGAAGCCTCAGCCATTCAGTGCCAATGAGCTCAAAGTGTTCCTGAACAGGAAAGCAGACTCTATAACTAAAGTGGAGATATAGGAATGAAAAAGGTCAGATAATGTCCAACAGTAGAGAATTGGAGATCTTTTAGTTAGAGATTAGAAACTGGAATACACACATATTTTGATTACTTTTAGTTTATTGGGAAAAAAAGACCAGCAGGTTAATATTTTCTTTTTTGATGCTGGACAGTGTTATATTATTATTATTATTTTTTTTGTCTTAACTTTTTTAGATTATATGAAGTAGTATCTGCAAATGCTAATCTTTTACTTCAGTTTTGTTAAACTTCTTTTAATATTTAGAGGAAGTTAGTTTTGATCTAACATGTCTGTTAGTTTCCTGTAAGATGAAATAGGATTTTTTTCTAGTGACAGAAAAGTGTCAAGGACTCAAGGTGATAATTACATGGGTTTTAAGATGAAAGATTAACTATTCTGGAGCAACTTTGCAAAATAATTCTTGTTCCAACTAAAAACCTAAAGAGACCTGTGGTAGTAAACAAGTACCCTCTAAGGTACATGTGATAAGAACCCCCCCCATCCTAAATCCATACATGTCAAAATAGTATCCAGTTTCAGAATCTGCTACTAATACATCACATGGAAACTCAAGAAACCTACAAATTTTGGCAAAGTTAACAATATTTTAAACATAGATGATTTTTAAACCACAATCACACCAAGCAGATGTTTCAAAACCATTTGCAAGTTGGAACTAGCCGTATTCACGACTATGTTCTCTGCTAAGAAGGTAAAACAAACTGGACACATTAATTGCACCTGCATATGCACTCACATCGCCCCATCAGCTGAACATTTTGTTCAAGTACATTACAGCTACAAAATGGTCACGTGATCGATTAACTCTAAACAAGAATTTCTCTATTGACAAGCAAAGTGCTGCACATGATAAGAACTCTCCAAATCCTAAACCTGAGATCCATGACGATCTCAAAATACTGTCCAATTCCAAATCTGCAACTAAGACATCACATGAATACTCAACACTGACAACTTTTGGCGTATCTTGCATTATTGTCTAAGATAGAGCATGATCTAAAGTTACATTTATACCAATGGGGTAATTTATTCACTATCAATTTCTCAACTAACAAAGAAAGTAAAACCAACTGGAACAGACTGATGTAGAAAGTAAAACTTGATGATATATTCATGCACTTAACATGGAAGAGCCATCACCTGGACATTTCCCTCCTTGCCTGCATCAATTCAAGTAAACTACAGCTACCAAAGAGTCATGCGGTCAATAATCTCAAAATAGGTATTTCTCCAAGGCCTACTGAGCAGCAAAGTGCCCCAGAGAGTAAAATCCTATCGCAAAAGCTACCACCCCACCAAAGTAAATCCATGCAGCTTCTGAATCACCATCAAAGACCTCCTTTGTAGAGACATCAGGTTTTGGATCGGCAATACCTGGGGCCTCTGGGTATTTCTTCGGCAAAGGATCACCCCAGAGATCGAGGTTTCCAAAATAAATTGACGGGTCCATAAGAGTTTGAAGCTGGTTTCCTGATGGAACTCTCCCAGATTAGTTGTTATACGAGTGACTTATATAAGACAAGGTCGAGACGCTCAAGGGAATTTCTCCGGAAAGCTGGTTTCTTGATAGATCAAGAGATTCTAGTTACCCTAGACCACCGATATCCTCGGGGATCCTTCCTGTCAGATAATTGCCTGATAAATTCAAGCTCTGAAGCTGCGTAAGAATCATGACTTCTTCAGGGATTGGCCCGGAAAATTTGTTTTCTGAAAGGTCTAAGATCACTACCAAAGAAAGAGTAGTGCTATATTCCAGCTCCCTCCCTTTCATGGCTACCACCATGTATATTGCATCAAGGTTGATTTTCTAGTAATCTACAAGTACCGTGTGTTCAGCAAATGAATCAATTTCTTCCATAGGTGTAACTATTTCTGTATCATGTAACACCATGGCAGTCAAATTGGAAAGCCACTGAGGAATGGTGCCAGCGGGACTATTTTCAGCAAGGTCCAATAACTGAAGCAGACTGATAGCTGTTGTGGAATACTTCCATTGAGCATATTAGATCGCAGACGAAGCACTGTCAAAGAAGATAATCACTCTCCTATCGAAACGGGTATATTCCCTTTTAGTTTAATCCCTCCAAGATCAGGAATGGACAATGCAGTGCAATCTTCCAAAGATGGGATTTCTCCATGAAGACTATTGTTGTTCAAATGCAATGACTTCAGGAAGTTTGAAAGCCAAGCCACCCAATAAAATTGCCTGATAAGTTGTTTTTGCCAGGATAGGAGCAACATAACTGTTTAAACCACCGCAGCACATGGGGATCTCACCAGACAAGAAATTGCTTGAAAGATCAAGAACTTCCAAGTGCATCAATTGACAAATGGATGAAGGAATACGCCCACTCACAAGATTTCTTGAAAGCAGAAGGCCAGTCAATGTAAGGACTGCCTTGTCGAGTACAAGATCGCCTGAAAAGGAATTATCAGAAAGATACAAATAACTCACTCCATTACCGATATGAGGAAATGATCCATAAAATTGATTCTGCCTTAAATCAATGACTGTTATGTTTCGAAACAAAGACAGTGGAAGCTTCCCAATTATTTGGTTCCACGAGAGATTTAAGTAATAAACTCTTGTGGATAGGGTCCAAAACCAGTCAGGCATTACAACAGAAATGCTTGTGTGGATAAATCTATGGTCGAAAACATTGACTGGGTTTTGAGCCATGCTGGAAACCTCGGTCCTAATATACAGGAGTCCAGATGAATATTTCTAAGCAGGAACCTGGGAATCCAATCAGAACTCAACTTAAAAACCAAGGAATTTGAAGAAAGCAATAGTGCTCGCAAGTTCTTCATACTGGAAATTGCGCATTAGAAACAACACCTCCCAATGTGTTGGAGCTGAGATCCAAAACAACAAGTTGAAAGAGCTGTCCGAAAGTTCCAGGAATAGGCCCTTCCAATCTATTCCAACCCATATATAGATATCTTAGCGATGACAGGTGTCCAAGTGATTCAGGAATTGGTCCAGAAAGAGAGTTCGACTCAAGATTAAGTTCTAGTAGATTACTAAACATCCCAAACAAATTAGGCAGTTTCCCACTCAAATGATTTGCTTGCAAATTCAATATCTGCAAGCTAGAAGCAGCACAACCTATCAGAACTTCAAATAATTTTGAAACATCTCATGTGGTTACTTTGTGAAAAATCTAAAGTACGCAAATTGCAGAGGTTTCCAATGCTAATGACTTCGGTGTCAGTGACACTATAGAATTGGAAGTTTAACACCTGGAGGGAGGACAGACTCCTAAAACCAGAGATTGGACAATCCAAACTATTCAAACTGAGGTCAACATACACAAGGCTAGTTAAATTGAAAAACCAATCAGCCATGAAATAACTATTGATACTATTCTGGCTCAGATCAAGGGCTGACAGAAATGAGAGGTTGACAAAAAGTAGAAAGCATGGGATGCTCTGAATACCACTCAAACAAGTGAAAAAATGTTACAGAAGAAAGCCTATTTACAGCATTGAAACATCTGTTTTAAGGGTAATGCCTGACATGTTAAGATACTGCTAAGAAGAAAGGTGTGAAAGCCAGACAAGATTATCAACTACAAAAAATGCATCCGCGTTATAAAAACTATTGAGATCAAGATGTTGGATGTACATGTATATTCTCATTATAATAGGATAATATTGTGTATATTATTCTATGGGGCAACACGGGTTTTACACGTGTTATGTAATAATTATTGGAACGGGTGAGTGGGCTAAAAGCCCAGTACCCTAAACCCAGTCTAATCTCTATATAAGCTGGTCTAGAGGTAGTGCCTTGTGATATTCCAATACTGATAAGCAGGGTATAATATCATAAGCAGCTAGAGATTAACCCTAACCCTATTTTCCCCAAATCAGTACTAACAATCTTAAGATATTAAACATCTCACCTCCGATCAAGACTGCCGCCGCTGTCTCCGACCAAGGCTGCCGACGCCGTCGTTGATCCAGATCGAAGTCGCCGTCGAGGATCTCGATCGCAGCGCCGTCGAGGATCTTGATCGCAGCGTCGTCGCGGATCTCGCTCGCTGCAGTCGTCGAAGCCCCAGATCTGGTCGTCGTCTCAGATCGCGGCCTGTCGTCGTTGATCCGGTGCGTCGTCGCCGGTGTGGATCGTCTCTGGTCGTCGAAGCCTCAGATCTGGTCGTCTTCCTCAAAGCTTCCATTGCTGTTGGAGTCTAGGGTTTGATCAGATCGAATCAACGGGGTTTGCTCTTCCATTGCTGTTGGAGTCTAGGGCTTGATCAGATCGGATCATTTTCTTGACTCGCTGCTGTGTGCTCTCCAGATTTGGTCCATTCTAAACTCAGTTATTTTTCTCTTTACTAAATCACCTAAGTAGTGACTATTTAGAAAGAACTCTCTATTGTTGGGAATCTATTGTTTATTCCTTTGTGATGGAAAAACATAGTCGTCCGTACGAGGTTCCCAAATTAGAGGGATTCAGTAGTGCTGAGTTTAATAGTTGGAAAAGAAAAGCCCAATACGGGATGAAATTCATGAAAATCTTCTATACATGTCAAACAACATATGATGAATGTGTTGAAGATGTTGACGATGCAACATGCGTAACTGATGAAGACTTATGTAGAGAATTCTTATTGAATAGCATATCAGATCGTCTTGCAGACGTGTATATGAAATATGAAACTACTAAACAAATTTGGGATAATCTACTAGATGAATTTAAGAAAGAAGAGAAAGTTTCTAAGGCACATCTAGTTGATAAGTTCATGGGTTTCTCTTTTAAAGAAGAAAATGTAATTCTTCCTTAGGTAACAGATTTAGAAAATCTGGTAGGGAAACTAAAAACTGAAAACATTACTGTGTGTGATGAGTTCCTTACTGGAGCAATAATTTATAAGTTACCTGCTTCGTGGCTATCTTTTAAGACTGAGATGTATAGGTTGCCTGAACAAATTAAACTTGCACATCTAAAACGTTGCATCAAAGTTGAAGATGAGACTAGAACTATGATAAATTTGGAATTGGTTAATAAACAACTTTCTACTGCTAATGTGTTAACTAATACCAAACGCACTCCTAAGTTCAAGAAGAACAAGTTTAATTTTAAAGGTGAACCAACTAAGTTAGAAGTCACGAAGAAAATTGCTAAAAAGAAAGGAAAATGCTACAACTGCAGAAAGTGGGGACATCATGCCTCTGAGTGCAGGCTACCCAAAGTGGAACAACCCAACATGGAAAAGGTGAACTAGTTGGAGGGAAAAACTGAGCCCACCAATTTTCTGTGTTGTTGGTAATGTAAAGGCCAGTACCTCTGCTAGTTGGTTGTTGGACTCGGGAGCCACCTATCATGCTTGCAACGATGAGACCCTACTATCTGATCTGAGAGCTGCAAATGAATCAGTTTAAATGGCAAATGGAGAATCAGTGAAGGTGCTTCGGACCGGGACAGCGAATCTCAGTCTCTCCTCAGGTAAAACTTTAATTTTGCGAAATGTTAAATATGTACCTGCTTTAGCTAAGAACTTGATCTCTATTAGCTTACTAAATCATGCTGGTATGGTCGTTACTATGATTAGTGGTAAAGCTATCTTGTCTGTAAATTTTTTTTATTTTGGTTGTGCTTATTTAGTTAATGGCATGTACAGAATTAGTTTAGCAGATGAAGTAATCAACAATATTAGTTCCAAATTGTGTAGTCCACATACATGGCATAATAGGCTGGGACATGTAAACTATGTTAAAATTCTTAATGTTGTTAAAACTTTTAACTTGCCAATTGACACATCCATTAAATGTGATAAATGTGAAGTGTGTGCTCAAACAAAGATAACTAGAAGACCTTTTCGTACCGTCTCTAGGAGTACACAACTACTTGAGTTGATACATTCTGACATATGTGATTTCAAAAGTTTTATGACACAAGGAGGTCGGAAGTACTTAATCACTTTTATAGATGATTACTCTAAATATTGTCACATTTATCTGTTAAAAACTAAGGATGAAGCACTAGAAAAATTCAGAGAATTTAAGGACCGTGTTGAGAATCAGTTAGATGCTAAAATTAAAAGATTTAGATCAGATAGAGGTGGCGAATATGTTTCATTAGGATTCAGAGAATTTTGTAACTCACATGGAATCATAGCAGAAACTACAGCACCCTACTCACCACAGTCAAATGGTATCGCCGAAAAAAAGAATCGAACACTCATAGAGATGTTGAATTCTATGTTACTGACTGCTGGATTACCTTCACATTTTTGGGGTGAGGCTGTATTAACTGCTAATAATATTTTGAACATGTTGCCACACTCTAAGTTACCTGCTACACCGTATGAACTGTTGCATAAGCACACACCCAATTTTAATAAATTAAGAACATGGGGTTGTATTGCTTTTGTTAGGATACCTGACCCTAGAAGGCCTAAAGTGGGACCTCGGAAATAACCAATCAGCCATGAAATAACTATTGATACTATTCTGGCTCAGATCAAGGGCTGACAGAAATGAGAGGTTGACAAAAAGTAGAAAGCTTGGGATGCTCTGAATACCACTCAGACAAGTGAAAAAATGTTACAGAAGAAAGCCTATTTACAGCATTGAAACATCTGTTTTAAGGGTAATGCCTGACATGTTAAGATACTGCTAAGAAGAAAGGTGTGAAAGCCAGACAAGATTATCAACTACAAAAAATGCATCCGCGTTATAAAAACTATTGAGATCAAGATACTTAATACTGGTGAGATTTCCAAGGTGATCCACATTTGACCTGCTAACACCTGCGAAAGAAAAATTCAGATACCTCAATCTCGTCATGGACCCAAAGAACTCCGGAACACCCTACCATTGAATTTGTTACCACTCAAGTCTAGGTAACCCAAGTGCTTCAACTCACGCAAGGAAGAGCTAACCTCACCACCCAAGTACTTATCCTCAACAAGAAAATACGGGTTGCGCAAACTGAGCCTCCTAACATGACCCGTCTCATTTTCACACCGAACACGCTCCCATCTGCAGCAATCTCGACCTAGCCAAGAGGACAGAAGCTTTGGCACTATCAAAGACTCCATCCTTAAAATCCATCAGGGCTTGCCTCTCTCGCGACAAGCAACCCACATTCAAACCCGCATTGCCTCCACTAAACTGAATGGCTATAATGCAAAGACCCAACGAAAGAATAACAAGACCACCCTCCATCACTGTTCGAACTTCTAGCATTACGCACGAAAAATGGAATGACACATTGCATTCCATATACTAACAAGTGGGCATTGTTTATATCCGATTTATTTGTTGCTTGCTATTATGCATTTCCCTAGATTGTATAGTAGTTGCTAGTTACCCATACATAGACAAATGTCATTAAAAAACATGCTTTTGTTTTGTATTCAAAGAATGTAATGAAGAACGGCAGATGCTTTGAAGTTCGGACTTAATTACGAAAAAGTACAGACCTTGATCAAGAATCAAGAAAGGTTCTTTTGGGTCAAATCGTCAAACACCTTATCGGCAGATTCGACAGAGATTCTGGCGCCGTTTGCCTTGACCACGCCGTCATGATTCAGAGATGGAAGTTGACGGCGGAGATGACGGAGGCTGACGGAGAAGGAGGCGAGCTCCGCGATAATTGGAGGTGGGGTTTAGATTTAGGGATTTGGGGATCTTCATGCATGAATGCATGTAATATGAGACAAGTACTCTCGGTTTTGTTTTAATGTCAAATTTGTGGATGTATAATCCAAAACCAAAACGGTTTTTAACATGTATGTTCCTAACAAAAATGAGAATATCACATATACCCCTTATAAATGTGTATTTTCACATTTATCCCTAATAATATGTATTCAACCTCTTAGTTACCCCTTAAGTTAAAACTACTTTAAAAACATAAAAATGTATGAAATATACAGTTATATTTAATAGATTTTATGAAAAATAACTGAAATACCATTCCTCTACTAGTTAACCTTATTCATCTTACTTTTTATAAACTAAAACGTCTATAGAATCAATTGAAACACATCAATCATTCTCAAATTTTCTTCAGTTTTTTTAATAAATGGACAAATTTACAGTACATCTTTATAATTTTATCTTCATCATCATGTTTTCTAGCCAAATTCACTACTATTCTTAAAAGTTTCAAATACATATAGTTTGAGACAACTTTTAGGGGTAAATAAGAAGTAAACTCATTTTGTTAGGGGCACATATGAAAATATACATTTTTAAAGAGCATATATGATATTAGCACATTTGTTAGGGGTGTACATGTTAAAAACCCAATTCAAAATGAAAATTGACTTCAATTTATGATCCACATTGCAAAACGCAGGTTTGACAAAAAATGTTATGTGTGATTTAAACAGATTTTAGATGTGCATTTTATGACCGCCTAAATTTGAAAAAACACCCTTGAACTATCTTCTTTATGCAGAAAATCTCATTGAGCTTTTTTAATGCAGAAAACCATACTCAAGTATGGTTGCAAAAAATCCACTCCGACGACGTGAGTTTTCTGCTAAAGCTGAGGTTTTTTGACAATAATAAGAAACATGCATGATGTTTCCTGAACCAACTTGCAAAGTTGAATGAGGTTATACAAGCATAAAAGTTAGATGTGATTTTTTGAAAATATATTTCAGGGGGTTCTTCGCAACCATACTTAGTGTGGTTTTCTGTAAAAAAAAATTCAATGAAGTTTTCTGCATAAATGATATAGTTCAAGGTTTTTTTTTTTTTTTTAGTAACGCTACATCCACTACCTATTTCACTACCATTTTGTTCACTACCTTGGTAAAATTGGTAGTGGATGAAGCATTACTCTGTTTTTTTTTTTTTTTTTCAAATTTAGACTTTTATGACGACAAATTTGACATTTTAAAACAGTTTCACTCAGGTTTGATGTTGCATGATTTACGGCTAAAACTTATATTGGAATAGTTTCAAATGTAGTTAAGTGATTTTGTATCTAAACAAGCATTTTTCGTTTTAAACCAAAAAAATAAAAAAAGGAAATGTATGAGGCAACCCCCCTCTTTCTCACCTAAATTTTAACCTGAAATCTTATATGCTAATCAAACCTAAAATATCCTGTAATATATTTGTTATCTTTTTTTTTTTTAAATGAATATATTGTACAAGGTCAGTAGTTTGAATCTAAACAAAACTGCGAGTATCAGTAGTAGACTAACTCTACTCTGTGAAATATTACAGTTCGTTTTTCTATACTATTCTTTTGTCACGATTTCATGCTACTAGACTTAGGAAGTCGAAAGCTATTGAAATCAACATTTTCTTCTCTCATGTTGTGTGGAACACTAACTTCCATAATAGCTATGTCACACAAGCTCCATATAGAACTGTACAATAAAATTAAGTTTTGGTACTTACCAAATATATTGTGTTAAATCGAGCAGAAGGGAAAAATTAGATTTCATATAGCCGATTCCAACTAATTCCAACTAATTGAGAAAAATACTTTATTGTTGTTCAATCATCTAGTGGTGGAGTAAGGTAGACAAAAGAACATTAATTAACAAATGGAGCAGTCACAATACTACCTTTTTTGTGTGTGAATAAAAACGATACTACTTGTTGTTGAATATATAGGTATATTCTCACTATATGACTAATATTATGTGTAATATTATTCTATAGGAAACACGTGTGTTACACGTAGTAATTGTATGAATATCGAAACGCGGGTTGAGTGGGTTGAGAACCCAGTACCAAACCAGTATTTATTTTATAAATACTCGCTTGTGATAGTAGTCTAGTGTTGCTGCTGATTTTGGTGTGGGAGCAAACAGATGAATTTGTGAATTTTTGGAGAAAACAATAAAGCAAACCTGTTGACCTTCACCAACTTGTTGACTTGGTCTCTTGCCGCTGCTGCGAACCTGCAAAAAGTGCGAAACACCGGGGCTGATCCTGGCGACGCACCCTCCGACGCTCTAGTCAGTAATCAGAAAGGTTATGAAAGAGCTTTGACTAGCAAAAGATTAATTATCTCTTAATGGTGGTGGATGGAGGGTATTTATAGCCGCCTTTGGGATCAGTTTAGGAATGAAATCACTAATTCCCAGTGAAAGGATAGAGCGAATCAGGGCCGTTGATTAAATACAATCAGAAACCCTAATTCTATCCAGCTGGACTGGGTTTCTTGCGGGTTGGGACCCGCACCCAGTTAAGACGGATCCGTTCGTGGGTTATTGGACCTTTGTAGAAAAGACCCAGTACCCATCTCAGACATGTTTGTAGGTGAAATTACCATTTTACCCTTGAGTTTTAAGATTCATGCCTGATTTGGATGGTTCCGATTTAACCCCATTTTTAGCCATATCACGAGCCCCCCACTCCCAAAGACTGAGTTTGATCAGCCTTTGGCGAGTAGTTTCACTATTTTAATGGCTTGCGGAGTTGTATCGGAGTCCAAATAGGAGGTGTCGAATCTTTGCATGAGGTATTGTGGTAATTTTTGAGCTAGTTGCGTACTCTAGATTGTTCTTGAGCTCTCTTGAATTTCTGGTGCTTTTTCTTTGACTTTTATCTAATTTTGCGAAGTGGTGATCTGTTGTTCGGGGGCCTTAATTAACAACTCCAAGTAATAATTATTTACCCAGGGGCTCAACAATATTTCCCTGAACTTGTAATTATTCTTTAGAATTTTTAATTAATTTTTCCGAATTTTTTAACCATTTTTTCGCAATATTCAGATAGACAACTCGATATTGTTTTCGTCGTGGTGAGATCTGGGCCCTTCATCAGCTTTGGGCACGAATTTTGGGGAGATCTAGTGACTGTGGTTGCTTTGGATGAGTGAATTTCTCCGTTCCGCAGCTTAGATGCTTTGGCGTCATTGCCAACCCCACCCCCCCCCCCCCCCCACCCCCCCCGAACACATGCTACGAAGGAGGCCGAGGTCTGTGGGGGTTCGGCACCTTCTGCCGAAGAGCGGAGACACCTCGGCCAGCCTACAGAGGCAAAAAGGGGGTTCGGCGTATCTTTGCCGAAGTCCGGAGTGACTTTTTTCCATGTTTGAGGGTCGGTGCCAAGAGCGCTCGGCAAGGAGTGCCGAGGTCCATTTTTTCATGTAAGAGGGTCGGTGGCAAGAGTGCTCGGCAAGGAGTGCCGAGGTCCATTTTTTCCATGTAAGAGGATCGGTGGCAAGAGTGCTCGGTAAGGCGTGCCGAGGTCCCAGAGCAAGATTTTTTGCTCGTTTGGGGGTCGGTGCCAAGAGCGCTCGGCAAGGAGTGCCGAGGTCCATTTTTTCCATGTAAGAGGGTCGGTGGCAAGAGCGCTCGGCAAGGCGTGCCGAAGTCCCAATGCGGAGATTTTTTTCATGTTTGGGCGTCTGTGCTAAAAGCGTTCGGCAAGGTGTGCCGAGGTCCCAAAGTGAGGAATTTTTTCCATGTTTGGGCGTCGGTGCCAAGAGCGCTCGCTAAAGTGTGCCGAAGTCTAGGGAGAGTTCTTCTCGATGTTCCCAGTGCTGCGGAGGTCGGATCGGGGCGTATGACCCCTTGTTCCGAAGCTATTTCGAAGATCTACAAGTTCTCTTCAGAGATGAATTGGAGAATCCTCCTTCCTCAAGGTCAAGATAGTCTCGCAACATCTTCGTCTTTGCGAAGTTGAGAAGAGCTTTGCATGGCTCTAGGGGAAGTCCGTCATTGGAGGACAAGTTTGAGGAGCACCTCTCGGGGAGAGTTTTATCTCCAAACTCGTTGAGAAGAGGTCTGCTCTGGGAGTGAGCGAAGCGAAGAGCTTGGCTCTAGGAGAGAGCCATTTGGGAGACAAGTTTGAGGAGCAACTCTAGGGGAGAGTTGTGAGCTCCGAACTTGTTGTTTAAGTGAGAGAATCAACGATTGTAGGAGCAGTTCTGAATGGCGAACCATTTCTAGCTCGCTTAAGAGGGAACTTGCGAAGCGGAGTCGAGCCAAGTTTTGGACTCCGAACGCGTCGTTTGAGTGAATTCCAACGGTTGTGAAAGCAATTTCGAATGGCGAACCACTTCTAACTCGCTTAAGAGCGAGCTTGCGAAGCAGAGTCGAGCCAAGTTTTGGACTCCGAACACGTCGTTTGAGTGAATTTCAACGGTTGTGGGAGCAATTCCGAATGGCAAACCACTTCTAACTCGCTTAAGAGCGAGCTTGCGAAGCGGAGTCGAGCCAAGTTTTGGACTCCGAACACGTCGTTTGAGTGAATTTCAACGGTTGCGGGAGCAATTCCGAATGACGAACCACTTCTAACTCGCTTAAGAGCGAGTTTGCAAAGCGAAGTCGAGCATAGTTTTGCACTCCGAACACGTCGGAGTTTAGTAAGTTGCGGGAGCAGCCATGTAGGAGAACCTGGATTCTGAACTCACCATTTAATGAGTTGTATATGTGACTCGGAGAGATAGAGATGAAGCAAGAGCAATAATTTTCATTGAAAAAATGTAAAGTTTTATTGAGATAAACTAAGTGGCCGCTTCAATGGGGCGAGCCATTATTACATGCTATTGGCCGGGTTACAAGCATCAGCCTTATTGAAAATCAAGATCCTACTTCTACGATAAGGTGAAGACCCCTTGGGAGGAGCTGGGTTCTCCCTCCATTGGACCTCCTTGGATGAGGTGGAAGATGGCTCCAGGTTCTAAGTCTTAAAGCTCGGCGGGCCTCTATGTTCGTTTGTAGTCTCCTCAGGGGGGAAGCTCGACCCCATCTTTTTGGATGAACTTGGTCAGGTGTCCCCGCTGTATGAGTTCTTCAATCTCCTCCTTGAGAGCCCAACAATCATCCGAGTCGTGGTCGTGGTCCCTGTGAAAGCGGCACCACTTATCCTTGTTCCTCTTCTTGCCATGGGTATTCATTCTAGGGGGAGCACGGAGTAGCCCTTCCTTGTCCACCTCCATAAGAACTTCTGATATATTAGCAATGAGGGGGGTGAACTTCTCAAAACGAGGAGTCGGGCGGCGCTGGCCATTGCCGTCCTTCTGAGATTTTTGGGACCCTCGTCGCTCATATTCTTCCGTTTGTTCCCGGAAGATGATTCTTCAAGAGTAGGGGGTTGAGAGCCTCTTCCATTCGTATGTACTTCTCCACCCTAAGTAGGACTTCTGAGAACTCCCGAGGAGGCTTCTTGGCAAGGGACACCTTAGGTGACATTGCGCTCGAATGCTGCAGAGGCTACTGATTGGTTGAGGGAGGTAATGGACCGGGCTTCGGCGGTGAAGCGTCAAACGTAATCCCTCAGGCATTCACCATTTTCTTGGTTGAGGGTCACCAGAGATACACTTATTTTCTCGGCCCGACGGCTACTCACGAAATGAGTAAGGAAGAGCCCTTCGAACTGATCGAATGAGAAGATGGAGGCCAGGGCGAGTCGAGAGTACCATTCTCTCGTAGACCCCTTCAGCGTGGCAGGAAAGATCTTGCAGAGGAGAGCGTCTGAAGCCTGGTGGATCATCATGAGAGTTTTGAAACTCTCTATGTGATCCGCGGGGTCCGACTCCACGGTATACGACTCGAAGTGAGGCGGTTTGAAGTTTTCTGGGACGGGGGCCTCTATGATGGTACGGGAGAATGGAGGTCTGCTCGGACGGAGGTTTATCGCCCGTTGCTCTCCTTCCTTGTCAATTCGATCGAGGCGCCTCTCCATCATGTGGAGACGGCGGTAGACCGAGTCTTCTCTTTGATCATATCTTGCCGAGCCCCAGGACTCATCTTCGTACGAGGATGGACTGGGGTTGCGGCGATGGTAGCTTGGAGATGGACGAGGACTGGGAGTGTGAAGGCGGTGGCTCCTAGCTAGCTCCTGAGTAAGTGGCCTCTGGTCATTATTTGGGGCGATATTAAGGGCCCGTAAGACTGCCGCTTGGAAGTCTTGATGCTCCGCCCTTGTGACTGGTGCCTCTCCAGCTTGGCAGTTCCTATGTGTGGCTCGGCTTACTGGAGAATGAGATCTCCACCGATGATGCTGAGGGGACTCTCTTCGCCTCCTCGGGGGAGGGAATCTTCTGGTCCTCGGTCGGTGGGGGGTCCGGACTCTTGAGGCCCCTGGGTGCTAAAGTTGATGGACTCCCGCAAGGGCTCACCATCCATTTAGGCAAGTTCGGAGGTCGACCCCCTTTTGGCGGTCGGCCCACTTGACGAAGATCCCGCTCGGGAGGGCTTCGAGAAGCCATAGATTCAACTGAAGGATTGGGACCCACGACATGGTCATAAGGAGGGTGTTACTTCGGATGACTTTGACGGGAGCCCCCCTGGGCAGCCCCCCGAGATCCTGGAGGGGCCTGTTGAGGAGGAGCACCTTGAGCTGGAGGAGGGAGAGGAGGAAGAGAAGTGGTTCTTCGGCTAGAAACCACTGTCTTCCCCTTTTGTTTTGGATGCATGGCTTAAAACTAGTCTCGCTGATGAAGTTAGGTCGAGTTGCTTCTTCGGTTCCCACAGACGGCGACAATCTGTTGTTGCTGATTTTGGTGTGGGAGCAAACAGATGAATTTGTGAATTCTTGGAGAAAACAATAAAGCAAACCTGTTGACCTGTTGACCTTCACCAACTTGTTGACTTGGTCTCTTGCCACTGCTGCGAACCTGCAAAAAGTGCGAAACACCGGGGTTGATCCCGGCGACGCACCCTCCGACGCTCTAGTCAGTAATCAGAAAGATTATGAAAGAGCTTTGACTAGTAAAAGATTGATTACCTCTTAATGGTGGTGGATGCGGGGGTATTTATAGCCACCTTTGTGATCAGTTTAGGAATGAAATTCCTAATTCCCAGTGAAAGGATAGAGCGAATCAGGGCCGTTGATTAAATACAATCAGAAACCCTAATTCTATCAAGCTAGACTGGGTTTCTTGCGGGTTAGGACCCGCACCCAGTTAAGGCGGATCCGTTCGTGGGTTATTGGACCATTGTAGAAAAGACCCAGTACCCATCTCAGACCCGTTTGTAGGTGAAATTACCATTTTACCCTTGAGTTCTAAGATTCGTGCCTGATTTGGATGGTTCTGATTTAACCCCATTTTTAGCCATATCATCTAGGTATTCCAATTTTGATACCTAGGATAAATATCTCAAACACCTTAGTCTAGGATATTAACCCTAATTTCTATTGTGATAATCTCTCATAATCTCTAACAATCTTGAGATATTTAGTCTATTTTAAATTGTGAGATTTAAAAAGTGAGAGATCAACGGATCTTGAGATCGCACCTCCCGTGGTTGTCATCGTCGATCAAGTTCAGCGTCGTCAGTCGCCGCTACCTGTTCCTGTGCGTCGCCGTCGTTCGCAAGTGGTGAAGGGAAAGTGTAATGCCCCTGCCCCTAACTCAGGCAATTTATACAATTTAGAAGACAAATTAGATACTATGTAGTACAACTGCCCACATCTCCTTTCTAGCCGATGTGAAGTGGAGTACCCTGATTCTGCTCGTTGCACCGTACCCCGATTCTGCGGGTGGTCCATTATTTCAGTCCGCCACCTCTCCCTCCCACCACAGGCTGCCTCTCAAAAGGTGGTTAACCGAATTGGTGACTCTTGATCATAGGCTATTATATTAATATATTATTTAATTATGTTCTCTTAACGATATGGAATTAAATCCCATATCTCTCCCTTGTTCTCTCTCTCATCCGAAAGAGTAACAAATTTGGTGGGCCCCCATTTAACTGCCACGTCAACAAGCTTTGACGAAGTCAAGGCAACAGCAACAACAGCATTGAAGCTGTGCACAATCAGAACAGTGGGCCCCCCATAATCATTTCACATTTATTTACATTTATAATGCCATTATGCATCATTATACCAAACAGCCATGTTTTACTCTTTTTCAAAGTATACTATAATATAGTATTTTAAATTACAGGGTGTTACAGAAAGACCCACGACTGAACCCATCGATGATCTCCTTCCTCTTGCTTTGTTAGATCTTGAAAGTCAGATCCAACCAAGTTAAATCCGACCTGCAAATATTGTTGGATCACCGTACGTCGAGATCCTCGCCGCTATCGACTTTCATCGCCGTCGTCGTTGCTGTCACAGGCACCGCCGCTGGTGCTGCTGCAGGCCACGGTCTCCGCCTCCTTCTTCCTTTGTCGATTTCCTCTTAGATCGAGCACATCATATTGGGTGGGGAAGAAAACAGATCCTTAATTTTGACAATTTTTCGATCTGTGTGTTGAGTGGATCTGGTGTTGTGCGTTTGGACCTGGGATCAGATCTCACTGGATCAACTCAGATCCTAATCCTGGTTGCATTTTTTATTGGATCCAGTATTGAGATTGGTGTTTGGTGTTCGGCCCTAAGGACATGATCACTTGGTTGATGCTCCCATGTGCAAGTTGATTACTTGGCAGATTTTTGTGTGTGATGAGTTGGTTTTGTGGATCTGTTCCGCAACCCAACCTTCATCCAAACTTGACCCGATTTACAACATGTGTTGAGCTCCATTACCCCTTTATCTTATCAAGCGGTGAGGATGTTGTTTGGACTAGATCAAAGGATAACTGGACTGGATCAGATCTAAATTAAAGATAAGTTCTTTACCTGCATATATATATGTTAATTATTTTTTGTTGCTAAGTGCTAAAGCTTAAAACCGTGTTAACCATTATTTAGTTAAATACAAGTTTGAATAACTGTTTTAGCTATGTGCTAAAAATCAAATATTCATTTTAATAAGTTAAATTATAGATTTTGACTATAAATTTGTATCTCCAATTAAATTGTTGTAAATTAGATAGTGCTGATAATTCGTTTAATTGGCTAATCTTTAACAATTTGATGAATGTAGGAACTTCAAAGTTACTTACAGATTGTGTGGGTTGGAGACGATGGATATGCATCATGGTTGAATAAGTCTGCACTACGCAGGTTTCTCCATCGAATTTGAATAACACTTCTAACTTGAAGTGTCGGTATGATCTATTATAATCTTTCTAAGTATTTTCGTGTGATGAATGTGTTAACGTTTTGTGCGTTTGATCACATAATTGAGAGTTTTAGATCATAGTTATTCTCGCTTTGAAAACTAGCATGTTTAGGATTGTTAAGTGCTTTATCATACTATGTGTATAGATAATTTGACATATCCATTGTTTGCAGTTTGTGTGAGATCATATATTTGCTTCTCTACTAAAATAAAATAAAAAAATTTGATGTATAAGATGTATAACAAATGTCTGTAACTTAGGAGAGAGCATCTCTTAATGTAGGATATGACTCTATTAGTTACGTTTTGTTCTTTCTCATTCTTTGTACTGTGTGTGCAAAGTTGAATTATAATATGTTAGTTATTATCTCATTTAGCGTTATGAAGATGATGAAGAACGAATAAAGGAAAGAACTATTCAGTCAATGTGTTTGAGCAAGTGGACATTTTTAGAATCACTAGAGAAAGCAAATAGTTTTGTGAAATGTGGCAGAGTAATTTTGTATTGACTCTTATAATGTGCATATATTGTCAGTCGCATGTATAAGTTGAGTTTAACAAATGAGACAATTAATAATAAGAGTTCTAATTGTGTATAGTTCCTAAACATAGTATAATTGGCTAGGATTTGAGAACTATATATTAAATTGTTTGTTCTTGTTAAAACTCATAACTCTGCTAAATGACTCTCTATTAAATATGACAAATATGAAAGTTGTGCTCAGATTATGATCACTAGAAAATCATTTAGTATGGTCTCTAGGAGCACACAACTTCTTGAGTCAATACATTCTGATATTTGTTATCTCAGTAGCTTTGTGACTAGACGAGATAATTGTTGGTCAGAAGTATATAATCACTTTTGTAGATAATTAGTATATGTTTGTCATATATATGAAGAATGAAGCACTTGTTATTCTTAATGAATTTTAAAAAAATATAGTTAAATGCTAAAAAATAAAGGGTTCAGATTTGATAGAGGTAGTGAATATGTTTCGATGATTTTAGAGAAGTTTGCATATGGCATAATCTCTACTGCACTCTACTTATAACAGTTAAACGGTATTGATAAAAGTTAGAATCAAACACTTAGTGAAATGTTGAATTCTGTAATATTGACCATTGTTTGTCTTGTGTAATTATGAGTGGTATTGTATTGTTAATCATATCTCTAATGTGTTACTACACTCTAAATTGAATACACCTTGTAGATTATGGCATGAAAACACAAATAATTTTGTTAAAGTGAAAATTTGTATTTTGATACATTTGTTAGAGTACATGACCCTAGAAGGCCTAAAGTAGGACCTACAATAAATATTTGTGTGTGTTTAGATAGTGCAGAATGTAGTTCTGTGGACAGATGGTAGATCTATCTAATTTGTGTTAGAAGAATCTAGACTTGCAGAGTTCTTTGAGGATGTGTTTATCAAAGATAAATGTATAAAATGATCTAGTCCTACAGACACGGTTAATGATTCACAATTGAAATCAAGAACCAACCTTACTGACACTTAAAACTTCAATGGCAAATGAGCCAAGAAGAGACTTTAGTAGACAATGAGATGAATTTGTGTCATACAATAATACTTTAAATTAGTTGATCTGCTGAAATGGGCTAAAACTATATTAAGTAAGTGGGGTTTTGTAGAAGAAACTTAATTTTGATTGTTCAATAGCAAATTTTAATGCATTTAGTAGCTAACGGATTGACTGAGAAAAATATGGTAGATTTATTTGATGTCTACTACATGTTTTTCATATTGCTACAATAAGTATTCTTCTTAC
Organism: Hemerocallis citrina; assembly: GCA_017893485.1. Taxonomy (NCBI): domain Eukaryota; kingdom Viridiplantae; phylum Streptophyta; class Magnoliopsida; order Asparagales; family Asphodelaceae; genus Hemerocallis; species Hemerocallis citrina. The sequence continues at coordinate 222,636,913 of CM030365.1, forward strand.
CCTTACATCTGTTAAAAATTTTGTTATTCCTAAAGGATATTTAAACAGTTTTGTACTAAAAGTTTGTACCGAACAGTTTTGTACTGGACAGTTTTGAACTAATATGTTTAGTGAAAAAGATTTACAATTTAGTAAAATCATTGTATGTTCTTAAAACATGTATAGCCGACGAATAAATAATTTTACAAATTTCTGAAAGAGCCTAGTATATGAATTAAGTAATTCAGATAAGTGCCTTCAATTTTGTGGTGTGTCAAATATAGTGGCTATTATTTACTTATTCTGTTGACATGCATGTTTTTGGAAGTGACATCTCTATTACAAATGAAGTTAAAATTGTGATATCCAAATAATTCAACATGGAAAACCTAGGTATTGTGGACACCATAGGTATAAGGGTGAGTTTCGGTTGGCAAGGGATAACTCTTAGTTAAACTCATCAAATCAAAATGTGTGTCAAAAGTGGAGATATAGTGATTGAAAGTGTGTTTTGAAACACCTTATGATTATGATAAAAGGTTGATACCTAATGATGGTGCAATTATGAGACAGGTAGATCATTCAAAAGGAATTGAAAGTCTCATGTATACAAAGATCTGCACTAGAATAGACATAACCTTTGAGGTAGGTATGATCTGCAGATTCACTAATAATTCCATACACATTTAAGTGTCCTTAAGAGCCTATGAGATACCTGAGTGAACTCAAGAGTTTGCTTTGTGCTACTTTAGTCATTCTTCGAATGAATGGCTGATCTGATGCATTATGATGCTCAGAATATAGTGAAAGTCGATAACTAGTTGATATATTTTTACACTAGGAGGAACAGAAATGTTATGGAAATTAAAAGGCAAACAAGCACTGTTCTATCATCCATAAAATCAGACCTTTATGTGTTATCCTCTACGGGAAAAAATGCTGAGTGGATTGAAAAAATTGTTACTAGTTATCCATTAAGAAGTTTAAGTAACTCTCTAATTCTGTTATGCAACTATCAAGCTATAATGCACTGTAGCTTATAACTCACTCTATAATAGTAAGAGAAGTATATTAAGGCTAAAAGAAGCCTAGGTGAACTTTCTCATAAATAAAGTGCAATTGAAATAAAATATGGCTAATGCTCTTGCTAAGAGACTTGAAAGTGATCTAATTATCAAAACTGTGGGGGAAATGGAGTTAAAAGCTATTGAGTCAAAACTTTAACATCCTAATTGTTTTGAAATTTTAGAATCCAATTGGAGCCATGGAGAAGTTCAAACTTAAGCATCATTTTAGGCAGTTGACATGTTTTAAATAATTTTGATGATTCTACATAAATTCCACAAATATATAATGTCATTCCAATTTTGATTGTATTATATATCTAAAGAATTTACTTAGAATAATCATATTATTCCAATACGAAATATGAAAACATATCGATGTGTTTCCGATGTTTAGGATGTCGTTATATCATTCCAATTTTGATGATATATATCTTTTATGGACTCTTGTTTCATTCCAATTTTGATGATTCAGAATTAACCAAAATTGATTTGACTGTTCTATCATTCCAATATGAAACATGGTATAGTTCTTGTGTAGAAACTAGAATAGTTCTTGTTCTTTATCTAGTTAAAGAAACTTGATTGTGATGCTTGCGTTACATTTTTGCTAAGCTAATTATGAATTGTACTAAGTTCTTATGTGAAACTAGATACTCTGTAAATTCGTTGGAATTCTTAGAGATGTGTCTCTTAATATTCTTATTTTCAGTAAGCTAGTAAAGATGGAGGAGTTGAATCTGTCAACATAGATTTCAAAATAATAATTTGCTCAAAATAGAGGAGTAAATGTAAAGCAGTGTGTAAGGATAGAGTTTCAGTTTATTTCTTTCGAGAATAAATTAGTCACTTGCTTGGTAAAACTTCTGTTGAGTTTAAGGCTCTTGTGTTCATTTAGCTTAAAACTCTCATGTTGTTCTTGAAGTTTATTTGCTTTGTTTGATTTTGAAACTATGACAGATTACTTCAGTTGGTTTAGTCATTGTGAACTATTCTGTTGTGATATGGTTTGGGAACTATTTAATTATTATGGTTTAGTCTTTTTGAACTATTCGGATTTATAATTAATTTAGTCCTTATAAACTGTACATTGAGTAATGCATTTCTTCTATTTAAAGATTGCTATCAGCCAGTCAGCTTCATGTTGAACTGATGAGATAATCCAGTATGTTTATATATTGAGAAAATATGAGGAGATTGTTGGATATATAGGTATATTCTCACTATATGAATAATATTATGTGTAATATTATTCTATGGGTAACACGTGTGTTACACGTACTAATTGTATGGATATCGGAATGCGGGTTGAATGGGTTGAGAACCCAGTACCCAAACCAGTATTTATCTTATAAATACTAGCTTGTGATAGTAGTCTAGGTAATCCAATTTTGATACCTATGGTAAATATCTCAAACACCTTAGTCTAGGATATTAACCATAATTTTTATTGTGATAATCGCTCATAATCTCTAACACTTGTTACACGTACTTACATACAAATTTATCCTACTAATCATAGGATGAATATATTAAAAAGTGAGGTCCTTGTGATGTTTTCAATAAGTACAAAGGTAGTACAAAGTTGGGATCATTTTCAAAAGGAAATCAACGTCAATTATATGCATCAATGTTAACCGGACTAGTTTGGTATAAGAACTAACATAACATGTAACTCCTATTTTCCGTATTTGTATTTTTTTTCTACTGTATTTCCATTCCTTGTACTCTGCCCATCAATTTGAGATCTGTATTTTGTTCCAGTTCTAATAAAATCATTTTATTTGTTTCAACTCAATTTTGTGCCAATATTTATTGCAATTGCATCGTTCTTATCAGCTCTAATTTGCTATTCTTCATGGAGATTTGACTGTTTCACCTCATCCATTTCATTTTCCCTAATTATAGTGAATTTTGACGCACTCTCCTTTTGGATCCTACTCAAACCCGTTATCCAAATACCCAAAACCCTATTATTTAAACCTCCTAACCCTAATTAACCCTAAACCCCCCACTACTGTTTTAACCTAATTTTTTTCCCAGCCGCCTAAAACTTTTCCCTACTGTTCGATCGTCTTCCCCACCTTCCGCCTTTCCGAATCCCCTAACCATCACCTCGACCCCACTATCTCATTGCCCTTGTCCCCCGCTCATCTTCGACCTCGCAACCGCCACAACCCATCGCTTCTCCCTTCGCCCATTACCGATCACCTCCATCGGAACCCATCTCCTCCTCACCACCTCACTCCCAAAAACCATTACCCCATCACCTTATCCTCTCCTCGCCGCCACCGCATCGCCCTCACCCTCTCCGTTCACCCCACATCCACCGCAGACCCCCCGTCGCTCGTCTCCCCTATTTCGGAAACGAAACAGAGCGCTCGAGTGCTACTGCCTCTGACGCTGCCGTTGCTTCCCGACCGTAGTGTCATCGTCGCTGTCGTCCCGTAAACCCCTGTCGCCAATCCCCCCCGCCGCTAGTCGTCGTAGCGTCGCGCCGTGGTCGCCATCGGAATTCCCTCCCGCTCCTTGTCGCTGAGAAGGAAGGAGGAAGGAAATAGGGCTATTTGAATCTGGGCCACACGATCTCATCAAGATCGTGACTTGATATGATCTAATCATCACCATCATATCGCATCTCAGCCCTCCATCTTGATCAGATCCGATCTGATCCGTCCCTTGGTCTGATATTGATCGCCATCAAGATCTGTGTCAGGATTCGTTCCCGTTATTCCTCTGTCGGATTCATCGTCTACCCCCTAAGGCAAGTATCTTCTTGTATATTTTGTTTTCTAGTACAAGTTTTTCCTTGAAAATACTGCAAGTAGATTGTAAATGTGACTCCTCTTGGTTTATCATTGATGATCTCATGTTTCGCCTTATCTATCACATGATCTAAGAGTCAGAACCCTTCGTTGATACACTTGTTCACAACTAGTAAAATTTTGATTCATTTTATACAAAAAGTGTTTTATTTGGTTTTTGTTCTATCTTGTCTTGCTGTTTCGACCCCGATAAACCCAAAATATGAACTTGAGTCCTGAATATGAAATGTAGCACTAAGTGTCTAGTTGCCAATAACATCTAGAATTGTCAAATTCCGAGTTACAGTTTAGGAGATATCGCAGTTTTACTGCTGTTGTGTCGGTAATCGCAGATTCATAAAAACTGCTGCACCACTTTGGTTTACAATTATTTTAACTATGCTACCAGTAAGTAAATGACTTAAAATTTTGCATACTGATACTGGACACCCTAGAGAGCATTCCCTAATTTTCTTAGAATTAATTATTGAATTTTCAAACTTGATTCACATGTATAAACTCAGTTTTATAAATTTTGGCTGAACACAAATGCTGTATAGTTTGCTGTTTTTACATCAATTGCTACAACTTTTATGTGTCTTAGTTATATGTGTTGGAACCGGGCAGTAGTCTAGTTGCTAGGCCTTCTAACAGATCCACATTTGCTATCTTGTAGCAATGGAAATCGCAGTTTTGGTGCAGCAACGTCATGCTGTCCAGATTTGGAATTCTCGTTATTCTTGATATTTTGATTTGTTTTGACCCTCGAACATGTATCCTACCTAGCCTAGAATTGTTCCATGTTCTCGATTATGTTTACTTGACCTGTTTTGTACACTTTCACGCTTGCTTGATGATAATAATAAATAATAAGCCGGGGTTTAAAGGAAAGACCATAGTAGTGGACAATATAGGTAAGTGTACTCGGAAGGGGGCCCGTGTTTTCCAATACTTGGTTCATGAACTTGTTGTATCTTGATGGATTCATGAAGCCATTACTTGACTCATGAACTTGTTGAATTCATGAACCCACTGTGTGGTTCTTGAACTTGTTAGTGGATTCACGAACTTGTTTCGTGAACTTGTTACTTTATGAATCCACCACTAGGACTAAACATAACTGATTGTATGTAGCAACCATGTAGTAAAAGTATGGATGCATAAAGTGCTACCTAGATAGAATTAAATATTAGACTTAAGATTAACTTGTCACTTGTACACACTTGATACCCTACTTGATGCTCGTTACTTGAGACTTGTTACTTGGAATTTGTTACTTGTTACTTGATGCTTGATACCATTACATGTTTCACTTGCCACTTGTTCTACTACTAGTACTTGTTACCCAATCTTGTCACTTGAGTTGTCTTTCTTGCTAGCTAGTTTCTTGAATCCCACTATTTGTTGCTTCGCTATTATATTATGTTATATATTCTTGATTCCAAGTCTTATTCCATATTTCTTGTACTTGTTTTCTTACCGTTGCTTATACTATTTGCGGCCCTAACTTGCACTAAGAGCGTTTATTTTGTTTTCTCCATTTTTTTTCCTTTTTATATTTCTATATACAGACTTTCGAGATGAATTGCCAGCTAAAATTGATGAGCAGACGTTCTAGGCTTCGCTTGGAGAAAAGACTTGCTTCAAATAATTTTATTTTATTTTATTTTATTTTATTTTAGTTATTTTTTCCTTTTGCTACTTAAAACTTGTAACGGAGTTATAGTCCCGAGTTTTTATCTTTTGATCCATATTTGAAAACTATTTGGAATATTATTATTTTGTTTCAATTATTTTCTGTTGATTAATAAATTATTTATGCATGCGTGGTTGTGTACATTTTGTTATATTCTTGTTATGATACTGAGTCGATCCTATAACTCATGAATGATGAAAATCATTCGTTGGCCTTTATCACGCGTTTGTATTCCGTGTTTTTGGGAAGCGGAGCATGACATAACACCAACATTGACTTCATGAGATTATTGATACTTTCTCTACAATCAGCAGAAAATACATATTCAATAGTAGGTATTGTAAGAGAAGTAGAGTGACACTACATGACAATATGGATAATTGTGCACATACATTGACCTCTATCTCCGACTCTAAGGTCTAATACTGTAATTAGAGATCGAGTTAAGATTAAGGTTGTTTGGTTGTCTCGATTATGGACATTAGTAAATCTGTACTACATATGAAATTCCTGAATCTTACAACCAATTATGTAAAACTTTAACAGGGAGAGTTGCTCCATTTTCTCAAACTTGCATCTTAGTAAAACACTGCAAAGTGCAAATGCATAATGTGTGTCCATCTATTCATCTAATAGGAATAAGAATAATTAAACTAGTAGTCAGATACTGCCATGACTGGACATTTGGTCTAGTGGTATGATTCTCGCTTCGGGTAATTGGGTGCAAGAGATCCTGAGTTTGCATGATGCGCAAATACAGCTACCATTCAACCCTTGAGAATAAACATGTTACAGGTTGTTGCTTTGAAAATTTTGAGCTCTGGAAGACATGAAAAGAATCCATAAATCCTCGAGAACCAGCGTTAATTCTCATCAAATCCAACCAAATAAAATGCTAAAAGAACAAACCGAAGGAAGAAATTAAACAAGCCAAGGAAAACCAGAATTCACTACAATTCATATGAGATTACCATCATGCAGCCCAGAGACTGCAATGAAATTCTCGTTCCAATAACCATTTCTTGATTTTACAAGAAAATTGGGCTTCAGATTTGTGAGGAATGGCCCATTTTCGTTTCGCAAAATGAACTACAAACAATGCTAGATTTGACAATAAGAAACGAAGTCTATCAACTGTATCAAGAGACACAATCCCAATAAGTTAGCACAATGAACAAGTGAGCTCCAGAAACTCAGCGTCTTCTCTGTCTTCTCCATCTAAAAATGACCACCAAAATATACAATCAACCATCCATCCTCGGAGGCGATTACACACCGGCAAAAGATCATCCACGAGTCAAGTCAAAGTCGAAGTGCGGATTCCTCGTATCCATCTGCCTCGATCCAGGCCATCCGCCCATCACTGGAGATGAGAAGGTCTGGTCGGCCATCATCTCGCTGGTTGGCGGGCTCTGTTCATCACCCATCGGGAGCTCTTGTTCAGGATTTGATTCCTGATCAGGTTTGGACTTCTTTACTTTCGAGCCACCATGAAGAAAACTCCCCACAATAACCTGCAAGATCTCTAGTGAGCATATAGCTAATTCCCAAGGATGGAAATTTAGTAGACCTTAGTAACTGATTCAGCAGAAGTAATAAATAGTTTACTGTGGAAATTCATAGAAATAGTGCTTTTACTGCCTCTTTCAAAACAGGAAAAATGAGGAGGATTGCATTGACCAGCAATAAGCAAAAATTTAGAGTGTCCCCAAAAAATTTTGGATTTGTTGTTGTTGCAGCAACTTCTAAAAACATTTCCTTGTTTACTGATGTCCCCCTAAGATGTCTTCAAGTTGTGAATCCCATCGGAAAAATTCTAGTCTATCTACGCTCTTCTAGCTCTACAGGAAAGAAAAGTGCACTCATGCATCTCAGCGTTATTTTTAGAACAGATTACCTCACTAATTTGGTGCACATCAGTTGCATGTAAACATTAGAGATTTGTGAGCTCTGCAGTATAGAGCTGGCGAGGCTATTAAAGGCTTACTGGTTGATCGGAACCAATTATGAGGAAATAAACATGTCAAGTTATATCATGTGTTATGTAGTTCAAGTCACATTCCAAGTCTAATCATTAATACCTATAAAATTCCTAGTGCAGCATCACTTAATGGTGAAATTCATACCTGGACAGGGGTGGCAGCTATTAACATCCCACCCACACCGCCACCAATCACCCGACCATCAGGACTTGCAAGGGATATGCTGAGGCCGCCACTCCTGCTCCGGGACCCACCATCATCTGTTGTCAGGTATGAGCCTGACAAACATATTATCTCAAAACGGCCCTGCAAGAGTTCAAGAAGAAGAAATGCAGTAAATTCACATTTAATACACCATCTCATAATGGAATGGAGTAAAAAGTGCAAACAGAGATAAACAGAAGTTGAGATATATAATTGCATATCAAAGATGATTATTAAAAAACAAAAACAAAACCGATTACTTTGTGAATCACATTAGTTTTTCAACCTTTTGAATATGAAGTACCGAGCCATTATGTGATAGAATTTCAGTGGAAATTAATGAAAATCTATGAGATAAGATGTGAAAATGGAAACTAAGAGTTATAGTCATTTCTAACATAATATCCGTACTTTACTGTCAACAAATTTCAGTGGGATGAAACTTTTGGAGAGCTCACAATGAATGAAAGTCAAAGATGGTCAACAACTTGCACTCTGTTAGTAACTAAGAGAGTGAAACAAAGACAGGATCCATTTGAAATAACTATCGAAGCAACCAAATTGTGAAGTAGAAACTTTCAATCAGAAGATACACAGTCCAACTCTTCATGAAAATATCATAGTGTGTAAGCTGAAACAGAATTTGTCATGTTCATGATTTACATAATAACCCCAGAATTACCTAAAACAACCAACAACAAACAGAATCAAAACAAGGAACAGATGGTTTCCACATAATGCTTGCCATGTTGACAATCAATCATTTGCATTTTGTGTTGCCGTATAAAAAGACCTTATTAATCAAACAGGGGGAAAACACATGCTGGCCGAGAGTGCCACTTTTCTCTTGATGTTGACTCAAAAAAGAATGAACCACTAAATCATAATAGAAACAGTGCTATTGCTAAATACTAGAAACAAGCTAAACACAAGGGAAATAGCTCTCTATCTCCCCATCCTTCTTCCCCAAGCATTATTATTTCTCATCTAGACTAACCAAAATCCATAAATAACACTCCTAAAAATATTTTAATAATACAAATCTGCACGGAAATTATTCAGTACAAAGAAAGCACTAGCATCTTTAGCTAATATTAAAAAAAACTAAGGAATGGGACTGAGTGATCATTCAAATCGAATTTAATCACAACTTTGTATACTAGAGCATATATCAAATCTGCCTACAGTTCCAACCAAATTCTTATTGTTACTTAGTCCAGCCACAGATGGATGACTGAATTATCATTAGGAAAAACATTAACGCAGCAAACATGCAATATAGAAAAAGATCAGAAGGAAGCATATAATTGATCAGTGATCCACAAATACTGAGTGTGTTGTATGAAGTGAATCACCTCGAAGAAATAATTAAATTAAGAACCTAAGAGAAAGAACTAGAATTGCTTTATCACCTAAGTGGAATAAAAAGGAAATGCAGACCACTACTTGTCCAAAACACAGTTACTACGTGTGTATTTTTTTTCTTCTTCTTCTTCATATCAAAAAATATCAAGAATTTTGCTGGTGCTGCAAAAAGTTGTGGATAGGAATAGAAAGACGCACTAATAGAAGCATATTATAGTTTGGTAATATAAAATTAGACTACATACCACAGAATTGCACATAAATATGATAATACATATTCAAATAATATTGGTAAAAAAAAATTGTGTGTTTTTTGTTTTTTCAGGTATGAAAAGAAATGATTTGAAAGAGTACATTAAATATGGTCGGTGTGATTATGCACACAATTAATGTGTCAACTCATCATGTATGAAGAGTGGGTTGGCTCACACTTCTTATAAGCATAGCCAAATGGCCAATGCCAATAACAAAAATATATATATATTCGTGCAAAATTAATATTACATGAACTAGATTTATATAAAGACATAAATATGATATAGGTATAAACATTATCAAACTAATATATTTTAACAACCATCCAACAAATTTAATTTCACAAAGTATTAAGTTATAATTACTTGTAGTCAAATAACAATTAGCATTCGTTCAATAAAAAAAATTTAAAGGTCTTAAAAATGTACCTCATAAGTGATATTGCCACCAGAAGTTGCCGAGTGGCGAAGGGTTACAGTGGATACAGCACCATTTGCTGAAAGAATGCAAATGGCTCTAGGACCCTGCTGCGAAAATGACATTATCTTTGCTTCTATATCCTGTACAAGAATATTGAACGTCAAATATATTATATGTTTGCCGCTTCATCTAATCTTTAAATGTTGTACTACATATATACTTTTCCCCCTGCAATTAAGTGTAGTTCATTGATCCACACATATGCTCAATTTGTATAACTTAATCTAAGGTTAATCAAATTTCAAGTAAATCACATTAAATGAAAAAAATAAACTGAAGTAGAAAACTATTACAAGAAAGCTATCCCAAAAAATTATAGTTATTTAGTAGTAGTATTTTTCACGTGCGATACACGTTTTGATAAGAGTTTGAGGATTTTCCCGTGAGACATGTGTTAAGAAATAGTTTTGGAGTTGGACGTGCATTGCACGTAATTGAAAAAAATATATTTTGAAGAAAAAGCTACGATTTGTACGTGCAATGCACGTGTTTATAAGTAGAATTTGAGTTGTACGTGCAATATATGTGTATGTTTGGTGTTAAAAATTGAAAATTTATTTTGCACATGCGTTGCACGTTTTAAATAGGTGAAATTTTGTTTGTTTGTTAGTTTCTGTTGCACTTAATGGGAGAGTTTGAGTTGCACGTATAATGCACGGGTTTGTATGTTGACAAATTACAACTCCAACTCTCTCATTATATATAGAGATAGAGATTATATATTATATTATAGATAGATAGATAGTAATTTACACGTGTGATGTACATTTAATATAATTTTTTTAAAAATAAAGTAAAAAATCTGACGTAGTGAGGACTCGAACCTGAGACCTCCTTCACATTAGTTATGCACGTGCAGTGCACGAGTTGGTAGATTTACAAATGACACTAAAGCCTTCTCCCATTATAATATTAGAGATTTGATTACAAAATTACCAAGCAATCCCAATTCATTCTCTACTAACTAGACGAGAAGACATTGAGAAAACATTACCTTTTTTTAGTTAACCAAAAAAGTCTAATAAAAATGAACTAAATATATAGAGAGAGCTAAATTCAAAACATATAAACATATATTTGTACATAAAACATGCGACACATACCTCTCCTATAGCAATTGTAATGATATGCGGAGTGAAACCTATTCCAGCAGAGCCAGCAACCCATTCACCTGTAAAAAGAGCCAACAAAGACGTACACAAAATTAATAAATGTAGTCTTCAATAGTGACCAACTTGGATAAGATGTTCTCTGAAGTTTGAATTTGGAAAAAAGAAATCATGTAGAAGAGACACAACATAGAGATAAGAAAAGAAAAAATGATTTGTATTTATTTATAATAGTAACAAATAACTAAACGAGCGTGAACTTGTTTGCAAAGCATATGTCAAGCCAAATAAGGAATCCAAAGCAAACAAGTATGCCTCAAAATATAAGAAAGATCAGGTGAGGTGAAGAGCTTAATTTTTGGATTAAAGAGTTCTTATATAGCTTAAAGTGACATAATGAAAGCTTTTGAGGAGGAAACTAAGGAATAATTCAAGATTATCAAGAGCCTCTCATAGTTTTCTTAATTAGGATCTCGAAGCTAAGAAAAAGAATGAAAGTTGTCATAGTCAATTTGTTTTTGCAAAGCCCAAAATGGGAAGGCGCTAAAGTAAAGAGATGATGATGTAATCTTAGAGTAATACTTGAAAATAAGAACTATCAGCATAAAGTCATCAACAAGATGCAATGCAACACCAACTCCATGCTGACATCTCCAACTGCAATTACAAGATTAACAAATCAAAGTAAAACAAATACAACTCATAAGAAAGGTCAGGTCAAGAGATTTATGAATATGTTCAGATTTGTACCAAATTGAATATTTTCTCTAAATGCACTTTCAAATTAGTAACAAATTGAATACATTTTTTTTTTGAAATACATTCGATTCTGTTTTGGGACATCACCTACACCTCAAAGTTGAAAATAATTTATTCATCAAATAAGTCTTCTTTTTTTCTCTCAGGGAAATTTGATATATCATTCTGCATTTGTCAACACATGTAATCAGTTTCTACAGGGAACTAAGTGTTCATTAAGAATTCTGACACTTAAGTGTCCGGTAGATTACTATTTATATACAATTACAGACTACAATCCCCTCGAAAGGTATAAAAAATATCTCAATGAGTTAAATCTTTGGAAGAAAGCATTTTTCAATAGCCTTTACTTAATCTATTTTTAAATTTTGCATTAATTTTGCTTAATCTTACTTCAAGATTGTTATAGTGTGCCAAATTTATAGTACCCAGATTGTTATATCTGCACAAATTTAAATTTTTGTAGATAATTTTTTTTTTTTTTTTTGGTCTGGCTCTTTATTTGAGAGAGCTTTTGAGTAATATTGGAAAGTAAAAGCAGCCAGAGTGGAGTCAACAACAAGAAGCACTGCATGCCTAAAAACCTCATGGTCTCTAAATGCAACAAACAAGCAGAAAAGTACTTTTAAGAATGAAGAATAAAAATCCTCTTTTCCATAAAGCCTTTATAAAAATGTAGATAATCAACAACAACAACAGCATCAATTCTTGAAGAAAACAACTACCCAGCAATATTATTTAAAAAAAAAGGTTCAATAAGTCAATCATGTGTCTATAATAAAAAATAAAAAAATAAAAAAAGATTAAACAACCACATTATTCTAATAACACACAATCTTAATAAGAAATAGTATATCTATCTCACCCAAAGAAGCCAGCTGCTGCTTCTTCCCCGTACCCGGCGGACGCCCTCTCCCTCGCCTTGGAGCACCCGCACCCGCACCCGATCCAGTTCCAGAACCTGAAATCGACATCGTCCCAACATTCGCCGCCGAAAGCGGCGACAAAGCCAAAGCTACACTACCATCAGTCCCATATTTCCGAGGCCTCCCTCTTTTCCTCTTCACAGGTTCACCAGGGCCCACTCCGGAACTCCCACCCGGGCGAAGTAGATGACTCTAATTGGAAACCCGAACCGATGGACCCACCACCAACGTGTGCAGCAGATGCCAAGCTAGGGTTCTGGTGAGAATGGGGCCGAATAGCGGCGGCGGCGGCGGCGGCGGCCCCATGTAAGTTAGACTGTGGGCCAACGTGATTTGGGCTTCCTCCTCCAATCCCTCTATGGATGAAGTATGATGAGGACATCGCCATTGCGTCTCTCCCATCCATGCATGGATCAAGAGTTTCCAAAAATGGAAAGGTCACAGCTCTAAAAACCTACTTCTTCTTTTTTTGGGGGGGACTTTAGATCTTCAGCTCTAAACCAAGTTTTTCAAAGTTTAGACCTTCCAAAAATGGAAGGTTGAGATCTTTTGCAGGAGAGGGAGGGGGGAAGAAGGGTTCAAGAAAATAGGGTTTTCAGAAACCCTAAAATCTCAGCGCCTTCCATTGCTGAAAAAAAAGGAGGATGAATGAAAACTCAACATTTTATTTTTTTTTAAACAAAAATAAAAGTTAATTTGGTTTAAAAGGATGGAGGGTGAAAAAGGGTTTGGTGGTTTCGGCCTCTTGCACGGATTGAGAGGAGGAATGGAGGAGAGAGAGAATGAAAAGGCGTTGAAGAGAGAGAAGAAGGAGAGGAGAGAGAGAGGATAGGAGTGTATGTGGAATTTTTTGCCGTACTGATCCAATTTTTTTGAAAATATTGAGCTATCTTACCCACTTTCGAACATATTCGTCAAACTAGCTTAGTTTTGAACACGTTAGTATTAACCATTACTGAAAATAACGGCATTAATTATTTATATGCCGTTGTTTTCAATATCACATCTGTTAAAAAAATTAATTTTGCATGCCACTATTTGGAGTCACAGCTTCAGATAATTTATTCTCAATCGTTTACTCTTTCTGACTTGAAAAAAAAAAATTACAAGTATGAAAAAATTCTATAGCTGATGTCGTTGTTTGAAACAGCGGCAACAGCATTACAGGTGCTGTTGTTAGGAAAAACGGCATCAGTTATAATATTCATTGCTAAGGGAAATTAATGAAGTTGTTTGGAACAGTTGTAATAGTTTATTTTATTACTTATACTTGGCTAATCTATTTCTGTGATCTGTTGCTGCTGTTTTTAGAAACGGCAACAGTTATTTCATGTCGTTGTTTGAAAAAATGATTGTGGGGGAAGAGAGGATGTCGTTATCTCCAACAACGGCATCAGTAATGCTAATGTCATTCTTGAGAATAACGACATTATTTATAACTTGTTTCAACACTCCGAATATTTCAAGTCAGAAAGTTCACATTTGTATAAGAATTATACTGATGTCGTTCCAAATAGCAGCATGCTAAAAAAAAAATTGATGCCACTTTTTGATAGAACGATATGATATTAATCTATATCGTTATTTTTAATAACGGTTAATATTGACGTGTTTAAAACTGTATCAGTTGGGTATATATATTTGAAAGCTGGTCAGATCGCTCACTATTTTTAAAAAGTGGGTCAGTACGGCAAAAAAAATCATGAATGTGTATCCCAACAACTGTATTGTACTATGAGTTAATTAATCGAATATATGAATAAATGAAAAAGTAATTTTGAGATTTAAGATGTAATAGTGCTAACTGTACTCTGCAGATTCTGGACTGACAAGGGAAAAAGTGTATTTATAACATCATTTATACCCATCATATTCTTAAGCGAAATATATTCTTAACTTTTTGTAATGCTTAATGCATAAAAAAGTTGCCTAGTAAATCACTAATTTCAGTTTTTTTTTTCTTCTCTAGGGTTGAGACTACTTTTACTAATTTTTGAACTTCCAATAAAAACAAATAAATCAATTAAGATATCTCGAGTTTTTTATTGGTTAAAAAATATATAATTGTAAATTGGAGATGTTAAAGCATTATTTTGTATAAGGTAGCAAATTTTCGAATTTTATTATAAACGAGCATATACGAGACATGTTAAATATAGCTCCAATCCAAGACAAGTTAGAGAATTGCCTTAGGTAGTTTAGACATGGCACACGTAGACCTAGTAGTGCTCTCGTTAGAAATAGTGATTTGATAGGTATTAAGAGTAAAGTTAGGAAAACTATGAGAGTTAGGGGTAGAGAAATACCTAAACTAACTTGGATGGAAGCTGTGAGAAAATAAATGATAGCTTGTGACCTTACGAAAGATATTGCGCTAAACTGAGCATAATGGAAAACTAGGATTTCTGTAGCCGACCCCAACTAGTTGGGGGGAAATGCTTTGTTGTTGTAGTCATACCTATTTTTTGTGTTTGGATGAACAAAAATTTTAGTGGATAGCTTTTCCACAATATGATATGGTTTTTTTTGAAGAAGAGGTGAAATATGGTCACCCTGTTTCATTAATAAGAAATTAACGATACAAACTCAGAGTACTGAGCCGAATTACAAACTACAGACAGTCAATAAACATACATGAAGCAACATGACCCGTACAGACAACAAGTCCCTCCAACAACCCTAGAGGGTGGGCCAACAAATAAGCTCGGACCAACAAAATTGAATGTATGTCAGTTAGCTTCGTTCACGGCCTCCACGGCGCATGCACACCCACCTGACACTATTCTGATAGGATTTTAACACCCCCGATCCCTGCGTTCTCGCTGGGGGGACCCCATCTTTAGGCCTAAGCCCCGCATGCCGAATTTTGACAACCGCCGAGCTCAGTCTACTCAGTAGGGGGACCCCATCTTTGGGCCCAAGCCCCGCAAGCAAAGACCTGACAACCGTCAAGCTCAGTCTACACCTCCTATCCGCCCATACTCTTGCAATAATCGCTCCCCCACCAAAAACTGCAGTGAAGGAGAGAGCCGTGAAGAGGATACCTTCACCTCTCTCACGCCCTTGCTATCTCCAGTGATTTCTCACAAATACAGACCAACACCAACATAGAGTAATGAGGAGCAACATCATCACTCACTCACTCTCTACTCTCTCTCTCAATCAGAAAGCCAATACAAGACCCAGCAAAATGAAGTATCACCTTCTTCTCCTCTCGGGCGATGGCGTTGGGCGTTGGGCGTCGGCTTCCATTATGAGGGCGTAGTGGTGGTGGTGCCCCGTCAACTGTGGTCATAAGGTGAAGCAACCCGGACGCAGCTCCCGCCTCTCGATATCTCAACCCAACAGAACGGGAAACAAACTCCAGCCTCAATCTATCGGTCTGCCATCAACACAAATCCCGACTACTTCGCCGACTACGCCAACCCTGGAGGCCCAAATTACAGCTGCAGATCACCGTAACCGGCCCCGAGAGCGTGGACATGGTGGTGGCGGCGACGGAACTGTTCCGGCACCGATAATGGAGCCGGACGACAGCATCGGTAGAAGGTAAGATGCTGGAACTGAAATCAGTAGCTCTCCACCATCTATCCCTTCGATCCCGGCTATGCCGTGGGCATAAGGGCGCCACTGGATCAGATGGACGGCGCGTCGTTGTCGTCGGAGGGGAGGAGCGACAGAGAAGGGTGCCACGGATCTGACAGAAGATCGTCGTGTGGCGTCGACGTCGTGGGGCTAGGGGTTGAGCGACGGAAGGAGCATCTGAGGGAGTGACGGGAAGGCGCGCCGGTAGGAGCGACGGGAAGGCATGCTGGTAGGAGCGTCGCTGCTTCGCTGGAGGACCGCCATCGCCCCTCGTGGAGAATGGCCATCGCGACTTCGTGGCGACTTCAAGGGGGAACGCCTCGACTTCTTGGCGCCATCGCTGCGACATGAAGGAGTAACGCCTCGGCGGTAGTGGAGGAACGGTTGGGGGGGGGGGGGCGAAGAGGGGTTAGCCGCCGCCGTACCTAGGGTTGTTCAGATCTAAGGTTTTTGGGGGTTTTACCTTTTCTTCTGTTATTATTTGCATTCCACAATATGACATGTTCTCTCAAAGAGGAGTATGACAATAGACTGTTGTCCTCTTTACGATTCAACGTTATGTCCTTTCGAACTCGCGCATTTGCAAGACTTAGCTCTCTCTACAACCCGTCATTAGTAGTTTGTAACATCTTTATCTTTCATATCGAATATATATATTGTATGTGAGGTATGGTTCCCCCATAACCTTCTTCCAGTCAAAAAAAGACATGACATTTCTCTTTTGAAGAAAATATTTTTTCTTCAAAAAGTCTGAAATATGGTATAAAGTAATTTAATATATTACTAGGTATGCCCGTGGACACGTGCCTGCGGCACGTCTTTGATCGAAGAGAGAGAGACGAGGGGGATTTCGGGAGAGAGAGGCACACACATAGAGACAGAGAGAGGGGGGTGGGAGTTTGGGAGAGAGAGAGCTTTTTGGGGGAAGGGGGGGGGGGGTTCGGGAGAGAGAGACGGGAGGTATTGAAAAAAAAAATTGGTTTTTGGGAAAAAGAAATAGTTTTGGAATTTCAAATTTTCAGCCGGAAAAATATGTTTTTTGAAATTAGATCTGGGCCTTTGATTTTGGGGGATTGAATGAGAGCCACTTGATAGCTTTCTTTGTGTTTTATTATGTAGATGATTATTATTGTTTAATTCTCTTTTACGCTTTTTCAATTTTAACTTTTTCATCAAAATTTTATTTCATCCAATTAATATTTTTGCGTTAGAAACAACCAAATAAGATTTGATGAAACATTTTTTTAAAAAAAAAATTGAAATAAATATTTTATATGCATTCAAACTTTTAATTAATTCAAACGCTCTCTTAATGACTTACAACGAAAAAAATATATGATGAATACTTGTGAATAATCAACATGTTTTGTTTGTTTATTTTTCTTTTATTCTTGCTAATTAACGGCGAACCAACTAGTAATTCAAAAACATCTAGCTAACACCATAGTCATTCATAATTAGCATCTACATTTTATTATACGCTCGACGCTCCAACATTCTTAGAGCATCCACAGTTATTATGCATTTATGCATATTATGCATATTTAAGCAAAAACAACACTGCAGTCGTTAGATATTTATGCATTAATTAGCGATTTTGGTACAGTAGAATGCTATATTTGAGAATTAATATAACAATATGAATAATATAAATGACGAAATATCATATTTCCTCCGTAATATTTTATAATATTTTTAAATGAAACCATCTATATCACTGAATTAAATATGTATGGTTGAAATTTAATAGCACAGGTTTCATATTTCCTCCGTAAATATCATATTTCGTCCGATCATTTAAAAATATTATAAAATATTACGGAGGAAATATGATATTTCGTCATTTATATTATTCATATTGTTATATTAATTCTCAAATATAGCATTCTACTGTACCAAAATCGCTAAATTATGCATAAATATCTAACGATACATATGATATTTCCTCCGTAATATTTTATAATATTTTTAAATGAAACCATCTATACCATCTACAACACCTGTGCTATTAAATTTCAACCATACATTTTTTAAGTACAAATTGTATGAAACCATCTATATCACTGAATTAAATCTCAAAGACTGATTTTATACCTATATCAGCTTAAATGAGAGATTAAGAAAATAATTCACATGCATTGCACTGCAAGTGTTTTTTTTTTTTCTTTTCCCCATCTACATGAATTAATATTTTTTTGCTAAGCAACACATGATGAATTATAATTAGTGAAAATAATACCTATGTTCGTGATTGTAGGCTTTAATTCTCAAAACTGGGCGGTCCTTAATTCTCAAATAATAGCTGTAGTTAACTCACTCTGTTATTTTGCTCAGTGTTAGCATTTTATCGTCTGAGCAGTCCTTATTGTTTTTTTAGTGTGGTTGTTTTCAGTTGGCGGTCGTGTGCTGCGATATGATTGCAGATTTTTTAGCGACAGCTTCCACTGCTCGCATCCTTTCTTCTTGGTACAAGGGGATTTTAATTGTTGTCCCTTTGTTCTCTCTAGGTCTGGATTGATGTATGTTTCGTCCCATATAGTTTATAATATTTTTTGGGGATCGAACGAAACCGATGAAATCAGTTTTTTTTATAAAAAAAACTATAATGTTATGCTCTATTAGTACTTTAGTTAGATTTTTAGTTAAATAATTAGTTAATTAATTAAGTTTAGTGAACTTAAACATCAATTAAATACTGAAAATGATGGGTCATCCCATCGTCCCACCATGGGACTCACACGTTGATCCCACCATTCTCTTCACTGTCGTAGGTAGCATACTCCTATTTGAGAGTTCCCCCACCTACTCTATCTTTCTCTACCTATTGGAGTGTGCCACCTAAGGTAGTGAAGAGAAATATAGTGAAATTAGTAGTGAATGTAGCATTACTCAAAAAATAAATATATTTATATTTTTTAATTGTTAAAAAATTTAAAAATCTTTGAAAAAATTATACGAATTTAGACGGACCAAATACACGGACCAAATACCCGTTCAAATTTTCAACAACTTTGCTATATTTTATCTTTTGTCCACTGCAGTAAAATAATATAATACTATTTATATATATATATATATATATATATATATATATATATATATATATATATATATTTTAAACTCCCACGACTGTGGATGCTCTTAGAAAGAAGTATCCAAGAAAAATGATAACGAAAATTTGATTCAAAAAATTTAAAATTAAAAATGAAAAGGTATAGCCGTATAGGTATATGTGGAGATGCTGAAAAAAGAGACAGCTGGGATCAGATAAAAAGTGGGGCCCACCACCCCAACATCCCACGTACGGAGATTTTAACAATCTAGACTTTAATTAACCTAATACCTATACCTAAATTTCATTATTACCTAAGCTACTAAAAATTAATGTTGATTTCATAGTATTTATATTCTAAGCAAATCCTTTTAAGAATAGAGTAATGCTAGAGCCACTACCAATTTCACTACATTTCTTTTCACTACCTTAGGTGGCATACTCCAATAGGTAGGGGATCATAGAGTAGGTAGGAAAACTCTCCAATAGGAGTATGCCACCTAAGATAGTGAAGAAAATGGTAGTGAAATTGGTAGTGGCTAAAGCATTACTCTTAAGGATATCATATCCGAGTCACAATGCGCGAGAGCAAAACTGACAGCCTGAAACACCAATACCAGCTTTTTAAGTACGTTGGGAAAATGCTCTACTTGATAGATCAGATACATTGTTCAAACACGGTTCAGCCTTTTGGACTAACTGTACTATGCCACGTGTGATGATTGGCGCGTGAGCCGGAACCTTTTGCTAATTCGGTGCAGATACTGATGTGATTTACTTATTTTTTAGTATTTTTTTATAAAAATTGATTTTTTTTTAACGAAACGGATAGAGTGAGAAGACTCTAGCCTGGTTTTTATAAAAAAAGTTGTTAGTACCTTTTTCCTGGTATTAGTTTGTTGTTTCTTCCAATTTAACCCAATCAATCATGCAGCCAAAGTTTTTTTTTTAAAAAGGGTAATGCTACACCTACTACCAAATCTACTATCTTTCTCTTTACTACCTTAGGTGATACATTATTATTGGATGTTTCTACCACCTACTCTACAATAACCTCCACTAATAGTGTGCCACATAAGGTAGTAAAGAAAAAAGTAGTAGATTTGATAGTAGGTGTAGCATTATCCTTTAAAAAATGAAAATTTTATACAGTACTCCAGTTCACTTCATTTATTGGGATCTCCATCTTCGGTGACGATGTAGATTACATAAAGTACATTTGAATTAAATTAGCTAAAGATATATTAAAATATAATTTGGGTACGAGAAAATAGTAACTCATCTATCTCTAATCTATCTCTAATATTATAAAGGAAAAATATTAGCCAGAATATTTATGGTAATCTTACTTATATTATGCATCTTATTTCTTTTTGGACTACAACTGCGGCCACAGGAGCGAGAGCAAGTATAGCAAAAGTCTTCCAGGTGGAGGATTTTAATGATGAGGAGGTAGAGTTCGGGCCGACACTGGACTGAGGGGCGGCGCCCTCCATTCGCATCAGAATTTCATTAGCCTGCAGTCTCTGCTACCTTGTGTTTTGTACCGACCTACTGTACTTTAAGTTGTTTGATGTATGAGTGATTAGACCCACCCGCAGGGTTTGTTGGGGGATTATGTTTTATTTCCTGCATTGTACTTTTGTTTTTTTTTTCCAGTACGCCGGGGTTGTTTTATTAACTTATTATTAATGAAACAGGGTGGCTTTATTCCACCTTTAACCTAAAAAAAAATATATATATATATTATTAAGGGAGAAGGCCTTAGTGTCATTTATCAATCTACCAGCATGTGCAATGCACGTACATAACTAATATAAATGAGGTTCGCGGTTCAAGTACTCTCTACGTCAGAGTTCTATTTATGTTTTGAAATTATTAAAACGTGCATCGCACGTGTAAATTACCAATATTATAAAACATAAAGAAAACTATCAAGTGGCTCTCCTTCAATCTCCCCAAAATCAAAGACTCAGATCTAATTTCATAAAGCACATTCCCCCCCCCCCCCCCCCCAAAAGTTTCCCCTCAAAACTCAAATTCAAATTCCCCAAAAAACAACTCATTTATTTATTTAATTCTCTCTCTCTCTCTCTATCTCTCTCTCTGTATATATATATATATATATATATATATATATACACACACACACACACACACACACACACAGAGAGAGAGCCTTCTTCCGTTGCAAACGGGTCTGTGTGCACAGACCCGTGCGAACTTTAATCTGGGTTGTTAGATTTTTGATTCGACAGCCCATATATTTTTTTATAATATTTTGCCTTAACCCGTCGTTGGGAACGACGGGTTAAGGCTAAATATTAAAAAAAAAAATTTAGCCTTAACCCATCGTTCCCAAGAACGGTTAAGGCACTCTAAATTTATTTAGATCTGCATACAGATCATCTTCTTCAACGACTCTCTCCCTCGTTTCTTCACCGAACCCAAAGTGACGAAAATCCTAATCCTTGATCTAAACACAAACATGTCCCCCTCCGTCTGCTCCCCCTCCTCTCTCCCAATATCTACTCCAAACATTGAAACCCAACTCTCTCATCCCCTCTTCGAAAGCAAATCGAAATCCTAGTTCGGCCCCAAATTGAATCATTGGCTAAATTCGGACTTATTTTGTAAGGTATTGACTATTTCTTTACCCCAGTAGATATATTTGTGTTTATTTTTCAATTTGTGTATACTAAATTATTTAGAAAGTGGGCAAAAAATTATTTGCCTTAGTAATTTGTAGATGTAGAATTGGGAAGACTTTTAATATATTCAATTGCCAAAAATTTTTGTTTGCCTTAGTAATTTGTAGAACTAGAATTGTATATACGAAATTATTTAGAAACTTTTCAGTGCGGTTATGGTTGAAAACCCTGCAAACGACTGTAAAAAATACGAAACTTTGCGAGTAGATTGGTCTCACGTAGTACAAGCCACTCCAAGTTGTAGAAGTGAGTTTCGACTCACGATTCGAGAGATACGGCCGTGTATTGCTTTTGGTTGAAAAAAACTATGTAAAGCGGTACCCGGCCGTATCTCCCAAACCGTAAGTCGAAACTCACTTCTACAAATTCGGGTGGCTTGCGCTACGTGAATTCAACCAAGTTGGAAAGTTTTATAAATTTTAGATGCCATTTGTGCGATTTTCTCACGTTCCTCGCATTAGAAGTTAATGACTTAGAATATTTTTAGTGCGGTTAGAGTTGAAAACCTTGCAAACGGCCTTAAAAAATACGAAATTTTGCGAGTAGGTTGATCTCACGCAGCACAAGTCACCCCAACTTGTAGAAGTGGGTTTCGATTCACGGTTCGAGATATAAGACCGTGTATCGCTTTCGGTTGAAAAAAAAGCCAAATGAAGTGATACACGGCCGTATCTCTCGAACCGTGAGTCGAAACTCACTTCTACAAGTTCGGGTTGCTTGCGCTACGTGAATTCAACCAAGTTGAAAAGTATTATAAATTTTGGATGCCGTTTGTGCAGTTTTTTCACGTTCCTCTCATTAGAAGTTAATGACTTAGGAATTTTTTAGTGCGGTTAGAGTTGAAAACCTTGCAAATGGCCTCCAAAAAATGCGAAACTTTGCGAGTAGGCTGATCTCACGTAGCATAAGCCACCCCAACTAGTAGAAGTGGGTTTCGATTCACGGTTCGAGATGTAAGACCGTGTATCGCTTTCGGTTAAAAAAAAGCCAAATAAAGTGATACACGGCCGTATCTCGCAAACCGTGAGTCGAAACTCACTTCTACAAGCTCCGGTGGCTTGCGCTACATGAATTCAGGCAAGGTACAAAGTTTTATAAATTTTGGATGCCGTTGGTACAGTTTTGTCACGTTTCTCGCATTAGAAGTTAGTGACTTAGAATTTTTTAAGTGCGGTTAGATTAGAAAACCCTTCAAACGACATCCAAAAAATACGAAACTTTGCGAGTTGGATGATCTCATGTAGCACAAGAAATCTAAACTTGTATAAGTCAATTTCGACTCACAGTTAGAGAGATACGGCCGTGTATCGATTTCTGTTGAAAAAAATCCAAATAAAGTGATACACGGCCGTATCTCTCGAACCGTTAGTCGAAACTCACTTGTACAAGTTGTGGCGGCTTGCGCTACGTGAATTCAAGCCAAGTGCAACCTTTTATAAATTGTGGATGCCGTTTTGTGGGGTTTTGTGATGTTTATCTAATAATATATAAATAAAGTTAGAAAGTTATCATCACATTCCGTAACGGGTTTAGTAGCCCTAATTGTTCTCCTTTTCACGCTTTCTTAGGTATGGACAGTTTTGAAGGAAGTTCTGTTGCCAGAGAGAAATTTGTTCGAGCACAACAAATTGGCGAGTTTCTTTCTCATGTTGACGAGAACCTAAAATCGAAGATTGGTATGACATTTCCCACTCTAGAGGAAGCGAAAAAATTTTATTCATCGTACTGCAAATGTGCGGGATTCTCTATGCGTATGGGTGGAAATAAATACAAGGAAAACAATGTAGTGGATAAATCATATGTTTGTAATAAAGCTGGGGAGTCACCGAATAATCAGAATGAAGCTAGACGAGGAACAACTTCTAGAACGGGTTGCAAAGCTTTCGTTCGTATCAAACTAAACCCACAAAGTAATTCGTGGATTCTTTATTCATTTAATGAACCACACAATCACGAATTTACTTCACCCGGTAGACGTCACTCGCTACTTCGAAACCGTGAATTGACAAATACAGATAAAAAAGTAATTGGTCTACTTACCGAAGCTAATGTCCCTGTATGCAAACAAATGCTATTCTTTGAAGGTGCAAGTGGAGGTAATGAGAAAATTGGTTTCACTGAAACCAATGTCAGAAATCTTATGAGAGACGAGATGGAAGGTTTAAAAGGACACGACGGGCAAATGCAACTTGAGTTCTTTGAATCCAAAAAGGAGACTGATCCTTTATTCTATTATATTACCAATGTGATTCCGAAGGGCGATTGTTCTATTGTGTCTGGGTGGATGGTATCGCTAGAAAGAATTATGAAGTATTTGGGGATGTCTTTACTTTGATGCTACCTACAACACAAACCGATACGGGATGTTGTTTGTACCATTTGTTGGATTCAATCATCATTGGCAATCAATATTCCTAGGTTGTGGGTTCATCCCAAATGAGAAGGTATCCTCATTTGAGTGGTTCTTTGAAAAGTGGTGAGGAGCAATGACTCACGATCCGATGAACATCGTGACAGATGAGGATTGTGGAATAACTTCTGCAGTTTCTAAAGTTTTTTCAACCACGTCACATAGATATTGCATTTGACATATTTTGGATAAGTTACCGCATGAAGTGCATATGCTGAATAATATTGACGAGTTTAGTGATGCTTTGAAGACTATCATTTATACGGCGGAATATAAAACTGTATTTGAACAGAAGTGAAAAATTTTGATTTCCCAGTACAAACTTGAGAATAACAATTGGTTGAAGGAAAAACTTGAGATTCACGAGAAATGGGCTCCCGTGTATGCAAGAGACTCATTTTGGGACGGCATGTTGCGTACCCAACGTAGCGAATTGCTACATTCATCCTTGAAGCACCATACTCATAAGAAGTACTCATTACATAAATTTGCCGTCATCTTTGACCGAGTCTTAGTAAAACAAAGACACGATGAACTTAAAGAAACACATCGTAATCGCGAGGAGAGGCCAAAATTGAAAACCGAATGGGCGTTGGAGTCACAAATAGCGGGAACATACACACTGAAGATTTTCTACAAATTTAAACAAGAAGTCGTAAAAAGCTTATTACTTAATATGAGTTTAATTGCGAGTATGGATACACCGGATAGTGCAGCTTATTCTGTAACCATTTGTGGAAATTTAGAACCGGGAAGGGTGATTTCTTATTGTAAAATCAGTCAAATTGCAAAATGCCCTTGTGCCATGTATGACTTCGTAGGCATTCCCTGCAAACATCTATTGGTAGTTATTCGGTTCACAGATCACACTGCACTACCTGAGTAATATATTTGTAGGTGATGGACCAGGGATCAACTGACAAGAAGCAGTGCACCGGTTCCCAATAGTATGGGCGACAATTTTGCCTCTCGTTATTGTGAACTGACTATGCACTCAAGACATTTGGTCGATCTTGGAGCGTGGGTACAAGTACATGCTCAACCACATGCTCAAGAGAATCGAAGACTTTGCTCACATTGAATCCGGGAATAGCACACCACACGAAGGTAGCGCACAACCGGAGAGTAGTGGACATGCACATGCACATGCACAAGTAGGGGACCCCGTGCAGTGCACCACAAAGGAGAGGCATAAAGAGAAAATGTTGAAGTCTATCAGAGAATCCCAAAAAACGAAGAGGCCAAGACTTTGCAGGATATGCCTTCGTGTCGTATGTCACGATTCACGAAATTGCCCAAAAAATATGTCAAGGTAATATATCAGAGACTAATTATTTGTTAATTGGACTCAATGAATCTAAACTTGTTGTAGTCGATACTAACCCATTCTTCTTCCTTATTTAGTGGATCAGTAGGGTATGAAGAAGCTCCAAACGCTGGAGAGAGTAAGGATGATGAAGGTGAAGGTTCGTGCTAAGGGGTTTTTTGTGTTATGTATGTCATATCAAACTTTCATGATAAACACCGAATAATTGCTTACATTTATCTTTCGATGTGAATAGAATTATTAATTTCGACTTGGTTATTAACCATTTTTTTTTGGTGCAGGTCCGGAACGAAACAAAATCGTGCCCATGGAAAGAATCAATGCGTTGAAAACTTCCATACTTTTGATTGTATATATGTGGTTAATTGAACGTTTCTTTGTAATTGAGTTTTTGTAATTGATACTTCCATACTTCCAAATTTTTGTTATAACTGAATTTTTTTTGGATGCTGATGTGTACAGAATTATTATTTGTGTTGACGGTTGTGAGTGAATTTTATGTATTTGTGCAGACTGTGTTTTTCTGCAATATATCTATGCTGTTGGATTTTTTAAAATTTGTGGAAAATTGTGAAAATTTATGGAAACTTACATTTTGAAGATAAAATACTGCAAAATTGGATAAACCTAGCCCGTTATTGGAGATAACGGGTTAAAATAACATAACCCGTTATTGAGGAGAACGGGTTAAGTAGATTGATATTGGCAGAACTTCATACCCTACATACCAAGTATTGATAAAGTACTGCCAATTTCTCTCTGCTTAACCCGTTATCGGGGATAACGGGTTAAGATCACTTAACCCATTATCTTAAATAACAGGTTAAGTAGAGAGATATTGACAGTACTTTATCAATACTTAGTCTGTATGGAATGAAGTCCTGCCATTATCTCTCTACTTAACCCGTTATTGGTGATGACGGGTAAGATCACCTAACCCGTCATCGTCAATAACGGGTTAAGTAGAGACTTTTGTACAGAACTTTCGTCGGTGTAGGCTCTATGTACTTTTTTTGATACATATACAACTTCACAAAATTTGTTCATTCACAACAACTTCTACAGATGATAATTTGTTCATTCAGCAATTCACATCAATCTTGGGATACTTAACCCGTTAAGTTGATTGATATTTGCAGTGTCTTCGCTTTTGTGGTACAACTCTTCAAATTTCCAAGATAAAAAGAATATAGGGATACGAGTTATATCTTATAACAGCTTTGTACATCAAACATTACAATCTGGCAAATACATGTAAATTGAACATACATAGAATGCATACATAACTCGAGCGAATTAATATTACAAAGTCATTCTTTGACACTTTCACCAAAATTTGCAATTAATTTAGTGTACAAGTATATGCTGGGAATTTTCTCAAAGAGGTAGGAATGACAGCTGACACTGCCTTTTTTTGAATGCATAAGTAGCAATTATCTCTCCTGCATACAATTTAGTTCACAACTATTACACAGAGGCAGCAATTCTCCGGTTCGTGGGATAGAGTAGTAGTGGGTGTAACGGTATATTCAAAGTACTTGACAACTTCTTGACACACACTTCTCATATTCGTACTATTTGTTGCATGATTGTGAGGTGTGCATGCCAAGAAGTTGAAAAGTACCATGAATACACTGTGACACCCACCACTACTCCATCCTACGAAACCAGAGAATTGTTGCACTCTGTATAACAATAGGGAACGAATGTGTATGAAGGGAGGAGAATTGCTACTTATGCATTCATTCAAAAAGCCCCAAAAAAGAAGAGTAAGGGGAATGAAGAAAAAAAAGGCAGAGTCAGGAGTCCTCCCTATCCCTTGAGAGAAACCCAGCATGCACTTGTACGCTAAAAAAGACATGCATCTGTCTCTCTACTTCTGCATCTTCAGCTTCTTTCTGAAACAATGTTATGAAGAACTCAGTTGAAGGAGACTCTCTTTGAACTCAGGTTTTTTTTTAAACTCAAACTTCTTCCCCCTTCAGCATATGTCTCCTCCCTCTTTTTTTTCTTCTTTCTTTTCTTCATCTTATGTATTTTCTTTATTGAACTCAAGAGACATGAACTCAAGAGGCATGAACTCAAGAGGCATAGTTATAGGGAAATGAAGAAGGAAGCATTGAAGTGCAAGAAAACAAGAAGGAAATAATGAAGACAAGCAGAAAAGATTAGCAAGAAAACAAGAAGGAATTGAGTGTGATTCAGAAATGTTGAATGAAGAAGGCAAGAAAACAAGAAGGAAATGAAGAAGGCAATAAAAGATTGGGAAGAAAACAAGAAGGCATTGAGTGTGATCCTGAAATGTTGAATGAAGATTGGCAAGAAAACAAGAAGGAAATGAAGAAGGCAAGAAAAGATTGGCAAGAAAACAAGAAGGCAATCATGATGATTCGGAAATGTTGATACACTTCTCAATACTTTGTTGAATGAAGAAGACAAGAAAACAAGAAGGAAATGATAAAGGCAAGAAAAGATTGGCAAGAAAACAAGCATGAACAGCAATACACTTCTCAAAATGCAGCAACAACGACAGCAATATACAGGCCAAGTATTCATAAACTTCTTCTAATATATCTCCACTTAACCCGTTATTCAGGATGACGGGTTAAGTCTACTTAACCCGTCATCACCAACAACGGGTTAAGTAGAAAAATATATGCAGTACTTTATGCATACTTGGTCTGTAGATGATGAAGCACTGCCAATATATTGTCTACTTAACCCGTTATTAAGGATGACGGGTTAAGTGCACTTAACCCGTTAGCACCAACAACGAGTTAAGTAGACATATATTGGCAGTCCTTTATGCAAACTTGGTCTGTAGATGATGAAGCACTATCAATATATGTCTACATAACCCATTATTGGCGGTGTCGGGTTAAGTGCACTTAACCCGTTATCCTTAATAACGGATTAAGTATAGTTATATTGGCAGTACTTGACATATATTGGCAGTACTAATAATTTTAACATTGTTTGAAAAAAATATATCAAAATATTTGTAAATACAATAAATAATGTAGTTCAATAAATGAAAACAATTTATTATAAATTATTCAAACACTACTGTAATCCTACTAAAACTCTCTAACCCTAGTACGTTATGAAAAAACTCTTCATAAAAAATTGTATAATCACCTATCCACAGAAGTTCGTTACACAATTTGAACTTTTAAAGTAAACAAATAAAATTTTATAACAATTACATACATTCAACGAATTCGGTTTAAAACTTACAGTGTCAACGGGTTACGGCTAGGGTTACAGGGTTATTGTAGGGTTACGGTAGGGTTAGAGTAGTTTTTAGGATAAAAATAGGGTTACGGGTTATGTAAAATCCAACTTCTTAAAACTTTGAGTGTTGAAAATGATGAAATATAGAAAAAAAAACTCAAATAAGAGGAACTTGGTTCACAACAAATAAATATAGGGTTAGAGTAATTTTAAACATTATGAAAATTTGATAATATATTTGAAAATTTGAAAAAGCTTATTAAAAATGAATCTAACCCTATGAACTACTCTAACCCTAGTGTAACCCAACTATTCTAGCCCTAGCTGTAACCCTACTGTAACCCTACTCTCACCCAAGCTGTAACCCTACCCTAAGGTTAGAGTAAGGTTTAGAGTAGGGTTAGGACAAGTTTGTAGGTTTAGAAAGGGTTAGAGATAAGGTTAGAGGAGGGTAGAGTAGGTTAGAGATAAGGTTAGAGTAGGTTAGAGTAGTTCGTAGGGTTAGAGTAGGGTTACAGTAGGGTTGGATAGTTAAAGTAGGGTTACAATAGGGTTAGACTAATTTTAAACATTCTAAAATTAAATAATATAGTTGAAAATATGAAAAATTTTATTAAAAATTAGAAATAACCCTACGAACTAATCTCTAACCCTAATGTAGAGAGATCTATTCTAACCCTAGCCGTAACCCTACTTGTAACGCCCCGAATCCCAAATACACTGAATTCGAGATGTTCTACAGGATCTTTTCACTTTCTTTAGTACAATTTTACAGGGAAATTAAAACTTTTCATCATACATCAGAGTTTACATCATAATTACATCTTTCTTTTGCACAGCGGAAGTAAAATACAACAATTTGATACAAATACAACAGCATAATGTAATCTTTAAGCATCCATCCTCTTTAATCTTTAACATGATATTTACCTGCGTATAAGACTGTGGGTACGTCAGTTTATTCAACCGACGAACATTATACACGGTCGTCCTCGCTATGCCGGAAATAGTATAACTTAACATTTCATATTTAGCAAACACAAACTTGTCACATTTCAAACTAAAGGGACTATCCTATTGATGTCGTGTTGTGATTGTGCACTTAGTCCTTAATGCAGTTTATTATGTTACATGACACTAATGCGCACTTGTTCGGATTCTATGCATCCCATACTACATAGGTCCGAGGGCAAGCCCTTATTCGTTCTTCATCTTTATAGGGTTCAATCCCCCGTTATGCCTTAAACTACTACTGTAACTACGGTAGTGTCTTAGATGTCCTATGATCTATGAGCCCATGTCCAGGCAGCCTGGAGGGGAATCCCACGCACTGACACGACGCATCGAGCAGGCAACCTATGGACAATTCAGCCTCCGCCATGGAACAATGGCACCACCCATAGCCACTCGAACATCCCACGAGCGTCGCCACCGGGACGATAATTCCGGAGTAGCGCCCACGCCATGTCTTGACGCATCAAGCAGGCAACCTGTGAATCGCTCTCACACCGCTATCTGTTGGCCCTCATACTCATGTTTTTCTTCTACTTTCATCAGATCTCCACTATGTACTAGTCCTTAGTTTTATTTAAAAAATCATGAACAAAATGATCACTAGAGTTAGCCTCTCCATCAACCGGACTTATTCATTTGTTTCATCATGACCAACCTTGGTCTAATTTCATCTCAATTCATTTTTCTCAATGCCGGGGAGACTTAGCTACTCTATTTCAAATTTTATTTCACAATCTTTAACTCATGACAATTTCCATGTCGAATTTTCATACTCATTCTTTCTTTTACAATTCATGATTGCACTTTATTCACAAGTCCACAATGAATACTTTTAACTCACAAAGTTCATATTTATAAACAACAACTTCTTTTTCCCTTTCATAAGTCATGGTTTTAATTTCATAATCATACATGAATTTATACAACTTCATAATATCACATTTCAACCTTCATACTTCATATCTTGCACAATACTCACAATGAGAATAAACAAAATCATGTCACACCACAAGAACTTTTGTCAATTACTTTATAATAGCCTATCTTTATAAGTTATAAATTCCATAAGTGTGTATCTTGTAACCAAAGCTCTAATTATGCCTTTTATTCACAAACCATATTGTATTTTATTCAATTAATACCCAAATCACTCTTATAAAATTCCTTGTATTTTTATGAGAATTACCATATTTATTTCATAATTTTTGGACTTCAAAAACACCCAAAAAAATATTTTTTCCTTATATGCCGAACCCAAGATTCGAACCAGGCGCCGCACCAAGACAACACAGAGCCCCGACCACTAGGCCGGTCGCTGAACACGTCATAAAAGCGACTGGGGACTATATAAACCCTGAGTTCGCTGTTTACTGTTTTTAGGGAATTTAACAAAAAGAAGTGTTCCGCTCGGGATTCGAACTGTGCAACCCAGAGAAGCAACCGCAGTCCGAGACCACCTGAGCCACTGGCTCGGGTTGTCGCTAACCCAATTAGAAATCCATTTGTATTATTTTCGTACTGCTTTAAGAATAACTCGATATTCAAAATAGCCATAGTTTCTTATTACTTTGATAAAATTTTTCTAAAACTTCCAGATTATATCCTCAGTCATATAAGTTCATACCAGTAAAATAATATAATTTTTTGGTACTAATGAAATATATTTTTCACACACAAAAATCCAAGATTTATTTACTAACTACAATAAATTGTATTTTCGACATTGCCATATAATTAATCTACTAGTCTTTTTATTCAATAATTTCATGGTGATTGTTGCCGCTAAATTTGGTGTGGGGGCACACAGATAGAACTTGTGGATTCTTGGGGAAACTGAATAGAAAGACCTGCGTACCTGTTCCGTCGGATCTCGATCGTCGTTCCCGCCGTGCACCTGCAAAAAGTGCGAGATACCGGGGTTGTTCCCAGCGACGCACCCTCCGACGCTCAAGTCAGTAATCTGGCAGACTATGAAAGAGCGTAAAAACTGGTGAAAGATTGATTACCTCTTAATGGAGATGGGTGGGGGGTATTTATAGGCGTCTTAGGGAACGGATTAGGAACGTAATCCTCGTGATCTGATATGGAATATTCTCCCCGTAAACAGATTAGGAACGTAATCCGATAAGGTATATTCCATGTAATCAGATAAGGAATTTAATCCCTAAATCCCGGTGAAAGGATAGACATGAATCAGGGCCGTTGATTAATATTAATCAGAGACCCTAATTCTATCCCTTCTGGACCGGGTTTGCCGCGGGTTGAAACCCGCACCCGGTTGAGGTGGATCCGTTTGCGGGTAAGTGGATCTTCGCGGAAGACAACCATTACCCGCTTCAGACCCGTTGGTAGGTGAAACTACCGTTTTACCCCCGAGCTTCAAGATTCGTGCTCCATCTGGACGGTTCCGATTTAACCCCCTTTTTAGCCATATCACGAGCCCCCCACTCCTAAAGACTGTATTTGATCAGCCTTTGAGGAGTAGTTTAACTGTTTTCGCTGGCTATCAGGGTTCTATCGGGAACTAAACGGAGCACTGCTGAATCGCGAAGGAGGTGGTATGTTGATCTTTTCGGCAGACAGAACTCTTGAACCGTCATCGTGCTCTTCTTAATTAGCGGTTTTGGCCGTTTCCGCTTGTTGGGCGTCGGTGCGAAGGGAGCCGAAGTTCCGCTCGTGACGCACCCGGTGCCGCGGACATCTGGTGATTGACGCCGAACTCACTTGGTGCCGAACTCTCCCCCGTAAGAGGGTCGGGGACACGAGCGTTCGGTGGAAGGTGCCGAACTGACTAAGTGCCGAACTCTCCCCCGTAAGAGGGTCGGTGGCATAAGAGCTCGGAGGACGGTGCCGAGCTGACTAAGTGCCGAACTCTCCCCCGTAAGAGGGTCGGTGGCACAAGAGTTCGGAGAACAGTGCCGAGCTGAATCGGTGCCGAACACACGCCTATAAAACGATCGGTGGCACGAGCGTTCGGCGAATGGCGCCGGGCTGAAAATGCGCCGAACTCACGCCTATAAAACGATCGGTGGCACGAGTGTGTTCGGCGAATGGCGCCGAGCTGAAAACGCGCCGAACTCACGCCTATAAAACAATCGGTGGCACGAGTGTGTTCGGCGAATGGCGCCGAGCTGAAAATGCGCCGAACTCACGCCTATAAAACGATCGGTGGCACGAGTGTGTTCGGCGAATGTCGCCGAGCTGAAAATGCGCCGAACTCACGCCTATAAAACGATCGGTGGCACGAGTGTGTTCGGCGACCTGCGGCGAGCTGAAAACGCGCCGAACTCATGCCTATAAAACGATCGGTGGCACGAGTGTGTTCGGCGAATGGCGCCGGGCTGAAAATGCGCCGACCTCACGCCTATAAAACGATCGGTGGCACGAGCGTGTTCGGCGAATGGCGCCGGGCTGAAAACGCGCCGAACTCACGCCTATAAAACGATCGGTGGCACGAGTGTGTTCGGCGAATGGCGCCGGGCTGAAAATGCGCCGAACTCACGCCTATAAAATGATCGGTGGCACGAGCGTGTTCGGCGAATGGCGCCGGGCTGAAAACGCGCCGAACTCACACCTATAAAACGATCGGTGGCATGAGTGTGTTCGGCGAATGGCGCCGAGCTGAAAACGCGCCGAACTCACGCCTATAAAACGATCGGTGGCATGAGTGTGTTCGGCGAATGGCGCCGAGCTGAAAACGCGCCGAACTCACGCCTATAAAACGATCGGTGGCACGAGTGTGTTCGGCGAATGGCGCCGATCTGAAAACGCGCCGAACTCACGCCTATAAAACGATCGGTGGCACGAGTGTGTTCGGCAGCTTGCGCCGAAGTTTCGGACTTGTGTTTCTCTTTGGGTTGAGTTTTGGCGGTTCTGGCGGATGTGACCCTCGGAGCTTCTGACAGATGGGACATCGTCTGTGTTTTCTGACAGATGTGACGTCCATTAATGCTGCCCCCTGGGCTTCTGCCAGAAGTGATGGTCATTAA
This sequence comes from Hemerocallis citrina, assembly GCA_017893485.1. Taxonomy (NCBI): domain Eukaryota; kingdom Viridiplantae; phylum Streptophyta; class Magnoliopsida; order Asparagales; family Asphodelaceae; genus Hemerocallis; species Hemerocallis citrina. The sequence continues at coordinate 222,670,858 of CM030365.1, forward strand.
TGCGCCGTCTGGATCAGCGCGAAGAACAAGGTGACGTTTGGGGTCTCTTTTTGTCATTTTTGGAGGTGGGCCTGCGTTAGAGGCCCATTTACCTCGATTGAAGCGCTGGCTCCTCTATAAAAACCCTCACCCCCTCCTCATTTTTTACTTTCCAAGTTTTTGTTCGCGTCTGAGTTTGCTGTGAGAGAGCTTCAGGTGATCACCGACCGTTTTCCGGCGAAATTTCCGGCGAGTTCCCCTTTCAAGGTAACCTTTATATTTATCTTCTCAACATGTCTGTTTCCCACTCCTCTTCTTCGCCCGAGCCCTCCCTCGGAGCCGATGGAGCTCCAACTTCGAGCCGAGCTGCCAAGGGCCAGAAGGTGTTCGGCAAGGACTCCATTGTTCAGGATCCGAAGCGCATGGGGGCGTTTGGACAGCTTCCGGGACCGTTGACGGGGCTCCAAAGGGTTCGGGAAATCCCAGAGGATAAGGCGGAACGTATAGTGTACGGGAGGGCGAGGTCGTTCGAGGAGAACGCGGCGAGGGAGACCACGGAGGCCGACGAGACGGTGTCGATCCTCTCCGAGGAGGACCTGGATTCGATTCGGGACTGCTTCCAGAACCCGCGGGAGTACGAGCTTATGCTGCCGGGCCCCGGGGTTAGGGCCAACTCGCCATTGCCAGTGACCATGTGTTGCTGGCCGGTCGATGCCTTTATCGCCGGGGCTCGGCTGCCTCTCCATCCGTTCGCGGTAACGGTTTTAAATTGGTTCGGGGTCAGCCCCATCCAACTTATGCCGAATGCATGGAGAGTCATAAACGGCTTCGTACTCCACTGCCAGGCGGAGGGGATTCAGCCGGAGTTGAATGTGCTTCGAACTATCTATCAGCTGCACCAAGGGAATAGGTCGGCCTACCGGTACTATCTGACTCCGAGACATGGGGGGAGGTTGGTCCTCTGTCCGGACTCTATCAAGTTTTGGCGCGAGAAGTACCTTCTGGTGCGCAGCGCGGAGGCCTGGCCTATTCCCGTTGGTTGGGTGGAAGGAGTCTCGAAGAAGGTGAAGGCGCCGCCGGCACTTCGACCCGAAGACGAAGACGCCGTACGGGTGCTTCTCGATCGGCCGAAGTATCACTGGAGGGAGTTGACGGAGGACGTCTTGTATGAGGGAGGGCTCGCACACGTTAACCCCAGTACGCTGCCTTTATTTATCGTCTTCGTTTCCATTTTGCTTTCTTTCCCTTGTTTCGTTCCGAGCTAACTAACTTAACTTTTGGTGCAGAGACAATGGATTACCAAGCAGTGCTCGCGTTGAGGACGATCCTCGCCAACAAGGCTCCGAGGAAGAGGAAGAGGGTGGCGTCGAAGCAGCCGGTGCCCAAGGCCCCGAAGATTACGGAGGTGCCCGAAGAGGTGGAGATCTTAGATTCCCCCGTGGTGGAGGTCGGGGCCGCTTCGTCGTCGGCCAAGGTCGGCGAGCTACCTATCACCGAGGTCCTGACCATGGTGACGCCGCCGTTGACAAGGGCGGCCGAGGAGCTTCTGACCGAGGCTCATAAGAGGATCCACGTCCCGGACTGGCAGGTTCGGAAGCACGACGGGTTCCTGGGCAACTCCTTGGCGAGCATGGAGGCCGTCAAGCACCTCGCCACGCCGAAGGATCGCGCGGCGATGGAGGCCGGACGAGAGGGAGACGACATCATCGAGATAGCGCGCTCGGCGGTGTCGGTAAGTGTTGAGCCAAGCTTCCTTCTCTTTACGCCGACCTTCTTAAGTTGGTAATTTTTGTAACTTTTTGCATTTTATCCGCAGATCGTTGTTCACTTCGGGCACCTCACCGAGAGGCGTCGGCCCAGGAGAAGGAGATGAAGAAGGAGAACGACCAGGCCCGGAAGGAGAGGGACAGGATCCGGGGCGAGCTCGACAAGCTCGAGCTGAATTTTGAGGCGAAGTCGGCGAGGGCGACCTACCTCGAGGACCGGGTCAAGACGCTGGAGGACCAGCTTCGGCAGCAGAAGGAGGAGGCGGCGAAGCAGATGGCGGATGCGGCCGAGGCCCAAGCGGCGGCGGTGAAAAAGGTGGAGGAGGCGACTTTGGAGAAGGCGCAGAGCTACCTCGCCGTGAACATGGCCAAAGCTTTCGCCGACGCCCTCGCCCGAGTCACGGCGGCCTACCCCTCTGTTGACGTATCGGGTTGGCGGCTTTTCCCGGGGTATGTCGAAGGCTTTGACCCCGAATCGGAGGGGGAAGATGAAGAGGAGGAAAGAGGCGACGACGAGCCGTTGGTCGACCCGGCCGTTGGAGCTCAGGGGTCGGCGGTCACCCCCTTGGCGACGATTGCACCTTCGGAGGCGTCCCCCTCGACCCCTTCTCGCCGCCCCGGGAAAGAGGTCGAGCACTGATCCCGTCTGTTTGTTTTTTGTTTCTTTTCGTGTAACGCCTAATAGCGGACTGGCCACCGCTACTTTTTGTAATGAATGAAAAACTTCAACTTTTTGGGCTCGGCGTCTTGCACTTGTTTGTTGTATGTTAAGTGTTCGAGAGTTTTTTCACTAGAACCCCCGAAGTCCAGGACTTGGGTCATGTCTAAACTTTTGTTGCTCGTCTGTATTTCTTTTCAGCTCGCCCTGGTAGACCAAGAGATCAAGCGCGCAGGGTCGGATGCCAAGGTTCGAGCCGAGGCCGGGCTCGGGGCGACAAGGTTGAGTCTGGCGAGGTGTAGAGAGCGACTCTACGAGGTCGAGCTAGGACTGCGCCGAGCCGAAGCAGAGCGAGCTCAGCTTCAACTTATCTTAGGGCAGCGGAACAGCGATATCCGGCGTCTGGAGGGCAGGATTGCCGAGATGACTGCCTCGGGTGAGGGCGGTGCCTCCCCATCTGCCTTCACTAGTAGCCTTCGGACCAAGTGCTTTCGCCACACGCTGACAAAGGTAACGGCGGAGAGGGACGACCTGCTTTCTGAGATTCAGCATTTGCAATCCACGGAGACCAAGCTTCGGACGGAGGGGGAGGAGCTGACAACTAAGGTGGCCGATCTCACGGCCGAACGAGATGAATTGGCGGCCGAAGTCGATGTTTTGAAGAGAGCCACCGTCGGCAGGAGCATCGAAGTCATCCATCTTCGTCATCTCATCGCGAGCCATGTTGGAGTTCCGACCTCGGCCATACCGGCGTCATTTGAGGCCGACGCGCAGGATGGTTCATTGAGGGGTCGGATTTCCGAGCTGGAGGCGGAGGTGGCTCGCCTGAGGCCGCGTTCGGGGCCGATTAATATGAGGAGCACGTCATGCACCCGAGCGGAGAGCGAGCGGGGCATTACCTTTTACGAGATGGCGACCCGCGAGCGCCTCGGCCGTCCGAGCCCGGGGGACGCGCAGAGCTCGGTGGCCATTTCGTCGAGCGGCGCATCCGTTGGCGTGACGGCCAGAAGCAGTGCCGAGGACACGTCTCAACTTGCCGGCCTCGGATCGGGTTCCGGAGGCAAACGTCGCCGACCTCAAGTGTCCTTGAAGAGGAGCATCCCTGTACCTCGGAAGCGTTGAGGGGTCCGGGTTCGGCGTCTTGTAATATTCGCTTTTCAGCTTCTTGTAATCGTTTAGTGTCTTGTAATATTGATGTAAGGGTTGTTTTTAATAAAGTTGGAATCGATTTAACTGTTGTCACATCATAGTTGCTCAATGTTTGCTCTGATTGTGGAGTCGTGGAACCGAGGTCTGAGACTTGGTGTTTTTGACTGGTGTTAGCCTCCGAACTTAAGTGCGTAATACGGTCAGTGGTACGAACGTTCGGTGAATGACGCCGAGCTGAAACGTGCCGAACTCACGTCCGTAAAACGATCGGTGGCACGAGTGTGCGGCTAATCGTGCCGAGCTGAAAAGGTGCCGAACTCACGCCCGTAAAACGATCGGTGGCACGAGTGTGTTCGGCGAACTGCTGCGAGCTGAAAACGTGCCGAATTCACGCCCGTAAAACGATCGGTGGCACCGGTGTGTTCGGCGAGCTGCTGCGAGCTGAAAACGTGCCGAACTCACGCCCGTAAAACGATCGGTGGCACGAGCGTTCGGCGAAGGGAACCGAGCCGAGATCGTACCGAACTCTCGCCCGAAGAACGTTCTCGGCAACAGTGTTGGAGTCCGAACCTTTGTAAGATTGAGGGCGTGGGAGCAATCCCGAATGGCGAACTACTCCTAGCTCGCCTAGGGGCGAACTCGCGAAGTAGAGTCGAACCAAGTGTTTGGACCCCGTACCATTCAACGGCTGTGGGAGCAATTCCGAACGGCGAACTACCCCTAGCTCGCCTAGGGGCGAACTTGTGGAGTAGAGTCGAACCAAGTGTTGGACTCCGGAACCATCGTAGGTTTAAGGGCGTGGGAGCAATTCTGAATGGCGAGCCACTTCTGGTTCGCTCGGAAGCGAACTTGCGAAGCAGGATCGAGCCAAGTGCTGGACTCCGAACCATTGTGTGATTAGTTTAAGAGATGCAGGAGCAGTTTCGAATGGCGAGCTACTTCTAGCCCGCTTAGGAGCGGACTTGCGAAGCAGAATCGAGCCAAGTGTTGGACTCCGATCCATTCAACGGCTGCAGGAGCAATTTCGAACGGCGATCTGCCCCCGGCCCGTCTGAAGACGAGCCGAGTAGGAAGAGTCGAGCCGAGTGCTGGACTCCGAACCATTGTGTGATTAGTTTAAGAGATGCAGGAGCAGTTTCGAATGGCGAGCTACTTCTAGCCCGCTTAGGAGCGGACTTGCGAAGCAGAATCGAGCCAAGTGTTGGACTCCGATCCATTCAACGGCTGCAGGAGCAATTTCGAACGGCGATCTGCCCCCGGCCCGTCTGAAGACGAGCCGAGTAGGAAGAGTCAAGCCGAGTGCTGGACTCCGAACCATTGTGTGATTAGTTTAAGAGATGCAGGAGCAGTTTCGAATGGCGAGCTACTTCTAGCCTGCTTAGGAGCGGACTTGCGAAGCAGAATCGAGCCAAGTGTTGGACTCCGATCCATTCAACGGCTGCAGGAGCAATTTCGAACGGCGATCTGCCCCCGGCCCGTCTGCAGACGAGCCGAGTAGGAAGAGTCGAGCCGAGTGCTGGACTCCGAACCATTGTATGATTAGTTTAAGAGATGCAGGAGCAGTTTCGAATGGCGAGCTACTTCTAGCCTGCTTAGGAGCGGACTTGCGAAGCAGAATCGAGCCAAGTGTTGGACTCCGATCCATTCAACGGCTGCAGGAGCAATTTCGAACGGCGATCTGCCCCCGGCCCGTCTGCAGACGAGCCGAGTAGGAAGAGTCGAGCCGAGTGCTGGACTCCGAACCATTGTGGGGTAAGGGAATTAGAGGCGGAAGTACGCGATAACGTAAAAAACTTTATTTATTAATATCTAATGGTCGGCTGCTTCTAAAGTTGCTAGCCGTTATTACAATGAAAAAAGAACAAAGGAAAAATTACTAGGAGCAGGAGTGGTGGACCGACATCTCGAGTTACTTAGATAGGCGGGGTTGCCTTCTCTTGGTATTTCAAAAGATGGTCGGCGTTCCAAGTCCTGGGAATTTCTCTGCCCTCAAGGTCTTCTAGCTTGTATGCACCGGGGCGGATCACTTTGGATACTTTGTACGGTCCCTCCCAATTTGGGGCCAGTTTGCTCTTCTGTCCGGGGAATGAAATGGCCAGTTTTCGGAGGACCAGATCCCCTTCTTTCAGGTCGGTTGGGCGGACCCGTTTGTTGTAGGCGAGTTCGATTCTCCTCCGATAACTTTGCTACCGTATGGCTGCCCTTTCCCGGATTTCGTCTATTAAGTCCAGGCTCGTTCTGAGCTCCCTGGCATTCTGTTCTTCTTCAAAGGCTACCAGGCGAGGAGAGGGTATCCCAACTTCTAGAGGGATGAGGGCCTCGGACCCGTAGGTGAGATTGAACGGACTCTCGCCTGTCGGGGTCCGCTTCGTGGTTCGGTAATTCCACAACACATTGGGCAGCTGATCGACCCACAATCCCTTGGAGCACTTGTCGAGTCTCTTCTTGATGCCGGAGAGGATCTGTCGGTTGGCATTCTCAGCTTGGCCATTTGACTGGGGATGAGAGACGGAGGAGAAGCAGTGCTGTATGGTTAGGTCTTCACATAAGGCTCGGAAGGCAGCCCCAGCGAACTGCGTACCATTGTCTGTAACTACAACTCGGGGAACACCGAACCGGCAGATTACATTTTTCCAGAAGAATTGGAGGACTCTATGTTCGGTAATTGTAGCCAGGGGCTCGGCCTCGACCCATTTCGAGAAATAGTCGACTGCCACGACTAGGAACTTCAACTGTCCGGGGGCCGGTGGAAATGGCCCAAGTAAATCCATCCCCCACATTGCAAAGGGGATCGGACTTGATAGGGAGGAGAGTGGTGCTTGTGGAAGGCGTCGGATGTCGGAATACTTCTGGCAGGAGGTGCATTGCCGAACGTGTCGTTCGGCGTCCCGTAGGAGAGTGGGCCAGTAATACCCGTAGTTTAACACTTTGCGTGCCAAGGCTCTGGAGCCGGAGTGGGCTCCGCCGATGCCCTCATGGAGCTCTTGCAGGGCGTAATCGGCTTGTCCGGGGGAGAGGCATCTTAGGTAGGGTCGACCATCCACCTGGGTGAAGGAGCGCTTATACAGAATGCCTTCGACCATTATGTAACGCTCGGCCCGGGTCCTTATCTTTCGGGCTTCCTTCGGATCCCTTGGGAGGAGTCCGTCTCTTAAAAACTCGACGAGGGGCTTCATCCAATTATCTTCGAGAGGGAGTGGCAGTGTTTCGACGGAGTTGAAAACCTCGTCCTCTATGCTGGGCTTGAGGAGGACTTCTATCAGAACGGTTTGTTCGAGGCCTTGCAGGGATGAGGAAGCTAATTTGGACAGGGCGTCGGCCTGGGCATTTTCCTCTCTGGGGATTCTTCGGATGAGGGCTTCCTCGAAGAGCGCCATGAGGCTCTTTACTTTAGCCAAATACTTTACCATCCTGTCATCGCGGGCTTCGTATTCGCCGAGGACCTGGTTGACGACCAACTGAGAGTCGCTGAAGATCTGCAGGCGTCGTGCTCCCGCGTTTCGGGCCATCCCGAGGCCGGCTATGAGTGCTTCGTATTCGGCTTCGTTATTCGAAGCTTTAAAGTTTATCCGGAGGGAATATTGAAGGACAAAGTCGTCTGGGCCCGCAAGGATGACTCCAGCCCCGCTCCCCTCGTTGCAAGAGGATCCATCGACATATACCGACCAGATAGGTGGGCCCTTCGTTGTCTGCTCGGGGTCGGGAATAGTTGTTTCCACTATGAATTCGGCCAGCGCCTGTGCCTTGATGGCGGTTCGAGGCTGATAAGTAATATCATATTGGCTCAGCTCGATCGACCACTTCATGAGGCGGCCGGAAGTCTCTGGCTTGTGAAGGATCTGTTTCAACGGCTGGTCGGTAAGAACGACCACCGAATGAGACTGGAAGTATGGCCGAAGCTTTCTTGCGGCCATTATCAGGGCGTAGGCTATTTTCTCAATTTTCGGGTACCGGAGCTCGGCGTCTCGGAGCACTTTGCTGACGTAGTAAATGGGCTTCTGAGTTCTTTCTTCTTCCCTGACTAAGACCGCACTTAGTGTCTGTTCCGAGGCTGCCAAGTAGAGGTAGAGGGGTTCGCCCTGTATGGGTTTGCTGAGAAGGGGCGGATTGACGAGGTAAGCCTTAAGCTGGTCGAAGGAATCTTGTTGTGGCTGCCCCCACTCGAACCCCTTAGTCCCCCTCAGGGCTTTGAAGAACGGGAGGCACTTCTCCCCAGACTTCGACAAAAAGTGCCCAATGGCGGCTAGTCGACCAGTCAGTTTCTGAACTTCTTTGACGTTTCTAGGCGGGGCCATGTCCAGTATGGCCCTGATCTTCTCCGGATTCGCCTCTATTCCTCGTTGGCTAACCATAAAGCCGAGGAACTTGCCTGATGAGACGCCGAACGCACACTTGTTCGGGTTGAGTCTCATATTGTGCTTTCTCAAAACATCGAATGCTTCTTGGAGGTCGGTCTCATGATCAACGCCTCGGATGCTTTTCACAAGCATGTCATCCACGTAGACTTCCATGTTCCGGCCAATCTGGGCCTGGAATACCTTGTTGACGAGACGTTGATATGTTGCCCCTGCGTTCTTTAGGCCGAACGGCATGACTCGGTAACAATAGAGTCCTTGGTCTGTTACAAAAGACGTCTTCGGAATATCCGGGGGGAACATCCTTATCTGATTGTAACCCGAGAAAGCGTCCATGAAGCTGAGGAGCTCATGTCCCGAGGTTGCGTCAATCAGAGTGTCAATGCTCGGCAGAGGGAAGGGATCTTTAGGGCAGGCCTTGTTGAGGTCGGTGAAATCAATGCAGATCCTCCATGTCCCGTTGGATTTCTTCACCATGACTACGTTTGACAACCACTCCGGATAATTCACCTCCTGTATGAATCGGGCTTTCAGCAATTTGTCTACCTCCTCCTTGATAGCGAGCTGGCGCTCGAGGGCGAACTTGCGCCTCTTCTGCTGGACCGGTTTGGACCCCGGATCAACGCTGAGGCGGTGGACCAAGAGTTCTTCGGAGATACCGGGCATGTCTGCCGCCGACCATGCGAAGAGGTCTTGGTTGGCTCGGATGCATTTCACAATATTCGAATATAGGGCGGACGGAAGGGCCTTGCTGACGTAGAACTTACGGGTCGGCTCCTGCTCTGAGAAGAGTACCTCCTCCAACTCGTCTACCGGTTCGGAGGTTGGCCGAGCAGCATCTTGAGGGATCTCGAGTGTTTCTAAGGAGAGGACGGGTCCGAGGGTGGAAGTCATATAACATTTGCGGGCTTGCTCCTGGTTGCCCCTCACTTCTCCCACTCCAGCCCGAGTGGGGAACTTCATTTTGAGATGATAGGCAGAAGGGACGGCTTCGAGAGCGGCCAGGCCGGGCCGACCCAAAATGACGTTATAGGCCGCTGGGACGTCTACGACCATGAAATCCATTGACTCCGTGCGGGTGGTAGGAGTTTTGCCTGCTGTGACATCGAGGGTTATCACCCCCTCGATCGTCACCGGCACTCCCGTGAACCCATGGAGCGTGTACCCGGCGGGCTTGAGTCTGTCTCGGGAGAGCTTCAGCCCCTTAAAAGCATCGAGGAATAGGATGTTTACGGAGGAACCGTTATCTACTAAGATCCTTTCGACTTTGAAATTGGCCATGTGAAGGTTGATGACGAGTGCGTCACAATGAGGGGTGCGGACGCCTTCGAGATCTTCATCAGAGAAGGTGACGGGCACTCCGAGGCCTTTGGGAGGAGGGGTGGCTCGGACTGAGTTGACTTCTCTTATAAAAGCTTTCCGAGAAGAATTCGAGGAGCCCCCCATTGGACCCCCATGGATAAGGTGGAGAACTCGTTCTTCCTCAAACTCTGGCGTTTCTTCTCGCTCTGGACGTTTGTTAGCCCCCCGAGGCTGGGGAGGAGGTTCGGCTCCATCCTTTCTTACAAACTTCGCCAGCTGCCCCCTCTGGATGAGGGCTTCGATCTCGTTTCTCAGGGCACGACAGTCGTTGGTATCATGTCCGTGGTCCCGGTGATAGCGGCACCATTTCTCTTTATCTCTTCTTTTGGCAGGGGTGTTCATCTTTGGAGCTGGAGGCAAGATCCCTTCTTTTTCGACTTCCATGAAAATGGCGGAGATGTTTGTGGTGAGGGGAGTAAACTTTTCAAATCTAGGGGGAGGCCGGCGCTGGCCGGCATTATCCTTCTGAAACTTTTTGGGTCCCTCTTCTTCCGCTCCCTTCCTCTTGGACCCGGAGGCGGTTGCTTCCCAGTTGGGCGGTTCCTCGGCCTCTTCAGCTCGGATGTACTTTTCAGTGCGGAGGAGGAGGTCAGAAAAGTCATGTGGCGGTTTCTTGGCGAGGGAGGAGCGGAGGTTGGAATTTAGGATATTGGATTGGAACGCCGCGGTAGCGACGGATTGGTCGAGGGATGCGATGGTTCTGGCCTCGGCTGTGAACCTCTTCACGTAGTCCCTCAATTTCTCCCCCTTCTGCTGACGGAGGTGCAATAGGGAGATGCTGGTCTTCTCGGCCCTTCGGCTGCTGACGAAATGGGTGATGAACAGGGTTTCGAACTGTTCGAAGGAGAATATCGACGCCGGGGCAAGACGAGAGTACCATTCTCGAGCTGGGCCTTTCAGAGTTGCAGGGAATGTTTTGCAGAGGAGGGCATCGGAAGCTTGATGGAGGAGCATCAAAGTCTTAAAGCTTTCGATGTGGTCAACTGGATCGGTCTCCCCAGTGTAGTTCTCGAACTGGGGAGGTTTGAAACCGAAGGGAACAGGAGCATCCACTATGGTCCGGGAGAACGAGGGTCGGCTAGGACGGAGGGTCCTCCCCCTGAGTTCTTCTTCTCGGTTCATCTGTCCCAAGAGTTTTTCCACCTCGTTCAGGCGGCGGTTCATGGTGTCATCTCTCCGACGGTGATCTGCCGAGCCACGGGACTCGTCTTCGTATGAGAGGGAGCGAGGGCTGCGGCGATGGTGGCTTCTAGAACGTCGAGGACTCGGGGTGCGTCTGGAATTGGTAGGAGTGGGTCGAGGAGAAGGGGACCGTCGGCGAGGGCTTCGGACCGGAGGAGGGGATGGGGCCCTTTGCTCATTGGGGTTCTGACGGAGGTTGAGGGCCTGTTGTACCATTGCTTGGAGTTGTTGGAACTCGGCACGGGTGATGGGTGCCTCATTGTTCCTGTGCTGCTGCCGACCCGCTGGAGAGTGCCTCCTTCGGTAGTGATCGGGGGAGTCCTTTCTCCCTCTTCGGACGGGGGACCTCCTGCGCTCTCGGTGTCGGGGGGATTGCTCTCGCTGGCGGGAGGCTTCCCCCCGAGCCCGCTTCTCATCCAGATGGCGACGAAGGTCGTCATCTTCCGGGCGTTTGGGAGGGGTATTGCGGCGACCAGAGGCTCGGGGATGATGGGAGGCCATGGAGGCACTGGAGGCAGTGTGGTTGGGTATGTTCTCTTGGTGAAGAGGCTGTTTCTGGGGGTTAGGCCCCTTCGGATCAGGATGTGGAGGGTTCCGCTGGAGCGGCTCTTCCACGGTAGGAGGGAGTTGCCCTTGTTGCTGAGCGGGATCAGGAAGGACTTCTTGCTGGTCAGGGTTGGGCGCTCGGTTGGAGCCCCTAGATCTGACTTTGCGAGGCGGCATGGCTGGAGAAAACCTGTTCACCGGGAAGAGGAGAGGTCTCTATTAGTTAGTTTCCCACAGACGGCGCCAATCTGTTGTCGCTAAATTTGGTGTGGGGGCACACAGATAGAACTTGTGGATTCTTGGGGAAACTGAATAGAAAGACCTGCGTACCTGTTCCGTCGGACCTCGATCGTCGTTCCCGCCGTGCACCTGCAAAAAGTGCGAGACACCGGGGTTGTTCCCAGCGACGCACCCTCCGACGCTCAAGTCAGTAATCTGGCAGACTATGAAAGAGCGTAAAAACTGGTGAAAGATTGATTACCTCTTAATGGAGATGGGTGGGGGGTATTTATAGGCGTCTTAGGGAACGGATTAGGAACGTAATCCTCGTGATCTGATATGGAATATTCTCCCCGTAAACAGATTAGGAACGTAATCCGATAAGGTATATTCCATGTAATCAGATAAGGAATTTAATCCCTAAATCCCGGTGAAAGGATAGACATGAATCAGGGCCGTTGATTAATATTAATCAGAGACCCTAATTCTATCCCTTCTGGACCGGGTTTGCCGCGGGTTGAAACCCGCACCCGGTTGAGGTGGATCCGTTTGCGGGTAAGTGGATCTTCGCGGAAGACAACCATTACCCGCTTCAGACCCGTTGGTAGGTGAAACTACCGTTTTACCCCCGAGCTTCAAGATTCGTGCTCCATCTGGACGGTTCCGATTTAACCCCCTTTTTAGCCATATCAGTGATAATTTACTGAAATTAGTTCTTAACTCAACCAATATACATGTGAGTTCAATAGTCCATATCCATATCAACATATAAGTCTATTCATCTCAATTTCACAATTAACAAGCATGCATTATGTCTCTAATGACAATAGCAACATCCTCAATTAAATTTTGTTACCATCATAACTTCATATTAATGAACATGGAGCAATCTACATACAACTTAATTTTAACACTAGAGTCATATAAGTTAATCATCACATTTCAAACCATTCACATACTAACTACTCAATTCAAGTGGGCTCTTATTAGTATTTTCATGCATCTTTGATGGTTGAAACTAAGCATGGACCTACTTTAGAAATATAAAATGTTTTACCCACCTTAAATGGAGAGAAAAACCCAAACAAACGCAACCAAGTCCTTGTAGACGAAAGCACCTCCTCCTAGCCAAAAGCGCTCAAGCTCCAAGCCTCCAAGCCAATGCCGAATGCTTCTTCTAGCTCCAACCGAAAGCTTCCCTCCTTGGTGATGCCGGCCACTCCAAGCAACAAAAGCCCACTCAACTCTCTATCTTTTATAACTCACACAATGATAATACTATAACTTAGAAATACACTTTGCATATGAAAAATTAGCCATGAGAAGGGGGGTATTTATACTCAAAGATGAGTGAAATGGAGGGCCAAGATTGTCTTGGTGGTTGTTAGATGAAGGGTTTAGATCAAAGTAGAAGTTAGAAGAACTACCCACTTCCTTGAAACTACCACCATGTTCTCCACACCCAAAATCAAAAATCCCTCCAAAAAGAATGATACCCGGCCTCCAAATAGTGAGTGTGCATTGCACGTGTACGTGTAGTGCACGTGCATGCAACTAGGCCAAATTTGTACACTCTTAAATTTGTACAAAAATAATTTAGTTAAAAAAAGTCTTCTACATGACAAGTTTAATTAAAATAAATTAATTCATGGGCTTTCTTTTTGGGCCAAAATATTTTATAAAAATAAAATAAAATGCTTTTGGGCTTTTTAAGAAAAGGCTTTTTAATTAAATCAAATAAGGCTTTTAAAGAAGGCTTTTTGTACTAAAATAATTTGAGAAAATTATATTTAAATATACACATCATGATAAAATAATCCAAACAAAAATATTGCACGTGCACAACACGTGCAAAATAAATAATTTCTCATTAATTGAAAAATCAGGGTATTACACTACTGTAACCCTAAAGTGCTGCCAAGCCGTAACCCTATTTTTGTAAAAGTAAGTTAACGACTTGTACTACATGTTAGGGTTATGGCCATGTTGTACATGTGGTTCCAAATGTTGTATAGTGAAATCTAATAATATGCCCATTATGGACTTCTTCTACATGTGGGGATCTACATGTGGTGCCCACTAAATGAACAATCCATTCCTCGACATAGACTTACCAAAATCTATCTGAGTGAAGGGAGAACTATGAAGAGAAAAAGTGCAATGACCTAGCAAGAAAATTACGATTCTACTATTACATTTCACTATACAAAGTGGGCACCACATGTACAACGCCACAATGTAGAACCCAATAATGTGGGAATTTGAACGAAATTGTGAAAATTACATCAGATTATACTCCCCACATGTGGAACACCACATGTAGAACCCAATAATGGAAAAAATTCAGTGCATTTTAGATCGGAGAACTACAAATATTAACCTAATTAATCAAAACAAAAAAACAACCACTTAAGGCTAATATTAACCCTTACCCTAACCCCAACACATAACCCTACATTGACCCTTAACCCTAGCTTGCCCTAACCCTAACCCTAACCCTAACCCTAGGCTAGTTATCAAATTTTTTTTGAACTTTTTGACCACATTTAATGTTCACGATTTTATATTGGTTAGTTACGTGGCAATAAATGGAAATTATTAAAAAATATAAATAATTTACAAGCATATGAATATCACTTTGCAGAGTTCAGGAAATCATGTTCGCAAAGAGTGAAGAGAAAGTTATAGAAAGCATAAAATTCCATAAGTAGAACCCCACATGTAGAACCCATGTAGAACCACAAGTAGAACCACATCAGATTATACTCCCCACATGTGGATGATCACATGTAGAGCCCAATAATGAAAAAAATTCAGTGCGTTTTAGACCGGAGAGCTACAAATATTAACCTAATTAATCAAAACAAAAAACAACCACTTATTACTAACCCTTAACCCTAGCTTACCCTAACCCTAACCCTACATTAACCCTTAACCCTAGCTTACCCTAACCCTAACCCTAGGCTAGTTATCAAATTTTATTTTTTAAACTTTTACACCACCTTTAATGTTAACGATTTTATATTGGTTAGTTACGTGGCAATAAATGAAAATTAATAAAAAATATAAACAATTATTGGCATATGAATGTCACTTTGCAGAGTTCAGGAGACAATATTCGCAAAGGGTTAAGAGAAAGTTGTAGAAAGCATAAAAATATCTTTCTACTCAACCCGTTATTGTGAATAATGGGTTAAGTGATCTTAACATCACTTAACCTGTTATTCACAAGAACGGGTTAAGTAGATAGATATTGGCAGTATATTATGAAAACTTGGGTGAAGTCCTGCCAATATCTCCAATATCTCTCTACTTAACTCGTTGTTATGGATAATGGGTTAAGCAAACTTAACCCGTTAACCCCAATAACGGGTTAAGTGGAGAGATATTGGCAGTCCATTATGATGACTTTATATGTAGAGGGATAAAGTACTGCCAATATCGCTCTACTTAACCCGTTATTATGAACAACGGGTTAAGATCACTTAACCCGTTGTTCACAATAACGGGTTAAGTAGAGCGATATTGGCAGTACTTTGGTCTGTAGGGGAGAAAGGACTGCCAATATCGCTCTTCTTAACCTGTTGTTGTGAATAACGGGTTATGTGATCTTAACCCGTTGTTCACAATAACGGGTTAAGAAGAGCGATATTGGCAGTACTTTATTAAGACTTGGTCTGTAGGCTTCTAAAGGACTACCAATATCTCTCTATTTAACTCGTCCTCATGAATGACGGGCTAAACTCAATTAACCCGTTATCGTCAATAACGGGTTAAGTATAAAGATTTGTGCAGCACTTTTGTCTGTGTTTGGCTCTATACATTTTTGTTGATACAAATACAACTTCACCAAATTTTGTTCACAAATTCACATCACATCAATGTATATAATACAACAGATAAATTCACAAGAATTTTAAAGCATACAAATGTACAATGTCAACCAAACCACATAATTAATTCAAATCAATACAATTATCCAAAATTTACACAAAAATTATACATATAAAGTTGCACATGTCCAAAATAAAAAAAATATTGATAAAGGCGTTCTTCACGTTGGCTTGCACAACATGCCCGGTAT
The DNA here is from genome assembly GCA_017893485.1 of Hemerocallis citrina. Taxonomy (NCBI): domain Eukaryota; kingdom Viridiplantae; phylum Streptophyta; class Magnoliopsida; order Asparagales; family Asphodelaceae; genus Hemerocallis; species Hemerocallis citrina. Next base: position 222,686,158 of record CM030365.1, read on the forward strand.
TTACCTACAACAATTTATCAACAAAAAAACAAACTATGCATTAGTAACTGGAATAACAAAATCAACAACCAAATGCTAAACTACTAAAGAGTATTAGATACTACCGTTTACGGCCACGCGGCTTGCGATCGCTTGGTGTGAATTGATCGGGCGGGTTCCGCTTCCTTTGAGGATTTCGTCGTCTGCCTTGTGTCCCGGGGGATTCAGGGTCATCCGACCACTGCTCCATTTCAACTTCTTCAGGATTTTGCTGTTGTTGCACTTGTTGTGGCTTGGCGATGTGAATTTCCTGCCTTGTCATGCTCTTTTGTCTAGAACCCGTTGCTGGCACGTTGGCTTTCAAATACGCCTCAAGTTGCGAACCTTCACCAGCGTCCTGAAGAGTACGACAGCACGACATTAACATCTCCCGCATTATCTCCTTAAAGCTCTCAGGTACCTTACTCTTCAAGACGCGATCATCTGTTAGAATGTTCTCCCATGTGTTTTCAATCTACATTTGGTTGAAAATTTCAATTTAAACAACATGCATACTCAACACATCACCCACCTCAAATTATAGTACATGCATACCAACTATATGAAATTTGACTAACCATTTTTCGATATGTCTCAGCCTTTGGTTGGTACATCGGCTGGGAGGAGGAATATGCCGGAGCTGGTTCTGCCTGGGTTGGAGGAATCAGAATCTGTACACCGACTGGTACAGCAGCCTTTGGAGAAACATACAACCATGTTACTCGCTTGTACCACATCATGTGTGGCTGTTAGAGGGAGCCATCATACAGTATCACGACGAACATCATATTCGGTGTCATTTGACACCGCATGGTGTTCCAGTTGGCTACATGGTAATGATGGTAATCAGCCCAATCGAAGTTGGGCACTCGTCCTGTTTCCCTCACCTCGTGCAACTTTTTATCATAACACCTGACATCGGGAATCTTTTGTTGATATCCAAATTGCCGCATCACTCTATCAGGATACTGGAACTCGACAACTCCAAAATCACAAGTGGTGCAGCCGTCAACCAAAGGACACTGTCTAAACAAACCGGTGGAACCCTTTGCAACCTGGCGGTCGAGTACGGTTCCCAATTGACGAACTCGTCCCGCAAGTTATCTAACTCATCTCTATAGTAGGTTAAAGATTGGCATGGGTTATCGTCCCACGTGTGCCGCCCTGCCCAATATGATCCTAGAGGAGGTCACAACTCCAGCACCCCCGGGTCGGCCAACCAATTCGGTGTAACCTCAATAATACGGGGACGTCTGATGTGGATGCGTTCCCAACTCCAGATCTGCAGTCGCACCATCGGGCCACCCATTTGTACGCCACCTAAAGAACATGTGCACAAATTTCTATATAGTAGCGCCAGTGCCGCACTCCCCCATCTGAAACGGCCCGCATAATGGAAATCTTCCAACAACCGTAGGTACATTAGCGGCACGGTCGATCCGGATGAGTTCGGAAAGACCACTTCCCCTATCATACTAAAAATGTATGCACGTGCATAGTAGGTTAGAGTTTGCTCGTCTGAATTGGGGGCCAAATAATCCTCCTCGAACTAAAATTTCAACCAACTGATGTACAGTGATTTACCATCGAAAATTTCATCCATAACTTCAGCTTCCGCTTTATCTTTCGCAGCTTCTATTTGTTCATACAATAAATCTTCGTCAATATCTGCGGGAACATTATCGAGGATTTCTTTTTCAATGGCCTCTCTTCTTTGGAGAACTATCAACTGGAGGTCGATACCGAGCAAATCATGAACAACTTCAACTCGATCGAAGTCTATGTTCCCCATCACGGCAACCCCATCTATTGGTAGCCCAGTTATCATTGCCACATCTTGGAGGGTCACAGTCATCTCACCACTGATAGGTGAAATGTGTGGGTCGCCGGTCTCCATCCCTCGATAAGAGCTGTAAGTAGCGGACGATCTAGCTTCACTCAACCCATGAATTTTGCTCCGTAGAAACCAGCCTCCACTAAGTACGGTGTGATACGGGGGTCAAAAGGAAGAACCGCGTGATTTCGAAAGTTACATTTCTTATCGGACCCATTCCACACGGCTTCAGATCGGTGTTTGGGTTGCAATGTGAGTAAGTTTGTGTCCACGGGTCCAGGTGGTGTAACGGGAACCGAGGACGACGGACCTGCCTCAGCAGATATAGATTGACGGCCACCAACCTACACGAATAAAGATAACAAATGTTATTATTGAGATAATGTTACATATTCGTATTTAAAATTAATAATAATAATCAATCTTACCTCAATAGTTGGTGCGCTGCTAGTGGTACTGGACGGACTTCTCGGTTGCCTTGTTCTAGCCATTTATCAATGTACTAAAAAATTTAAATATGGTTGGTACGCGTTACATCCATTTATTTATCATCAATAAACATACCGAGATTGTGGGAAAAAATGCACAAATGACAACAAAAAAAAGCAGTAAAAGTCAAATTGGTCGGATTCACGTAGCACAAGTCACCCCAACTTGTGGAAGTGAGCTTCAACTCCCGGTTGGAGAGATACGGGCGTGTACCACTTTTGGTTGTAAAAAAACCCAAATAAACCGAGACACGACCATATATTTCGAACCGTAAATTGAAACCCACTTCTACATGTTGGGGTGGGTTGTGTTGCGTGAGATTAGCTTACTCGCAAAGTTTCGTATTTTTTGGAGGCGGTTTGCAAGGTTTTCAACTCTAACTGCACTAAAAATATTCTAAGTCATTAACTTCTAATGCAAGGAACGTGAGAAAACTGCACAAACGGCATCCAAAATTTATAAAACATTCCAACTTCGTCGAATTCACATAGCGCAAGCCACCCAAACTTGTAGAAGTGAGTTTCGAATCACGGTTCGAGAGATACGGCCGTATACCGCTTGATTAGGTTTTTTAAACCAAAAGCGATACACGGCCTTATATCTCGAACCGTGAATCGAAATCCATTTCTACAAGTTGGGATGACTTGTGCTGCGTGAGATCAATCTACTCGCAAAGTTTCATATTTTTTGGAGGCCGTTTGCAAGGTTTTCAACTCTAACCGCACTAAAAATATTCTAAGTCCTTAACTTCTAATACGATGAACGTGAGAAAAATATACAAACGGTATCCAAAATTTATAAAACTTTCCAACTTGGTCGAATTCACATAGTGCAAGCCACCCGAACTTGTAGAAGTGAGTTTCGACTCACGGTTTGCGAGATACGTCCGTATACCGCTTTATTAGGGTTTTTTTAACCAAAAACGATACACGGCCTTATATCTCGAACCATGAATCGAAATCTATTTCTACAAGTTGGGGTGGCTTGTGCTGCATGAGATCAACCCACTCGCAAAGTTTCGTATTTTTTGGAGGCCGTTTGCAAGGTTTTCAACTCTAACCGCACTAAAAATATTCTAAATCATTAACTTCTAATGCAAGGAACGTGAGAAAACCGCACAAACGGCATCCAAATTTTATAAAACTTTCCAACTTGGTCGAATTCATGTAGCGCAAGCCACCCAAACTTGTACAAGTGAGTTTCGACTCACGGTTTGCGAGATAAGTCCGTATACCGCTTTATTAGGTTTTTTTAAACCAAAAGCAATACACGACCTTATATCTCGAACCGTGAATCGAAACCCACTTCTACAAGTTGGGGTGGCTTGTGCTGCGTGAGATTAACCTACTTGCAAAGTTTCGTATTTTTTTGAGGCCGTTTGCAAGGTTTTCGACTCTAACCGCACTAAAAATATTCTAAGTCATTAACTTCTAATGCGAGGAACGTGAAAAAATTACACAAACGACAGCCAAATTTTATAAAACTTTCTAACTTGGTTGAATTCACGTAGTGCAAGCCACTCGAACTTGTAGATGTAAGTTTCGACTTACGGTTCGAGAGATATGGCCGTGTATCACTTCAGTTGGTTTTTTTTCAACCGAAAGCGATACATGGCCTTATATCTCGAACCGTGAATCGAAACCCACTTCTACAAGTTGGGGTGACTTGTGCTGTGTGAGATCAACCTACTCGCAAAGTTTCGTATTTTTTGGAAGCCGTTTGCAAGGTTTTCAACTCTAACCGCACTAAAAATATTCTAAGTCATTAACTTCTAATGCGAGGAACGTGAGAAAACTGCACAAACGGCATCCAAAATTTATAAAACTTTCCAACTTGGTCGAATTCACGTAGCGCAAGCCACCCGAACTTGTAGAAGTAAGTTTCGACTCACGGTTTGAGAGATACGGCCGGGTACTGCTTTACTTGGTTTTTTTCAACCAAAAGCGATACACGGCCGTATCTCTCGAACCGTGAGTCGAAACTCACTTCTACAACTTGGGCTAGCTTGTACTACGTGAGACCAATTTACTCGCAAACTTTCGTATTTTTTTAGGGTCGTTTGCAGGGTTTTCAACCATAACCGCACTAAAAAGTTTCTAAATAATTTCGTATATACAATTCTAGTTCTACAAATTACTAAGGCAAACAAAATTTTTTGGCAATTGAATATATTAAAAGTCTTCCCAATTCTACATCTACAAATTACTAAGGCAAATAATTTTTTGCCCACTTTCTAAATAATTTAGTTAACACAAATTGAAAAATAAACACAAATATATCTACTGATGTAAAGAAATAGTCAATACCTTACAAAATAAGTCCGAATTTAGCCAATGATTCAATTTGGGGCCGAACTAGGGTTTCGATTTGCTTTCGAAGAGGGGATGAGAGAGTTGGGTTTCAATATTTGGAGTAGATATTGGGAGAGAGGAGGGGCAGCGGACGGAGGGGGACAAGTTTGTGTTTAGATCAAGGATTAGGGTTTTCGTCACTTTGGGTTTGGTGAAGAAACGAGAGAGAGAGTGGGAGAGAGTCGTTGAAGAAGATGATTTGTATGCAGATCTAAAAGAATTTAGAGTGCCTTAACCCGTTCTTGGGAACGAAGGGTTAAGGCTAAATTTTTTTTATAATATTTAGCCTTAACCCGTCGTTTCTAACGACGAGTTAAGGCAAAATATTATAAAAAAATATATGGGCCGTCGGATCAAAATCCAACAGCCCAGATTAAAGTTCGCACGAGTCTGTGCACACGGACCCATTTGCAACGGAAGAAGGCTTATATATATATATATATATATATATATATATATATATGAAAACGTGGACTTTTTTATTCTAATTTATAATTATTTTTCACCATATATTAATGAAAACATGAGCTATTCAATCTTGAGCTACATAATTATTGTTTTACAGTTTACCAGGCATTTCATATGATGTATCGTTCCGAAGACGTGCCGTAGGCACATTCCCACGGACAAATCTAGTTTATTTATAAGTCATATAGTAAATTATATGAAAACAATATTTTATAAAATAGTTTAAATCTTGAGATAACAAAATTCAGACAAAAATATGCATAAAATAATTGAGTGACCATCAGTGATTTTTATAGCAAGGCTCACGGAAGTTGTTCATTCATTCTCTTTATCATCCCTCGAATGTGATTCTCAGGCTAGAGTTTGTTAAACCAAGCCAAGTAGGTCTGAAGATGACCGGTTCATGGTCCATCACAAAAACTTATGGTCTATTTGTTTAGGGTTTTAAAATCTGTTTTTAGTTTTTTGATTTTTAAAATCTAAAAATCGTGTTTGTGTTTGTATAGGTGTTTTCGGAAGATCGTTTTTATTTTTTATTTTTTGGAAAATTCTCATTTTAATGCCCGTTTTTAGAAAACTCCAAAAAATAGTTTTATAAATTTTTTTCTCATTTTCTTCATTTCTCCCAAAAAAATGTCATGTTCCCTTTCTTTTCATTTTCAAAAAACTGTTTTCTAAGAACAGTTATCCAAACAAACCCTTGTTTTTTAAAATCTCAAAAAATTCATTTATAATTTTTTTTTACAAACCTAAGTTTAAAAACTGTTTTCAAAATAACGAACCAAATGCAGCCTTATTCTCTATGTTTTATAAAATTCAATAGATTTAAAAGGTATAGATTGTTTTCTACATCATAATTTTAATCCACCTGGATAGTAGTATGTTCCAAGCTAAATCTTTCAACATTCTCATACTTTCTTCATCCATTCCACCACCAACAACAACAACAAGAATAATATATATATATATATATATATATATATATATATATATATATATATATATACTATTTTAATGGGAGGGTTGGGATTTGTAACAAACAAATCCTAATTTTTGTAACTATATAAACACGTGTAATACATGTCCAAACTATATCCAACAAATATAAATGTGCACCGTACGTGTAGCCCAAATCAAAATATTCAAATATAAACTATTTTTTTCTTATCCGATATATATTCATTTAATTTGATGACTTTACTCTTTTTAAGACGTGCATCACACGTACATTATACTAGTATTATTTTAATGGGAGAGTTGGGGTTTGTAACAAACAAATTCTAACTTTGTAACTATATAAACACATATAATACACGTCTAAACTATATCCAACAAATATAAATGTGTACCGCACGTGTAGCCCAAATCAAAACATTAAAATATAAACTATTTTTTTCTTATTCGATATATATTCGTTTAATTTGATGACTTTATTTTTTTTATACATGCATCGCACATACATTATACTAGTGTGTGTGTGTGTGTCTATATATATATATATATATATAGAGAGAGAGAGAGAGAGAGAGAGAGAGAGAGAGAGAGAGAGAGAGAGAGAGAGAGAGAGAGAGAGAGAGGTGAGTCTCATATAGAGTATGAGAAAATTTTCTTCATACAAAGTGATTATACTTACTTGGTGGGGCTCTTATGGAATATCCACTTCGTCCATTATATTTATCATGGTAATGGATGTATGTGCAGAAAAAATCAAGTTGTTTGGAGGTCATTCACCCATACATCATGTGGCTGAAAAATGAACTATTTCAACACTAATACAAATCGAACCACAAATTGGACCCACATGATGCATGGTTGAATAAGCTTCAAACTACTTGATTTTTTCTACACATACATTCATTGGCATGATAAACATTATGAACAGAGTGGATCTTTCATGATGGCCCCACCAAATGAATATAATCACATTGTATGAGGAAAATTTCTCCATACAAATATAAGGCTCACATTATATATATACTAGTATTTTTCACGTGCAATGCACGTTTTGATAAGAGTTGGAAGATTTTCACGTGCGGTATATGTGTTATGAAATAGTTTTGGAGTTGGACGTGCGTTGCACGTAATTCGAAAAAGTATTTTGAAGAAAAAACTACATTTGCACGTGTTTACAAGCAGACTTTGAGTTGTATGTACAACATATGTGTATGTTTGGTGTTAAGAATATTGAAAATTTATTTTGCACGTGCGTTGCACGTTTTAAATATGTGAAATATCTTAGAAAATACGTGGCACAATCCCAGCATCAACTTCAATGTAACATTAAACACAACCAACTCCACTAAAATTTTTAGCTTTTATTACAACAAACTTTTACATAGCACAGCGGAATTTAAAAAAAACATCTCAATTTACAAACTCTTTCTTTTATTTACAACACAATCTTATTACAACACTGTTCTTACAAATTTACACAAACTCCATTAAATTAATTTATCTCAAAACTATCTCAAGCATCCAAACCTCTAAACTCTAAGCAACAACCTGCAACACATGAGGCTAGAGATGATCCCTAACCCTCAAAACTAAAGGGGTCAGCCATAAATGGTGTGAGTGACATAAAAACAAACAAACAATATAAATAAGCATTAAGCATGGATTCTTAAACAACATATAATAAACAAGAATATATAAAATATGACGTAGCAAGGAAACATGTAAACAACAAGTGAAACTAAACTAAGTGTCAAGTGTAGAAAACAGGAAAACCACGTGCATAAAACCGAGTGAGGAAAACACAATTTCTATATGCAGACTCTCTAATGCATACTTGTCGAAGTCTATGCATCCCACTCTACATAGGTTCGGTGCAAGCCCTTAACGTCTCCACATTATAGGGTTCAGTCCCAGCTATGCAACTAATCCTAACGCGATGACTACTACGAGATAAAGATAAGCTGTGAGTAGTAGCCCATGCCCCGATAATTCCGGAGATGAATCCCACACCTCAGGTGTTTTACCTGGATAATTCCGGAGATTATCCCACACCGAAATATTGACACATCACCACATGAATACCACATGTGCTTCGCCTTGACTCCGATAATTCCGGAGATCAATCCCACACCGCAAGTAACTACTTGGATAATTCCGGAGATATATCTCACACCGCAGGTAATTTTACTTGGATAATTCCGGATATAGATCCCACACCCAAAGTAAGATACTTGGATAATTCCGGAGATGAAATCCCACACCGAAAGCCATACCGAAGTACATGTTCTCGTTCATCATATCACCACTAGTGCCTGTCCTTATTATTTTTGGGTTACTTAATTACTCAACGAATCTCCCTAGAGTTAGTGTACCCTACCGGACTTAACTCAAAACTGAACAACTGAAATGCCTCAATAGGCCTCAACAAAATTGTAACGCCCCGAATCCCAAATACACTGAATTCGAGATGTTCTACAGAATCTTTTCACTTTCTTTAGTACAATTTTACAAGGAATTTAAACTTTTCACTTTATATCAGAGTTTACATCATATTTTACACTTTTCATTTGCACAGCGGAAGTAAAAAAATATACAACATTTACATAAATGTACAACAACATGGTAAAATCTTTATGCATCCATTCCTCTTTAACATGTAATTTATCTTGTATACAAAACTGTGGGTATGTCAGTTTATTCAACCGACGATAATTATACATGGCCATCCTCTCTATGCCAGAAACAGTATAACGAATCTCATTTCTTAACAGATCATAAACTTGTTCACATAACAATTAAAGTAAGGGAGAAAATCTTAATGATGTCATGTCGTGATCGTGCACTTAATCCTTAATGCAATTACTTAATTTACATGACACTAATGCGCACTTGTTCGGATTCTATGCATCCCATACTACATAGGTCCGAGGGCAAGCCTCTTAATCGTTCTTCATTTTTGTAGGGTTCAATCCCTCGCCATGACTTACTCTACTTCTGTAATTACAGTGAGTATCCTAGATGATCTATGAGTACAAGCACGTGTCCTGGACCCTGGAGGGGAACCCCACGCCATGTCTTGACTCATCAAGCATGCATTATGCGGCAATTCAGCCTCCTCCCTGAACACGATCCTCTTGCAGTCACCAAACATCCCACAAGCGTGGCTAAAGTCCGATCATTCTGAGTTGTGCCCACGCCATGTCTTGACTCATCAAGCATGCATTCTGTGGCTCACACACCCGCACCGTAAACTCTAGTTCTCATACTTATGTTTTTCTCTCACTTTCATCACATCTTCACTATGTACTAAAATCATTAGAATCATGAATACAAATCAAAGCTCTAGAGTTAGCCTCTCCACCAAACCGGACTTATTCATTTCATTTACACATGACCAACCTTGGTCTTCTTTTCAATTCTCATTTCATTTCATTTCCACTGCCGGGGGAGACTTAGCTACTCTTGGTTTCAATTTACAATTCACAACTTCCAATTTGAGCATTTCTAATTCATGAATTCATTTTTCATTGCCTCAGCATATCATGTTCTTAACTTTTATATTCATGTAATTCCTAATCCAAAACTATGATTCATTTCATGTGAATTTCTCAATTCAAACTATGATTCGTTTCATGTACAGCAACAAAGTAGAATTTATCCAACAACAGCCATAAAGCTCACAATCTTCAAAATAAACAGCAATTAAATCAAATTCTGAAACATCAAAATGTACTCTGGACAGTCGACTTGGAGAAGGTCCAGTCGACTTGTCCAGTCAATTCAAGTTCTTCACAACTGCTCGGGAGAGTCGACTGCTACACATGGCCAGTCGGCTGTACCGAAACTTTCTATATTCTTAATATCATTCACATGACAGTCGACTGTCCTCAGACCAGTCGTCTGTTCAGGGTCTTAACAGTACATTTTCGAGTTAAGGGATTATCTTCCCATCTGCCATTACTTGCGCATGCATCATAGTGTCAATTTACACTATATATATTCATACTTACATATCTTCTTAACTGTTCAGTAATAACATGAAATTCCAAAATAACTAACATTGTCCTTTCTTCAAAGTGATGTTAAACATGCATTTACACTATTCAACATGATGTAAGTATCTCGTTTCATAGAATTCATGGAATAATTATAGTTTAATCAATGTATCAGTCGGCTGCTCATATCATCAGTCGACTGTACAGACTCTTTTCAATTTTGTTAATCATCACTAGTTCTTTTTCCACAGGCTCATGGCTCCTCATTCATGTATACCATGAAGAATATGAGTTTAGCCTTACTATTTCATTTTAATTGTACACATGTATGTCAACGAAAACCTTCTAACAAAATATGTAACGGATGTCTCGTACCAGTCGACTTATCCATCGACAGTCGACTATACCGACCCAATCTCAATTTTCTAATATCACTAGTTTCTTTCCACATGTTCATGTCCTCTCAGTCATATGCGACATAGAAGATACAAACTTGGCATCTCTGTTTCATTTTAGTCCATACACATATACATCACGAAACTTTCTATCAAAATATGAGAGTATACGTCTCGTACCAGTCGACTCATCCAAAAGACAGTCGACTGTACAGACCCCATTCATTCTTATTTACAGTGTCATTATTTCGCCATTTGTCCTTCATGATTATCATCATAAACATACTCAGGCGAATTCTAATATGTTGAATTTACTTTTCAGAAACATGGTAACAAATATCATAATCATGGTATAATTCCTACATTAGAAGTCCTGAGAAACACCCACCTTATTGACGAAATAATCGAAATCCAGAAAAGCTCCTCAATGCAACGCACCTTCCTTGTTCCTTGCTCCTTGCTCCTTACCGAAGATCTCCAGATGAAGCCCGATCTCCACAAACAACACACACACCTCACTCACAATAATTCTCTTTATAAAATAATCTTAGTGTAAACAACAATGGATGAGAGGGGGGGGGGGGTATTTATGCACCAAAAGGAGTGAGATGGAGGGCCAGGATTCGGTAGATGGTTAATGGATCAAGGGCTAGGATGCACTAGGGGGTTGAAATAACTACCCACACTCTACAAAACTACCCACAACTCCACCCACTACTTCACCCAAATCCGGCCAACCAAAGGGGTGTGCTCCACACGTGTATGCAACATGCACGTGTATGCACAAATCACCCTACAAGAAATGTACATCAATATAACAAGTCCTTTAAAGGGAATGTTACACATACAAGTTATAGAAAAATAAGAAAAGATTAGGTTCATGGGCTTAAATTAATTGGGCCAAAAATAATTATTTTAGAAGAAAGCAAGTAAATTAACATTTGGGCTTTAGGGAAAATACTTTATAAAAACAATGTTCTTACTCATCATGTTGAAAATAATAGCCAAAATATTACACGTGCATACCACGTGCAACAAAATAAATAATCTTCATATATTAGGAAAATCAGGGTATTACAAAAATAACTCAACGCCGATATACTAGGGTCACACACATCCTCTAGAAACTCAAACTCAAATGTCTAAACCAACTTTCCACCATAAATAGCTCAACTGAATATCTTAAAATCATATGCTTAACAGAAGACAAAGTATAGACTAAAATATTTGAAGACTAATTATTCGGAAGAACATTCAAGTTTATGAAAACTCATCAGTACCAGTTGACTTATTACTGTAGTAAGTCGACTGTCCAGAGGGGAAAATATCCATGATTTTTAAGAAAATAAATTAAGTGATATAAGTTGACTTATAAAAGTCATAAGTTGACTTACCAGATCATAAGTTGACTTATAAAAACATAAGTCGACTTACCAGATCATAAGTTGATTTATAAAAACATAAGTCGACTTACCAGATCATAAGTCGACTTATAAAAATATAAGTCGACTTACCAGAGAGAAATTCCAGAAATCTTTAAGAAAATATTCTAAGTGTTATAAGTCGACTTGCAAAGTCATAAGTCGACTTAAAAGAGAATATAAGTCGACTTAAAAGGTCATAAGTCGACTTACCAGAGAAAAATCTACGATAACTTTGAAAAATAAATTCTAAGTGTACCAGTCGACTGAAAAGGGTCTAAGTCGACTGTCCAGAACGGATTTTCAAGAAAACTAAAGATATAGCAGCTGGGTCGTGCCAGTCGACTGATAGATCTGCCAGTCGACTGTCGGCCTACAGTCTGCATAGTTTTGGTTGTTCATGATAATCAAAATTAGAGTTTACCAAAAGAAATCATTGTTTACTAAAATAATTTGTAGTTCAATAAAAACGACTGTCTCAAAGTATTCTCAGATCGGATACATTACTCAAAACATCCAATATCTCAAAACTCAAGTTCTCATGTTCTAAATTCCTAATTCTTCCATTAGGATTTCTCAATACTGAATTTCTTTCACAACTCATAACCAAGATCTGATTTGTATAACCATACTCAAATCTTAAATATGCTTTCTAGCAATACAATTTTATAAACCAAGATCTACTCAACATTCTTAAATTTCACATACATGGTACAAACAACAACCTTTGCATCATTCTCATGCAAAATAATAAATAACATACATGCCAAACAAACAACACAACAATCGTTCACATAAATCAAACCACAAAACAAATTTCGTATTACTCACAAAACAAAATAAAACAAGACAATCACTCACATAAAATATAAAGCAAAACAACATGTCACTCACCTTGGAAACGACGAGATCCAACAAACAAGTCTCTCCTTTGCGAGATCCAAAACTTCCTCTTGCTCTTCCAAAACAAATAACAAAAATCTATATTGTGCAGCGAATGACGGCTGCAAATTTCCCTTTAAATATCCGGAAAGAAGTTTAGGGTTTTACCCACTTTGCAAAATAATCCCTAAAAAATATAACTTTATATATATAGCTCTATTCTTGGAAATTCGATAAAATTCATTTAAATTAGGATTTAAAAGTAAAATATAATCCTAAATCTCAACCGGTACTGTTCAAAACGTCCAGAAAGTACATTTTACATTTTAACCCCTAAAATGACAAATTTGCAAAAAGGTCATTCTTTTCTCAAAATTTGCAAATAGTTCCAATTAATTTCAGAAAAATCTAGAAAAATACTAAATAAATCCCAAATATTAAATAATGATTTTTTATGAAGAAAAATTGACTTTCAAACTTCACAAGAAAGTATTTGCACGTGTTTTGCACGTATAAAAAGATAAATTTTTCTGAAAATATTCATAAATTATCCAAAAATCATTTTAGTCATTTATAAACCTTTTAAAATAATATTTTAAAAATACGGGGTTTTACACAAAAAACCCAGTGGGGCAAAACTTGGTGAAGGGAAAAAGAGTGCAGTGCATATCATCTCTCCCCCTGACGAAATCATCCGATTAGGACTTTCAAAAGTCGTATCTCGAATCCCGATCAATTCTACCATCCTTTCCAAAAGTTGGGGTGATAGGGTCATAGCGAGCAATCTTCTGGATTGTCACTTGATTCTATTTGGTTAATAATGATTTCACCCTTTTAATTGAAACATAAGTGAAGAAGAATTTCTAGTGAAATATGTTTCGGCTGATCACCTTTGATGTAACCCTCCTTTATTGAGCTTTAAAGCTGTATTATCTTCAAATAACGTTGTGAGTACTTCTTGATCGATTGAGGATGACACGTTCTCCAAATATATTAAGAAGTTAACCGATCAAACAAACACATCTATGACTTGCCTCGCATGGAGCCAATATCTCTTGATTGATATCTGTCTTTATAATGATATGATAAATACTCTGCATTTGCATAACCAATCAAAACTGATATGGACAAATTAGAATAATATAATCCCATATCCATGGTCCCTCGAAGTTATCTTTCATACCAGTCCAATGACTTCGAGTTGGTAAGGAACTTCATCTTACTAGTAAACCTACCGCATAAGGTATATCATAATATTTATTATTGATAAGATATATTAGTGCTTCCATTGCACTAAGAAATGGTACTCCAGGACCAAGCAATTCCAATGCCTTCACGGCTATTTGGAAATTTAATAAATGAGTATTATCCATAAAATATATTTTTTAAAAACAATTTTCTAAATAACTAGAGAAATGTAGGAAATTCTTACTTTTCAAATGTTTAATTTTAAAAACCTGAAAACAAAAATGATGACAAAACAAGAAATTTGCTTATCCAAGGTCTTTTCGTCTTAAGATATTTCTTTAAACATTGTACGGCTTGTACAACTCTTCAGGAGTTCCAACAGACTTTGACCTTGAATATTTAATAAATATATGTGAGCTTATATGACCATTATTATGGTCCCCTTTATCGAAAACTCGCTAAGATGGTTATATCACATTTGTTCCGATTGTTTTAATCCATACAAAGCTTTGTTTCACTTTATTGATTAAACTTCCCGGGAATAGTTATTATGTGCTTCTGGCACTTTAAATTCTTCAGATAGTTTTCATATTTATGTCATGGTAATACAAACCATACAGATAATTTGTGATCTCATCTATGAGGCACGTTTTCAAATATTCATGTACTGCCAGACTTATTATATCCACCACAAGAGAATATTTCTCTTCATAATCAACACCAAGCATTTGGGTAACACCTTCTGCGACAAGCCGTGTTTTATATATAGTAATATCATTTTATTCATTTGTTTTTTGCACAAAGTACCCACTTTATAGTCCACCAAATTATTGTCTTTTGGTGTTTGGACTTTATGCCCTCGTTTTGCAAATGAGTCTAATTTAAAGTTGATTGCCTCTTTCCATTTTTGGCCAATTTTATTTTATTTCTACACTCTCCCATAGAGATAGATTCACGATCCTCGTTTTATTCATAATATAGCGCGCTATATTTTATGTAAAACATTGTCGACAATTATTTTACAATGGTTCCATCTTCTTTCCGTAATGACATAGTTAATCGAGATCTCTTTATTCTTATTCATTTCAGGTACCTGATGATTCTCTTTATTATTAACAATATCAACAGTCTCTTCTGGAGAGACATCCTCGTTTCGACCATCATTTTAATTTGTTCCTTATTTTTTCGAGGATGTTTATAATTTTCTTTGGAACCAAGTGATCTACCACGCTTCAGGTGTGCCTTAGACTCACTAGTAATTATAGGTAATCCTTCAGGGATACCAATTCTGATTGGAGCGTTATCAGTTGGAAATAAGATTTGGTTGCTCTTTTTTGGTCAGTAAATATCTGGCAGTTAATTGACATTATCTTGCAACTGAATTATTCTTTAAAATTTTGGTTCAAACTAATTTACTCGAGGATTAAAACTCTCAATGATAATTCAATTATATTTCTTTTTCCAACTGTTTATTTCCTCCCCCTGATGTTGGAAATTAAAGTGGCAACCTGCAAACCTTGCAGTAAATATATTTCTAGTGCCTAGTTCCATAAACGTGATTATAGATGGAAATTCCCAACATATATTTCCATTCTTCTCTTAGGTCCCCCCCCCCTTTTTTATGCGTTGTGGTGGATAAATTCATAAATGGGAAATATGTGGTTCCTAACCATGAACCAATTGTCGGGGGAATAATTATTATAATTGGTTGGCCGGATGCATGTAAGTTGTGATGAGTACAAAATGTCATGTCCCCAGGTCCAAACAAAGAGATTAGATTTCATAATCATAGCTCTCACAATTCAATGTATTCATATTTGAAAAATCTTCTGGTTTTTCAATGGACTGCCATATGAATTCTCAATTATTTTTGCATCAGTAATGAATCGGGATGGTCTAACCGGTCATGCCAAACCTTAACCATCTTTGTAAACTTATGGTTTACAATATCAGTAAATTTCGAGTTTACTGTAATATGATTCAACCATTCTTATATATGTATAATACAATCCAGATCACAAAGTGGAGTAAACTTTGCAACACACACCTTTTGATTGTCACACTTAAGGTAACGCATATACCTTGTTCATTCGTAATCTTATATCTGAACAAATTTATCGGGACTTTATAGAAAATGGTGTATTTTTGAATTCTAAATTTGGTGCCTTCAGGCATCATGGAATTAGCTCTTCAGGAGCTTATGAAATTTAACTCTTCAAGATTTTTAATTTCACACAACCATATAAATTTATATAATATTGGTATGTGCTTCATCATATCTCAAATGAGAGAATATGTATTATAGAGTGTGTGTGGTAATAATGTCTTCAAGACATTTGTCCCAACTTGAATCTTGAATTTATACATATAAAAAATGATAAAAAAAAGAAAATAAACAAACTTGTAAAGCAATATATCAAGCATATATGATAATATTAAATTTAAATAAACAGAATATTATCATAACTCATAACAGAAATGAAAAACAAAAACAAAACTTAAAAATAAAGTAACTT
Organism: Hemerocallis citrina; assembly: GCA_017893485.1. Taxonomy (NCBI): domain Eukaryota; kingdom Viridiplantae; phylum Streptophyta; class Magnoliopsida; order Asparagales; family Asphodelaceae; genus Hemerocallis; species Hemerocallis citrina. Next base: position 222,702,669 of record CM030365.1, read on the forward strand.
GAAATGATAAATCATTTTGATCACTTCTGGTGATCATGATTTTTTATCTTCAGGATAGTATATTTATCACTTCTGGTGATTATCACTTGCATCTTCAGAATGGACAGAGAAATCTGCCACCTTTAAGTGTATCATATCATTGAGGTTATGACCATCAGTTAATTCTTTCCTTTATTCTTTAATGATTCTTGATATAGATCAACAAAATACATTACTGTACTACAGGTACGCGACCAATGGTCTTGCATCATACGCCAATGATAGATTGTTTATACATTTTATTTTCTTTTCATTATCCAAGTCCACATCTATGGCCACGATGATGGGTACCCTCATGGCTAAAATCACTAGAACAATTATACAGTATCACATTCACTTCGGGGAATGGAGCATGTCCAATATATAAGACGAAATCGTCATTTTTTCATACATTTATAGTTAGCCACAGTTATGCATATTTAGATCTACAAGATTGTCATCAATTCATACTCATTGTATTGTTATTATACAAACAATATTTTCTTCATTTCGAGAGATCTTCAGGATCTTTAATTTTGATATATCAAATTCTCACATAATTCTTTTTGCTAGATGAACAATATTTTATTTAAATTTCAAGAGATCTTCAGGATTATTGATTTTGATACAATCAACTTTCACTCATTCAGGGAGATTGTGACAAAAGGAAATTATAGCTTTCGTATGATCTCATTTCGATGATTCTTTGAATCCATCAATTGTCTCTTTGAGACTTTCGGTATTCAAATGAATTTCAACATCCAAAACTTATGACAAGTAATTCTTGTCGGTTATTATCAAGAGCTTTGAAAAATAAGAACATGATAAAATTATATGCATAATTAGAAATAAAAAGACTATCAAAATGTAACTTTTCTGATACACAAGATCCATAAAAAATGGCGAGTGTAGAGCATACTAAGTTATATTGATCTTAAGGAAATGATCAAAAGTTATAAAAAAAAAATAAAAATAAAAAAATAAATAAAAAAAATTAATAAGATGAACTCGAGATTAACATACTTACATATATAAAACCAAACATTTTTCTTTTTCTTCGGATGAACTTGAGACTCGAAAGGTAGAGACTCGTGTTGATAATGTCTTGTAAAATAATAGAAACAATAAACAAAGGAAATAGAGACGAGAAGAAAGAAGATTATTCTCATTCATAGGTTTTTCATGTATATACAAATGATTCACCTATTTATAGGCTTACAAAGAATACAAAGAGACAATTGCATAATTATTACATATAAATAAATAGGGCAAAAGCCAAAGTGCCCCCCCAACGTTTGGCCCGAGTACAAAATACCCATACAACGTTTGAAAAAATACAATAAACTCATTCTTCCGTTAACTTAACCCTTTCCGTTAAGTTATAATTATTAAATTACTTTTTTACCCTTACCCTTTCATATTCAATATTCTCTTTCTTCCCTTTCTTCATTCATTTTTTCTTCCTTAATTTTTTCTTGTTCTTCCCTTTACAACTTCCGTGCAGCCGTCTTCGTTTACTCCTTTTTTCTTCTTCTTCTTGATTCAATTCATTGCCTTGTTCCAGGTTGATCTCATCCACTTTTTTTTTGTTCTTTTTTTTTTTTAAACACGTACTACTTCCTTCCCTTTGTGTGGGGCCCAGCGTTCTTGGAACCTGCACTACTACGCTTTGTCTTGTGCGTTTGTTAGCCAATAACTTACACCCTAGCGTTTGTGCCCATATCATGTTCCATTCTTTAATTAACCTTGACTAATCACTTCTTAAGGGACACTAATCAGGTTTCTCACTTAAGATTTTTCTATTTAATCAGTCCATGTATAGATATACTAGTAATTTTCACGTGCGATGCACGTCTTAATAAATATATCTCTAATAATCTCTAATATTATAATGGGAGAGTTGGAGTTGTTATTTGTTAACATACAAACCCGTGCGTTGCACGTGCAACTCCAACTCTTCCATTAATTACAACAAAATCAAACAAATAAAAAAAATTCACCTATTTAAGTAAGTGTATTATCTATATCTAAGTAACTGTATTATTACCTTTTAATAATTTATATTATTTTTTTGCATTAAAAAAAATTGTGTTTTGCAAAAGAAATTACAAATAAAATATTTGAAAACCCAAAATGATAAATGGTAGGAGTACATAATGTAAAAGTCCAAACCAAAATAACATATTTTTAAAAATATGCTAATACGGAAACCAAAAATGAGAATGGAAAACGATTGGAAATGCTCAAAGAAGTAGATGATGATCTTTCAAAAGAAAGAAAAAGTAAATGATCATGCAAGGTCAAATTAATCAGAGACTCTAGTGTCCACTCGTGTGTAGTACTCTACTAAATTAACAGATAGAATCTTATTAAGGGCAGCCAGAACAAGAAAAAATTAAAGAAGGAAAAAAAAATAAAGAAATGGTAGAAAGAGATTAAATATGAAAGGGTAAGGATAAAAAAGTAATTTAATAATTATATCTTAACGGAAAGGGTTAAGTTAACTGAAGAATGGGTTTATTGTACTTTTTTAAACGTTGTATGGGCATTTTGTACTTGGGCCAAACGTTGAGGGGGTACTTTGGCTTTTGCCCAAATAAATATGAATGAATGTAGTGGTGGTGGTGGAGAATGTGGAAAGAGTGGGGGGGGGGAGTTCAATAGACAATTCACACTTAATAATTTATTTATAACACTCTATATGTACTTTAATGTTTACCTATAATCGATCTCAATTTGAGCTGGTGCATGAACAATTCTATTTTATAAAGAAACATATGAAAGAGTAAGACCGTAAATCGGACCGGACGGAATCGAACAGTCATATGTTCAAAGATCGGACCAAAATTCTACTCGAACGGACTTATGTCCAGCTTGGTCCAGGTCGAAAAATATTTTTACAGTCCGGACTCGGTTTGGTAAAACATCGGACCGCAATAATACTTGGACAGACTTATGTCCGGCTCGAGCTCGGTAAAACATCGATCCTAATAATTTGTTCAAATTCGATTCGTATAACAATTTGAACAGTCTACGATCAGGCCATTTTTCAAGCTCGACTCGAACAGATGGCAAACTGTCCTGTTTATTTTACAGCCCTGTGAAAGAGGCTGCAGGTAGCTTGATGCTTTACAATAACCATTATCTATATGCAGATCAAATGTTAATTGTATTGCAAAAAGATGCGCTTAAACCAATGGCTGCCAAGCTCTAAAATTTGAGATAAAAGTCCTTTTTATCATTGTCAACAATCAATGAAAATGTGCTCCGTGACAGTTTTATAGATAGACCCTCCTCCACATAAGATTTACTGTAGTTTCCACCACAAGGGAAGGGATGTGGATGTGGGTGTGGGTCATGACTCAGTTGGCATTGAATGAATCCCTGAAGTCCAAATGGGTAGTAGGGCCCCCAAAATGTCCCCCTCTCCTACAAAGCAAACATACTTTGTAGGCCGCACCAATACAAACTATCCCTTACCCTACAAACATTTCCACAATAAGAGCATCCACTATCGTCTGCTATTTACTTAATAAATAGAAAATATGATAAATTTCATGTCATTATCATTTGCTGTAAACTTTTATAGCAGAACCGTGAACAGTACTCGACCATATATAGCAGAGTAAAATAGCATATAGCAGAGTAAAATAGCATTTGAAAAAAAGAAAACGGTAAATGATCCTCCGTCTGTTAAAAAGTTCGAATTCTTTTGAATAAAAAAATTCTAATAGACGGAAGAAGATCTTCCGTCTATAGAATTTGACCGGTCAAAATTTTGGAGTCGGAAGAAGATCTTCCGTCTAATAAATTAGTTTATTAAAAAAACAAAAAAAATCCCAAACGGAAGATGTTCCTCCGTCTTCGTCAATTTTTATTATTATTTAAATGAAAGAGACGGAAGATCAACTTTCGTCCCTTTCATTTGCCCCTTTTTTTTTCCGGCTTTTTCCTAAAAGACGAAGAAAAAAAAAAAACAAACAAACCCAAACGGTGGTTGGGAAGAAGATCTTCCGGCTGGATTTTTTTTTAAACAAAAAAAATAATAAATACCTCAGACGGAGGATCTTCTTTCGTCTATATATTTTACTATTTTTTTTCTTCCAAATTATAGCTCTTACGATAGTTGGCGGAAGCGATTCATTTCTAAAAGCAAATTTGCATATAGCTAAAATATAGCACGGACGATAGTGGATGCTCTAAGAGCATCATAATATGCATATTTTTGCTCAAAAAATGCTAAAATAGTTAGCTATTTATGCATTTTTTGTATTTTTTTTGCGACATTAGATTGCTATATATGAGAGGGGATTTGAGAGAAATGCATATTATGCAGGACGCAACTTTACTTTGCGTCCGACGAAAAAAAATTATTTTTTATTTCTCCGAAGCAACGTCACCTTCCGTCCCTCAATTTTTTTTTATTAAACCGTAATAAAGAAATTCAAAAAAAAAGTAAATAAAGCAAATAAAATAAATACAAAACATGTCGGACACAACATGAAGTTGCGTCCAACCATTTTTTGCGATTTTTTTTTTTCTCTTTTGACGCAACATGAAGTTGTTGTTGCGTCCCACCATTTTTTGTGAATTTTTTTTCTCTTCGGACGCAACATGAAGTTGCGGCCCACCATTTTTTGTGAATTTTTTTTCCTCTTCTGACGCAAAGTGAAGTTGTGTCTGATCATTTTTGTTTTTTTTTTTTTCTTCCGACGCGAAGTGAAGTTCTGTCTACCAATTAAAAAATAATTAAATTCCTCCGACGCAACTTCAAACTCTGTCTGATACGAGATTTTTATTATTTTATGTTAAATTGCTATAAAATACCATTCGACGACTGCAGCAAAGAGACAAAATACTATATACATTTATGTATTTATGCATTTTTTTAACGATAACCACTGTGGATGCTCTAAGGACTGGCTTGGCAAGTAGGAGCAGAAGAATAACTGTAAGAAATAGTAGTAATTTCAGAAGGGAGAATACAGTATGGAGAGTCGTTTAGCTGTAATTGTTGCTGTAACAATTTTCTCCACCTGACAAATTAGTGAATATTTTCGATAATATTAGACCCATATGTTTTCCTGCTTAAAAGAAAAGAAAACCATAGGGTAGCACTGTTCATCAATTTTAAACTAGTCTCTTTTCCATTAATTGCTACTAGGATGGTGACTACATAGCGTAGAGTCCTTCCTTCTAAACAAATCTGAATACTGTATAGGCTATTAATTTATTTTCCCAAATAGTCTATTTATACAACACAAACAAATCCAAATGGATAGATTTGGTGAACTTAGTTTGATGTGCACAAAACGTGTCTATAAATACTAATAAATTTAAGTTGGGTTGTTCAGATTTTCAGGATCAAATAATATCAATAAGATATTCAAGAGAGATTCATGAATATGCAAAAAAAGAAAAGTAATAAAGAAAAATAGCAAAATGAAGCAAAAGAATAAGATATTCAAAAAAAGCACATGATTGATTAGTGCCCAACAAAGATATCAAGACCAGTTGTTATCATTCCATATTTGTGAAATTCTATCTGTATTTGATTGATTGATGATTGATTAGTATATGGTAAATAATATAAATTGGATTCGTCATAAACAACACGATTGTGGTCGACTGCACTTCATGTCGGTCGACCACACCACAGTCGACTGCACACTATAACTATATAATGAAACGGTTGACCATTCATCTTTCGACTTTTCGTTTAAAGATGAACGGTCGACTGTCCCTAAATTGCTGTCGACTGTAACTTGTGCTGTTTACTTTTTGGGAATGTATCATTTTTATTTTTGATTGATACACTTCCTAGTCTATATATTTGGATGAACCCACTGTGTATTCTTCACCTATTATTTTGAGAAAAATCTTCTGAACTAATCAATTCAATAATCAATCAGAGTGTGTGTGACAGTTATTTGCTTTCTTCAGTCAGGATCGTTAAAGATCTTGAGTTCTTCTTTTCTTCCACTCCGGCGAGATTGACGAAACTTGTGTTAGAAGTCTCGTGGGTGTAATAGGTCTCTTAGCCTGAATCTGAAAATCACTGTACAAAGGTTTGAGTATAGTGGAACGCTTGTGGCGAAGAATTGCTACAAGTAGGTGGCGTGGACGTAAACCTGGGGATCGAACCACGTTATATCGCTGTGTCACTTGTGCGTGATGTGTTTGCATTTCTTATCTCTTCTCATTTACTATGCAACTCAGTTTTAATTTTTCTTTAATTTTTTAATCCCGCACAATCACCTTATTCACCTCCCTAGGGTGATTTACAAGATTAATATTATTCGATAAACAGTAGCATTACATCTAAACAAAACTAATTTTACGAGTTATATATTTCTAAATTTGCATTACCAATAGTTATTTTCAACCCCCTAAGCAAAGGTCCCCAGGTATCCTTCTTCCCTTGGTCATTATCACTCACCCTATTGCTAACCAATTTCTCCCTTTGTCATCATCCAGACTGGTCCCCCCCAATTTGGTGTTTTCATATTAGTCTCTCGATCAAATTCAAAACTATTTAAAAGCGATCAACTTGAGTTCCAGATACAACATTATAAAGATTATGATTCATTGAACAAATTTCGGAAGAAAAAACCTTAAGCAGAATGGCCTAGAAGAATAAAGAAACTATTTTGAACAAATAAGACACTGCTGCTTATTTTTTTTAATTTTATTTTTGTTATTATCGAAAGTAGGTTCAACACATCAGAATTTTCACTATATTGCAATTGATGCTCTGACTGATCACTTGATCAAGAAACTGATATGGAATTTTAATATTTGTCGAGGACCTGTGATAAAGAGACTCTTGGAACTTTAGGATAGTTATAAAAATGAAGACACAGAGACACCACATGGGGGGTCTACATGTGTCCATCAAAATGAAAATGAATGCCTGATTTTGTTTCCTCACCTATAATTGCTTTCCATCTTGTTAGTTGATACTATAGTGGATAGATAGGGAGGGGGGATGGACCAATCCCTCCCCCCACCAAAAGCCATGCAGTGAACTTGGACCATTTCTTTCTGTTTCTTGAATTTCTTGCCAGTAGGCATGACTTTCAGGGTGTCAAGTGCCAGAACTTGGTCTCCTTGTTGCTTCCCACTTACTACTATATTGCTCATAAATCCTGTCACCAACCAATCAAAATTATATATCCACAAAGGAAAAACAAAAAAGTATACAGACCATGATTTATACGAACTATTAACCATAGGATCCAGCATAGTGACATACACTTTTACTTGCATGATCATCTCAAATTTCAGGTGATTTTGGAGATTTTCAAGCAGATAATGGGGCATTTCCCTGTATCCAGTGTCATGTAATGCAGTTCAACACATCAACTTGTTGAGTGGAAGTTGTGCACAATGGTAATTATCATCATAACACTACTCGGCGATTATCAATCCACAAGCTGGAAATTTGTACTGAGTTTAATAATCAAAGCTTCTCTCATATATAATAGAAATAGCACTAAATAGCTTTTCATAGGTTTAAGGAATGGTAACCAACAACTTACGGATTCTCTGTTAATATATGAAACTAACAACGGACTAATGGGTTTCATTTGGTAAGGGCATTAACACTGCAGTTTCACGCAACTGGAAAGAGGCTCAATGCAGCAGAAAGGATTAGGAGCTTCAGAAAGCATAAATGATAAAACAATTAAACAATATTACAAAATATCACTCCTTAGCTTACAAGATAAGTTTCTATGTGCTAATCGCGTCAGATATAACAAGTAGCATCAATATAGGCAGCGCCCCATGTAATATATCCACTACTACACATTCAAAACATTACTGACAAGAAAACAAAAAGATGATTACATTGCAGAAGAAGCTTCAAGCATACAATATATCTAACCAATTACGATAACAGCGTGCTTGTACCATATTAATGAAGTCACCAAAACTGAAGAAGCAAAAACAAAATTACTATTTGTCGACCTCCATTGCTTGTGCTGCTTTAGCCTTTGCTAGTGCTGACAACTTGGTTTTCACCTTCCTTTTCCCGACTTGGAACCCGCCTAAATTTTTCTTTTTAGTTTTATCACTGCCATCAATCTGGATAAAAAAGCAAGGAAACTCAGAAAAAAGCTTCTCGATATATCATGTTGAACAGAATAAAAGTCATAACAAGTTCATTTCCAGACAGTTCCATCTCAAGGTGAAAGTAAAACAAAGCAAAAATTAGTGTAAATGATAACAAAATAAAAAAGGATAAAAAACTCAATTGCCTGAAGTTTGAAATGCAAATGGCAGAGCAACAGCAGAAGGAAGCAGGCGGTATACAGTATCCAAAATATCCAGGCTAGTGGTATCAGAATATAATATAAGTAGGTACAATGATCCAGAAATACGAGAGATTAGTTATTGTACTTAAAATCTTAACCTTCGTTATCCATCCCATTATAGCACATAGATATAATGTATACACAAATTTGGTAGCAGATAGATTTCCAGATCTTGATACGTTCACCCTGCAGCAAGTTCATAATGAAGCAGACTGACTACAACTATGTAAGATTTGACATGCTTAGTTATCAAACAGGGCAGCAGGAGAAATCAAGGGATAGCACACAAGAATTTATTGACCAATTTGATGTCTTAACATCCTAGATTCCAGAACTAGATGCTCGTTCTACCTAATGGACAGACCATTTTAAATTTCAATCGTTTACATTACAAGACTAACAAAACCTATGTTTCTTTCAGGCCAATCACAAAGGAGATCCCTCAGTTCAAGATCAATCATGTTTTAACAGTTAATCCCTCCGTTGGAGATGATTACAATTGCTGATACAGATGAGACATAGAGATGAGATACATAATTGGATAAAAGGTGATCCAATATTGGCAACTCAAATAGTTAGTATAATTCAGTGGAGTCAATGTTCTAAAAGTCGTTAGGCGGTAGTTGGGGCGGTAGTTGGGCCTAACGCCTGGACTTTGTAAGCGGGACTTAAGCAGCTAGGTGCTAGGCGGTTTTATTTATTTATTTGTTTCATTATTTATTAATTTATCGATCTTTTGGTTTTGTTTCGTTGTTGCCCATTCTTACACTGCTATCTATTCCTACTCTTGAATTTTCTCCTTACAATCGCAGGAGATCTTTACAAATTCGAATTGGTGTATTATTGTATCGGTGAACATGAAGAATATACATCCAAGATTACAGCTATTCTTAAGGACTGCTAATGCATCGACACTGGCCGCTTGAGAATAGGAATATAAGAATATTAGTCTTTGTCAGCTTCAACAGACTATAGTTTGAATGTTTGATGGTCAAAATTTATAAAGATGACATAATATAAGTATGAATGTACAACTGCGTTAGTGTTATTGACACTGTCTGTTTGAATTGAAAAAAATGCACTGTTTACGAGCATTTTTTGTCACTAGGAAAATATATTAATTTAAAGAAAATTTATAAATATGTGCACTTATGGTGGAAGGTACTCCTAATTTATTCATTAGTATCACTTATAATTTAAACACAATGACTTTAACATCCTCAGAATAATGAATAGTGTGCTACTCTGCATAACAAATATGGTATATACAATAAGAGAAAACATACACACAAAAAAGTGATTATCATTTGTAATTTAAACATAATCACTTAAAAATCCTTAATGGATAGTGTGCAACTCTGCTTAACAAATCCGATATATACAATAAGAGAAAAAAAAACATAAAACATGTGATTATCATTTGTAATATAAACATAATCACTTTAAAATCTTCAGAATAATGGATAGTCTGCTACTCTGCTTAGCATATCATGGATATACAGTAAGAGACAACTCAATTAGTTAAAAATGTGGTTTGGGTCCTAAGCGGTCTAGACCGTCTAGACCCGCTTTGACCGATTTAGACCTACCAAAACCCGCTTAAACCCTGATTTTCTAAATGCCTATGCCCTAGGCGAGTCGTTGGAGAGGGCTCCTAGCACCTATGCGGCCGCCTAGACTTATTTTTTGAGCACAGAGTGGAGTTGATCAACATGACCTTGAGTGCCTTGACTCCAACAAGCATTTCCAAATCAAATTCAACATCTGCAATTCAAATAGCTAATAAACTTTACTCAAGCTGATCCCACCATCTATAGGGCCTAGGAACCGAACAATGTGTTATTAAACCTGGCAAATAGGTAAAACAAGCTAGGGTAAAGAGGGACAGGTCTCACGGGATAAACGTCCTGCGTATTGAATGAAAAAGTAGCTGTGTATTGCGACTGTAAGTGATGTGGCAAAGAGAAACACAACCAATCAGAAAACCTGTGTAAGGAACTGCTGGCCTCCAACAAGGATGAGAAGGCAATCTCACACCTGAAGATGAAAACCGTAATAATGTGGGCATACTAGATATATAATCAGACCAATAAATAGTAGAATTTTTCCCAAAATGACCCACTTTTTAAAAGTTTTTCCCAAACTGGCCTTTAAAAAAAAAATTCCCAAACTGACCTACCCGCGGTCTCAAAAAGCGAGTTTGATAAAAATCCCATCGCTTTTTGAGACAACGAGTGTGAGGTTTTGGTGTTTTTTATTTCTCCCTGGCCAAGACTCGCTGTCTCAAAAACCGAGTGAGTATTTCCCAAACTCGCTTTTTGAGACAGCAAGTGTCGTTAGGGAGTTTTTAATAGCCCAGGCTCGTTGTTTCGACCCCACTCTCTCTTTCAACTCTCTATCTCCCTCTCCCACTTCTAACCCCGAAATCCTAACCCACTTTGTTGATCTTCTCTCGTCGATTGTAGGTAAAACCTCATCGCTTTCTCATAAAGCGATGTAGTTTTGCCTACACTCGCTTTTTCAGACAACGACTGCAGGCAAAATCCAATTATTTTCTGAAAAAGCGACTGTTAAGTTGAAAAATTTCCAGAGACCAGTTATGCTATGGAAATCCCTCAACTCTAAATTCGCTTTCGCAAAAAGCGAGGAGGTTTAAACCAGACTCGCTTTCTGAGAAAGCGAGTTTAGGAGAAAAAATATGGATCTTTTGGTATGGGTAGAAGAGTTGAAGTTGCTATCCTCTTGATAGTTTATCGAAATTCCAAAATATGGATCTTTCGGAAGATGAGTTTAGGATTTTGAGAGTAGAAGGTGAGAGGGTTGGAAAAGATTAAGTGAATATATTTAGATTTATAGAAAATTTTGTGGGTAGGAGGTTGATTTTGGGAGGCTAGGATTTTGAGTTTCGGAGTTAAGGAGAGAGTAAGAATGGAGATAAGAAAGAGTAAGAATGGAGATAAGGAGAGAAAAAAAATCGATTCTGGGTATTAAAAACCCCCAAACGACACTCGCTGTCTCAAAAAACCCAAGCCTCACACTCATTGTCTCAAAAAGCGATGGGACTTTTACCAAACTCGCTTTTTGAGACAGCGAGTAGGTCAATTTGGGAAAAACTTTCAAAAAGTAGGTCATTTTGGGGAAAAAAGCATAAATAGTGTATAGGTAAAACATGAGCATCCTGACAAATGAGTTATGAGATCCTCCGCGCTTGGTTCAAAACCAAAAAATTCTATCCTACTACAGCAGATTGACCATGAATCACATATAAAACACTCAATGCTCCAATTAACTATCTAACTGTTTTCTCTTTTTTTCAGTGTTCTAAATGGCGTTCGCCTCGGACGCCTAGGCGGCGCCTAGGCGCTCAAATGGAGGAGAACGAACCGCCTTTGCATTAGGCGGTGGTCTAGGCGGTTAGAGGCGATTAAGCGTCCGTCTTGTTGAGTAGCATCCGTCTTGTTGAGTAGGCGTCCGCCTATGTCCAATGCTCAGGCGTTTTTTATTTTTTAAAATTTTAAATACTATAAAATAACACAAAAAAAAGAGAACTATTATTAATCTATTAATCTGTTGTATAATATGTATGGATCTTTAATAGTAGTGGATTTTTTTAAATTTTTTTTTGTATTATTGGTGATGGATTGCACATATTACACCTATTAAACATATTAAAATAGCACATGTTACACATATTACACATATTGGCATATTGCACATATTACAATTGAACAATTATTTTTTTTAATTGCACGAGGAAGCTTTTTTTATGCATAAACACTTTTTAAGTACACATTACACAAGAATATGATGAATATTTGCAATTGGATTGCATGATTATACTTACGATTAAAGAATAGGGGCTGAAATTAACTAAATCCGCAAAATAAATTCAACCGCCTAGGCGCTGCCTAGGCACCGCCTAGGGACCCTAGGCGCTAGGCACCCCTTGACCGAACCGCCACCGTCTAACGCCGTTTACAACCTTGCTTTTTTTTACTCCAAGTATCTTGCTAACTTGATTGTCTGGGAGGAATCTTCGCAGATATAAAACTTTGGTGGTTGATATCATTTCCAGGATTTGCACTGCATCAATTGCACCGAGCTCTGACAATTCCAGTTATGACTTCTCTTCCCTCCTCATCCAACTTGCCTCTATTTCTCAATGCCAAGAATTTGCAAGTCGCAACAACATTAACAATAAGAAGTTATTGAAACTTTACATAAGCAACCATTTCAGTGGGCATTTCCCACTTTTCTTCGCACGTTTTTTCTAGTTCCAGAGCCTTAGTGACCAACCTAGACCAGCCTATTCACTTTTATGCAATTATACACATAAGGAAATAATCAACTGATTATGGTCTTTATAACAAAAAAACTCATGGTCACCATGTATCTACCGACCATTAGCAATACCATCACATTGGGGGTAGGTAAATTTGGAGGGAGTTCGGCAAATCCATGAAGGGAACTTGATTAGTTTGAAGTAAGGCAAGTGCTAGTTTGCCATGACCTTCTTATCAATTCATCTAGAATTGTGAGCATAAACGACAATGATACAATTACAAAGAAAGTAGAGCATATTTAAACACTGGTTGGTTACATAAATTAAACATATATCCAATAAACCCATAAATGAAGCTTAGAAATTATAGAATAACTAGATTTGCCCGTGGGCACGTGCCTACGGCACGTCTTCGAAACGATACAAAATACGAAAAGCCCTGTAAACAATAAAACAACAATTATGTAGCTCGAGTTTGAATAGTATGACAATAATTAGTTGTAAATAAAAGTCCATGTTTCCATTAGTATATGTTAAAAAATAATTATAAATGGGGTGTAAAATCTAACTGCTTAGAACTTTAAGTGTGGAAAATGATGAAATTTAACTGTTAAAGAGATATTTGCTATTTTCAATATAACATGTGCAATAAAAAAAACATAAAAATTCTGAAAATTTACAAAATGAAATCTTAAAATCTAAATTTCTAATTAAATAAAGAAAGAATGAGAGAAAAAGATAAGGAGAGAGAGAAAGAAAGAAATATGAAAAAGTGAAGAGAGAAGAGAGATATAGTAATAAAGTATTGAATTTTTTAGTTTTTGGGGGGAAAATTTAATTTTGGGGTTTGAAATTTTTGGCGGGAAAATATGTTTTGTGAGAATCAATCTAGACCATTGGTTTTATGGGAGATTGAATGAGAGCCACTTGATAGCTTTCTTCGTAATTTATTATATAGATATAGTCAATCAATCCTATCATACTAAGAACAAGAACATCACGCCATTATGAAAATGGGTTCTAATTTCTAAACAAATAGTTTCCACCACATGGATTGTACTCAACACTATAAATTTGCAAAATCATAAATGCAGTTAAGAATCAGCCTTTAAACAAACGATTGAACCAATCATAAACAGAATGCAAACAACATAATGCTACCTTACAAGCCCTTGTACCTAACAAACAGTTTACTCTCCCTCAAATGAAAAAACAACAATAGTGGTAATTTAACTTAACTATATTCACTCACTAACAGTTCAATCAAAAGGGCACTCCCAGAGTTTTCTTTTTCATCCTTGAACCATGCTTCATTATTCAACAATAAATCCCAAAAACATTACTAAAACCAAAATATTTTCAAATCTATTCCTCCAATATCCATTTCAACAAAAACCCATAATTTCTAACTGCATTTTACTAAAATTCATCCCCCTAATTTCACTTTCTTCCCAAACACTTTGTTTAAAAAAACCCTAATAACTACATTAACCACATCTATTTAAACACTAATTATGAAATTAAACAAGATAAAGGTCTGACCTTCATCTTGGACTTCTTGATTTGAAGCTTCTTCGCCCTCTTCTCCTTCTCCTCCTGTTCCTCTGCAAATTACCAAATTTAAAAAAAACAAAATTACAAATCAATCACATCAAAACTACCAAACTAAGGCATGTTTTCAACAAATTTGTTACTTTTGAGTTCGTATTCGTGCAGCCTCTTCCTCTTCGCTAAGTTATTCTTTTTCGACATTTTTTTTCTTCTTTTGGTTCGACCCTTAAAAACCCTAACTTTCGATCTTCGTTTTATTTGTTTTGAGGCGGTGACGTGTTTTTCGCTCTATTAACGGAAATGCCACTGTTATTGGGTGCCATTTTAGATTGGGTCCGATCCATTTGTTTGTGGGCCGGGTAACAAAAACTATTTTGACAATAAAACAAAAAAAGAAAAAGAAAAGGAACTCATATTATTATGACTAGTAATTTACACGTGCGATGCACGTTTTAATAATTTCAAAAAATAAAAATAAAAACTCTGACGTAGGAAGGATTTGAACTGGAAACCTCTTTTATATTAGTTATGTACATGCGTTACACATGTTGGTAGAATGACAAAATGACAAATGACACTAAGGTCTTCTTCCATTATAATATTAGAGATAAATTCAAACCGACAGACAATACATTTAAGCACATCCTCTGTTTGCTTTTGAGTAATATGACATGATCCTTTACATATGAAATTACTCCTTACATACACCATTATTAGTTTCACGTTATTGAATATATTCTCATAAAAAAAACGCGATGACTGTTTTCGCTACCATAGTACCATGTCTTATTATTACAACTTGGAATTACATAAAAGTAACTCGTATTGTTTAGTGGATTGTAATTGGAGGAGATGCTTCCACAAGGCTTGCTTTCGGTGATGCAGCAGCGAGAACTGCACTAGGGCCGGAAGCAGCAAGAGTCACCACACCAGAGCTCCGAATCTCAGCCATGGCACGTCGAGGATTCGTCTCTTGGGCTTCACACAATTTGGAAAGGAACACTCCTGTTTCGAGTAACAAATTAACATTCAGTTTATAAAAATACGACATATGTACATGCAATACACTTGTTAAATACCTTCAGCAGCCGCAAGGTTGAAGTAGAGATCAATGATGTTAGGACACTGCGCCAAGCACTTAGGAGAACACAACTTCTCTGTAAACTGAGACTCGATTAGCGCATCTGAAGAGATTCCAAGTGAGTTCCGGTCCAACCCACAAGCTTTGATGCACTCATCAGACTCAATGCGGGGACTTGATCCCCACTGCTTCAACACTTGAAGTGCGACACACATACTTGTCGTTCCCTCCCCTCTTCACGTGCTTCTCAAGCACGCAGCGCATGCCTGATTTTGACACGGCAAATGCACACGTACTCTGATCCAATTGCTCACATACGATTTTCCCTAATATAACAAATCAACTAAGGTAAGTGACATAAATAATTTTGCAACACTTGGAACACTACGAAACTAAGTACTATAAAGTGTATGTACCAAATGCACAAGATACATGGGAGGCTAAAACAAGCCCTAGGAAAACAATGGCATAAGGATTGGGGGAATGCGATGAAGCCATTGAAGAGAAGGAGTTGTCGGTATTTACTTTGTTTTAGTATTTGATTAGGGATCTCTCTATTTATAGACGATACAGTACGGTGGATATTCCATGAAGAGTGGGGGACTTGGAAGTTGAGAGTGACTTGACTTAGTTAATTTTCCAACTATAAGTCTCTTAATTCTTGTAATTAGCCGGCATTAATGGAAGCTTAGCGGTCATTGTGGTCTTTCGTATGAAATATGGCCAAACTGTGGAAGTATGCATAAGGAATGGAGAATGGTTGCCCTCTATGGAAATTTGAGGTTGATGTTTTAAGAACATGCATCATACATAGTGTTTATTTCCAACAAGTTAGGTATGCCAAGAAAGAAATATTTGGAATCAATTTAGCTTCTAAGAAGTTCTCTGTAAACAGTGGCGGAGCTGGAAAATCTTTCTAGTTGGTACAAAATTTAGCAGTAACAAAAGTATTTTTCCCCCTTACTGATGACAAAATAAATTATGTTCAAAATATGTAGTTTTGAACATATTACATAATAAATTATGTTCAAAAGTATTTTTCCCCCTTACTGATGACAAAATAAATTATGTTCAAAATATGTAGTTTTGCTGGTTTGGTTTCGCACGTAGTTTGCACGTGAATTTGGAAGTTCGCCGGTTATTCTCAGGCAAGTATCTCTTGTACAAATTTGTTGTTCTGGTACAAGCATTTTTGCATAAATACCTGCAAGTATATCCTTTGTCTCTAATTCGCATTCATAAGTCGAATTGAAATCTGTTTTTATACCTTATCCGTTGATCCCGTATTCACAAATGATCGTGAATACTTTGTTGCCATATGCATGATACGAACATATGTACTTTTAGGGATTATACATGATAGTGTGAATGACTATTTTACCTATGATAATAATTTGAGTGTTGTTATAATATCTCTTAATCTTGAATAAGTTTTATACATGTAATCAATCACTTCGTATTTGTATCATTGTTTTATATAACCCTAAAATATTGTGGACCCATATTTGTAATAAAATTTGACCCAGATATGACATTAAGACTACATGTTTTTGCGCCTCATAACTTAGAACATATTTCATGCAAAATTTCTTGATGTTCCCCGTCCATATCCTAACATTGTTCTCATTGTATCATGATCATGTTAAATTGAAATAAAAGCAACAAGCCGGGACATAAGGAAAAAAATTTAAGTAGTGGGCAATATAGAAGAGCGTACTCGGACGGGAGCTCGTGGTTTTCCGATGCAAGTTGCAAGTTTACAAGTTGCAAGTTTGCGAATTATATGTTTATATGTTTCACGCTACATGTTTACACTATGTTTGACTCGATATGTTTTACGTTATATGTTTGCACGTATCTCGATACAAGATACAATTGATGTATTTTTCCCGAGTACGTGTCCTATAAAATCCACCACTGAATCTAAACGAAACTGATTGCAAGTAGCAATCATGTAGTAAAAAGATGGATGCATGAAGTGCCACCTAGATAGAATCAAACATTAGACATAAGATTAACACGTACACTTGCATGATCCAATTACATGTTATATGTTCATATTGACTTGATATTTGTTTACTTGATTACTTGTTTACATGTCACTTGTTTCATAATGCCTTGTTCATATCATGTTTACATATTTCATTTTCCCCTACTCTCGATTCCTTGCTCTTTTCCTGTTTTTCTTTCGTTTTGTTTTGTACCTGTTTTCCTTAGCTTGTACCCCCTTGCGGCCCGTGACTTGTATTAACGGGCATCTTCTTGTTTCTCTTTTCTTTTCTTTTTGTTATAATATACTTGCAGACCCAAATAGAGAATTACCAGAAGAGGTCGTTGATCAAGTATTTTAGACTTATTATTTATCATGTTATTTTTAGTTTGTGTTTTATTTCATGAAACTCTTTATTGTAATCCGGGCTTGTTTGACCCGTAACTATTTGTGTAACCCCTGTTTTCGTTAAATTGTATTTTCAAGTATTTTCAAGTATTTTACCGTATTTGAAATTTAAAATATTCTCTTTTAATTTAATATGTTATTCAAACTATTTTTGGTGAAGCCAATAATTGATTATTCAACTATTTTATTATGTGAAATATTTTGAACCCAATTTCTATTACAACACCAGTAAATTTAATTAAACCCAATAGTCTAATTATTTATTTGGGCCCAATTCTATATTAATTGATTTAAGCCCAATGACCAAGCCCACCCTATTGGGTCTTGATCTGTTAACCCAAACCCAAATATTGACCAGATCCAACAATTAATATTCCCTTTGATCTGCATTCCAATCAGTTATTTGATCCCCTAATTCTCTCTCCCTAAAACCTCTCCTTTAATTCTCCTCCACTCATTGATTTCCGTAACTCCCTCCTCATTATTATATTCCTTTTATTATACTAATTTATCTCTCCCCGTACCCCACTCCCTAAAATCTCTCCCATCCCTATTAATATATTCCTTATATTATAATTCTAATATCTTCTCTCCGTACTCTCTCTCCCCTCCTTCTTCTCTGATACAAAACCATACAAATCAAAACGAAACAAACAAACCAGCCAAAACCAAAACAAAACCCAAACAAATCACAAACCCATCTTCTTCTTCCCCTACCTCCTGCTCACTCCCCCTCTCTGTTCGGAGCTCAAGCAAGATCCACACTGCAACAACCCCGTCACCATCGTCATCTCACAACCACCATCATCCCCACCATCGAACCCATCTTCCATCTCCATCCCGCCATTGCCAAAAATTTCGCCACACTCCCACTCGACCCTGCCCTCCACCTCGACACCGCTCTCCGCCTTCCCCCGACCTCCGCAATCTCCCGCTCACTTCTCCGCTATCCCTCTCCCTCAGACTTCCGAAGAACCCATTTCATCTTCATCTTCAAACCGCCCAACTCCCGAACTCTCGACAACCACCCTCGACGCCATTATCCATCGTCCATTGCCTCGTCATCTCCTCTCCGCGTCGCCCCCACCCTCTCATCCTTCGTCGCGTCGCCACACACCACCTGAACCCATCTCCCGCTCCGCCTCCCCTGTTTCGCAGTGAAACAGAGCCGCCCGTCTCCACGCTGCTCCTCGACGTCGCGACGCCACAGTTCGCGCCAGACGTTGCCGCAACCGCCTCCGCAATCGCTGCCCACTCCCGCCGTCGGAGATCTCCCGATCGCCGCACTCTCTCTCTCTCTCTCCTCGCTCTCCGTTCCGTTGAAGAAGAAGAAAGAAGAAGCGGGAATGAATTCCAACCTGTTGATCTCATCAGATCTTGATCTGACCTGATCTGATGGGTGTTTGCTGTTTTGGCGCCCAGAGCAGATCCGTGTAGACCCGCTGTGTGCTGTTTTGCACGTGTACTGTACGTGCGCCCGTGTGTCCGTGCTCGTGCCTCGTCTCTCGGGATTCTCATCCCGTATTGGTTCGTGTTCGGATTCACCATTGTTAAGGCAAGTAATTCTCTTGTACAATTTTATTGTTCTAGTACAAGCTATTTGTAAAAATACCGCAAGTCTATTTTTTTGACTCCAATTCGCATTCATAAGTCGAATTGATACCCGTTTATATTCCTAATCCGCCGATCCTGTATTCACACGAGATCGTGAATACTTTGGTATCCCATGCATGACACGAACACCACAAATAAATACAAACATATGAACTTTTAGGGATTCTACATATTGTTGTGAAATGACTATTTTGCCATTGATGATTATTTAAGTGTTCCATATTATCCCTAAAATTTTAATTAGTTTTATACATGTTATTAGTCACTTTATAGTTGTAATATTATTTTATATGACCCAAAGATATTATGGACTCATCTATGTAATAATAAATTAGACCCATATATGTATTAATAAAATAGACCCAATTATGACATTAAAACTATATGTTTCGCATTTCATGACTTAAGAATATATTGCATGCAAAATTCCTTGTTGTTCTCTGTCCATATCTTGACTTCGTCTCATTGCATTATGTTTGTGTTAACAAATTAATAAAAGTAATAAGCTGGGGTTTAAGGGAAAGATTTAAGTAGTGGGCAATATAGAAGAGCGTACTCGGACGGGAGCTCGTGGTTTCCCGATGCAAGTTGCAATTACAAATTGCAAGATTGCGAATGATATGTTTACATGTTTCACGTTATATGTTTACACTATGTTTGACTCGATATGTTCCACGTTATATGTTTGCACGTACTTCGGTACAATATTGAATGATATGTTTCCCGAGTACGTGACCTATAAAACCCACCACTAAATCTAAACGAAACTGTATTGACTGTAGCAACCATGTAATAAAAATATGTGGTGCATGAAGTGCTACCTAGATAGAATCAAGACATTAGACATAAGATTAACACGTGCATTTTCATGATCCAACCATATGTTACATGTTCATGTTGATTCGATACCTGATTATTTGTTTTATATGTCACTTGTTTCGTAACACCATGTTCATATCATATTTATAAGTTGCATTTTGTTCCTATTTCGTAATTATCGATTCCTTATTCTTCCCTGTTTTTCTGTTGTTTTGTTTACATCTGTTCCCTTAGCTTGTACTCCCCTTGCGGCCCGTAACTTGTATTAACGGGTCTCCTTGTTTTCCTTTTCTTTTCTTTTGTTATAATATACTTGTAGGCCCAAATGGAGAGTTACCAGAAGGTGTCGCTAACCAAGTGTTCTAATTATTATTTATCATGTTATTGTATTAATTTGTGTTTTGTTTATTCAACTCTTTATTGTAATTCGGGCTTGTTTGACCCGTAATAATTTGTACTTCCCAGTTGTTGGTTATTTTTATGGACTATGTCATGAATTTTCATTATCAAATTGTGATTTATATGCCTGCGTGGTTTATTCTGTTATATTGTTGTTGAGTTTACTCGTACAGCTTAAGAATGGTGTGTTCGCACCATTCGCTGGGCCTAAGTCTCGCGCCCGTATTTCCATGTTTTGGGAAGCGGGGCGTGACAATTTGTATTTCTCAGTTGTTGGTTATGTTATGGACCACGTCATGAACTTTCATTATCATATTGTGATTTACATGCCTGGGTGAATTATTTTATTATCTTGTTGTTGAGTTTACCTGTACAGCTTATGAATGGTGTATTCGCATCATTCGTTGTGCCTTAGTCTCGCGTCCGTATTCCCGTGTTTTGGGAAGCGGGGCATGACACACAGTCAGAATACTCGTCGGAGATCGGGAAGCACGCCGGAAGCTCTGTGAAGAGTACAAAACTCTGGTGAAGAAAAGATAGAAAGTGTAGTAAAAGTGAATGGGGTGGAGACTTATAGGAGAACTTAATGGGCTTGGGCCGCACAACTTGACCGGCCCAACAAGCACGGAATTCTAAGCAATCTAGTTTACGAAACGACAAAAAAGAAGCGGCCAGTCAATGCTCTTGGAGCTCGCCGTCCCGTTCGCCTAACTGAACAGGACATTCGCCAAGCTCGCCATCAAATCCGACCAGACGTGTTTCCGAGCTGAAAACACCAAGAAATTGTTGACCAGTCAATGCCTTTGAGCTCGCTGTTTCGTTCGCCCAACTAGACAGAACGCTCGCCAAGCTCGCCGTCAAATCCGAGCAGACGTGTTTCCGAGCTGAAAACACCGAGAAATGCGTTGACCAGTCAACGCTTTTGAGCTCGCCATCTTATTCGCCAAGCTCGACAGGACATTTGCCAAGCTCGCCGTCAAATCCGAGCAGACGTGTTTCCGAGCTGAAAACACCAAGAAATGCGTTGACCAGTCAACGCCTTTGAGCTCGCCGTCTCGTTCACCCAACTAGACAGGACGCTCGCCAAGCTTGCCGTAAAATCCGAGCAGACGTGTTTCCGAGCTAAAAACACTAAGAAATGCGTTGACCAGTCAACGCCTTTGAGCTCGCCATCTCGTTCGCCAAACTCGACGGGACATTAGCCAGGCTCGCCGTCAAATCCGAGCAGACGTGTTTCCGAGCTGAAAACACCAAGAATATCGTTGACCGGTCAATGACCTTTGAGCTCGCCGTTCCATTCGCCAAGCTCGATGGGACGTTCGCCAAGCTCGCCGTCAAGTCCGAGCAGACGTGTTCCCGTGCTGAAAACACAAGAATATCGTTGACCGGTCAATGCCCCTTCACTGTTTGCCAAAATCCATATAACGGTTGCCACGTTCGGCACACCGTTCGGTGCGTTCGCCTCGCCGTACGCCCAGAACGTGAGAACCCCTTTTCTCTCCTGACCGTCCGATCGCCCAGAATTCCTTACCGGTGTATGATCAACGGCTCAGATTTGGCCACGCCATAAATACAGCGATTAATTCCCTTTTTTATTTTATTAATTCGGATTATTTATTTAAAAATTGCAAAAAATGATTAAAAATCCTGAAAAATTAATTAAAAATTCTGAAAAATAGTTATAAATTCGGGCGAACATTTTTGAGCCCCGAGTTGAATAATTATTGTTCAGAACGATTAATTAAGGCTCCCGGAGAATGAATCGTTGCCTTGCAAAATTAAATAAATAGCCCGAACGAATGATATAAATCGGAAAAAAATCACCAAAAATCGGGAGCAACCTAGAAGCCATTCTAAGCATGCTACAAGCTCTAAAAAGCACCATCTTCCCCCAAACGAGACTCGAACACCCATTGAAAAACTCCGATAAAGCCCTTGTATGCCATTCAAACAACAGAACTACTCCCACAAGGCTGTAACACACAG
The DNA here is from genome assembly GCA_017893485.1 of Hemerocallis citrina. NCBI lineage: Eukaryota > Viridiplantae > Streptophyta > Magnoliopsida > Asparagales > Asphodelaceae > Hemerocallis > Hemerocallis citrina. Next base: position 222,725,135 of record CM030365.1, read on the forward strand.
TCTTGGGGAGTGGGGGGCTCGTGATATGGCTAAAAAGGGGTTAAATCAGAACCATTCAAAGCAGGTACGAATCTCAAAGTCCTAGGTGCAGATGGTAATCTCGCCTACAAGCAGGTCTGAAATGGGAACCGGGTCCCTCGTCCTGGACCCGCTAACCCGTGAACGGATCTGAACAGTTGAGAACGGGTCTCAACCCGTTAGGGGCCATCTTAGCAGGATTGGAGGAAATACTGGTTGCCCCCTGATTTGCAGGAGGTGGTTGTAACCATCCTGATCCTGCCTCACTGGGAAGCAGGGATCCTCTTTGATCCTGAAGGAGATCCCACTTGGTAACTATAAAACCCCCCCGACCTCCCACGGAAGAAGGTGATCACATTTTGCACACTTGAGCCATTTTCCTCTCTTTTTCTGTGTATTGACTTGATCGTCGGAGGGTTCGTCGCCAGGATCCATCCCGGTGTCTCGAACGTTTGTGCAGGTTGAAAAGGAGCATCAAGGAGTCAACCAGTTGGCAAGGAAGAAGAGAGGTTTGATCTTTGCGAGTTCCTCCCGAACCTACAAATCTCATCTGCTGCCCCCACACCCGAATTCAGCGGCAACAATAATATATATATATATATATATATATATATATATATATATATATATATAGAGAGAGAGAGAGAGAGAGAGAGAGAGAGAGAGAGAGAGAGAGAGAGAGAGAGAGAGAGAGAGAGAGAGATGTTTCGTTGTGCACACGGCCTCCGTGTGCATTCGGCCTTCCTACCTTCATATAGACGTTCCGAACTGTTCACATTGATCTACACGTCTAAATAAGTCTAAATATGTAAAATCTAAATAAGTTTAAATTTTGTAACACTTCAATGGATGGGCAAATAAATTTCAAATAATTTAATTCTATATATTTAGACTCATTTAGATGTGTAGATCAATGTGAACGGTTCGGATCGTCGATACGAATGCGGGAAGGCCGAGTGTACACGAAGGCCTGGTGCACAACGGAACATTACTCTCTCTCTCTATATATATATATATAGAGAGAGAGAGAGAGAGAGAGAGTAATGCATGTGAGCCTCATATTTGTACAAAGTAATTATATTCACTTGGTGGGGCCCTTATGGAAGATCCACTCCGTCCATCATATTTATCATGTCAATGAATGTATGTGTAGAAAAAATCAAGTGGTTTGGAGGTCATTCATCCATGCATCATGTGGGTCCAATTTGTGGTTCGATTTATATTACTGTTGAAATCGTTCATTTTTCAACCACATGATGCATAGGTGAATGATCTCCAAATCACTTGATTTTTTCTACACGTACATCTATTAGCATGATAAATATGATGTACGGAGTGGATCTTGGTCTCACCAAGTAAGTATAATCACTTTGTATAAAAAAAATTTCCTCATACTCTATATGAGGCTCACACACACACACACACACAGATATATATATATATATATATAGGGTAAAAGGGATATGAGCAACTTGCTCATTTAGTAAATGAGCAATTGATTATGTGGCATGCATGTGATACATTGGACAACTAACCCTTTTATGGATTTTCCAATCACATGCATGCCACATCATCAATTGCTTATTTACTATATGAGCAAGTTGCTCATACCCCTTTTTCCCATATATATATATATATATATATTAAACACCCCTTCCTAGAAAAAAAAAATAAAAAAGAGATAAGGGAAGGAAAGGTGGCATGACACCCTAAAATTCCTACTCTCTCATCCCAAATGCATGATCAACATCGTTTGTAGTGTTGAATGCGTCATAAAACATAATAAAAAGAAATATGATTAAAGTTGGATATGTTTTATTCGCACATTAAGTGGTTACAATTGTTCTATTGCCGAGAAATCGTTCATTTAGCAACCTTATTAATAACCGTAAAAAATATGTTCACATGTACTTATTTTACTTCACAAGTTCAAATATAGGGATTTTACATCACTCTATATTTTAGAGTATGATGATCAACCTGAACGATATCGATCGTGAATTTCGATAGCGGAAAATTTGAGTTTTTAGTGCGTCATACCTTCCTATAATCTCATAAATTAATAAATAAATAAATAAATAAGACATTGCCTAATCTCATTAAAAAAAATTTAATAAAAAAGAGTAATACTCTCTTTTTAGGTTTACTAATTTGAAATTTGTATGTTTCAGAAAAAAGAATGACTAAGGACTCAAACCATTATCTTTGAGTATAAGATCTAATTAACTAACCAAACGAGAAAAATTATTGATTTGTAAACTACAACTAGCTTATTCTAATAGGAAGTGAGCGCAAGAAAACTTAGGTAGTGTTCTTTTTCTCCTCTTATAAGTGATTTACCTCTTGTAAGAGGTGGTCCACCTCTTACAAGAGTTTTTTTAGTGTTCTTTTTTTACCTCTTATAAGACATTTCTTCCAAAATCTCTTATAAGCCTAAAAGACTTCTACTAGCCTCTTTCAAATTCTTATAAGACTTCTATTACTTAAAAAGTCTATATTACCCCTAAATTAATAAATGAAGAAGTATTCTTCAGCAAATAATACTTTGATGCTACTGCAGATTTATAATATTTGATCTGAACACTATTAGAATCCAATAGCCAATTCCATTAATAGCCAATTTGATGCGAGTACAGAATCAAGAATCTGCACTATTATTTGATCTGAACACTATTATAACAAAATCAAGAATCTGCAGAAAATATAACTTTGATGCGAGTACAGATTTATAATCTTTAAACTACACACTATTAGAATCCATTAATAGCCAATTCAAAATCTTGGTTCTTCAGTACAGTGTGGTATGATGATAGATTATATGATTTCTAGTTTTCTTTCATAGTTTTCTTATATGATGATAGATTAGCCAAATCCATTAACATATTCTTTCCTAGTTTGCTTATATGATGATAGATTAGCCAAATCCATTAACATATTCTTTCCTAGTTTTCTTTCTAGGGTAAATAAATTTCAAGCATTCTCAGTTTTGTTTATTGTAGACAGCTTATCATAATGTGGTTTATGAATTTGATTATTTTGTTTTTACAAGATTTAATTGGGTGATTGATTTTAATTGGATGTTATATTCATAGGGTAATTTAGTGAGTGGAGATGGTGAACGGGAAGAAACACAAATTACATATGTGCTTAGTTATAGTATGTATAGATTATTAATTTTTTTGTAAGGAGTGTGTAGAGATTATTATAAATAAATAATTAGTGGACACTACTGAAGCAAAAAATTAAACATTAGTTTTTATGAGTTAGTTAGTATCTTTTTCTTCTAACTCTAACACAAAGTGTGGTATAATGATAGAATCTTTCTCTACTATTTTAACGAGAGCGTTTATCACCGAATAAGCATTATTTCTAACCAAATAAATATGAGTATTGTAACCCAAATAAAGAAATTATATAGTAAGGGCAAAAATGTCTAAAAGTAGAGAAAATGCTCTTGTAAGAGGTGAAAAAAGAACAGAAACCTCTTATAAGAGGTTCTTATAAGAGGTTATTTTTATATAAAAGAACACCTAAAAAAGAGGCTCTTACAAGAGGCTCTTACTGTAAATCTCTTATAAGAGGTCACCTCTTATAAGAGGTCACCTCTTATAAGAGGCAAAAAAAAGAACAGACCCTTAGAAAAGGCCCTACTCCTTGAAGACTTCCAGAAGCTCCCACTGGCTCCGCTCATGCCTATAAAGTCTAAAGAGATTGAAGAATAAGCTAACAAGGAGAAATCATTTTGCAAGTTTAAAGCACACCTTTCGAGTAAGAGTAAGGCTCTCTTTGGTATTACTATGAGCTAGTTGTGTTGCAGATAAAAAGTATGATGAACAGAAAACGTTTTTCATGAACTAGAAAAACTGTTTGGCCACACAAATTGTAAAATTGATATCCGAATGATAATTTTTATATATTATAAATAACCCTTTTTTTTTATAGACAATTGCTATGAGGTCATAATACTTCTCTAATAATAAAAATTAACAAACATCTTCTGAAAAAATTAAAATTTTAAAGAATTATTTCTTTCAGGTACTTCTTTATGATTTTAATATTTCTAATTAACAGCATAAACTAATTTTTTTTCTTCTATAAATTCAATACTCGAATTCATGGATGCGTTGAAAACGATGCAAAAAAAATATGATTTTAGGGTCTAGAAGAGGAAGAGCGACCTCTAAAGAGTGAGGAGATGGAGAAAAAATAGACGAGAGGGTAAAATGAGGGAGAGAGAACTTTCTCCATCTTAAATTTTTGATGTGAAGAACAAAATGACAACTGGATGAATGTGGGAGGAATAAAAGAACGAATGTGAATTATTTATAAGAAGAAAATATATATTCTTATTTTTTCCTAACCAAATTATTTATTTTTATATTATGGTGTGGTTTTGGTTTAAAAAGAGAATTTTTTATTTTTTTATATCTAGGATACAATGCGACGTAGCTTGACCTCGAACCTGAGACCTCCCTTTAAAAAATAGATTTGTTAGAAACCCAAAGGCTAAAATTAGTGTGGTGAAATTCTGGGGAGAAAATGAATATTTTGAAAATTTCTTAGACTCAACCGAGTTTTTAATTTTTTTTTTTGACTGGCAAAAGGTAGGAGAGTCCTACCTCACAGAAAATATGTATATATCAAAAGAAAATAAGTGCTAGCACTATTACAAAATAAGCTGTAGGAGGTTTCTCGAGCATAGGATGAAGCCAAGTTCGAGATGGCATGCCGTTGGATCGTAGAGAGGGTAGTGGACTGTTGTCGTACACCTCTACTAGGTCCAATGACATGATCTCATTCCCCTTTTCCACCCATAACAAAGCCCGAAACAAAAATAAACCCACCTTCAGCCTGAAATAAAAACATATAAGACAACTAGTAAGAGTTGAAGATGTTTACAAAAACCGGACTAAAATACAGTCCCAAAAAATATAAACCATAATCAGAGTAGCCATTCAGAGATCAGGTAGAGTTGCCGTCTGCACCGTCGCCTCGAGCAGGCCTCATTAGGTCGCTGTCCCCCGTGCCCCTGAGTTCCTCCATAATCTTTGCCTTCTTCTTGGATTCTCCACTGGAATATAGCCAATATGAGAACCAGAATTTTGTATTAGTGATTAGATTATCCACAGGTGTATGCTTGTTGTAAAAATTTCTATCATTCCTAGCTTTCCAAAGACTCCAACAGACAGCTAGTGTAACCAAATGCCATGAGTGAGTGAATTTGTGCTTGTTGTGATCAAAACACCAAGTGGTGAAACATGCCGAAATGGACTCAGGCAGATTTGTGATGCTGAAAGCTTGTGTGAAGTGCAGCGATGTATTAGCAGCCACAGGGCACTCAAAGAAAATGTGGTAGGAGGTTTCAATCTGGCATGCACAAGCAGTGCATGCCAGATCACCATCCCAACCTCTAGAATGCAATCTGTCCTTGGAGTTAAGATTTTCCCCGCACAGCATCCAAATGAAAATTTTGCATTTGAGTGGTGCGCAGTTCTTCCAACAAGCGCGATAGCAAGGTGAGATTAGGCCAGAAAACACTATAGAAGCTATAGACTGATTTGACAGAATAGCACCCAGTGCGAGAGTGGTTCCAGAGAGCTTTATCAGGTTGCTGCGAGGGCTGAACATTAGAGGTGGCCTGTAGAAGATGTCTCTTTTCCATCATGGTGATGCTAGAAGAGGATGTGTGTAGACTAGGTCTCCAAGTCTAATTGCCTTGGGCCAGTATGCCCTGAGATCGTAGAGGGGCTTCTTTGTTCCATGCTGCTTCAAAGAGAAAGGGAAAAGGGTGGCAATGCTTTGTCCCTCAATCCATTTAGAGGTCCAGAACTTGAGCATAATCCTATTACCAAGTTCCCAAGAGATCCCCTGGTCGAATTGTTCTTTAAGTTTAAACAAATTCTTCCAGAAGTCTTTAAAATGAATTGCTATATACCTAATTTGTAACCAAAACTGCTTTTACATCTTTAGAAAAGCTCTTTAGCTCTCCTAGAGCAATGCCAAACTGAGCCTTAGTATCAGAGATGGTTCACATTAAGGGGTGTTTAATAGCTTGTAAGTGCAATTAAATTTGTAGTTGCAAGTTAAAATTCAAACTTTCCCCCCAAAATTTTGAATCTCAACTACGTATATGTCCTTTATCTTTTGGAGGGAAATGGAAGTAGTAATATATAGAATAAAGGTTATGTTTAAAGGTAGATAATATTTTGGTAATTGGATTATAAATTTTTGAAGAGAATATTATTATTCACTTGGAATTGCAATGAAACAAATATCCCCCAAATCCTTATATCTTATGCTTCACGGGAAGCAGTTACTTTGCAAATGAGAAGTGTGATACATATTAGGGTTTTGAACATGTACGTCGCTAATAAATACATGAATATCATATATGTCCCTTACAAATATATATTTTCATATTTGTCCCCAACAATATATACCACATCTCTTAAACACCCCTATAGCTAAAAAAATCAGGAACGATGGAGAATTTTCAGGTTTTTAATGGACTTGATGAGAAATGACTGAAATATTCTCATCTATACCACTCAAATTTTATCTTCTTTATCTTTGTAAATCTGGACAATTGTTAATGCTACCGAGACTCATTAACTCATATAAAATTTCTCCAATTTTCAAAGATATGAACAAATTAACAACACATTTTGAGAACTACATATTCTTCCTCACATCACTTTTTCAAATTTGCCATCATTCTTGTTTTTTAATGATAGATTACAAGCTTTCTCATTTTATTTTTCCTTAAAACTCTTAAATATTTTTGCAAAATTGTCTAATTTAATCTTTTAATTTAATTTATATTTGTTTCGTAAGAGTAAAATTCTGGTTAACTAATGACTAGTATAATGTACGTGCGATGCATGTCTAAAGAAAGTAAAGTCATCAAATTAAATGAATATATATTGAATAAGAAAAATATATATATTTAAATGTTTTGATTAGGGCTACATATGCGGTGCACATTTATATTTGTTGAATATAGTTTGGACGTGTATTATACGTGTTTATATAGTTACAAATAGGGATGGCATTCGGGTCGACCGGGCCGGGTCGGGCCGGACCCGCCCGGGTTGGAGGTTAACTTGGGCGGGTTCGGGTCGGGTTGGAGGCTTAACCGGGCCGGGCCGGGCCGAATCGTAGAGGTGAAATGGCGACCCGCTCAACCTGTGAACCCTTTCGGGTCCAACCCGGGTCGGGTCAGGTCGGGTCGCGGGTTGGCCCGTTTAAATAGGTTTTTTTTTTAAACTTAAAATAATAATAATAATAATAATAATAAACATTAAAAATCCTAATAATAATAATAAGATTGAAAGAGTGAAATTGCCAAAAAATATTGAAATATTATTCATATGATTTCAAGTTATACAAGTTTCACAATTTCTAATAAGAAATAAAGATTTCACAAATTTGTTTTATTCACTAACATATTTCTTATATACAATTTCATTTTACTTCAATTTTTCTAATTTGAAATAACAAGCAGAGATTTAATACAATTTTTTTTATCTATTTACAATTGTCTTTAAGTTGATGGCCTTCAATTTGTTGTTATTGACTTGTTGTTGTTGGTTTTGAATTCTTCATTTTGGTTGCTATTGATGTTGTTGTTGTTGTTGTTTTTCCGGTGAGTTGCTCTCACTTTTGGACGTAGATAATGCTTTCCATTGTGTCCTATCTTCGGCCTTCAGCTAGTCTTTTGTGCAAACGAGCATCTCTAACGAGTCGGGCTTCAAGCGATTCCTGTAATCAATTAGAATCCTGCCACTTGAAAAAAATGCACTTTCAGATGCAATTGTAGAGACATGAGAAGTTAGTAGATCTTTAGCCATATATTTAAGAATACTATAAGTGTGTTCATGGTCTTTCCACCATTGTAAAATATCTAGTGGAGAAGTAGAAGACTCAGAATCTTGTTGGTTATACCAATTTAATTCATTTAGTTGATTAGTCCTAGGTTTTTTGGATTGAATTTGTGCAAGTTAATTAAATGTTCTATAATCAAATTTACTCTCACCCTTACCGTTGAAAGTAGCAGAAGAAGAATTAACTACAGAAGTTGAACTACTAGAAGAAAAAGATCAATCATAATAATCATACAAGTTATTTAATGTAGATTCAAATTTAACTAAAAAAGAAGCGCAATCAATTTCTATTTCTACATCCTCCCATAGTAATGCAAAAAACATTTCAATCAAACTCTTCGTACCTTCTAATTTGATACGAGGATCCATAACGGTAGCAACACAAAACAACATAGGAGGAGGATTAAAATACTTCAAAAAAAATTTGAATGCAGGTTTTACAATATCACCAACAAAAGCATCATTTAACATTTCGTTAAAAGTTTATATCATAGTAACTATTGAAATAAAAATGCTACTAGAAGTAGATTCATATGATTTTGAAAATTTTAAAGTTGCGGTTTTAAATGGTTCTAAAAATTTCAACAAAGATTCGGCAAAAAACCAATCGGTGGGAGTCATTTCAAAATTTGGCATATTTTTTGCGATACAAAAATCATTTATACATGCTTTATATTCGGTAACAATATGTAGTAAATCAAAAGTAGAGTTGTGTTTAACATCCTTTGAAAATTTTCTATAAGGTACATTTGAAATCCTACATAAATTTTTCCATTCTTGAAATACGGTGTCACTTAATGCAATAAAATGTACATAATTTCTAATTTTAAGTATATATGGATCAGCTATTTTTAATGCATATTGAACACATAAATTTAAAATATGACATACACATCTTACATGAAAAATATTGTCAGATGGAGGGTTTAATGCGGATTTTAAAATACTAATTGATGCATTGTTGTTAGATGCATTATCAAAACTAATACACATAATTTTATCGAGAATATGAAAAACATCACAAATTTCTAAAATACGGTTTGCTATTTCAACGCCATTACGGGGATAGGGCAACGCGGCAAGTGATATGATTCTTTTTTTGAAGAATCCAATCATTGTCGAACCAATGATAGGTTATTCCCATCATTGGAATATTGTTGACACCCGTCCAACAATCCGAAGTTAAACTAACTCTACAAGTTAAACTCCATAAAATTGCAATCAAAACGTCCTTCATTTCATTGTACACTTTAAAACAATCCGATTTACAAGTATTTCTCGGGATTTTTCTAAAATGAGGGTTTAAGGCTGTTTGATTAAAAATTTTCAAGTCTCTACTCTCGGGATAGGAAAATGGTAACTTTTCCTTTATTACAATCGGGCCATTTTCCGACGAACAAGATCGGGACCATAAGGATGGCTATCAACTAGACCGGTCCTAGGGTAGATTTTTTGTTGGCCGGGTAGGTCAACAAGAAGGTCTTTATGGTTATTTAGGATGTGTCGCTTAATTGTACCGGTGCCATCACCCCTCTTGAATTTGTATTGCTCAGAACATGTTTTACAAACTTTCAAACCTATACCCGGAGTTTCTTCGTCCGGGATAAAATCGTATAATTTATGCCAATCACTACTTTCCCCTCTATTTTTCCTACCATTAAGGGGTTGTGTTGTTTCGGTTGGTTATTGTTGTTTTTCTTCTTCTAATTGTATGTCTCCTACGAACTCATCGTGTGCACCCCATTGTTGGGTAGGAGGATCATAGTACTCTTTGGCGGACTCACTAAGTGGGACAATTGGTGGCCTACGGGAAGTGCCGGTGGAATCTTGCCCACTTTGGCTACGACCGCTACCGCGTGATCTAGACATAATGTAGTAATGTATGTAAAAAAAAAACTACACAATGTAGGAGCGACGATTTAAAAAAAAATTCTACAAAACAAGAGGGTTGGGAGAGAGAAGATAAAAAAACCTACAAATGGTTAAGATACAAAAAATTATAACTACAACAAAAATAAAATAAGAGGAAGAGATGTATGAAATTTTGATACCGTTCACTGTGGATACGCGTATATAAAAAAAACCGGGAAAATAAAAATAGAAGTAGAAGTAGAAATCCGGAATTGAAGAGTTGAGGAGAGCTTGGAGGAGAGTTGAAGACTTGATCATTTGGATGAGAGTTGAAGAGTTGAAGATGTTGTTGAATTTTGATTTCGATACGATCAGAATTTGATCGTGTATATGCCTTGAAGACTTCTTTATTCAATACTTCAATTGTTCACAAATTGCTTAGAATTGAGTAATAATAGTAGAGAGAGTAAGAGAGTAAGGTGTGAATTTTTTGATGAGATTTTGGGGGGTATTTATAGGGTAAAAAAAACCCAAAAAATCCATCAAAATGGCTCTAAGCACCGTTGCTGCTGTCGCTCTATGTTGTACAGTGCCCAACGGCACGCCTGCGACCCGTTGGACCCGCGGGTCGAACGTTTGGCCCGTTCGGGTCAAACGGTTTGCAACCCGCGGGTTGGTGGGCGCGTTGGGGTAGTTTTAGCAGATTTGCGGGCCGGGTTCAGCAGTTTCGATTCATTATTTTCGTGACCCGGGTTGCCCGTTGTTGTTCACGGGTTCGACCCGAACCCGAACTGCCGTTTCACGGGCCGGGTTATTCGAGCGGGTCGCGAGCGGATCGACGGTTGACCCGACCCGATTGCCATCCCTAGTTATAAAGTTAGGATTTGTTTGTTACAAACCCAACTCTCCCATTAAAATAGTAGAGATATTAGCATTGGGATAAATATGAAATAAAGTCCAAATTATTAGGGACATGTATATGAACATATATTTGTAAGAAATATATATGATATTATCATATTTGTTAGAGATGTATATACGTTAAAAACCCTACTTATTAAGATCGTGCCTTCTGCTCTATATTAAAAGCCTCATCAATTCAGGCCCAATAAAATGCCCACATAACCTCTAACATGCAGGCCCGCAAAAAGCCCACAGATTTGATGATGATGATGATGATGATGATGATGTACTTGGTACTCGGCAAAAATCTCATTACCCAAATTTCAGACAACTCTCGAAGCCAAGGAAGAATCAAGAATGGTGGTGGATATGAGAACAGATCGAATGATACGGCGGACGACGATGGTGGCCACCGCCACCGCCGCCTACTTCCTCCTCACCGCCGACTACGGCCCCCAGGAGAACGCCCTCACTCCTGTGAGTTATTTACAATCCCTACCCTTCATCATATTTATATCTGATACTGTTATCTTAGCTACTGAAAGTAGAACACTAAACCCTAGTCAAAGGATTATAACCCTGATTGTGATTATGTATGACTAAGATTAATTTTATGAGAGGAAAAAATGTGTTAAAGGTATGGTGTCATTTTGTTATGAAATCTATAAAGAGGGAGGGGGTTTGGCTTGACAAAACCTCCCTATATAGATTTATTCTACCATGGATCTGACTGTTGGGCAGTTAAGAAACAACATGTTTAAAGAATGATGTTGCTGAAATAAGGATGTTAAGGTGTGGTAGGATTGTGGCATCAAATACACGTAGGCACGGAGTACTTGAAGTTGGAGAAGAAGAGGAGAAGACGAAGACAGCTAGGGAAGACAACATCAAGTAGAAGAAGTGCAGCTGGAGGGTTGCGGTCGACCGACCAGGGCTGCTGAGTATTCTTCGAGTGTACCGGGTTCAACAGAGAAGGGGACGGTTGACCGTGTAGTCGACCTGTCATGCTTTGGGTGTGGACTTGACACGTTGCGGTCAACCGACCCAAAGTGCGGTCGTCCGATATCGGTGTTGTGTATTATTTGGGCTGACGAGTTTAAGGCCCAATTACCAATAAGCTGTAATTGTGTTTATCTTTTAGGGTTTACTCGAGGACTATATAGGTGGCTGTAGACTCTAGGGTTTGAATCCATCTAATCCATCTTAAGAGAAGAGAAGAGAAGAGAGAATCGGTAAGCCGTTATCTTTGTTCAACTTCAAGAGGGGATTGTGCCGAGTGTTTCAAAGGTGAGGTAGAGAATTTGAGAGTTGTAATCTCTTTGTAATCTTTGTATTTCTTGGGGAATTAGAAATATTGATTATCTCTGCATATTATTGTGTTCTTGTGAGATCTTGTGATTGTCGTGGTGATTTGTTCTTGGTTCATTTAGTTTTTGAAAAGTTTCTATTGCTTGTGGTATGTGAGTTCCGCTATTTGCACTACGAATTGTGGTAGATGCAACAAGGTGAATGTATGGAAATATACTGCAAGACGAGATAAGAAATGCATGCATGCCGAAGAATGTAGAGGTTGTTTCAACCGAAGATAAAATGTGGGAGAATTGATTGAAGTGGTTTGGACATATACAATGAAGACTGACTGTTGCCCCAACAAGGAAAATTGATAGGTTGATAGTTAGGGGGAGTTAGAAGGACCAGGGGTAGACCTAGACGAACTTGCGTTGAAGCTATTAATAAGGATTTGAAAAGTGTTAACTTGACCAATGAGGTGACTATCAGTAAAGTTGAGTGGATGAGAAGGATTCGTGTTGCCGATCCCAACTAGTTGGGGCAAAGGCGTTGTTGTTGGTGATGTTGCTATGACTAATTGTCCTACATTTTTACTCATAAAATCAGTGGACTCATGTTGACAGAGATTTAAAGGAACAACGTCAAAAGGACCTTTTCTTAGACCTAGTCTTTAGCATACTTAATGTATGCATTTTCTCTCTTTTACTGCATCATTTTATTTCCTCAATTCCTAATGTGTTGGATAGAGATAAAATGGCACTTGCAATGCACGTTTTAAAGTCCAAAATAGAATAAAGGTTTTCCTAACACACCCTTCTCTCATTACATTGCACTATAGATACATTATTTCCACATGGCATTTGACATATTTTGTGAGAATTATTGTTGGCCATAATTTTTTTTTGTGTTGACTCATTTTTATTGTTGGAGAACACAAAAGTACATGCACACATGTCTTTAAATATTTAATGACTGTTTCTTTGAAAAAAGTTGTTAGTTAAGAAATAACAAAGTTATCAAGTTGTACATTTGGCGTTGTCCAATGACTCACACCCTTCTAATCATATACAACAACAACAAAGTCTTTTTCCCAACTAGTTGGGGTCGGCTACATGAATCCTGGTTTTCTATTATACTCGGTTTAGCGCAATATCTTCTGTAAGGTCACAAGCTATCATATCTTTTCTCATCATTTCCACCCAAGTTAGTTTAGGTCTTCCTCTACCCTTAACTTTAGATACGTATCAGATCACTCTTTCTAACGGGGGTACTACTAGATTTACGTGTGACATGTCCAAACCACTTGAGGTGATTCTCTCTTAACTTATCTTAGATTGGAGCTACCTTTAGCATGTCTTGTATATGCTCATTTCTAATTCTATCATTGTTTTACCACACATCCATCTGAGCATCCTTATATCTGCTATACTCATTTTTTGGACACGTTATTTCTTTGTTGGCCAATACTCTGCTTCATACATCATTGCTGGTCTAATAGTCATCTTATAAATTTTTTCTTTCAACTTCAAATGTATACGTTTGTCACATAAAATACCACTAACACTTCTCCACTTAAGTCACCCTGCTTGGATCTTATGTATAACATCTTCCCAAATCTCCCCATCTCTTTGTATAATTGACTAAATTTCGGAAACGGTCTCTCTTAGGTATCTCTTGACCATCAAGTTTCACTACTTCGTCAGTTATTTTCCGAATATCACTAAATTTACACTCCATATACTATATTTTAGTTCTGCTTATCCTCAAGCCTATAGCTTCCAAACTCTCCACAATTCTAATTTAGCATTGACTCCTGCTCTAGTCTCATCCTCTAAGACGACGTCATTGGCAAAAAGGATACACCAAGGCATCTCATCTTGTATTTCTCACGTCAATTCATCCATAACTAAAGTAAACAGGTAGGGGCTTAAAGCCAAACCTTGGTGTAAACCTGCTGTAAACCTGCTGTAATAGGAAAATTACTGGTCTCTCATGTGGTTTATCTAATTGTGGTCGTTGACCCTTCATACATATCCTTAATTACCTCAATATATCGAATAGTTACTCTTTCATTATCTAACACCCACCATACTGTCTCTTGAGACTTTATCATATGCTTTTTCTAGATCTATAAAAACCATATGTAGATCTTTCTTATTCTCCCTATATTTTTTCATAAGTCTCCTCAGTACATAGTTTGCTTCAATTGCTGACCTCCTAGACATAAATTCAAACTGATTCTCAGACACTGTAGTTTCTAGTCTCAGTTTATGTTTGATCACTCTCTTCCAAATTTTTATCGTATGATTCATTAATTTAATCCCTCGGTAATTGGAGCAACTTTGTTTATCTTCTTTATTTTTATATATAGGTACTAAAATACTTTTTCTCCATTCATCGGGCATCTTCTTAGTCCTCAAAATTCTATTAAATAATTTTGTTAGCCAACTCACTTCTACATCCCCAAGGCACTTCCAAACTTCAATGGGTATATCATCTGGTCCTAAAGCTTTTCCTATTTTCATCCTTCATAGAGCATTTCGAACTTCCGAGGCCCTAATTCTACGGAAAAAATATATGCTCTCGACTCTCCCTCGAGTCCTCTATATTTAAGTTGCCCACAACTTTTTTATTTAATAACTTCTTAAAGTAATTTCGTCATCTTTCATTAATTTCCTCATCTTTTACTAAGACTTTTAAATCATCGCTCTTAATACACCTTATTGTATCCAAATCTTTTGTTTTTATATCCCTTTGTTTAGCAAGCTTATAAATGTTATTTTCTCTATCTTTTGTTCCTAATTTTGTGTATAACTTCTCATAAGGTTTTTCTTTTGCATCTTTTATTGTTTTCTTAACTTCTTTTTTAACGGTCTTATATCTCTCAAAATCCTTTTCATTTCTACTCTTTTGCCATATTTTGAAGGTTGTTCTTTTTTCTCTCACAATATTTTGGACTTCTTCTTGCCACCACCATATTTCTTTATTTAGCAACCCTCTACCCTTAGATTGTCCAAGTATCTTTTTTGAAATTTCTCTTATGTAGTAGCCATTTTAGGCCACATCATATTTATCTCCCATTCCCAATTCCATGATGCTTCTTTAATGACTTCATCTCTAAAAACTTCTAGTTTCTCTCCCTTCAAGTTCCACCACCTAATTCTTGAGTTCATAGTCTCTCCTTCCTTGCATATATGTGTTTTCCAATCTTAACATCCAATACCATTAATCTATGTTGTGAGGGTAGACACTCTCCCAGTATAAGTTTACAATCTTTACATGCCCGGCATAACCGTTATAATCATATAGTACTATAAATGTTATGCTTGTCAAAATGGTGTAGAGAAATTTATTTGAAATTTATCATGCCCTATACCTCTTAAACACCCCCCCCTCCGGTTCTATTTTCATGTAAATTAATGTGTATATACATTGGAAATTTGAAGTATTTCTCTGATAATGAGACTTAATTCACTCGTTCACCCAAGAGTTGGATAGTTGGAATAGTGTTACTACTGTGAAGCTTGATGATGGAATGTAGATCAAGACCGCGACCATCGTGTTTAGGTATAAAATTCAGTTTTGAAAATTTGATCTTAATAGATGGAATTTAGATTAAGGGAGGACGTATTTAATGGAAGAGTAATATTAGAAGCATGTTAGAAACTTATTATAATGGGTGAAAGCCAATGACACACCGGCTCCTTTCATGATATAGTAGTACTAGATTTGCCCGTGGGCACGTGCCTACGGCACGTCTTCAAAATGACACAGCACACGAAAAGCCCTGTAAACAGTAAAACAACAATTATGTAGCTCATGTTTGAATAGTATGACAATAATTAGTTGTAAATAAAAGTCCATGTTTCCATTATTATATGTTGAAAAATAATTATAAATGGGGGTGTAAAATCTAACTTCTTAGAACTTTGAGGGTGGAAAATGATGAAATTTTAACTGTTGAAGAGATATTTGCTATTTTCAATGTAACATGAGCAATATATTAAAGCATAAAAATTTTGAAAATTTACAAACCTGAAATCTGAAAATCTAAATTTCTAAGTAAATAAAGAATGAATGAGAGAGAGAGAGAGAGAGGGAGAGAGAAAGAGAGAAATATGAAAAAGTGAGAGAGATAGTAATAAAGTAATGAGTTTTTTTAATTTTGGGGGGTAAAATTTGGTGGGGGGGGGACTTTTTGGAGGGAAAATATGTTTTGGGAGAGTGAATCTGAATAGTTGATTTTGTTTCAATTGAAGGTGAACCACTTGATAGCTTTGTCTTGTGTTTTATTATATAGATAGATAGATATCAATAGTTTTAGGGCTTGCTGCACAGATCACTTCTCTCAACTAATCTCTATTAAGGTATTCATCTCCTCTTTTTAATTGGCAATCATATCCCTTTTATTGTCTCCGTCGATGATCTTTTATGCTAACATAGTCCTAGTTGCTTCATCATCTATATTTCTATATATCTCAGAGCTCCTAGTTATTGTACTCTTTAATCTTATACAATGATCAAACCTTTATAAATGATTCTTCTCATCTTATCTTTAGTTGAAGGTATGTTTATTATAGGGCATCCTATGAAGGATATGCCCTTGTTATGTCACAAACAATTGTTTGTTCACAATTTTGACATCCTAAAAAATAAAAGAGAACTTTTGTTCCAATTACGATAGACTTATCTGTAGGAAGTTTCTCTTTCTGCGAAACAGCTTCATGAGTTTTAATTATCTCTCTCCTATTTCTTTAATTTCTTCATTTAGAGGATCTATGGTCTTTGTATATCATCTCTGCCATTGTTATCATAATCATATAAGCAATTTTCCTATCAAGATGGGATTATAGAAATCTGCAATGCTCTACTATAAACATGAAAGAGAAAAAATGATGAACAATTGTCAATTTGACTGCAGCATTCTCTCATATTATGTCAAACTGTTAGCTGATAAGAGGATTTCCAAAATCTTAACTTGACTAGTTTGGTATCCACTAGATTCTGCTTTTGTGAATCTTATCATCTAGATTTCCCTTGATTGTGGTAAAACGTTGAAAGATTTTAAATTTGCTCAATTGCATACTAATGTGATTGTCTGATACTAGAACATTCTAGTTTGTTGTTAGGACATCCCTACCCAAAAATAGAATTGTTGACCAACGTTGAGTCACCTAAAATTTAATGTGGTCCACACAAAGTGGGCTAAACTTGAGTTAAACCGGGTTCAGTGCAAGGGCGATCATTGCTTAACCAGCCGGTTCAGTCATGTTTAGTCAGATAATTTTGGTGTTCTATAAAATATGACCATTTTAAGGTTCAGTTTCGGTTGAACCTGATCTGGCAGTCGGACCTGCTGGTCAGATCCGGCCTTCACAACGCTGGTTTAATGTACACGTCTTTAATTAAAATGAATTTGATTACAAAAGAATGTTGTTTCCTTTTTCTTTCTCTTTTCGCATGGATCCAATCAACTGCCGGACAGAATGCATTCCCAAAACAAAATCCTATTCATCTCATACATTACGAAATATCTATAATAAGTAGGAAGGGTTGTATCCTTTTTATCTTTCTGTAACCAAGTGGAAGGCGGCGAATATGATCCACTGTAGCAATTCTCACTCATCATCAGGCAGGACTTCAAGCCAAACCTCTAATCATTATTCTGAAGAAGGTCCGATTGTTTGATACATCCTTTTCCCCCTAATATACCTCTCACTTGATATTATGCCAATTGATCTCTTAAACATGTTTCTCTATCGAGTGATTAGGTAGCATGATTTCTCAGGTAGCATGATTTATATGATCAAAATAGTATTTTACTCGAATCATGCCTTCTAAAATCCTACTAGTTCAAGCAACTCTTTGAGTATTTATTAGAAACAAAATATCTCTACAGTCCTGTATTATTTTGATGTTCCGTTTCAAATAGATTTGTATCATTCATGTGCTGGGCTTGTATTTAGTTTCACAAAATCATGCACGCACACAAAGACAGTCAGTATAACAGAATATAACTTGTTTGGCCTGTTCTGTCTTGTTTAATTTACCTTTTGTTTCACATAGCACAGCAAATCGAAAAATACCTGTAACAAGACAATATATTAGTTTAAGATAACTAAACATATATAAGCACACACATGGTAGCTAATTACCTTTAATTTTTTTTTGTTTTATCCTATATTAGTTTATTTTCACACAAAATATCGTTCAACACTAGTTTTGATCCCGTAACCTGCCAATTGTTAGTTCGACATAGTGCAGTGTGTTATTGCTAATTTCATAGTTGAGATCAATCCTTTCTGAGTCGAAGGGAACAAAGCTTTTACCCATCTAGAAAAAGTAAAATAAAAAATAAAATAAAATAAAACGAAAAAAAAAGAATGGATTATTAGAGGATGATAATTTTCATTTTTGTAGTAGCTCTCTTCCATAATTTGTGTTCCACGTACAGGTTACAATGCAACATGAAAATAAATAATCCACATTGTGAAGTTGTAATTTCCTATGACACTATTACTTTGTTTCGTATAAATTGAGCTGTATAATATTAATGAAGTCCTCTCATAGATGCATACACCATTGATGTGTGTGAGAATCATCTATAATCCTAACTTTTAATATATTTCTGTTACAGATAAAGATGGGTTTAAAATCAGTGGAGTCGTCTGTGAAGAAATTCATCTTTGGCCCCGACAAAGATGTAGGTGAACCCTCATCTCAACTGAAAACACCGGAGGAACGTGACAAGGCAAAACTGAAATAAGCTGTGTAAAAGTAGCATGACAAAACTGCTTGAAAACTACTGTCCCGTGAAAGAAACTTGTACTCATAACTGCAATGTTTGTACATATGGGAATTTTGTTTTGAATCTCTGCTGTGTGAATGATATGATATCAGAGGGGGCTCGCCCTCTTCTCTTCATTTCATTCGTATGATTTTTGCTGTTTATCAGTGTTATAGTTACTGCCTTAACTGGAGTTGCCACTTGCCAGTTGTGTGTGGTTTGCATGAAAAGAAATACTTCAGCACATGCTTTAAGATAAGTATTCTTGCATGATCTCCTTGAAACCTAAGACAGAATGCAAGACGCATGCTGGGATGCCCGATTTAAGTCTCTACAAATTCTGGAACTATGCATATTGCTTCCAAATAAAACAGAGCAGGGCATTGCAATTGCAAGTTGGCTGGAAATTCTCAATGTTTGAAACTGTTGTTTTGGTACTCAAAACATGATGATACTGCTGTTTTATCGGAACCAAAATCTCGAAATATCAGCTCTTTGATTCCTAGAATCATGTACATTCTTTTGGCAAAAAAAAATCCAAGATACCATTATAGTCAAAATAATTCAGAATTTATTGTACATACTGCCACATTATACAAAATAATAGTAATAGTATTAGTAATATTTATTATTAAATAAACTACCCAATCTTGCCTTCAAATAGATTCTTTACTGTTAGAAAAATCAATGTACTTATTTAAATATATTGACACCCATTATATCTTTTCAACCTGGGTAATGCTACACCTACTACCAAATCTACTACATTTTTTTTTACTATCTTAGATGATACACTATTAGTGAAGGTTATTGTAAAATATTTGGTACAAATATCTAATAATAGTGTGCCAGCCAAGATAGTAAAGGAAAAGGCAGTAGAATTGATAGTAGACGTAGCATTACCCTTTTAACTAAGTAGTAAATGACTTTCTCCCCTAAATTTAAAACACATTTATTGATCGGACCGGAAGAATTTTGAATTTCTATAATAAACAACTGAAACAAGATAAGTGGTTGAATTATTTCTAATATTATAATGGAAGAAGGCCTTAGTGTCATTTGTCATTCTACCGATATGTGCAACGCACGTATATAACTAATATAAGAAGGTTTCCGATTCAAATCCTACCTATGTCAGAGGATTTTTTATTTTTTTTAATTATTAAAATGTTCATCGTACATGTAAATTACTAAGGGGAAAAAAAAATATAATAACCTCCTCCCCCACCCCCACCCAAAACACACAGACACACACACACACAAAATCAGAAACACACAAAAACCACCTTCACAACCGCCATCGCTCCCACTCCTAGTGGCATTCCCGTAAATAAGTGCACCTGCAAACCTCACCCTTGTATAAAATCCCCAAATTCGAACACCAAAATCCAAACTGTACAAATCAACAATGGTGAGAAAGCGGCGATTCGCTCAGGTCTCCACCGACGAAGATGAAGACGACGAGCCAAAGAAGAAGGACCGGCGATCCAAGAACAAGAAGAATGACGTCACCGATGACGACGACGAAGAGGATTCGGAAGCAGAGAAGAGGAGCAGATCGAAGAGGAACAAGAAGACCAAGAGGAAGGATGACGTCAGCGATGATGAGGTGGAGGAGGAGGAGGAGGAGGAAGAGGGAGATGACGAGGAGCCGCAGGCGGTGCCGATTGGCGACGTGGTTAGGGTTTCGGGGAAGGGGAAGAAGAAGAAGAAGCACTATAACTCGTTCGAATATGACGGAAACGTGTTTGAGATTGTGAGTATTTCGAACCCTAGGGTTAGGGTTAGGGTTTCTTTCTCGAATTATAATTTTAGGGCTTCTAGTTTGGAAATGTAAAAATTGTTGCTTTGTTGGTATTTTAAATTAATTTTGGGGCTGATTTTGAGTTTGTGAGAGAAGTGGTGTGGCTTTTTCACTAAAAATGACATGATTTATGATATTGCGAAATTAAATGCATGAGTGTCTCTTTTAGGTTAGGCATTCTAGGTTAGAAATGTAAAGATTGCTGCTTAATTGAGATTTTAGCTTAATTTTTTGTGCTGGTTTTGGGTTGGAGGAAGGATGAGAGAGAAATTTATATTTTTAGCAGATTTATTGGTTGTAGTTTTGACAGATTTTAAATTGGGTTTGTCTACCTTTTGTGTATTGTGTGTATGTGAATTTTTATTTTTGTATTTTTTGCTTTTGCGAGAATGACATGATTAGTGATATGAATAAGATTCTTTCATGAGCTTCAATAGCCTTTTATGATTATGGTATGTTTGTTTCCACATTGTGATGCATTGAGGAAATCACATTTTAAGGAAAGATTGGGGGAATAACGTATAATTATCTCATGAATAGGAGATTGGTATATCCGTATCTGACTTCATGTCATTTTCTAGGTCTAAATTTTCCTGAAGTGACTTGTATGCCCGAGTATAGTTTCTTGATAATCGATATTCAATCCTAACTTGAAGAAAGGAGACTGTTAAGTAGCTTATTTATATTGCCTAGGGGTTACTTCTCTCTCATGTCAGTCGGTGCATAAGAAGTTATTTTGTTTCTTGATGCATAAGTCGATGCATGAGAAGTTACTTTTTGAAGCTATTTATAGGGATTTGGAATGTGTTAATTTGACGAAGGAGGTGGCCCTGATAGAGTTCAGTGGAGGAGAAGGATCATGTAGCTTGACCCCAAGTATTTGGGATAAAGGCTTTGTTTTTGGTTGTGGGGGAAGTTATCATTAAGCAGATTCACATGTTGCTTCTTCTTCATGTTTTTGGTTTTTTAGTAGTTAGATACTTGGACGCGATGCTACTTGTAACTTACATGTTCAAATTGAGGGGTATGCGTAATTAAGGTTAGATTCTTATGTCTCAGTCTCATTGATAGATTCTAATGTTCTCTAAGTTCCTGATTTGTGGTGTGAGGATTAACATGACCTCATTTCTTGAGTTATATGCCAATTTGAGGAAGGGAAATCAATGTCTGATTATTCTTGAGTCATCCATCATACATATGGATGTAGTGTACAAGTACTTATTTTCCTATTGTCAACTGAGGAATTCTCTTCCTTAGAAAAGAGAGGTGTTTGGGTTTCTCACCTTTGAGGTCTAAAAATATGATACATTTGCGCGGAATTGTAAAAACAATTGTACATCATTTTGGTTTCTTATACTTATGGTGGTTGTTATTTTAAATACAGGAAGACCCTGTGCTTTTGACTCCTGCTTCAGAGGATGAGAAGCCTTATGTTGCAATAATTAAGGTAAACAACCTCTTTCTAGATATTAAATTGATTTTGGGGAGCTGAGTTCCTTTTGTGTTCAATTTCTGTCAACATGATTCTTTAGCGTGTTTGTAAACAAGTGTCACTGTTTTTTTACATATTATGCCTGACCTTCGGAAACAAAGTTTTATGTACTTGTATTCCTTTACCCTGCTATTACTCTGCCTCTGAATAGTGAATCTATCCAACCTCTGATTTTCTAACTGTTGGAGAGTGTGAAACCACCTTTACACTCCTGGAGCTGATCCATGCAATTACAGTCAATTATTCTATTCTTTATATCTTTATTTATAGTGAACCTGTAAGTCAGTCAATTTACAGTTTTGGGTTGAATAGATGTTACTTAGAAGCAACCATAGATACTTGGTGCAGAGAAGGCACCATATATATAATACTATTTATATATTGAATGGGTAGTTTGTATTCCGTTATAAACTAAACTGTTCATGGAACAAAGAGGAAACAAATTAGAGACTAGGTATAAGCAATTTTCAGCGGCCTCCAATTTTTCATATTTGTAAAGGAAGGTGAACATACTAGTTTAAAAGCCAGTTAATTATTATATAGACAAACAAAGATGAAGAGCACTTAGCAGTTGCTTTTGGGGTAATGATTACAGAATGCCCGGTGTGAATTTTGCTCCCATTATATAATTTTATATATTTTCGATCTAATTATTAACTTGCAATGAAAAAGTAGATCAACAATTCAACACCAACAAAACATATGTTCCAAGTTCTGGGGGTGGCCAACCGGTATGATGATGGGCCCCTTCAGGTCATTCTAACATGGAGTTTGTTTTCCTGAATATATTTGTCAATAATAACTTATCTACCGACCTGTGGGTGGTTTTTTAAGATTTGGATGGACTAAACATGCCTGAGTCAACTTTTAGTTTTTGTTCCTTTTTAATCAGTTTATTTTTAATTTGAATTGACATTTTACAAATGTAACCTTTCTCCCCCCATATCTGCAGTTGTCTTTTTTTGGATATATTTTGTAGTTCTGAATATCTCTTTACTACAATATATGTTGGTTTTGTATGTCTTTGGGATGTTTTTCTGGCTGAGGATATCTATTTCTTTGCTGCTATAGGACATAACTGATTCAGGTACTTGTTTAATGGTTAATGGACAATGGTTTTACCGGCCGGAAGAAGCTGAAAAGAAGGGAGGTGGGTACTGGCAATCACAGGATACCCGGGAGCTTTTCTACAGTTTTCATCTAGACGAGGTTCCTGCCGAATCTGTGATGCACAGATGTGTCGTCCATTTTGTTCCATTGCATAAGCAACTACCACGTCGTTCACAGCATCCAGGTTTTATAGTCCAAAAGGTTTATGACACTGTTGAAAAGAAACTTTGGAAATTAACTGATAAAGACTACGAGGATTGTAAACAGGATGAGATTAATCAGCTTGTTAAGAAGACAATGGATCGTTTAGGAGACCTTCCAGATCTTGAAACTGAAGATGCAGTTACTCCCCGAAATGATCAGCCAACAAGTAAATGGAACCTCAGGAGGAAAAATATGCCTCCACTTGATACTACAAGAACTGCTGATGGTACAAAATCTGAACATTTGGCCAAAGCAGAAACACCTGGAAGCTGTCCAAGTGATTCAGAATACCACTTAATTTTATCAAAATTTAAAGCTTTGACTGGCAATTCCTATCGTGATAGATGGCTAGAGAAACTTCTGCAAGGGATTCAACCAGCATGCAATTTGAAGGAAGATGGCTCAGCAAAGAATGAAGAAAAGAACAGTGATGCTGCTTTAGATCATCCTTCAGATGGGAAAGATGGTGTGGAGATGAAATTAGATGTATGCACCATATTCTCTGATACCAATTCTACCTCTGCATTGAGAAACTATCTTTTCTCTTAATATGTGTGTAGCAGGTGACATTGCTGATAGTGAACTAGCATTGTTAGGTTAGATGCATCTAACGTAGTTTGATACAATACTCTTTTGCATGCTCAGTTGATAATGCAGTTAGTATGCATTACCATAGAAGCATGTTTGCTTCCTCCAGCAAAGGAAGTTCATTATATGCATGTTGTAGGTAATACTGATTGTTGCATTTAAGGACTCACCACTGTTTCTTTTTGTTTCTCTGATCTTCTGTCAACATTGCACTAGCATTAACTTGTACTTCATCTTTTCTTCGTCACTTACATTCTCTGACCTTCTCATGTGTACAAGTTATTAGGGTGTTTAATTAAATAGCATTAGCTACTTTGTGATCTTTA
This sequence comes from Hemerocallis citrina, assembly GCA_017893485.1. Classification (NCBI taxonomy): domain Eukaryota; kingdom Viridiplantae; phylum Streptophyta; class Magnoliopsida; order Asparagales; family Asphodelaceae; genus Hemerocallis; species Hemerocallis citrina. The sequence continues at coordinate 222,749,391 of CM030365.1, forward strand.
TTTGGACATATGGCCTGTTTGCATATACCATCGTCAACAATAACAACAAATCCCTATTCCACATCTTTGGTGCTGTCTACATGAAATTTAGAGGGGGTGGTGTAGAGGGTCTGAGTCTGCATCAAACAATCATGTCTTGCGTTCATTACTCTGTCTGCATCAAATTGCAAATCATATATTGCGTCGTTACTGGATAGGGTGGTGATTGGCTATTCATTTTTTTTCTATCCTGTTGTTGTACTGATATTCTTGATCACCTCTGGGATACAAGTATCTTATAGTTTACTACTTTGGTTTCACTTACACATGCATATTACCATTTTCCTGTTCACAAGGTTGGTGACGAAATTGTGTGGCCAGATTCTGCTGTTGAAGCAATAACCGCACTTGAGAAGGCTGCACATGACATTCTAAGTTCTGATTTTCAGAAATATAACCAGAAAATGCGGCAGTTGATCTTTAACTTCAAGGTAGAGTCTCAATTTACTCTCTACCAGGAATAATGTATTCTTTTTTTCTATTTTTTAATTATCTTGAGTCTTGAATTTTTTATTTTGTTTTGTGATTCTTTACCACAGATTATATCAGTGTTAGCATACTAATTTATGCCATTTGCAAGAGAAATCTCTTTGAAATGTCAACAGTACCCAATATTGGGAGCCATGATGCTGACAGTCTGACATTTCTTTTCATAGCACATTCTTTTTCTTTGCCGATTTTTCATTCACGTTCTTCCATACATTGAGACATTATGGAGTCTACTAATCCTGATTTCGTAGGATATGACTATCACGAGCAACTCTAAAATTCTTGCCGTTTTTTGACTCTCCGGTCTCTGCCTTCATTCAATTACCATCAATCTAGAATGAGTTGTCTACGCTATTGTTATTTAATAGTATTGTCAGAGATTAACAACTCGAGGTTAATTTTGTTGCTTATTGGTCTCGAGGATTCTTCTCCTTTTTCGTCTTATAACTTTCACACGGTAATCATTCACCTGCACCATTACCTTCATGAATAGGCACTCTCTACAGAAGATTCCTTTGTTTGTATGCCATAATAGCCTTCTTTATATTAATGTAACGCATTTTGGAATTCACTTGTTTCTTTTCTGTTATGTGCATTCTCTTTCTGCCTTCACAAATATCTGATTGTTCTCAAGAAATTATTAACAATTTTAAATTCATTATTGGGTCCTAATGGTTGTGATGGTCTACTCTATTTTTTGCAGAATACTCCACTATTACCCAGGCGTGTACTTAAAAAAGAGTTGGACCCTGCGGTTGTTATAAACATGTCCCCTAATGAACTGAAGGTATGCATTCATCGTCTTTTTAAACCTATTGTTTGTTTGATAAAAACTGGTCAGTACTTTATAACTCCTGATGGGATTGGTGTAGTTAAATGTTTCTGGTGTTAATTTTCTGAAAATTGTCTTACATACTTGGAATATTACATGTAGAAACAGTAGAATACATACATTTTCACTGATGAGCAAATTCTAATATTAATTTATTCAGTTAATAGTATAAATTATATAATGATCACCTCAAATCTTTATTGATTGTTGAGGCCTAAAGCTGATGCTGGGATGCGGCTCCAATGTGGAAGTTTATGATCTACCGCTACTTGAGCAATGAAATTTCTGACATCAAACCTCTGTCTGATTAGTTGAAGAGTTAATGCTTTAAGTTTTCTAACCTGCTCAATCCCACATATTGTAGGACTTGTGTATAGTTGTCATACCTAATATTGTACTTGAGTCACTGACCGTACTACTAAGCTGTACTGGTAGTGTATACTATGAGACTCAATCATGTGGGGTCAGTGTGAGTTCCACAAACAATGAATGCATATACAATATGGAGAGCTTAAAAACACTTTTGGGACTCTAATAGAAATTGTAAGACTGAGTATGGGGTATTTTTCATTTTTCTCAATGTCACCACAGTCGAAGAGTATTTTTTAACTTTTATGAGAAGTGAATTTTTTTAAATAATAAGTAAATCCGTAATTGTTCTTCACAATATGATTCGGTAGCGACATTTTTGTCCTCAACAATACCAATGAGAGCCACCAAGTCTGAGTTATAATTACCATTAGTTTTTCCTCGTATTTGTTATTTATGTTGCATAATGTATATCTCTGCCTTGAGCATTCTAGGATGGTCTAACTGTTGATGAGAAAACAACGAAGGAGCCTGATGAGCCAGAACAAATGCAGGTATCTTTCTTCTTTGACCCATTTCGTTTTCTTAAAGGTTGCATTTTCGCAGTCAAATTGAGAGAATGTCACTTACCAAAAAAGAGGGGGGGGGGGGGGGACGAAATAGCACCCAAAGTTTACCTTAATTTCCAAATAGTACCCAAAGTAATTATAATTCCCAAATAACACCCGATGTTTTTAATTTAGAACAAAAAACTGCCTATATTTTTTTTTTTTGCAGAATTAACGTGAAATTACAAAAATACCCCCATTCTCTTCTTCTTTTCTGTTCGGTTTTATTCTTTTTTTTTTTTTTTTCAGTTTTTTTCCAAAAAAAATTTCTCGTTTTTCTTGTTTTGGTTTTTAATTTCTTTTTGGTGGAGATGAAGGTGATGGTGATGGGTTTCGGAAGTGGTGGAGATGGTGGCCGGTGAAGATGGGTCGGAGGTGATGATGATTAGTTTCAGTGGTGGTTGGAGATGGTGGTGGTGGTTGGTGGAGATGGTGGTGGAGATGGTGGTCGGTGGTGGAGATGGCGGTTGGCAGAGGAGATGAGTTTGGATTTTGAACCTGTTAAGAGGTGAGGGCAATTTCGACATTTTATACTCTTCTTAACGGGCTTAAACATATTAAGAGGTATATTCGGGGAATATTCCATTAACTTAGCTGGAATCTTAACAACAGGTGTTTTTCATCCATATTTAAAAACTTCAGGTGCTATTTGGGTATTTTAAAAATTTTGGGTGCTATTTGGGAATTAGTATAAACTTTGGGTGTCATTTGGTCATTTCCCAAAAAAAATAATAAGGGAAGATAAGGTATGCATAGACAAGTGTTTCCTATATGTAGTTGATTTTGTGTAAAGGAATTGCTTGTGTACGAGTACGTCTTGTAGTAACTACATGGTGTACTCTGTGTTATCAGATGACGGATGCTAGATGCTCAAGGTGCACCGAGAAAAAAGTAGCCATTACTGATATCATTCATGCTGGAGGACATGGGAATCGATATCAGGTTTGCAATTTCCCTCATCATTGTTAGCCTGTTCTGGATTTTTTTTGTTTTTTTTGTTTTTGTTTTTTTGAATCAGACAAATAAGTACCTTGGTAACCCCAGTAACTAGGTGGGAACATTATTTGGCCTCTTTATGTAGTCTTTAATTCATACTGCTTCTTTTGAGCTTTTTTTTTTGTTTCTTTTTTTCCTTTTCTTTCATAAATTATTACTTAGTAATCATAGTGCAAAATTATTTTTTAATTATTGTGTGTGTAAAATTTATAAGAGAAACTGAATCATCTGCAAACTTTCATCAATAGTTAAACCATTAGTCCGCGAGAGAGGCTCCTCACTTCCACTACCCTCAACCTCATCACCTAAAACACAAACATCTACACTCAAAAAATTATTCCTTGTAATCACCGGCCATAATCATTCATTATTGTCTCCTAACACAAATGTATATATAATATAATAATACTCTATGATTAAGTAATTATTCCCTACTCCATAAATGGATGGCCTTAACATCATTCTGGATCTGGCTGTCCCAACATACACTTTAACTAATCTCCTCTCCCACTGTCATATTGTCATATCACCTCTATCTACTTAGGGAGGTTATCTCACATGCAACTTTGTCTTGCTTGGATATAGGAGTCATAGCACTAGAGTAATAATAAACCATTCTTCTCCGCTATAGCATATAAACTCGTTTCTTTCTCAAATATTGTAGCTGGAGTGCCAGGCATGCGGCCATTACTGGTATGGATCTGGAGACGCCATTTCGTCACTGACAATAGATGTACCAAACGCTACTAGCAACGTAGGCACGGCACCATGGGCCACTTCTAAGTTTGAAGACGTGGAGAAGAAGCTTGTTAGCCCCCGTGATCCTGAGAAGCCTGCTGCTGTCGATGTGTTTGAGAAGTCGACTGCTGCATATATGCCTGTTCTGGAAACTCAGAAATCATTCAATAGGTCGAAGAATGAAGACCCATCTCCACCTGCTGCCAATCGTGAATGATGCTAGCAATCTTATGAATGCATGAGTCATGTTTTTGTATTTTGGTTTCTGCGGAGAAATAGTTTTATGTTTTATCATGTATAGGGAGGGTTTTGCATAATATTAACATACATCTATCTTTAGTTTTATAGTTGTTCAAATTCAATGTAGATTTGGAAGTTATATTCTTTGTGTTGATACTATTTCAGTTCAAGCTTGATCTTTAGTCGAGATGTTTGATTCGCGAAGTGTTTATATATATACTACGAAAACATGAGTATCAGTCATTTTAATAGCAGCAGTAAGAAGCAGGGTGAAGCTTATCCTGAGGGCAGTTTGATGTTTAGTTGCGACTGCTCTGCTTTGATGGATACCATCACCACCAAAGATAAGTTTTCAGCAATGTATTGGCATTTTCTTTCAATGCTTGATGTTTACAGTTCATATTATCAATCATCAACTTATATTATACATTCCTTGACTATTTTTCCAGACCAATAAAAAGAACAGAGGAGTAACCATGTCCAACTCCTTCCCTCGCACTCAAAACATTCCAAATCACGCAGAAACAATACATGGACAACAAATAAGACATAAGAGAAGAAATAAGATGATGAAGATGATAATTTTCATAAAGTTCATCAGTATTCCTCCTCTCCCTCCTCCCCATACTCCTCCACTTCAGCCGCCGCATCCTGATACTGCTGATACTCGGACACCAAATCATTCATATTACTCTCGGCCTCTGTAAACTCCATTTCGTCCATCCCCTCCCCAGTATACCAATGCAAGAAAGCCTTCCTCCTAAACATGGCTGTAAACTGTTCCGACACCCTCCTGAACATCTCCTGGATTGAAGTCGAATTCCCCATAAACGTTGCGGACATGGTCAATCCTTGTGGTGGGATATCACACACGCTCGACTTCACATTGTTAGGTATCCACTCGACGAAATAGGAAGAGTTCTTGTTCTGCACCAAATTCATCTGTTCGTCAACTTCTTTGGTGCTCATTTTGCCTCGGAACATGGCAGACACGGTGAGGTAGCGACCGTGCCTAGGGTCTGCAGCACACATCATGTTCTTAGCCTCCCACATTTGTTGGGTGAGTTCGGGGATGGAGAGGGAGCGATAGCCCTGGGAGTGGCGGGAGGTGAGTGGAGCGAAACCGACCATGAAGAAGTGGAGACGTGGGAAAGGGATGAGGTTGACAGCGAGCTTGCGGAGGTCAGAGTTGAGCTGGCCGGGGAAGCGGAGGCAGCAGGTGGCGCCGCTCATTGTGGTGGAGATCAAGTGGTTCAGATCGCCAACTGCATAGAGGAAGATGTTACGTACTAAGTAATCTCGCTTAGTGTTTGGTGTGGTTCGATGCAAATACAGTTGCAACTAAATTATTACGTGCAATTAGGTATCAATGTAGCTAGGTCCAAATATCAGACATATAAATTAAAATGTTAGCATGCAAGTCAGGTGGAACGAAAAGATTTTGAATGAACTACTTATACTTACAGCTAGGGTTGGTGAGCTTGAGTGTCCTGAAACAAATATCGTAGAGTGCCTCATTGTCGAGAACCATGCACTCATCGGCGTTCTCCACCAGTTGGTGCACCGACAGAGTGGCATTATACGGCTCCACCACCGTGTCTGACACTTTTGGGGATGGGAATACCGAGAACGTCATCATCATTCGGTCTGGGTACTCCTCCCTGATCTTCGATAGTAGCAACGTCCCCATCCCAGATCCCGTCCCTCCTCCTAACGAATGACATATCTGAAATCCTATCAAAATTATAATTTCCATTTGTCAGATACAACACACACAACAGAGTATCTAATATGCAATATGCATGTTTGACATGACACAACTACCAAATATGTTTAGTATTAATGTATTCATGATACATACCTTGTAAACAATCGCAATTCTCGGCCTCCTTCCTGACCACATCCAACACCGCATCAACTAGCTCCGCCCCCTCCGTATAATGCCCCTTGGCCCAGTTATTTCCGGCCCCATTCTGCCCGAACACGAAATTATCGGGCCTGAATATCTGCCCAAACGGGCCGGTCCGTAATGCATCCATCGTGCCAGGCTCCAGGTCCACGAGCACTGCACGCGGCACATACCGGCCCGCTGCAGACTCATTGTAGTACACATTGAGCCTCTCGAGCTGCACGTGGGACTTACCTGCGTAGTTCCCACGTGCGTCAATTCCGTGCTCACCGCAGATTACCTCCCAGAATTTGCCTCCAATTTGGTTCCCACATTGCCCTGCTTGAATATGGAGGATCTCCCTCATTCTCAAAACTTTATTTTAATTTAATTTAGTTTTGATTATGAGGGATTAATTGAGGTATCGGAGGATGAAGGTTAGACCGTTAAGAGAGAGAATTTTATAAGGAGAGGACGAGAGAGAGAGAGAGAGAAAGGAGAGGTGGAGAGAGAAAGGAGGGAAGCGATGCTTTAAATTAGAGGAGGTAAGGTTTGTTTGTTTGTTTTTTTTTTTTTTAAATTTATTTTTTAAATTTATTTTTAAGGTGTTTGAGATTATATTTAGTATCTTGTTTTGTTCCCAGAACTTGGTTTTATATGTATCTTTACTATTATAACTTTGGGTTTTTAACATATATGCCCCTAACAAATATGTAAATATCATGTATGCCCCTCACAAATATGTATTTTCATATTTGTCCCCAACAATATATACCACATCTCTTAATTACCCCTCTAGTTAAAAAAACCTCAAAACAATAGAAATTTTCAGTTTATTTTAAATGGACTTGATGAAAAATGACTGAAATATTTTCTTCTCTACCATTCAAACTATATATTCTTCATCCTTGTAAATCCGTACAATTGTTAATCTAACCGAGACTCATTAACTTTTCTCAAATTTTCTTCATTTTTTTCAAGAAATGGACAAACTAATAGTACATCTTTGAAAACTACATATTCTTCCTCACCTTACTTCTCCAAAATTGTCTTCAATCAAGATTGTTTTTAATGATAGATTATAAGCTTTCTCATTTATTTTTCTTAAAACTCTTAAATTTTTTATCATTTGATTGTCTAGTCTGATCTTTTAATTTGATTTCTATTTGTCTCGTAAGGGTAAAATCATAGTTAACTTAGCGATATCTAGCATAGGGATAAATATGAAATAAAGTCCAAATTGTTAGGGGTATATACGAAAATATATATTTGTGAGGGATATATATGATATTATCATATTTGTTAGGGGTATACATGCAGTTGGATTGGTTCATATAAACATACACATTATTACATTTGTCGTGTACTGAGCTACAAAATATAATTTACTCGTTTAGTGAGGCAAATTGGTAATAAGCATATTTCTTTATACAATTGGCTATGCGAGCCTCATTTAAACCGCAGCCGATGTTTGCATAGGTTTGAAGCAAAAATAAAAAAAATAAAAAATAATAAAAATAAAAAAAAGAGAAGAAAGACAAGGAAGAGATAATGAGAGGTGGGAGAGAGTAGTCTGTCAATTTGCGATAATTTGGGACATTTTATTCCCCATGACAAGAGCATTATAGCGTGTGTGAGCTGGCTATGAAAGACACTTGAGAGCTAGAGGCCATATGAATTATTATTTTTGCATCACTTGTTGGTTGAGGAGTCTATTTGGTTTAAGTACTTATAGTTGGTGAAGAGAGAAGAAGATCACAATCAAGATTTATCCTTTCCTTTAAAAAATATGTGTTAGGTAGTAGTTAAGGAACAATAATCCATCTAATTAGTTCCATAAGAGCGATTGAAGATTACGACTTGGTTTGGAATTGTTGTGAAACAAAAGTGTTGCAAAAAAAAAAGGGGGGGGGGGGGGGGGGGGGGGGGGGGGGGGTTGTACAGTAAGTGCTGCAATTAAGCAGGTTATAATATGTATGTGTTATCTTCCACAGTTTCAAGGATGGGGAGCTTCAGAAGTACCAATGGCTAATGACTATCGATCATCATTTATAAGCGAAGATATATTATCGTGACAGGAATTACAAAATGAAAGATAATTTACATGATTAAAGTTAACTTGTCCCTAGATTAAATTTGTTTGGACTCAGAAGACAAAGACCCAAAATGCTGTGATTTCATAAATGAAAAATAACAAAACAAAAGTTCATAAAATGGTTTTCTATTGTAGAGTAAAACTTGGAATATCGCATGAATTTTTAAACGTCGACAGAGCAAGTGAGTTTAGTTGTTGCTTTCCTGATACAGTCATCAAATGAATGAGCATGAATCCAAAACAGGTGTGAACAAATTGCACCTTTCTCCAAATAAACAGCAGCTGCTATTTTTTAAATGGGGGAAATGTAACTTACATATGCACGACCAGCTTGTTTACTCATCACTACTTCTTGACTTCCAGGGATGATCCACCTTTGAGTGCATCTCGAGCATTATTTTTCCATTTTAAGGGCAGCTGCTTGAAGATGTTGGTTAAGTAATGGTAACTACTTGTGTTGCATAATTAACAGCTTCTTGTGGATTATCATTCGTCATATAAAACAGGCAAGCACGAGCAAAAACAGTTGGATAGATCATGGTTCAGACATCAAAGAACTGTAGGTTACAGATTCATAAGAATAAATAAACCGATAATCACAGAGAATAAATAAATTAATGATGCAATGTAGATAAAAAGATCATGGTATATCAATCACTTAGGGTTCTCAAAGCATGTTGACGACTTGGTTAATTGGTTATATATATAATCTATTAACAAAGCATTGTAGCTCCTCGATACTCCAACTCAAAAGGATTATAAACCTTGACTTGTTTTCTTTTGTAGTTGTTTGCTTCATTGTCTTTGTCATGCTCTTTTTTACTAAAAATATGGAAACATTTCCAGTTAGTGTCAATTGTGGCGGAAAGAAACTAGAACATTAAATAGCAAAATTTTGAAGAAAACTGGAATATTACCAGTAAACCAACTCAATAACTATATACTCAGAGATATGGGATTAACATGAGAGAAAAAGAACACCGGCATTCTTGTTATTTAGGACAAAGAATTGTATATTTGACTAATTTTTTATAAACGAATGTCATACAAATAAATAATCAAAATTACAAAAAGATATCCTTTTTTCTTCAAGATTTGTTATGTCACTGTATCCATGTCACAGTATCCAAATAAGAGTTGGTGCATCACAGGGGGAAACATCAATAGAAATATGAACAAAAACTTCCCTTTTGGATGCAATTACACGATATATCTGATTAGCCAATCTGCAACCAAACACCCACGTAAAGTAGCGATTAAGCAATGAAGAACTATCATAATCACTTCAAAAGATAACAAATCTGGATCCAAGGAGAAGTGTCAGATGTAAGGTAAGAACTAAAGCTAATATTCTGGCATACTGTAAAAATGAAAATTTTACTCTCTAATTAAAGAACAAATATATTGATTTGTCATATGCATTTTTTAAGAACTCAATACATTCATGTACTGATTGCTTTTAGTTATTTCTACGATTTAGACCATGGTAAGTAGGTTAAAGACATTCAGCCCTATGCATATCATCCAAATTCCAAATAACATGCAAAGATCATAAATGAGCTTAAAGCTAAAACACAAACCTTAAAAACTAATAACTTTTCAGACTATATAAATGATCCAATCAAAAATAGGATATGTTCAAAAAAGATAATCAGTGTATACATAATTAAGGATATGTATGAAGGGGTAACAACCACAATTAGAACAACCACAGAACATACCAGCGATTTTCCTATTACAGTAGGTTTATCGTTTACACCAAGGTTCGGCTTTAAGCCCCTACCTCTTTACTTTGGTTATGGATGAATTGACACGAGGAATTCAAGATGAGGTGCCTTGGTGTATGCTTTTTGCCAATGACATCGTCTTAGTTGACGAGACTAGAGCAGGAGTCAATGCTAAATTAGAATTGTGGAGAGAAACTTTGAAAGCTAGAGGCTTTAAAATAAGCAGAACTCAAACATAGTATATGGAGTGTAATTTTAGTGATATTCGGAACACAACTGAAAAAGTAGTGAAACTTGATCACCAAGAGATACCTAAGAGATACCGTTTCCGATATTTAGGCTCGATTACACAAAGAAATGGGGAGATTTTTGAAGATGTTACACAGGATCTAAGCAGGGTGGCTTAAGTGGAGAAGTGTCCGTGGTGTTTTGTGTGACAAACGTATACCTTTGAAGTTGAAGGAAAAATTTTATAGGACGGCTGTTAGAGCAGCAATGATGTATGGAGCAGAGTATTGTGAAACAAAGAAACATGTCCAAAAAATGAGTGTAGCGGAGATGAGGATGCTAAGATGGATGGTGTGGTAAAACAAGGAAGAATAGAATTAGAAACGAGCATATACGAGCCATGCTAAAGGTAGCTCCAATCCAAGATAAGTTAAAAGAGAATCGCCTCAAATGGTTTGGACATGTCACACATAGACCTAGTAGTGCCCCTGTTAGAAAAAGTGATTTGATAAGTATTGAGGGTAGAGTTAGGGGTAGAGGAAGACCTAAACTAACTTAGATGAAAACGGTGAAAAAAGATATGATAGTTTGTGACCTTACAAAAGATATTGCACTAAACCGAGCAGAATGGAAAACCAGGATTCATGTAGCCGACCCCAACTAGTTGGAAAAAAGGCTTTGTTGTTGTTGTTGTATATTATGAAGCATCAATTGAATATTAGTACTTCAAGCATAGTAACAAGTATTTCTAAAAAGAACAACCACTATAACACCATTATTGGTAATGGAATTCATTAATAGTGCTTCCCGTGTCAATAGAATTTGGGCCTGACTTGAAATTCTAGGAAACTCCATTAGTTTTGTCATAACGGACTCCCTTCCTTTCGATTTCTTTACTTAATCCAATCATCAATGTCTTGAGCAGTGGAGCTTTAAGTGAAAGGAATTTTATTAAGTTAAGGTCACATTCTTTGCACACAAGGTCAGTCATTCGTCACATTCTTTGCACACAAGGTCAGTCATTCTCACAGCTTCAAGTTTACTAAATAGATCTACAAGTTCTTGTGTCGTCCAGAAATCATGAACATGTTCAAGCACTTCCTCATCATAACCCAAGTTACAACACCTAAGAAAAGTATGTTAATAATAGTAAATAAGATACCAGCTAGGTGATCCCGAACTATGTGGAAAGATATATATATACTAGATTTGCCCGTGGGCACGTGCCTACGGCATGTCTTCGGAACGATACAACACACGAAAAGCCCTGTAAACAATAAAACAACAATTATGTAGTTCAAGTTTGAATAGTATGACAATAATTAGTTGTAAATAAAAGTCCATGTTTCTATTAGTATATGTTGAAAAATATTTATAAATGAGGGTGTAAAATCGAACTTCTTAGAACTTTAAGGATGGAAAATGATGAAATTTAACTATTGAAGAGATATTTGCTATTTTCAATATAATATGTGCAATAAAAAAAAATATAAAAATTCTGAAAATTTAACAAACCTGAAATATTAAAATCTAAATTTTTAAGTAAATAAAAAAAGAATGGGAGAGAGAGAGAGAGAGAGAGAGAGAGAGAGAGAGAGAGAGAGAGAGAGAGAGAGAATATGAAAAAGTGAAGGGAGAAGAGAGAGATAGTAATAAAGTAATGAGTTTTTTAGTTTTGGGGAGAAAAATTTAATTTTGGGGTTTGAAATTTTGGGCGGAAAAATATGTTTTGGGAGAATCAATCTAGACCATTGGTTTTAGGGGAGATTGAACGAGAGCCACTTGATAGCTTTCTTTGTAATTTATTATATATATATATATATATATATATATATATATATAGGGAGCCATTCGGTTGAGAACTAATTTTGGTATATATATGTAACTCCCGTTTTCATTTTTCCATTTTTTTGTTATTGATCACAATTGTAATCTCCACTGTAATTGTGATTCATTTCATTTGTCGCATTTTGTGTTGAATAATATTTATCCTAATGTTATTCATAATCTAATCCTGATCCCAATTGATTATTTTAAATCTACCCCTTGTATTTCTTAGTTCAGATTTAATTTTATAAAAAATTGCCTTGTCTTCTTGGGTTGGAATTGTTCTCCAAATTGATCCACTTTGTACCCAAAGCCCATTATCTACCTCCTATTGGATCTCTCACCCAAACCCACTAACCCAAATCAACCCCCCAAATTCTTCCTAACGGACTAATCCCTAAGATCCATCCTAATCACTCCCCACAATCTCCACAATCTGTAACTCCCAAGAATTTGAAAACTCAATCCCTACTATTAAGCCCTGTAATCTCTCCCCATTACTAATTCAACCTAATAACCCCCCATTACTGTGCTCTCTCTCCCTCTCCTCTCTGTTAATTCCCCAAACACCTACGAACGAGAGCACCCCCTTATTCGACTTCTTCTCCTCCTCGCCTTCACCCAAAACCGAACCCAAACCACCCATCACCTTCGCCTCCACCGTCGTCAACTCCGACTGTCACCCTCATTGTCGTCGCCACCACCTCCATGTCTCCATCACCTCGTCAACCTCTCCACCGTCTCCGTCCCATCGTCTCCCTTCACCAAAACCCATCGAACCCAGCAACTACCGCCATAGCCACCTCCGACCACCATTCCTCAGCATCACCGCACCCACCTTCCCCCTCATCGTCTTCGTCGCCGAGAACTCCTCCATCGCCGCTTCCCCTATTTTCGGAGTGAAAACAGAGCTCCATTCGATTGCCGCCGTCCTTCGCCGTCGCTCCTCAACCACAGCGCCGCGAGCGTCGTTACCGTCGCCGCCTGTCGCCAGTCGAGCCGCCACAACTGTTGCCTCCTCTTTCTTGCGATCTCTCTCCCTCTCTTAGTCGCGTTGAAGAAGCGGGAGTGGTGCGTTTTGCTGTGTGGTGTTTGGAGGGGGATCTGTCTTGCTGTTTGGTGTTCGGCTGAAGAAGAAGGAGCCTGGTTGGTTGTATTCGCTGTTTGGTGTTCTGGCGTGTAGCGAATCTCGATCCCCTGTGTTGCTGTTGTTGCTTTGTTGATTTACTTGTTTGGATTGCACCCAATTCGCACGTGTCTGGGATTCTCATATTTATCGGATCTAATCATCTAATCATAAAAAAGGCAAGTCATTTCTTATCGAATATTTATTGTATCATATTTGATATTTTTATTGAATTCCGCAAGTGGATCCGTATTGAATATCGTAAAATGTTATTGTATCTATCGTTGGGATACCACGGATTTACACGAGCAAATCCAAGTGGTAATCTCGACTTCGTGCCGCCTTTTTGCCTCTAATGTATAGGGATCTTACATGCACCCATGTAGTTAGTTATTGAATATAAGAATAGGAAATTATTATCACATTTCATCTCATGACATTAAAGACAACTATTGTAGATTGTATATTAGGGTTAATTGTTCATGTGATTGCTATTGATAAATTAGTGGAATTGTAATTAGTAAAATTATGGATATCATCTACCTTAATACCATGTTCACATAGGAATGACTCGCTGTGATTTATAATTATTAAACTCCAATTTATCATTCTTAACTTTTAACCGTTTTATTCAAAATGAACATGTTGCCATTCTGAAATTTTACGCCAACCTGAACCTTGCTGTGCTGTTTCAACCTAGATAACGTCATTAAAATCAGTCACTTCCTGAATATGAAACGTAGCCCTAATTGTCTAGATGTCAATAGACACCAGAATTTTCGAATTCTGACTTATATCGCCCGAGTTATGACCCTTTTGCTACCGCTGCGCTGTAATTTCAGATTCATGTACATACCATGTTAGGCTAATAAATTAAGTGGACTAATGATCAAATATGGCCAAGATAAATTTCAGATTTGTAGATAACATGTTTAGGGTGATAACAATTATTTTTACCGATTTTTGTAATGATTATTTACTGCCTTTATAACTGAAATTAGTCAACATCGACACCCAGCCAGAAACTAAAATCTGTAAAAAACACTGAATTTCGCCTAGCTATCGTTGTCGGAATGTAGACTTTAAGTATGCGTTGGAACCGAGCAGGAGTCTAGTTTCTAGACCACCTGACGGATCCACATTTGCTGTCCTGTAGCAATGGAAATCCTGATTTTGGTACAGCAACCTACCGCTGTCCAGAATTGGGATTCTATGTTTTATAATATATAATTATACCTATAATGTTGAATTGGTGCATTTAATTGTATAGAGTATATTGCATGATCCTAGGGTTGTTTTGTCACCATTTCTATCGTTCGTTATTAATTGCATTATTGTGTGTTAATTGAATAAAGGAAATAAATCAAGCCGGGATTAAGGGTTGATTAGGGTAGTTGACAATATAGTAAGTGTACTCGGATGATGGCCAGTGAATATTATCGTTATCGGCATCGTGTATGAAATTACACATGTCCAGTGTTTTTATCGTTATCGGCATCGTGTAAGAAATTACACATGTCCAGTGTTATTACCGTTATCGTCATCATACCCAGTACATGAACTATAGAATCTACCACCTTAGTCTAAACGAAATTGATTGTATGCATCGAACCTGTGGTACGGCACACATAGGACACAGTAGTACGTGCATTAGCTAGGATTAAAAAATGAATAATAGACCTAAGGCTCTTTACATTACCATTGCATATTGTTATCTATATTGAACAGTGTTATCGTTATTATTGCCATTATTGATATTGTTCATCGTTATTGTGACAAATTATAGTTATTGCATATTATACTATTATTGCTTTGTCACTGTTCAACACTATTGACTTCATCGTTTATTGAATTCATTGCTATACCACTATTACCATTGTTTCTCTGTTTCTCCACTTGCATGTCCACGACTTGCTCTAAGGACTTTCTTTTTCTTCTCTTTAGATGAGCAACTTACAGGTAATCAAGGAGATTTACCCGACGGAGTAAGAGAGCAGCATTGGTGAAGGAGATGTTTTACTGCGCCATTAAAATAAATGTTGTTTTATTTGATGACTCTAATAAAATTGAACAAATATTATTTCTTTGTATTGTGGGCTTCAACCCGATTATTGCTTTGTTATTTCAAGATGTTGGGTTATTTTGATGTTGGTTATTTTTATGCATTAATTTCCAATGTTATTATTTATGTGATTATCCTTTCATGCATGCGTGGTTGTTTTATTACTTGCTTATATTGTTGAGTTGGATCAATAACAGCCTATGGATGACACAAGTCATTCGCTGGGCCGTGTCACGTGCTTGCATCCCGTACTTTTGGGAAGCAGGGCATGACAATATATATATATATATATATATATATATATATATATATATATATATATATATATATATATATATGAGAAATGCTCAAGTGAAAATTTTTGATAAAAGGCCGTTGTTCCAAACAACGGTCTAGGTTCATACAATTTTTGATAACCTAGGCCGTTGTTTTAAACAACGGCCTAGGTTCATACAGCCAAAGCGGGTCTGTGAAAACAAACTCGTTTTCAATGGAGCATTTCTATATATATATATATATATAAGTAATGCTCGGTTGAAAACAACCGGGTTTGTTTTCAACCGGGTGTGAAAACAACGATCTGAGCCGTTGGATCGCTCTTGATCATGATTAACGGCTCAGATCGCTTCCGCTTTGATGGAGCAGAATAGGGTAATTGGCAGAGGGGGCAATTTGGGTATTTCCCGCCAAATAACGCTTCAGAAGCGTTATTTGACGTGAAGTACTTTTTTGGCGAAAAATACACTTAGGTGGATGTTGTTTTTTTTAAAAACAAATTCAACCTACGTCGTTGTTCCCAAGAACGGCCTAGGTATGAACAAGTATTTTTCCAAATACTTGTACATACTCAGATCCCTCTCTCCCTCACTTCGCAGCCAACTCTCTCTCTCTCTCTCTCGATCTGGAGCTCGCAATACCCAAACCCAACACCTCCTCTACTGTTATCAGTCTCCTCTTCTCGATCTCCCCCTCTTCTCGAAGCCTCTCCATCTCTCTCTCCCTCTCCCGAATACCCCAAACCCTAACCCTAGTCGAAATCCCAAATTACCCAAATCTAGCCGAATTATTCAAAACCCTAGTGTCTACAACTACTTCGTCTACACCAGCGGCTCCTAACGGCAGAAAATCTCCTTCCCGAATACCCACATTGTGAAAGGTATTCACTTTTTTCACAATTTAATAGAATTAACTATGTTAATTTATTGAATTTTCTCATTATTTGAGTTTATAATTTTTGTATTATGCGTAATTAGTCTACAATTTAGAGTCTACATTTTTTTTATCATGTGTGTTGTATATATTTGTAGACATTTTTGTAGATGTAGTATTAGTTGTAGTTGTAGAATATAGGAAAAGCAAACAAACGAGATTCAAAATTTTCAAAATTTGACGAACAGGTCGGACTCACCACGCACAAGGTAACGCAACTTGTAGAGGCGATTTTCGACTCATGATTTGCAAGATACGTCATATATCACTTTTATTCAATAAAATAGAAATAAAGCGATATACGGCCGTATATTACAAACCAAGAGTCGGAACTCACCTCTTGAAGTTGCGTTGGCTTGTGTTTGGTGTGCCAGACGTGACGGCCAAATTTCGGAATTTTTGTATCTCGTTTGCGTTGTTTTCTACCGTATATAAAAAGGCTACTATATACGTCGGAACTTTTTGAGTACAGTCTCATCTCACTAGAAAACCGCTCAAACGAAGTCCAAAAAATACGAAACTGTGTGATTAGGTCGGGCTAACCACTCACAAGCCAATGCTACTTGTAGTTGCGAGTTCCGTCCCACAGTTTGCGAGATACGCCAAATTATTGCTTTCCGCTCTTTTTTCAATAGTGAAAGCGATACACGGCCTTATCTTGCAAACTGTGGGTCGGAACTCGCAGCTACAAGTTGTGTTGGCTTGTGTGCGGGGAGCCCGACCCAATCGCAAAGTTTCGTATTTTTCGGACTTCATTTGTGCGGTTTTATCACGTATTTTGTAATGTTTTGAGCGAGTTTTCAATGGAGAACCCACTCAAAAAATACGAAATTTTGCGAGTAGGTCGGTTCCCGCCACTCACAAGCCAAAACAACTTGTAGTTGCGAGTTCTCACCCACGGTTTGCTATATGCGTCCGTATATCGCATTCCGCACTTTTTTCAAGAGCAATACACGGCCGTATCTTGCAAACCGTGAGTCCAAACTCGCTTCTACAAGTTATGTTGGCTCGTGTGCGGCAAGGCCGACCCAATCGCAAAGTTTCATATTTTTTGAACGTCGTTTATGCGGTGTTCTCACGTATTTTGTTTCGTATCTTTATATATGCCAATTTTTTGATAACAAATTGTTTTATATATGCGAACTTTCTTACAGAGAAATAGTTAGAATGAGGAAAATCGGAAGGCCATCTGGTAGTGGTCGGGGCGAACATTCCACAGAAATAAGAGAACTATTAATTTTCATTGTGAAATTTGTATAAAATGGTATTGTTACTACACTAATAATAATTTGCTGTGTTGGTGTAGGTTGGTGCATACTCTTCGACAGAAATCGAGGTCCAGGACCATTAGATCCATATGTGCTCACTTTGCAAGACTGCCACAGATTTGAGGCTATGTGGGGTGGGACGACGCGGAGGTGTAATTTCTGCACTCACGAGACTTTGACGATGTACCCATGTACTGTCGAGTACCTAGTCCAGGCCTGGTTTCTACAGAATCAGTATGACTGGGTCAGGTGAAACTCGATCGAGCACTTCTTGCAGCCCTCGTCAAGCGATGAAGGTCAGAGACACACACCTTCTATCTACCGGTCAGAGAGATGACGGTGATGCTACAGAATATAGTGATGATCTCCAGGTCTTCCAATAGATGGGATGGCCGTGACTGGATCATATAAATTTTGATAAGAGAGAGCTGTGCAATGAACTCCTCGGTATAGAGATTGTTGAGGAGGGTAAGGACGATAAGTCTATTTTTGTCGGACAATCAATCCGGCTCTCTTGGTTGTAGGAGAATTTTGAAGGGGTTGACTGATGAATCGACCGACCACCAAGTGTAGTGCTACACGAGAGCGTACATTTTAACGATGCTTGGAGGTGTTATCCTGCCTAACTCATCCGGAGATACCATACCGCTTATGTATCTACGATTACTCACCGACCTAGGCGTAGCCGGCTGGTACAGCTTGGGAAGCTGCGCATTAGCAACGTTGTACAGGACGTTGTGTTCAGTAGCGCTAGATGGAACCGAGATGACCGGTCCGATGGTCTTATTACAGATTTGTTCATGGGAGCGTCTACACTTGAGTCGTCCCCGAATTACGAGACTGGCAGACGGTTGGATGGCCGATGCACCAAATATGGATATGTTTACACCTTTAGGGATATATTGGGTAGGCAGACGGAGTTATGAAGACAACCCAAAAGGTGTACTAACTTACTACAGAGACGAGCTCGACCAACTACAGAAGAGTTCGTGATTTGGGAGCCGTATACACCCGAGCGGATGGGAAGACTACCACCTGTGTGCACGACCGGATCGCAGTTGTGGTTGACGAAGGCTCTACTCATCAACTTTGGTACAGTAGAGCATCAGTGGTCGGATAGAGTCCTTCAGCAATTCGGTCTTCAACAAGATGTAGTCCATCACGCTGTCAGCCTATACAACTTTGAGTTACATGCTGTTAGGGGTACCAGTCGTATGCCTACCCATGATTGGGTAGATTTCCACCGTGCTCATGTTGTAGATTGGAATGAGCAACGGTTTGAACTCGTACTTCGCCAAGTTCTATACGATGGCAGGATACAAGTTCCCTATATGATTTGGTACAAACAGATATCACGTTTGTACATCTCTCTGAATACACAAGTACCTGCTGAGATTCAAATACCAATTGAGGAGAGAGAGATTGAACCACCACTCGCGTATTCTAGCTCACAATCCATGTTACAACCAAAGGCGTCATCTGTACATGTGTTGGTGAGTAAACTTTGATTCGCAATTTTTATTAAAATTTCATTATTTTTTAAATGATTAATTTTATTAACAACCGGATTGTGTTTAATATACTTGTTTTTGTATTTTAGAACGATAATACATAGGACATGGTAAAAGAATGTGCGTGGGTAATTAATAGTAACGCCACCGAACCTATGAAGGCATTTGCCCAGAAGATGCTCTCTTCATGTCGGGGCTCATTAGAAGAGGTAGGAGAGGGCAAAGCCTTGAACCGTTATTTAACAATGACCGTACGTTCACAGAGCTGTAAGAACGCGAAGGGTAGGCTATCTCGCCCGGGGCAACAACGACAATATCATTCTCCATCTCCACCACAAGAAGAAGAGCATCAAGAGAGTGTTGTTCCAGAAAGACAACAATCGGGAAAAGAAGAAATTATCGCAGAGTCACAATTCCAGTGGCAACAACCTGTCCGGAAGAGGCAACCACCACAAACTTACACGCCCGGTGGTTGAGTGTATCCTGATACAATTGTTGTAGGAATTTTGTTGTTGATTGTAATTGAAAGAAAGTGTTGTGGTTGTTGCGGTTGAGAATATTTTTGTTTTTTACAAAACAATTGTTTTATTTTCTATAAAATATTTAATCATTTAACCTAACGATGATATTTTGGTGGTTTTGGTTGCTAAAAAAGGAATATTTTAAAATAGGGCAAAAAACAAAGTACCCCCCTAACGTTTGGGCTTAATACAATATGCCCATATAACGTTTGAAAAAGTACATTTAACCCATTCCACCGTTAACTTAACCCCATCCGTTAAGTTAGAATTATTGAATTACATTTTTACCCTTACCCTTTCATAATCAAATCTCTTCTTGTTTTTCCTCTTTCTTCATTCTTTTTCTTTTTCCTCTTTCTTCATTCTTTTTCAGATTATGCAATTCATTTCAGATTATGTAAACAACTTATATCTTATTCATATTTCTGAAATTTAGTCAAGTTGCAATTTTTTTCCCAAATCAAATGCAAAAAAATTATCAGGATTTAAACTTTGGTTCTTTCAATGACACGAGTTCTTGTGAAAAAAAAACTGATTCAGATATTAGATGCGATGGGTTTAAGCCAAATTATCAATTAACTCTCCTAATTGAGAAATATGCAGAGTATCAAGTTCCCTCTGGAGACAAATGTTGCCGAGTCTCCTCTACGTTCTCTTCAGCAAATTTGATGCCTCGATTTACTAATAAAGTGCTGTAAATATAAACTATACTATCCAATTTATAGTCATCCTGATGCAAATTCAAAGTCTATTGTATATCTGCTGCTATTTTCTACTGCATTTATCATGGCAAGTCTCGTTTATAAAGAGCCCGCCGACAAAAATCTGTCAAGAGTGCACAAAACTTTTTGCCTTGTGCTCTATAACTGAAAGTTCAGAAAACCAGAAAGTAAGAAAGACTACTCCGACGATGATACGACATACTCAGAACCAGCACAAATTTTCATGAATGTTGCAAGTAATTGAGCATTTAAATTGTAGACTATCAATGTTGCAAGTAATTGAGCATTTAAATTGTAGACTATCGACAACTCATCCCAATCAGTTGCACACAACATGCACATCTGGCAAAAATATGAGAATGTTACACTCAAATCTTAATTAGAAAATTTGAGATTCACTGTCGAAAAAAAGTACTTGGGGCGTTTAATGATATCCATGGTTAATCGAGTTCATGTAGCAATCTGGTAATCGAGACAATGAAATATAACTTGCACTTTATTGGAAATGTAACTTACACCATTTTAGTCTCTTAAGATACATAGTTCATGACTATTAAGTACATTTAAGAAACACAAGAAGGTTGAACAAAGGACCAACATATCGCACACAACCAAACTCTCTCTTACCCTTCTGCAGGAGTTACAACTTCCAAACTGCAACAATAAAATATCGCATAGGTCATGTATGTGCGAGTTTCAAACATGAAGCTAATTTTAGAGAAGGCTTACCTTTTCCCCAAGCACTCGATAATATCTGAGGTGAGGGTTGCCCGTCTCTTATTTTCAAATGCGATTGAAGCTGCTCTTCTAAGCAGTGTAGAGCCAGCTATGCACCCCATAATCATTGGATTTGATTCACTTCATGACAAGTAAGAAGCAAATAGTTGGTCACAAAATCTACATTCCTCAAAACAACGAACACGAATTTACTTCCTGAAGGTTCGAGAAAAAAAAGAGCTAAGCCTAACCTTTTAGTGTCTGCTTCCTTCTTGTACGCTGAGCGTGCCCAGGATGCGAACAAAGCAACACTGAAAGTAATAGATAAGTGATGAACTATGCTTCCACTTAAAAAATTCAGACATGTTACAACTCAGGGAATGCAGTTAACATAATCTCATGAGAATTTGTTCACACAAGCAACAAGTTATCAGAGAGAAACATTCATAATGCAGTCTACAGGTTTTCTATTATACATAATTGTTTATAAGCAATCTTGTTAAGTATTCTAATTCTCTACTCGCATATTACTTTCTTGCCTTAAAATCAACCGAATAATGCTTGCACCTTCAGTTTCGAACAAATTAAAATCAACCGAATAATGCTTGAACCTTTAAAATCAACCGAATAATGCTTGCACCTTCAGTTTCGAACAAATTAAAATCAACCGAATAATGCTTGAACCTTTAAAATCAACCGAATAATGCTTGCACCTTCAGTTTAAAATCAACCGAATAATGCTTTGGATTCTCAGTTTCGAACAAAAATTGCCGAAATGATGATTCTATTTCAAATCCCTTGATAATGGAACAGACAACACTTACAAGAAAAAAAATGATATGCGATTGAGGAAACTGAACTTAAATGATACTTGAGATTGAGGAAACAGCGATTGAACAAAAAAGAAGGGTTTACAGGTATTCCCAATGTTAATTAGGGTTTCCCAATAGTAGAATGAATGATTCACATAACAAATGAATGAAAAAGATTAGGATTTTAACCTAAGAAAAACACACCTGACAGAACGTTATGAAATCGCGAGAGGAATTGAAGAGCTCTGCTATGGTTTAGGAATTGAAGAGACAGGGAAGAAGAAGAAGGCTGAATTGTTTCAATTAAAGTGGTAAGGGTATAATGGTAATTGAACAATTCCTATTTAACGGAATAATTATCTTTAACAGTGGTATGGGTATAGTGTATTAAAATAAACGTTATATGGGTATTTTGTATTTGGTGCAAACGTTAGGGGGGCATTTTGTATTTAACCCTTTAAAATATAGAGACGATATACAAGAAAATGAATGTCTTTGGTGTAGAGTTCAAGAACTGATGTTCGTATAGATAGAAAAGAAAGTTGTAAAAAATCCAAAAAAATTCCTATCAGCTTAAGCCGTTGTTTGCAACAATGGCCTAACAAGAATATGAATTATTTTTGTAATTTTGGAATTTTGTTGTGATTGGTATGTGTAAGATGTTCTAAAAGTGTTCTAAAATATGAATAGTAGACTTACCACTAAGCTTACCTTAACCCTACCCTAACCCTCGTTAACACTAACCTTAACCTAACCCTAACCCTACCCAAACCCCTGGTTGGAGGGTTATGGGTTAGGGGGGTATGGTTAGGGGTTAGGTTAGGGTTAGGTGTTAAGCTGAACAGGGATATACTCTCTCATATTCACAATGCCTCCAAATTTATTTGTTTCAAATTATACTAAAATTATTTGTTATCTGTTGATATAGTGTACTTTAGAAGTACCGCAACATAATTCACATTATAATTGAATGAAATTCTCCAGAAGAAATTACATATTATGGGTAAAAAAAAGAGAATTTTTACTTTTACAAAAAAGAAGATTAAGTTATTTTCTATTAAATATTTAAGCATTTAACCTTAATGATTATATATTGTTCATTTAGGAGGCTAAAAAAAGAAATTAATAAAATATAGAGACTATATATAAGAATATAAATGTCTTTGGCGTAAAGTTCGAGAGCCTCTGTTTGTACAGATAGAAGAGAAAGTTGTAAAAAACTACAAAATTTTTTGCACAGCTCAAACAACGGCCTAAGTTTGCTGTGGACTTGCTCTCTCTTGATAGAGAGCAACTCATTAAATTCCAATTTTCTCATATAACCTAGACCGTTGTTGGAGACAATAGCCTAAGTTGTAAAAAAAATAATTGGATTTTGATGACTTGTTGTTCCTTATGGCTTGGCCAAGACAGAGAGCAACTTATCAAAATCTAATTTTCTCATATAACCTAGGTCGTTGTTGGAGACAACGGCCTAGGTTATAAAAAAATTTGATTTTTGAAGAGCTGCTGCTCCTTATGGCTTGGCTAAGATAGAGAGCAACTCATCAAAATACAATTTTCTCATATAACCTAGGTCGGCTTAGGTTATAATTTATTTATTTTTTTTTATTTTGAAGAGCTGCTGCTCCTTATGGCTTGGCGAAGACAGAGAGCAACTCATCAAAATTCAATTTTTGATATAACCTAGGCCGTTGTTGGAGACAACGGTCTAGGTTATAATTTTTTTTTAAATTTATTTTGAAGACCTGCTGCTCCTTATGGCTTGGCCAAGACAGAGAGCAACTCATTAAATTCCAATTTTCTCATATACAACGGCCTATGTTATAATTTTTTTATTTTTTATTTTGAAGAGCTGCTGCTCCTTATGGCTTGGCTAAGACAGAGAACAACTCATCAAAATTCAATTTTCTTATATTTCCTAGGCCGTTGTTAAAAAAAAGTGATTTTGAAGAGTTGCTGATCCTTATGGCTTGGCCAAGACAGAAAGCAACTCATCAAAATCCAAAATTTTCATATCAACAACGGCCTAGGTTATAATAAAAATTTTGGATTTTGATGAGCTACTGCTCCTGATGGCTTGGCCAAGACAGAGAGCAAGTGTTCAAGTCTTCAATTTTATAATACTACTTAGGCTGTTGTTGGAGACAGCAGCCTAAGTATAAATTTTTAAAAAATTATACGCAAGTGTAAACAGCATCTACAGCTGCTACACTTCAGTATATCTCACTCTAACAACAAAATCAGTAATATATCCACAAACTAACATTAACAGCAAAATAAGTATCAATTACAACAAACAAAATAAATACGAAGAAAATTTAGATTCATCCATTCAAATTCATAAAGTATTACATCAACAATTATTACATCAAAATCTAACATACTCGAAGTTTACAAAAAAATTTCACAACGCTTCGTAAAGTTTCTCGTCAGAACTCTCTTCTTCGGATAGATTCACTTCTTGCGGATGGGTTGCCCTGAATTAAATGACAAGTTTTAGTTAGTGACAAATTTATTTACCACAAATCAAAAATAATATATTTAAATTACTGATAACCAAATCAAAAAAAAGTATTACCCCTCAAATAAGGTTGGACAATTTCTTGAATCATGATCCATTTGCACAATGCTGCATGTTCTGCACCATCTCGGTTTTTTATTGCGAAGTTGTTCTCTTATCAGCCTCAATCTCTTGGCACGAGGCCTTCCCTTTGTAATGCATTGTTGTGGGTCCCTCACGAGTGTAGGTACATGTCCACTACCTTCATCATGCGGTTGTGCACTACTATGCAATTGTGAGGCCTCTTCGGGATGTTCACTCAATCCGGGTTGTAGCCGACAGACGCCGTCAATGATCTTCACCAAATTCTCGAGCGTGTATTTGTAACTTTCATTGGAGGAACAACCAAGATCGACCATCTGTTTTGCGTGGTAACTCATTCACAATATCGAGAAGCAAAATTCTCGCTATTGCCTTCGGTTGGAACAGATGTATAACTTCTTCTCATCACATCCCAGGTCCATCTTCTTTGAATATATAAATCCGGAAGAGAAGTGTGATGGCTGAATCGAAGAACTCCTAAGATATACTTGCAAGGAATGCCACAAAGTCGAAGAAGTGACAAGAACATGTAATAATTGTACGGAGCTTGCATAACTAAAGAAGGCGAGCTGTCACGCCCCGCTTCCCGAAATACAGGAATACGGGCACGTAACTGAGGCCCAGCGAATGATATAAGTATGCAAACTCATATCATCCATAAGCTGTATCAGTCTTAGCTCAACAATATAAGAAAAATGAATCACAACCACGCAGAAAATATAATCACATAGACGAGAATGAAATTCAATAACCAAATCTGGAAAATATGAACTTACCAAATAGCTCGAGAGACTAATGCTCCAATTGTAGAAGAACTGCTCATCAATGCCTTCGGACAATTTCTCTGGCTCACCTATACTTGTTCATCTAAAAAGAAAGAATAATTTGTCCTTAGAGCAAGTATGGACAGCAAGTAGTGAAAACAGAGAGTAAAGGAGTAAGGTACATGAAGGAATATGAGTCAAGATCAAATTGCAAAATCAATAATGGTACTAATAGCAATGGTCTTTATCAAATATACACGTGTCAATTTATGTTCATTAGAATGTCATTTCTCCTATCTAGTGCATGTACTACTGCATCCCATACTACAGGTTCGATGCACGCACAACAGTGTTCGTTTTAGACTTCGTGGTGGGGTCTACAGAGCGTGTACTCGGTGTCAATAACAATCATTTACCATTTTCAATCAATCAATTTCCAATTATTCAATCAATCATTCACAATCATTACTTCTCCTTCCATGTCAATATGATATCAATATAGGCCTTACCGAGTACATTTTCTGAGATTTCCCACTACTAGGTCAACCCTTATTAATCCCGGCTTGTTTAGTATTTTATTATTAAGTCATTCATGCCATGCAAGTGTATATAAGGATGTCAAGGGAATGATGATAATGCAGCAACATGATGTATTGCACAATAATAACATGAATAGTAAATCTGAAACAACAATTCTCTTTATATTATTTTAACTGATGTCTATTATAACTGGGTCGAAACCTCAGTACAAGACAGACAATGCAGCAGGAATTATAAAAAGCCATCACATATATGTTCATTCAAGTCGATAAACAATAGGTTATTGTATCATGAAATGCATTACACCAATGTACAACAATTAGGATGTTCTTTGCAATGTACGAGTCAATTTACGATGTCATTGTTCAAGTCCTGATACTTCAATCAATCAATCAATGCATTCAATCACCATTCATTTTCCTTACATTCAATTCAATTTCATTTCATTTATGTCAAGTATGTATATATAGGCTTGGATTTGAGTCAATGGATAATTATAAGAGGTCAAGAGCACGTCGGATTAGCTCATGTAAACCCTCGATACTCTCAACGGACGGGACACAAGGCAGATTAGGATAATTAAAATGGAACTACTTGCAAGAGATCAATAAGCTTGAACTAAAAAAAATTAAATGAGTTCAAGTGGACTTGCCTTTTTGTAGTAGTCGATTCGAATAATTAAGAATAACGGGATCAGTATCCCGGGGAACAATCCCAAGAGGCACGTGCAAAGTACGTACGTAGAAACTCCAAAAGCAACAGCAACAAGGAGCTATTCCCACACTGGATCAGCCCAAAACAGCAAAATAGCAGCTGGGATCTGGCGCGGGTAGAACAGCAAACAGCAAATGGTAGCCAATGGAATCTGTCCGCACAGCGGATCCGAGCTGAACAGGAAACATCGAGTGGGATTCACTGTAACACCCCGCAAAATTGGAAATTACAATTTTGCCCCTGGGTGTTACGCACGTATATTTTGTAATATATTTCACTACATATTTTGGATTCGTACTATTTATACATTTTCCGTATTTCAATCAACTAAAATATAATATTTCAATCCCTGAGATTTACGTGCTTTTTACGTGTTTTGATGCACGTGTTTCCACCACTACGTACAATATTTTCTATAGGTTTAAATTATTTATTTTTATGTATTTAAATCTATTTTATAAAACGAAAATTTATTTTCCCCCTATTTTGATTAAAATGCATTTTTCAATTTTTTTTTCACGTATGGTGCACGTGCAAAATTTTATTCTCATTTTGCTATTCTCATTTTACTATTTTTAGCATGCATTAGTTTTATTTAGCCTTTCTTTTGATCCATGGACCTATAAACTAAAATGTAGCCCATTAGGAGAGGAGCCCACTAGATAATTAAATAAATTAATTAGTAATGAGCCCATGTAGCAAGCCCACTATTAAAATCACATTTTTAGTTAAACATGTACTAATACATGACAAGTTACACATATTAGTACACATTTAGAGTTATAGAAATGTGTGCATGCATACACAAATGTATTTGGACTATTTTTTGGGCAATGGGAGGAGAAGAGTTGGTAGGTTGAGTTAGTGGAGAGTGGGGAGATGAAGAGATGGAGGTTTTAGGAGTTAGGAAAGTGGAGAGTTGTAAGAATTAAGATGGAGAGTTATTAGGTGTAAAATTATGCATAATGGACCCTAACCATACCCTATAAATAGAGCCTCATTTCCTACATTTCTCTTGCACCAAAAATATTATAGAAAGAAAGAAAGAAAGAAAGAAAAAGAAAGAGAGTGAGGGTCCTTTTGCTTGGAGGAATTGCTAGAGGAAGCCATTGCTAGAGAAAGGGAGCTTTGCTAGGAGGAGGAGCCATTGCTAGGAGTTTGTCTTGGAGCTAGAAGAAGTGTCACATCTTTTCCTTCAATTGTTCAAGCTTCAATAAGGTGGGTGTCTCCTACTTTCTAATTCTTTTTTTGAATGTGCATGTTAATAGAAATGAATGAGTAATATAGAATTTGATTTGATAAAATAGGACAAACCTATGCATTGGATGTAATGAAATATTGCTTTATTGAGTAAACAAACCCAACTTATGTTAATTAGTTATGAGAAAGAAATGTTGATTTGTTTTGTCATGAATTAGTATGCATGAATGAAGATATAATTGATTGTATGAAAAATGTTGGGAATACATTCTTTTGCAAAAATATTTTTGTAAAGTTAATTGAATGCCATAAACTTGTTTTGATTGTTGCCATGCTAGTTGAAAAGAAGAGTGCAACTAAAGGATTAATTCTATGAACCATGTTAGAGTGTTTGCAAATTTGTAATTTGTCAAATGTGTAATATGTAGGAGAAATTGTTAAAAAATGCTATATTTCGACATATGATTAGAGATATGATGAAAAAGAAAAGAGAAGGAAATAAATTATTTTTTATGAAGTATGTTGACATATGTCAAAAATACAATTTTTGTATGAAAGGAATTTCTTTGAGACACCCATAATCGATTAAAAAAATATGTTTGATTCTTAACACAAATTTTTATTGGTAAGATGTTGGGCATAAACTAGTTTTTTTAGAAAATCATGATTTTAATTTTCGAGTTTGAAAAGAAGTGTAAATTTTGTAAAGAAAGGAAAATCTTTTTTTTAAATGAGATATATGCTAAAAAATAAATTTGGACTTGTTGATTACTATTTAAGATTTCCTTTTAGTCCAAAGAGAAGTTTATTCCAATATCCTAAAGGATTGGATTATTGGGTAAACAAGTTTTGTTAAAAGAAACAATTTCAGAAAAGTGTGAACAAAAGTATATGGATACAACTTCTAAACAAAAAGCACACTAGGACTTACTGGTCAGTCAATGAGCACCTCTTATAAGAGATCTTGGGTTCAAATCTTGATAGCTATCTTTTATATTTTTTGATTGGTTTTAATAAGATGTTTTTTTAGTATGAATAAATTCCTATTATAGTCATAAGATAAAATGGAAGCTACTAAAGATTGTTATGGAAATTTTATTGTCTATTTTAAGAAAGTGAAAATGAGACTTTAAAAAGGGGGCTTTTGATTAAAACTCATACTTTCTTCATATAAAATGAAGTAATAAATATTAAAGTTAATCATAACTTTATTTCATATTTTGAGAAAAATGAAATATAAATTAGTACATGATTTTAACCCCTTATTGCCATTTGAATTTTTTTAGGGGTTTCTTTTGACATTATTGATGAGTTTTTAATGCAATTTAATAAATAAATAAATTATTGTCATATGAAATTAAAGAATTATGTTCTTATTTGGGTTCAAAGATTAATTGAAGTGACAGAAATATTTTTGTGAGATTCAAATTACTAAAAAGATCTCAAGTGACGAACTTATTATTCATGAATAGAATTGCTATTTTTAAGGGCTATGAATTAATTAAGATTGGAGTTAAATGAATCATGAAATGGTGTTAAGATTAGACTATGATTTACTTTGTAAATTAATTGTCTTTGATGGGATTATTCATTTGTGTTGCATACTTGATTATTTAAAGTGCAAATGAGATTGCAAGTGATAAAATCATGTTTGTGAAAGGGATAAATTTCTGTTGAATGATATGGTTTCATGAAAAAGAATTATTATTATGAATAGTGTTCAAATGAGACATAGAACAAATTGTGGACATGAATATAATAAGTTAAGACATGATTATTAAGGGGTATGTGTACCCATGTTTCTTGCACATGAAAGGTTTATGATTTAGAATTAGTAAGACCTCTGTTACCGGTAATTTTGAAAGAAAGATTTTGAGACTTGATTTCGAGATAATGCCGTTGGGCGATCTCGTATTTTGTGAATAAATCCGGTATGAGGTAAAACTGATTTTAGGGTGATAACATATTCATGTCTTGAACTAAAAATAATTAGGCACCTAGGTGAAGATGTAATAAACTTGTGCAAATGTAAATGGGTGCTTCTATATAGTCGGCGGTGGATCTCCGTGGCTATAGACCCAGTTGGTGGACTGTGGTTGCCCCATAGGAGATGGACTGTATTTTATCCGGGACTTAGGGTAGTCGACGGATGTTTACCATACTCCAAAGAATATGTATATACCTGGGGCTAGAAGGGGCATTTACGGGATTATCATCACGATATAATAGCCAGGGAGGCTGGGATCAGTTAATATAGCCAGGGAGGCTAGCCAGGGAGGCTGAGATCCGTATCTGTGAAATAACTCTAAAACTTGTTTTATTACTGGGTAGTCTCATGGCGAGGGATCGAACCCTTCAATGTGGAGTACGTAGGCGCTTGCCCTCGGACCTATGTAGTATGGGATGCATAGAATCCGAACAAGTGTGCATTAGTGTCATCCTAGTATAGAAATGTGTGCATTAGGCATTAAGGCATGACATACACTTATGTTTAGAATAATCACCTTTGACACTTTACTTGTTCATTCAATCTTTTTGTTGATTTGTTAAAGTATGAGATCGTTATACTATTCCCGGCATAGAGAGGATAGCCGTGTATAACATTTCGTCAGTTGTAAGTAACTGACGAGCCCACAGATTAACATGCAGGTAAAGGACCATTCATGAAGTTATAAAGTGGATATGCTGTTGCTGTTTAGAAGTTAAAGATGTTGCAAAAGTTATACAAGTTGTTTTTCATTATTGTAATCTTTTAGTCTTCCGCTGTGTAAAAACCAAGTGCAAAGAAACTTTGATGTATTATGAATAAAAAGTTTTAAATTCCTTGTAAAATTGTACGAAGTGAAGTAAAGATCCTGTGAAATCTCGAATTTATCCTTATTTGAAATTCGGGGCGTTACAGATGGTATCAGAGCATGCTTCACAAGTAGTACAAGTTTATAAGGAATGATAAAAAGTGACGATAAATTTGGGAACAAACCAAGAGAGTCCTTCTGTCAACCGGGTGTAAACAACCCTAAGCGACACGGTACTTAAGCGTCTTCGGACCACCGCTAGCTGGGAACCGACTCTTACGGCTAACCCAAGTAAATCCGAACTTGATAGACTAAAGAACTGTTTAGAAAAAGTAATAAGACCATTAACTATAGTCTAGAACCCGTGACACCTTATTGAGTAGTTTCAATATTATTCCTGTGGACACTAGAGTGTGAGTTTCAGTCTATAGAGATTTAAATGTAAGTGATTTACATTTGTGTTGCTCTATACACTGATGTTTTCTCTTTCTTTTGGATGACTGGAGTCGTGAATGAAGTTGTTATTGAACTTGCATTCAATTTCATTCATGATGTTCTCCTCGTATACATTAATATGAGAGTGTATGCGAGCACATTTTTTCCTGGATATCAGAGTGGCGCAGTGGAAGCGTGGTAGCTTGGACCGTTATTCATGATACCTTACACACTTTCCTCTCAAATTATTTTGTAGATTTTTATCATGCTACTTTCTCGATATATTTTTTTCAAATAAATATTTTCTTATGTTATTAAATCATTTGAATATTTATTATTTGTCTATCTTCCTTAGTCTTGATATTTTAAACCTATTTTTCAAACTTAAAATTTTGTCTTTCATGTATTTATGTCACTTTAAGATTACCCGTTTATATCTACTCTTACTTTACGTATTTTGTCAAGTTGCCGTTTATTAAATTAATATTTCAACAATTATTTTCTTCATTTATTATTTTGGATTTTTCTTATGAAATTTTCTTATGTGCTCTCATTTTATATGATTTTGATTTGTATGAAACTATAGTATCTTATCCTATATGTTTTTAACAAGATTGAAATTTTCTACCTATATAAATGCGACCTACTATTGTTTTATTTGTTTACATTCGGTACTATTATTGCATATTTGTTTTGATAAATTCATTTTTCTATTAATCACTATTCATTACTTTTATAGTTTTATGTTTCTTTAATATAATGCATATACACACTATTTATACATTATCTTTTCTCAAATTTTAACTGTCTTTACACTCTTAGTTATTACTTATATTTTCCAATGATCTATATATATATATATCATATATTTCAATATTCTTATTATACATATCATTTTACCCTCATCTAATTACTACATTAATATTTTCGCATATACTTGTTTATGTCTATTGTCCTAATTTGCTATACTATATAATTATTGTTTTCAATTGTGTTTTCATCTCGTGTATGTGCCTTACACTATTTTGTCTTAATGTTATAAATTATTTTCATCACTACAAAATTTTGTATATTCACAAAGTATTTTAATGTATGTCTTCTATTTTAAATTTTCAAATTATAATTTTTATACAAAGTCATTTTATGTTATCTATATTTCCAATTAAGTCTCATTCCCATTTATTTTTCCAAACTCTTATTCAATGGTCTTATTTTAAATTGCTAACTCCATTTCGTTTCACAGATTGCAAATTTTCTACCGTCTATTTCATTGATAGATTTTTCTAAATTACCTATTGACTATGTTTTCTTCGCCACATTGTTTTCCGAACTACTTCGAAATTAACGACTTAATCGACTTTTCCCTTTTATCTAATAGCTTACCTAATACTATTTGTGTACGAAAATTTCTCTC
The DNA here is from genome assembly GCA_017893485.1 of Hemerocallis citrina. Classification (NCBI taxonomy): domain Eukaryota; kingdom Viridiplantae; phylum Streptophyta; class Magnoliopsida; order Asparagales; family Asphodelaceae; genus Hemerocallis; species Hemerocallis citrina. The sequence continues at coordinate 222,781,822 of CM030365.1, forward strand.
AAACTATTCTATCCTTTGTCATGTTTCATTTCTTATGTCATTTTCCTAATTTTCTTGTTTTGTCTTGTAACATTTTAATATTCATAATTTTCCTATATAGAGTTGTCTTGTTTTCCTCGTTGCATATTTTAAAAGTTTACAGTATCATAAATACAAGAATAATATTTTCTTTGACATGTACAAAATACAATCTTTACCCTAGCGAGTTCCGGGGACGGAACTACTCTAAGGGGGGGAGAGTGTAACACCCCGCAAAATTGGAAATTACAATTTTGCCCCTGGGTGTTACGCACGTATATTTTGTAATATATTTCACTACATATTTTGGATTCGTACTATTTATACATTTTCCGTATTTCAATCAACTAAAATATAATATTTCAATCCCTGAGATTTACGTGCTTTTTACGTGTTTTGATGCACGTGTTTCCACCACTACGTACAATATTTTCTATAGGTTTAAATTATTTATTTTTATGTATTTAAATCTATTTTATAAAACGAAAATTTATTTTTCCCCTATTTTGATTAAAATGCATTTTTCAATTTTTTTTTCACGTATGGTGCACGTGCAAAATTTTATTCTCATTTTGCTATTCTCATTTTACTATTTTTAGCATGCATTAGTTTTATTTAGCCTTTCTTTTGATCCATGGACCTATAAACTAAAATGTAGCCCATTAGGAGAGGAGCCCACTAGATAATTAAATAAATTAATTAGTAATGAGCCCATGTAGCAAGCCCACTATTAAAATCACATTTTTAGTTAAACATGTACTAATACATGACAAGTTACACATATTAGTACACATTTAGAGTTATAGAAATGTGTGCATGCATACACAAATGTATTTGGACTATTTTTTGGGCAATGGGAGGAGAAGAGTTGGTAGGTTGAGTTAGTGGAAAGTGGGGAGATGAAGAGATGGAGGTTTTAGGAGTTAGGAAAGTGGAGAGTTGTAAGAATTAAGATGGAGAGTTATTAGGTGTAAAATTATGCATAATGGACCCTAACCATACCCTATAAATAGAGCCTCATTTCCTACATTTCTCTTGCACCAAAAATATTATAGAAAGAAAGAAAGAAAGAAAGAAAAAGAAAGAGAGTGAGGGTCCTTTTGCTTGGAGGAATTGCTAGAGGAAGCCATTGCTAGAGAAAGGGAGCTTTGCTAGGAGGAGGAGCCATTGCTAGGAGTTTGTCTTGGAGCTAGAAGAAGTGTCACATCTTTCCCTTCAATTGTTCAAGCTTCAATAAGGTGGGTGTCTCCTACTTTCTAATTCTTTTTTTGAATGTGCATGTTAATAGAAATGAATGAGTAATATAGAATTTGATTTGATAAAATAGGACAAACCTATGCATTGGATGTAATGAAATATTGCTTTATTGAGTAAACAAACCCAACTTATGTTAATTAGTTATGAGAAAGAAATGTTGATTTGTTTTGTCATGAATTAGTATGCATGAATGAAGATATAATTGATTGTATGAAAAATGTTGGGAATACATTCTTTTGCAAAAATATTTTTGTAAAGTTAATTGAATGCCATAAACTTGTTTTGATTGTTGCCATGCTAGTTGAAAAGAAGAGTGCAACTAAAGGATTAATTCTATGAACCATGTTAGAGTGTTTGCAAATTTGTAATTTGTCAAATGTGTAATATGTAGGAGAAATTGTTAAAGAATGCTATATTTCGACATATGATTAGAGATATGATGAAAAAGAAAAGAGAAGGAAATAAATTATTTTTTATGAAGTATGTTGACATATGTCAAAAATACAATTTTTGTATGAAAGGAATTTCTTTGAGACACCCATAATCGATTAAAAAAATATGTTTGATTCTTAACACAAATTTTTATTGGTAAGATGTTGGGCATAAACTAGTTTTTTTAGAAAATCATGATTTTAATTTTCGAGTTTGAAAAGAAGTGTAAATTTTGTAAAGAAAGGAAAATCTTTTTTTTTAAAATGAGATATATGCTAAAAAATAAATTTGGACTTGTTGATTACTATTTAAGATTTCCTTTTAGTCCAAAGAGAAGTTTATTCCAATATCCTAAAGGATTGGATTATTGGGTAAACAAGTTTTGTTAAAAGAAACAATTTCAGAAAAGTGTGAACAAAAGTATATGGATACAACTTCTAAACAAAAAGCACACTAGGACTTACTGGTCAGTCAATGAGCACCTCTTATAAGAGATCTTGGGTTCAAATCTTGATAGCTATCTTTTATATTTTTTGATTGGTTTTAATAAGATGTTTTTTTAGTATGAATAAATTCCTATTATAGTCATAAGATAAAATGGAAGCTACTAAAGATTGTTATGGAAATTTTATTGTCTATTTTAAGAAAGTGAAAATGAGACTTTAAAAGGGGGGCTTTTGATTAAAACTCATACTTTCTTCATATAAAATGAAGTAATAAATATTAAAGTTAATCATAACTTTATTTCATATTTTGAGAAAAATGAAATATAAATTAGTACATGATTTTAACCCCTTATTGCCATTTGAATTTTTTTAGGGGTTTCTTTTGACATTATTGATGAGTTTTTAATGCAATTTAATAAATAAATAAATTATTGTCATATGAAATTAAAGAATTATGTTCTTATTTGGGTTCAAAGATTAATTGAAGTGACAGAAATATTTTTGTGAGATTCAAATTACTAAAAAGATCTCAAGTGACGAACTTATTATTCATGAATAGAATTGCTATTTTTAAGGGCTATGAATTAATTAAGATTGGAGTTAAATGAATCATGAAATGGTGTTAAGATTAGACTATGATTTACTTTGTAAATTAATTGTCTTTGATGGGATTATTCATTTGTGTTGCATACTTGATTATTTAAAGTGCAAATGAGATTGCAAGTGATAAAATCATGTTTGTGAAAGGGATAAATTTCTGTTGAATGATATGGTTTCATGAAAAAGAATTATTATTATGAATAGTGTTCAAATGAGACATAGAACAAATTGTGGACATGAATATAATAAGTTAAGACATGATTATTAAGGGGTATGTGTACCCATGTTTCTTGCACATGAAAGGTTTATGATTTAGAATTAGTAAGACCTCTGTTACCGGTAATTTTGAAAGAAAGATTTTGAGACTTGATTTCGAGATAATGCCGTTGGGCGATCTCGTATTTTGTGAATAAATCCGGTATGAGGTAAAACTGATTTTAGGGTGATAACATATTCATGTCTTGAACTAAAAATAATTAGGCACCTAGGTGAAGATGTAATAAACCTGTGCAAACGTAAATGGGTGCTTCTATATAGTCGGCGGTGGATCTCCGTGGCTATAGACCCAGTTGGTGGACTGTGGTTGCTCCGTAGGAGATGGACTGTATTTTATCCGGGACTTAGGGTAGTCGGCGGATGTTTACCATACTCCAAAGAATATGTATATACCGGGGCTAGAGGGGCATTTACGGGATTATTCTCACGATATAATAGCCAGGGAGGCTGGGATCTGTTATTATAGCCAGGGAGGCTAGCCAGGGAGGCTGAGATCCGTATCTGTGAAATAACTCCAAAACTTGTTTAATTACTGGGTAGTCTCATGGCGAGGGATCGAACCCTTCAATGTGGAGTACGTAGGCGCTTGCCCTCGGACCTATGTAGTATGGGATGCATAGAATCCGAACAAGTGTGCATTAGTGTCATCCTAGTATAGAAATGTGTGCATTAGGCATTAAGGCATGACATACACTTATGTTTAGAATAATCACCTTTGACACTTTACTTGTTCATTCAATCTTTTTGTTGATTTGTTAAAGTATGAGATCGTTATACTATTTCCGGCATAGAGAGGATAGCCGTGTATAACATTTCGTCAGTTGTAAGTAACTGACGAGCCCACAGATTAACATGCAGGTAAAGGACCATTCATGAAGTTATAAAGTGGATATGCTGTTGCTGTTTAGAAGTTAAAGATGTTGCAAAAGTTATACAAGTTGTTTTTCATTATTGTAATCTTTTAGTCTTCCGCTGTGTAAAAACCAAGTGTAAAGAAACTTTGATGTATTATGAATAAAAAGTTTTAAATTCCTTGTAAAATTGTACGAAGTGAAGTAAAGATCCTGTGAAATCTCGAATTTATCCTTATTTGAAATTCGGGGCGTTACATTCACTGTGGGCACAACACGGAACAGCGATCTCGATCGCACGGATCCTGAAGCGATCGGATGGTCGAGATCGAATCCCGCCCAGATCGCTGTTCTTCTTCTTCTTCGTTTTCTTCTTCGACGGACAGAGCGCGAGAGAGAGGGAAGCTGCAGTGGCGGTTCAAGCGGCGGCGTTGGTCGGGAAGCGACGCAACGACAGCACTTCGACGGAGAGCGAAGCTCTGTTCCGCGCTCGAAAACAGAGAAAGACGGAGCGCGCGATCTGGGGACTTCGACAGGGCTTGGACGGCGCCGGCGAGGCTGTGGAGAGCTCGCTGTGATGTCGCGAAGATGATCGGAGTGGTTGGGAGAGGGCGACAGGGTCCGAAGGTGATGTCGGAGTAGCGAGGAAGAAGACGATGGGATTCGAGCTTCGATGGGTTCGAGCAGCAATGGCGGGGAAGTGGATGGCGACAGTGGCGGTGCGATTGGAGGTGGATGATGGAGATGGGCACTCGACTGTGGTTGGAGCTCGGAAGCGCGACTAAGGAGGAGGACGGGCGCTTGAGTGCGGGAAGAGGGCGATACGAGCGGTTCTCCGTGGTGTGGCTCGCGATGAGGGGAGCGGAGTCGAGCGGTGACGGGGCAGTCGACATGGGAGGCATCGCGAGGCAATGGGTTCGACGAGAACCCACATGAAGGAGACGAAGGGCTTCGACTGAGGTGGAGGACGGTGGGGTTGAGGTTGAAGAATAGTAGTTGGGTTTGTTTTGGTTCTGTTGGGAAACAGGAGGGGGAAAGAGAGAATAACGGGGAGAGAGGGTGTGGGGTGTTTATTAAAATAATAAAATAATTATTATAAGGGGGATAGTTACGAGGAGTGGGGAAAAATGTGCAGGCAAAGTGGGGGAAGTTAGAGTACGGGACAAAAAGTGAGGAAGAGGGAAATATTGTATACGGGTAGATGTAGAATAATAATCTGTACAAATATGGATACTGGTTTGGGCTTTAATAATGGGCTCAAATATTTAAATGAAGTAATTAGAGTATTGGGCTAATCAATTGGGCTCAGATTGATTAATTAAATAAATAAGATCAAAATACAAGTTTGGGCTTTAGAATAAGCAATTGGATTTCATATTAACCAATAATAAAATCAAAATACAACCCGGGCTCATATTAATTAAATAGTAGAATCAAAATACAAACTTGGATTTTAATAAATAGTCAAACTATTGGGTTTCAGAATAATAGTTTAAATAATTAAAATCAATTGGAGAAAAATAGTTATAAGATACTGATTATTTAAATACGAAAAATACTTTAAAATACGTATTAGTGAAAACAGGGGTTACACGAGCCGGTTCTGATTCTCCACAAAAAATCACATGGAAGGTTGAACAATCTGGTGTCTCAAGATCGGCAACGAAAGTCACATTATACATGAAGCTTTTTGTAACGTCATCTTGGAATTTGTAAAAAAAAAATCAAAGTGTATGTTCACGCCATTTATTCCTCCAAAGGCCATGGGCTCTTCAATTTCGGTCTCTTCTCACGGTTATGATGATTGTCTTTCAGTTCATCGTGTCTTTGCCTTCCCAAAAAACGATCGAAGATGATGGCAAATTGATGCAAGGAGTATTTCTTTTCTGTATGATGCTTCAGGGAAGAATGTGATGACTCAACCTATTGGCTACTCAACATGCTGGCCCAAAATGAATCTTTTGCATAGATGGTTGCCCATTTTTCACAGATTTCAAATAGATCGTTCAACCACTTGTTATTCTTTAATCCGTACTGCAAAAGCAATAAATTCAATTTCTCTTCAAAATCATGTACATATTCGAAATTGTAAATGATAGTTTTCAATGATATCCTAAACTTGTCGATATCGTTCGACATACGCACCTCCTGCAGTAACATATCCAATATGTGCCAAATGCAAAACCGATGTCGAGTCTGGGGGAAAACTTTCTTCGCTGCGGCAGCAATCCCACGGTCTTGATCGGTCACGATGCTGGATGGAGCACGATTCATTACTCCTAACCACTTTTCAAATAACCATTTAAATGAAGAGGCCGTCTCATTTGGAATGAACCCGCCTCCTAAGAAAGTCGATTGCCAGTATTGATTGACTCTAACAAAAAGAACACATAACATTTCATACCGGTTCGTGTTGTACGTGGCATCAAAGCAAAGCACATCGCCAAATTCTTCGTAATTCATTCGGGGTCTACTTGAATGGGACAACCGGCCTTCGGGATCTACTTGAATGTCATAAAAAAATGAAAGATCCGTCTGTTTCTTCGATTCGAAAAAACCGATTAGCATATTCTCGTCGTGTCCTTTCAATGCTTCTTGTGAGTCTCTAAGTAAATTTTTAGCATCTTTTTCGTTGAATCCTATTTGATCGTGACCATCACTAGCACTTTCGAAGAAGAGCATTTGTCGACATGCCTGGATATTAGCTTGGTTAAATTGATTTATTATTTTTTTATCCGTATTTGACACAGAACAGTTTCGGGGCAAAAGATACCTTCTACGTGAATGTATTATACTTCATGAAATGAATACAACACCCACGTATTACTAGCTTCGTTCAGTTTTACACGAACTAAAGTCATGCAACCCGTTCTAGAGGTTGTTCCCCGTCTACCATCACTATGTTGACTCGGTGACGACCCAGCTTTATTACACAAATAGGACTTATCTACTTCCACTTCTCCCTTTAATTTATTCCCACCCTTAAGTATTGCAAAACCCCCACATCGAGCATATGACGTATAAATTTTTTTGGCCTCAACTAAAGTACGAAACGTCATACCTAACTTTGGTTTTAGGTGCTCTTCGACTAACGGCATGGAATCAACGATTGGTTCTACCCGCAAAAAATTATCACCGACAACCAAACTTTCGTATCGTTGTTCTTCTAAAAATATATATTTTTTTATTATTACACACATCATATATAAAACAATTTGTTAACAAAAAAATGGCATATATAAAGATACGAAACAAAATACGTGAGAATACTGCACAAACGACGTTAAAAAAATATGAAACTTTGCAATTGGGCCGGGCTTGCCGTACACAAGCCAACGCAACTTGGAGAAGCGAGTTTGGACTCATGGTTTGCAAGATACGTCCGTGTATCGCTTTCACTCTTGAAAAAAGAGCGGAATGTGATACACAGACGCATATAGCAAATCATGGGTGAGAACTCGCAACTACAAGTTGCTTTGGTTTGTGAGTGGCGAGACTGACCTACTAGCAATATTTCATATTTTTTGAGTGAGTTCTCTATTGAAAACTCGCTCAAAATATAACAAAATACGTGATAAAACCGCACAAACAAAGTCCAAAAAATACGAAACTTTGCGATTGGGTCGGGCTCCCCGCACACAAGCCAACACAACTTGTAGTTGCGAGTTCCGACCCACGGTTTGTAAGATAAGGCTGTGTATCGCTTTCACTCTTTAAAAAAGAGTGGAAAGCGATAATTTGGCGTATCTCACAAACCGTGGAACTCGCAACTACAAGTAGCATTGGCTTGTGAGTGGTTAGCCCGACCTAATCACACAGTCTCGTATTTTTTGGACTTTGTTTGAGCGGTTTTCTAGTCAGATGAGACTGTACTAAAAAAGTTTCGACGTATATAGTAGTCTTTTTATATACGGCAGAAAACAACGCAAGCGAGATGCAAAAAATCCGAAATTTGGTCATCATGTATGGTACACCAAACACAAGCCAACACAACTTCAAGAGGTGAGTTCCAACTCTCGGTTTGTAATATACGACCATGTATCGCTTTATTTTGATTTTATTTAATAAAAGCGATACACTGACGTATCTTGCAAACCGGGAGTCGAAAATCGCCTCTACAAGTTGCATTGCCTTGTGCGTGGTTAGTCCGACCTACTCATCAAATATCAGAATTTTTGGATCTCGTTTGTTAAGTTCTACAACTACAACTAATACTACATCTGCAAAAATGTCAACAAATGTATACAACACACATGATAAAAAAATTGTACGCTCTCCAAATTGTAGACAAACTACGCATAATACAAAAATTGTAAATTAAAGAATATTGAAACAAAAATTCAATAAATTACCAAAGTTGATTCTACTAAATTGTGAAAAAGTGAATACCTTTCACAATGTGGGTATTCAGGAAGGAGATAGGGGCCAGTAGTAGTCGTTGATCTTGACGAAGTGGCTGTTAGGGTTTGGGGTTTCGAAGAATTCAGCTAGGGTTTGAGTGATTTGGGATTTTGGGTAGGGTTAGGGTTTGGGGTATTCAGGAGATGGAGAGAGAGGTAGAGAGGCTTTGAGAAGAGGGGGAGATCAGGAAGGGGAGGTCGAGTGGTGGGGATCAGAGTAGAGCTAGGGTTTTGGAGTGGGTTTCCCGAGCTCCAGAGAGAGAGAGAGAGTTGGATGCGAAGTGAGGGAAAGGGGGATCTGAGTATGTACAAGTGTTTAGAAAAATACTTGTACATACCTAGGCCATTGTTGGGAACAACGGCCTAGGTTGAATTTGTTTTTTAAAAGAACAACCTAGGCCATTGTTCCCAACAATGTCCTAAGTGTATTTTTTTGCCAACAAAATAATTCACGCCAAATAACGCTAAGTTTGAACCGTTATTTGGCATGAAGTGCCCAAATTGCCCCTCTGCCAATTACCCTATTCCGCTCCATCAAAGCGGAAGCGATCTGAACCGTTGATCACGATCAAGAGCGAGCCAACGGCTCAGATTGCTATTTTCGCACCTGAGTTTTTGCAGATTAGGGCTACTCTTTAGTATGCAAAGAATGACTTGTAGAATTTTTAAATCTTTGAAATCTGACTCTAAGGACAATATCCTCAGATGAGGGAAGCTTATGTGAATTCTCTCCGATACATGGCTACTCCATAGAAGCTGAAATCCGCAATGCAACAAAAGTGAAGAAGAAGAAGAAGAAGAAGACGAAGAAGAAGAAGTTTTGCAACTAAAAGTAGATTGTGTGGCAAAGAAAACTATAACCAGAGCAAGAAGAAGTTTTGCAACTAAAAGTAGATTGTGTGGCAAAGAAAACTATAACCAGAGCAAGGATCCAAAATCCCAAATTAGGAGATTTATTTGACAAAGGACATAGATTAGAATAGACATCAATAAGTCATAAGTGTAAGATTAAATGATCTAAACAAGACATCTTCATGATTCTTTTCATACGTTTAAGCATAAAAATAAAAGCCTTGCGAGGTTACTGGACCATACCTTTAAGCCTCTCTGATCCAGCTTAAGATTTTCTAATTGAATCCACACCCCCAAAGGTTCTCATCTAATTGAAATTATCACCATCAATACCATTGCTCCAAAAACACTTTTTGATAGACTGTTTGAAGCAGAGGAGCATGTTGGACGATGAAACCACCAAAAGAGAGTATGTTTATCTTGAACACTCGGAGGTTAGGAGCAAGGCCGGCCCTGAGCTCACAGGGTACCAAGGCGAACTCCCAAAATAGGGCCCCCATACATACCCAAAAAAAATTCTACCAAATACTTTCTAGACATGATAAAACTGGAAAAAGAAACAAAATTCTTAATTAAGCTCCAATCTATCAAATTTCAACTTACAAAAATACTAATCTATCCAATTAGGCCATAATCAACCAAATTAAGCCCTAAAAACACTAATTATGAAATAAAACATTAATTTGAAACCCTAGCTTGAGACTCATAACATTAAAATAATGAAATAATCGATCAACTCGAAACCTTAGCTTCTACAGTTCTACAGTTCTACAAGACTGCAACTTTACAAGTCTATAAGACTACAAGTATGCAACAATCAAATAATCAATCAATCATGAAAAGTAAGAGAGAAATAAATAGCTATCAATTTGTCAACATGCAACAACACGTAAGTGGCTACAAGCCAACACCAGACCAACAACAATAGCAAGCGGCCGTCGGGAGATAGCAAGTGGGAACTGTCGAATAACAACCATGCACAAGCGAGGCGCATAACAAGCTGTTTGGACTTAGGAGTCGGGTTCGGGGATGGAAGCAGCATGAATCAATTTGAGATTTAGAATTAGGGTTTAGGACTTGGGAGCTCAGGGTTCGGAGATGAAGATGGGAGTTGGAGATATGGAGTAGGAGATGGAGGCAACATGAATCGATTTGGGATTTAGAATTAAGGTTTAGGAATTAGGAGCTCAGGGTTCAGAGATGGAGTCGGAGATGGCTATCGGAGATGGAGTCAGAGATATGGAGTCAGAGATGGAGGCAGCATGAATCGATTTGGGATTTAGAATTAGGGTTTGGAGATTTAGGGATTGGGGTTCGGTTTGGGGAGAAATAGATTGGAAGGGATCGGGTTTGGTTTGGACTTTGGAGTTGGAGACTTGGAGGTAGAGCAGTTCGGGTGCAGGTGTTAGGTCGGGTCAGGTCAAGTATTCGGCTGGGTGTGGGTATTCGGAATAGAATGAAGATTTGAGAGAAAAATTCAATCAATAAATCAATAAAAAGCCCACAAAAGCCCAAATAAATCAATCAAGGCCAACCAAAGTAATAAAGGAAATATATAAAGGCCCAAAAAATTAAATTTGGGGGCCCCTAAAAATAATTGTACAAATTAATTTGACTTCACGCACACATACGGAAAAACAATTTGGGGGCCCCTAAAATTATGCAAAATCGGGGACCCGAGACGGCCGCTTGTCAGGCCTCTACCTAGGGGCCGACCCTGGTTAGGAGCATTAATATCAAGCAATATATGGCCAAACTCCTCTATATCCAATTTGATCGTCTCTAGCAATGGGCACGCGACATCTGCATTGCAGGCAACATTATGAATATGCATGGTTCGGTAATGGGCGAATCTGGATAAGTGGGTTTTACTCATAAACAAGGGTAGTAAATAAATTCCAAGTGGGTGAGATTGGGGAAGCCCAGGGTAATGGTGTCAACATCGAAAGATTCCCCATAATAGACTACGAGGGTGTGTAGTGTGTAGGCTGAGTGGCCAGAGACAATGGAGAGCCAGTTACCGGCAATCTCATTGTTCTCCCAATTTATTCCCATTTCTCGGATACTGAAGACACAGATGGGGCGAGAATGGAGACCAAGGATTTGTGAGAGATGGTCAGACGATACGTGGAGAAGTTGGAGGTCAGGAATGTACTGCCAACGCTAGTGCCACCTCCTAGAGAGAATGTTGGTGTGTCCAGCTTCATCAATGGGCAGGTGACGGAGGATCTTGTTGATGGCATTCTCGGGGAGGTCGCTCAGGGTCAGCATTCTTCTTCTTGTGGTGCGTTGTCCTTCTCCATTGAGGCAATTCAACAAACATTACCAGAAGGTCACTGAAGGTCCTGTTTGGGAACATAGTTAGAGTTAAGATAACTACAGCTATCTCACACAACTTTCAGGCCTATAGTTATGATAACTTTGATCTAATTGGGACTCATTTTGGGGTTAAGGTAATTGCAATTATGTCACCACAAAAGTTGAGAAAAACTGCAAGTATCCAAGTTCCACCGTTACATAATTTTTCTAACTTTGGTATTGCCAAACACCACCAGGTCAAAAGACAACCAACCTTGTTTAAATAGAGAAGTTAGTAGAGGTTATTGGAGGTGACTTGTTTACCTGCAGTTATCTAAACTTTGGTCAATTTGGATCATATTTAAAGCTACGTTTACCTTCATTTTTCTTACCTCAAACTGTAGGTGTCTAAACTAAAATCTAACCAAATTTATCCTTTTAGCTGAAAACATATGCATCCTACAAATTGCATTCCTGTCTCCACTTAAAAATTTCCAACAAGTATCCTAAATTTGTATCCAAACATACCTTGCACATCCAAAGTTGAGGTAACTTGGTTATCTTAACTTCGTTCCCAAACTAAATCACAACAAAAAGTCAAAAACCAACCTACAATTATTGAGGCAATTCAACAAACAGCTAGCAGGCACAATTAGGTGATGAGCGAATGATAAAGATACTCCCACAAATTTAATCAAAGTTGCCCACTAACAAACTTATCCAAAATCAAACAATGAAACTCCTTCAGAAAAAGAAAAAAAAGGTAAATGTTGAAGAACTAGGTCACATAAAAAAATCGATAACCAGATATTAAGATATAAATGGGATTAAAATGAGAGGAAAATAAAATAAAAACCGAATAGTAGCTGAGATATTATACCCGATGGCGAAGCAGCGATCAACATTCTCGGTTCGAATTAATCAAGAAACGAAGAGATTAAAATAGTAGTCTATTTGGCCCAATGGACTTGGGTCAGGTTTTTTAAGTTTTCGTTTTATAATTGTCAGGGATTAGCTTCCTGACTGAACTTGAAGATGCCATTAGAGAGAAGGTTGGAAGAACTAGGGAAGAACTAGGGTTGAGAAAGAGAAGATTTGGGGAAGAAATTAGAGATTTGGGGAAGAACTAGATTGATTTCATTTCTTCATTTTTCAACAACGCATTACAGGTGGGGATTTATAGAACATCCCAATTACAAGACACGTGCAAAGCACACTATTACTATCTATTCAATTAAGTGCACAATGGATGTAAAACAAACAAACAGACACAAACAAAACAACAACAAACAGACACAAGTAGAGAAGATGGCTGTAGACTCCGATGGCGCAGGGCGATGGCGTCGACTAGTCTGCAGATCATTCCGGCGAAGGTGGGACTGCCGGCGTCCCTGACAATTCCACCCCCCTTAAAAATGAGCTTGTCCCCAAGCTCACACTCAGGAAATTCCCCCTGCCAACAACACTCGAAACATTCGTCCCCCATCAAGAAATGAAGCATAAGCACTAAAAAAAACAGACTCCAACTCATTAATTTTCTTCAAAACCTGTACCACATTTAAAAAAAAAAATCCCCTGGCTCCAACAAAAATAATTCATGATCAGATTGTAGCTCAGCTCCTCAAGATGTTTCTCCTGTTTCATCGTGTTATCTACCACTTTCACCAAGTTGTTGATCAGCTGAGTTGCTGAAAGCCCTTTTGGAAAATTGTTCTCTTGGAAACCTTCAGCCAAAATAAGAATGCCTGGGTACAAGAGAGACCTTGCATATGCTTCCACAATGGAAGAATTATGTTTAATCAAAACCATAACCAAACTCATATGTGCAAATCCTGGAGTTTGGATTTTCTCAAATGCTTGTATCAAGGTATCAATATGCTTTCCCTGAGAAAATTCACAGTTCCCTTGCTTGGACTTGGATGATAGTTGCTTCACTGCAATCTCTGAGCCATCTGGCAAGTCTGCTCACCAAGTTTCTTCGGTATCTCATACTCTGTACCTGTATAAGCATTAATTGTCTATGTTGCATTGGTTTGAAACTGACTATTAAATTTCTTTTACCAGGATGGTGTGGCGTCATTGAAAAAGATAGCACTTGGGAAGAACTGAAATGACCAAGTATTCCAACTACAGCCATAGACATTCCGGCAAAATAAGTATAGGTATCACCAACAAAAACTGAAGAAGGATACCAGTTGAAGGAAAGCAAAGCCAATGAAGTAGTCAGAAGGGGCATGACAAGATAAATAGAGAACTCATGTGCCTGCTTATATTCCGCATCCGAAGATGCACCAATTTGCATAATGTTGTGTATCAAAATTGCTGATCGTCGAAGAAGTTGAGAGCGACGAGCTTCTCTGCCATAAAGCATTCTGTATTTATTTTTCTTCGAATGATACTTTGAGGTTAATGGAATTGCATCTGTGCATCAAATTCGATGATGCAAGGGCAATCACCACATATTCCCCTTTAGCTCATCATTGCGTGGCTGGCGACGGGGCGTGGCGGCGGGGCGCTGTCGACTGGCGTGGGATTTTGAAGAGGAAGACTGGCGAGTGGCGACTGGCGTGGGACTGGGAATTGGGGACGGGGGAGAAGAGGAAGACGGGGGAGAACCGGAGACGAGAACTGGAGAAGAGGAAGGGTCGATTTGAGATTTTGGATCTGGCGAATACGGGATTTAGCTTCTCTTCTGATTTCCTTTTAGATAACTCTTATAACTGCTTCTGGAGAAGGAGAGAAATGCCAGCCCCAGCCAAAAAACATCGTGAGAAGTTTTTGGGTTGCAGCGGCCGAGCTAACTGATCTTTCAGCTCCTGCTGTAGCCTCTTTAAATGAAGAGAATTTAGCTTCTTCTACTTATGGCCATTAACTACTTCTTCCTCACTGCCACTGTCCTCTAGTGTCAATTCCATAGATTCAGCATTCCTTCCAAGCCAATTTTTCTTCACATTTTCCTGTGAATTTTTTCGTAACATCTTGTCTATTTGTCGAGCAAGAGTTAGCCGGGACATCACTTCAGGCATGTAACTATCATCCAGGGGAAACTGCTGAAGGCTTTCCTTAGACATTGATTTGCATAGAGAAACAAATTTTGTTTTGTCATTAGGGGAGATTAATGCGATGCAACATCCATCAGCAGAAGCTCGAGCAGTTTGACCACTTCTATGAATATAAACTTCTGCAGAGTGAGGCAATTAATAATAATGAATAACAGTTCTGATGCCAGGAATGTCAAGGCCTCTTGCAGCAACATCAGTCGCAATCAGTACTGCATTCTCCTTTCCACGAAACCGATCAATAGCCTTTAAGCGGGCTCTTCGTTGCATCTGAGCATGAAGAGTCCAAACATAGATGCCACGGATGTGCAATAAGGCCGAAATGTGCTGTAAGGCTGCAATTGACGTGCAGAAAACAATTGTCTGGCCTTGACCATGAACACTCAAAATATAATATAAATAAGCTTCTTTATCTTCTTCTCTGCATTCGACGAATGACTCTTCAAGTTTATTAGCTCTGATACCACTTTGTCAGGGATTAGCTTCCTGACTGAACTTGAAGATGCCATTAGAGAGAATGTTGGAAGAACTAGAGTTGAGAAAGAGAAGATTTGAGGAAGAAATTAGAGATTTGGGGAAGAACTAGATTGATTTCATTTCTTCATTTTTCAACAACGTATTACAGGTGGGGATTTATAGAACATCCCAATTACAAGACACGTGCAAAGCACACTATTACTACCTATTCAATTAAGTGCACAATGCACGTAAAACAAACAAACAGACACAAACAAAACAACAACAAACAGACACAAGTAGAGAAGATGGCTGTAGACTCTGATGGCGCAGGGCGATGGCGTCGACTAGTCTGCAGATCATTCCGGCGACGGTGGGACTGCTGGCGTCCCTGACAATAATCAATCATTTTCTTACCTCTTTTATACCTGATACGAACTGGCTGTAAAATATGTTTAATGTCAGGGGCGTCATCGTAGTAATGCCGACCACCGGAGCATCACCGTAGACCCAATACATTGGAAACTCACCTGTATCTGTTTTTACACGTGCTACGCACTGTTTCTGTAATTGAATGAGAGAAAGGGCGGGAATGGTTTTGGTGCGCTATGCACATGCCGTTGGGGTTTGTCCTGTAGCACAACTGTTTCCTCCCTTCTTCTACATATACTGAGTTGTATTTTCTTGGGAAAATTATCAATAAAAATGATCTAGTTTCTTCTCCAATCTTCTTCTTCTCTAACCCTAATCTCCTCGACTCATCACCGATGACAAGATCCCGATCCAATCGTATCCCGAACCCTAACAATCTGGTATCAGGGCCAGATCAGACCGACAACAATGGTCGTGATGAGGGGAGCACTGCGGTGGAGGGAGACGTGGCAAACCTCAAGAGTCAAATGGCAGAAGTACAGCTCTAGAGTGGATATCTCACTGACAGAGTTGAAGCAGTAGCTACGGGGATCAACGATCGTTTCACTGCCATGGAATCTCGAATGAATGTTAGATTAGATGCGATGATGGCGATGATGCAGCAGTCCTCCCCCGACCTTCGAATCCACCTCTACTTCCCAATCCTCCACATCAGGGCATCCACCGTGAGGTAATCAACCCAAACTTACCATTTCTTAATGCGGCAGGGACGAGTGAGAATGGGAGTTTATTTAGGGCCCCTTTCAAGGTGGAATTTTCTATCTTCCAAGAGAGAGATCCGACGGAGTGGATCTGCGGAGTGGAACAATTTTTTGAATTCTATGAGGTTCTAGATGTGCAGAAATTGAAATATGCTTTGCTCAATCTGAGGGGGAGGGCTGCACAATGGTTCCGACGACACATTAAGCCTAAAATCCATGACATTACCTGGCCCAAGTTCTTGGAAGAGCTACTCACTAGGTTTGGTCCCCACAGAATTCCAAGACTAAAGTGGGTTGTTGCCCAAGCTACAACAGAAGGGAGATTTGGAGTCTTAAATTCGTGAATTTGATCGCATCTCAAACATTGTAGAAGATTGGACCGAAAACCACTATTTGAGCACTTTTATCAGTTGATTAAGAGATGAATACGATGGGATATCCAATCGCAGAGGCCTAGGAATGTGAAAGAAGCGATGGGATTAGCGAGAGGCTTTGAAGAGAAGATTGCGTGCCTAAAAAGGGCCTATCAAGTGCCATTTCTGCCTAAATCCAATTCATCTGTGAATGCTCCTGTTGTTGCTCCAGTTCAGAGAACCCCCTACAATGCCCACTACAAGCTTTATACCTAGAAGGTTTAGTATCCAGGAAATGAGGGATAGGAAGGCTAGACGGTTGTGTTTAACTGCGACGAGAAATATACACAGGGGCACCTCTGCAAGACCAAAAAATTCTATTATCCTGAAGGTATAGAAGAAGAGGTGAGTGAGGAGGCTTACTTCGATGTTGTGAATGCTAAAGAACAACACCCAGTTTTCCCTTCACAAATCCAATTACCTACACCAACTTCACAACACACCCTGCAAGCCCACATCTCTCCTTCCCCTACCCAATTACCTACACCAACATCCCAACAGTCCCTGTAGTCCCACATTGACCTTCAATCTTCCAACCAAAACACACCACCCCTAGAGATTTCCTTCCAGGCATTAGTAGGCATACAGGTCTAGTTTCAAACCATGAGGGTGAAGGGGAGTTTAATGGCCTAGAAGTGAATATTTTGATTGATACCGGCTCGACCCACAACTACCTTGACCTACAAATAGCTGTTAGAGCCAATCCACAAATTAGTAAGGAGCCAAGATACATAGTTACGGTCGCTAATGGCCAGGTAATGCACATTGAAGGGAAGGTGGAGAAGGTGAATTTCACAGTTCAAGGGGTGAATTTGCAGGCAGAATTGCTGCTACTTCCATTAGGCCCAACTCAAATGGTCTTGAGAGCTCATTGGTTGTGATCCTTAGGTCCAGTTACCATGGACTTTTGTGTGATGACAATGGAGTTTAGGGTGGTAGAGGTTATGTAGAGGTTGCAAAGAATAGTGAACCCTCCACTCCAAATGATGGAAGCTCCAAAACTGGGTAGCCTAGGCAATTGTGTGTGTCAAGCCTATATTTTACAAGTGCAAGGCCTTGAGAATGGTGAAAGGAGCAATGCAGATCACCAAAGGTTGAACAAGGTTCCCACTGAGATCCAAGTAATCCTGCGACAATTTCCTGAAGTATTCAATAAAGAGATGAGCTTACCCCCACATAGGAGCGTGGATCATAAAATTCCCTTAATTGAAGGTCATGAACCATTCTGTTTAAAGCCCTATAAACATTCCCATTTCCACAAGGCAGAGATTGAAAAGCAAGTTAAAGAGATGCTGAACTCTGGTTTTATTAGGCCTAGTAGTAGTCCTTATTCCTCTCCCGTCATATTGGTTAAAAAAGCCGATGGAAGTTGGCGAATGTGTGTCCACTATCAAGCTCTCAATAGCCAAACTATCAAGGCCAAGTTTCCTATACCAATCATCGATGAGCTATTGGATGAGTTGAACAGAGCCAAATACTTCACCAAAATTGATTTACGATCAGGCTACCACCAAATCAGAGTCAACAGTGACGACATTCCCAAAACTGCATTTAGAACTCATCATGGGCACTTCGAATATGTGGTGATGCCTTTCGGTCTCACTAATGCACCTGCGACATTCCAAAATCTTATGAACATGATCTTTCGTGATTACCTCAGACGATCTGTACTTGTTTTCTTCGACGACATCTTGATCTATAGCTCTACGTGGGAAAGCCACTCGCAACACCTTATACAAGTACTAACAGTGTTAAGAAAACACTAGTTGCTAGCCAAAGACAGTAAATGTAGTTTTGGCCAGACTTCAGTTGGCTACTTGGGGCAAATTATCAGTGAAAAAGGGATTGTTGTTGATCCCAATAAGATCAAGTTGGTGGAGGAGTGGCCTGAGCCTAGTACAGTCAAAGAATTAAGAGGTTTCCTAGGATTAACAGGATACTATCGAAGGTTCGTAAAGGATTATGGAAGGATTGCTGCCCCTCTTACTCAGCTTTTGAAGAAAAATGCATTTAGGTGGTCATCGTTAGCTTTTCAAGCCCTTGATTCTCTTAAAAGGGCTATGACCACAACCCCAGTTCTGCAAGCTCCAAATTTCTCAAAGAAATTTGTGTTAGAGACAGATGCATCCAAGGAGGGCATAGGGGCAGTGCTTATGCAAGACCAACACCTTATTGCCTATATGAGTAAGGCATTGAAAGGAAGAAATTTGGCACTATCAACTTATAAGAAGGAGGTTCTCACAATCTTGCAAGCAGTCAAGCAATGACGTCAGTATCTTCTAGGGAGTGAATTTGTGATCCGCACTGATCAACGCAGCATCAAGTACATTCTTGATCAAAAGATCAACACCAAAATCCAAGAAAATGGTTATGGAAGCTACTGAGGTTCACATACACCGAGGAGTATAAGAAAAGGGTGCAGAATTCAGTGGCCGACGGCCTATCAAGGAGGCAAGGATACCAAGATACATTCTGCAAAATTGCATTTGTAGTTCCCCAATGGATCGAAGAAGTTAAAGGCATGGTTGAACAAGATTCCTACTTCCACAGACTGTTTAAAAAACAGAGTAAGGGGGAACTTAACACAGAGGTCTACAATTTTTTGGGGGGTTTGTGGTTTTACAAGGGAAAAATACTCATCAGCCCCAATGCTGCAGTGAGGAAGATGATCTTTATTGACCACCATGCCTCGAGCACCGAAGGTCACTCTGGGTTCCACAAGACGCTGCACAGAATCAAAAGAACCTTCATTTGGGAGGGAATTACTAGAGATGTAAAGACTATGATACGAGAATGCTTGGTTTGCCAAAGGAACAAACATGAGACGTTACTGCCAGCGGGGTTGCTTAACCCTCTTCCAATTCCTGGGCGTATATGGGAAGATATATCCATGGATTTCGTCGAATGATTACCCAAAAGGAGGGGGGGAGGGGGGAATGCTTTTCTAGTAGTTGTGGATCGCTTGACGAAGTATTCTCATTACATTGGCATCGCACATCCCCACACAGTTGAGTCGATAGTGCAAATTTTTGTGGATCAAGTGTATCGACTGCATGACATGCCCCGTAGTATTGTGAGTGATCGAGACCCCATATTCATGAGCAAGTTTTGGAAAGAGTTATTTTCCCTATAGCAATGCAAACTCCAACACTCAACCACATATCACCCTCAGAGCGATGGACAAACAAAGATTGTAAACAAAGCCTTAGAGATGTATTGTGATGTTTGAGCGGTCAAAAACCAAGGGATTGAAGTAAATTCTTGGGTTGGGCAGAATTTTGGTACAATACTAATTGGCACGCGTCTACTGGAATCACTCCTTTTGAGGGGGTCTACGGGCAACCACCTCCCACACTGTTGCACTATGTACAGGGAACGGTGGCAGTTCAGGCAGTAGAGGAGGGATTGATGTCAAAGGATGCAGTATTGCAGTTATTGAAAGATAACTTGACTGTGGCCCAACACCGCATGAAGAGGTTTGTAGACAGGAAGAGATCAGAGAGAGTATTTGTTGTAGGAGACCTGGTGTTGCTGAAATTACAGCCATACAAGAAGGTTACAGTACGGGGTTCTACACCGCAAAAGCTCTCAACCAAATTTTTTGGGCCATATTGAGTAATTGAGAAGATCGTCGCAGTTGCTTATCGCTTGGAATTACCTCCAAATGCCGCTATCCATCCTGTCTTCCATGTCTCCAAACTGAAGAGCTGCTACGGGAACTACCTGCCGGTTGTTTCACATGAACTGCCCCACTGGTGTGTACTTGCATCTGAGGGAGATGAACAGGAGTTGGTGTTAGGGCGACGAATGTTCAAAAAGAATAACAGGGTAGGCATTCAGTTATTGGTCAAATGGAAAAACTCTGATATTGAGAATGCTTCGTGGATCGACATTGATGAGTTTCGCATCAGGTTTCCTACCTTCGAGCTTGGGACAAGCTTGCTGTTAAGGGGGGAGTTGTCAGGGGCGTCACCGGAGCAATGCCGACCACCGGAGCATCACCGTAGACCAAAGGTATCGGAGACTCACCTGCGAAGTCGTCCCCATTAGTTGTTTCTTTTATCTGTATCTGTTTTAACGTGCGCTACGCACTGTTTCTGTAATTGAATGAGAGAAAGGGCAGGAATGGTTTTGTTGCGCTATGCACGTGCCGTTGGGTTTGTCCTGTAGCACAACCATTTCCTCCCTTCTCCTACATATATGGAGCTGTATTTTCCTGGAAAAATTATCAATAAAATCATCTAGTTTCTTCTCCAATCTTCTTCTTCTCTAACCCTAATCTCCTCGACTCATCACCGATGGCAAAATCCCGATCCAATTGTAACCCGAACCCTGACATTTAAAGAATAGAGGTTACAACTTTTTTTTTCTTCCCGGGGGGGGGTTCATCCCAAATTCTTACAATCTGAGCTACAACTCGGTGATTTTTAAATGTTCCGACTTACAATTCTATTATTAAGTTCGTTGGTGCTTAAGGAATGATATGCATGCACATAATCTAGTTTGATCCATAAGAGCGACCAAAAATTAAAAGGCTCTATTTGACATTATTGTGAATCAGAAAAGCTGAGGAGGGACTGGCAGGTTATAGGCACTTTCAGATGTATGATCTTTGAAAGATTCGAGAAGGGGGCCTTCGGAAGTAGCAACGCCAATGACCATCATCCATATGTGAAGAAATATATCTTGACAATAAAATTACAGGAAATACAAAATGAAAAGGTAAATACACGATAGTAATTGTCTTGTCCCTGAATTGTGATCCTAAGCAATTATCGTCCATCCCCCTTTCTCATTTTGCTCAACTTCCGCAAATGACATTTTCATTAATGAGAAATAACATCAAGAGTTCAGATAGAAATAACTTAAAAGAAATAAGTAGTATAAACCAAACCCGACGAAATTCATGCCCAAATGCAAAACCTGCAAAAGTCCCCTAGATCACTTTAAAAGATCAATAGGGCAAGGGTGATTGTTCCTTTCCCATAATTATTATCAAATGAAATGAGCATGAATCATAAACAGGAGTGAGCAAATTGCAAATCTCTCAGAAATAAATAACAACTATTTTTTTAATGGGGAAAATGTAATCTTCCAATACAACAGACTTAAATAAAGAGAGAAAAAAACAACCACCCAAAATACAAAATAAAAAACATATTCCAACTGCTGTACAAATTCACAAGTTTAACAGCAAAAGAACAAACAAACAAACAAACATATACACTGCAGCCTTTTTCAAATAAAATACACATTATCCCATATATCAGCATGAATGAATGGTTTCCTTTCTATTTCTCCTTAGCACCTGCTGACTTTATTTGTTTGCAGTTACTTCCAGAAAGGGGCCTTCCTTCTCTATATACACACTGATACAACATTTGTGGTTGTCAGACCCCCACCTGCTATGATATTGATATGATTAGCATAAAAGCGTCTATTGCACAATCTTCTATAAACAATAGAAGCACAAATACCTTGTGATATTTGTTTCTCTACGACCAGTTTGTTCACTCATCACTTCTTGACTTCCAGGGATGATCCATCTTTGAGTGCTTCTCGAGCTTCATTTTCCATTTTAAGAGAAAAAAGGGCAGCCGCTTGAAGATAGAATGCGGTCGGCCATGTTGGAGATATAACTAGAGCTTGTGTTGCATCATTAAGAGCTGCTTGTGGATTATCACTCATCAGATAAGAGAGGCACCGGCGAGCAAAAACAGTTGGAGAGACCATGGTTCCGACATCAATGAACTGTAGGTTACAGATCCGTAAGAATAAATGAAGTGGTAATTAGAGAATACATAAATGCTGTTATGTTAATTTGAAATGTATACTGAACATAGAACAGTAGATAAAACGATCATGGTATATTAATTACTTGAAAAAGATGTCATAACAAGAAGAATGACGTTGTTTAATGCAAATAGGAATTGAAGAAACATGTGTGGATATAAAAGGAATCAAAGAATCCATTCGGTTTAAGCAGGAAATGAATGCCTTCAGCTATCAATTCAAGCAAATAGTGCAGAATCCTCTTGAAATAATGCCAGGAAATCGTCAACCACTAATGATTTTTCTAGAGGCACCCGTTCAAATTAAATGCATAATTATAAGTTACAGAGGGCATTAGAAAATATGTACTCATGGGAGTTCATCACTTCCGCAGTATTCCAGTAGTAACAATGTAGAAGAAACAGTTCTAATTGTAGTAATTGAAATCATTATTTTCTCATATAAGTCAAGACTGGCAATTGAGAATTGATAGTTCTAACAAGGTAGCTACATATTAATCAGATAATCGTGAGAAAGCGAGGAACTTTCAAACAAAACAAAAAATTCAAAACATTCGTTAGTGCAGAAGATTAATTACTGTATAAAAAAGGAAATTGGGGTAAGCAGTCAGTAAACTTGGATTAACCTGTGAGTAACAATCAATTGCCGTACTAAAATCTTTGTGTCGAAAAGCAGTATCACCCTTTTTCTTTGAGTTCAATGTCTCTTGCATTTGATTGGTCCACATCTGAAAGGAAAGCTGGTGGCAAAAGAATAAAAGAAAAAAAATAATGTATGAGAAAAAAGAATTATAATAAAATGCTTGAAGAAGTATGAATTACCTTTGCACAAGTATCATAGTATCATACAAATGAATCCACATACCGATCGGCTTTACATATAAAGAGTTGGGTTTGTGGCTGTGAGAATCTCATTCGTGTGTTTTCATACATGTATTGTACATGTTTGCCATCTTCATGTGGAAAATATGTGTCGGGAAAATAAAGTGAGCCTTGTGAAGAAAAACACGTGCTAATCTTCTGGTCAGATTTAACATGATAGATTATGACCGACGAAGAACAAAATCCAAAGTTTTAAAACATATATTTCATCAATAATCGCTTCAGCAAGAACTATGCTATTCAATGATAATGGAAGATATTACATACAACTACCGCAAGTGAATTTAGTTTACCATTGGCTTTCAAATGAGTCACAAAATCAACAAAAAGACAAACACCAAGGAAAAGATCATATGTGAATAGTAAGAAGCAAAAGAAAAGATGCCACACTGGTGAATAGTGATATTAAATTAGTTTAAATCAACAATAACATATGCGAAGTAAAGAAACCAAAAAAGCTACTAGAGTAAGATCTTAGCAGAAATGAAGCCAGACAGGATTTGATTGAAGTAATAATAATAATAAAATAAAATGATAATTTTAAAAAAAAAATCTCAAGATAAATGTTGAAACCGTCACACAGACCTCATTTGTGGTTCCTTCATCATCTTTGTAACCAGTGTTTTCTAAGATCTCATGGATTGCTGTCAAATCCATTCTGGAGCAAGCTTCACCTAGTGGAGACAGAGAAAGTGACTCCAATGAAGATGTACCACCACGTGGCATATCCATCAAGACATATGAAGGAACCTATGCAAGTATTAGTTAAATTTACTTAATTATAAAATTTTAAGATTTTGATCTTGAAATAAAAAAAGATGTGAATGCGCGTGCGCACACAGCCCAAATAAAATAAACAAGCAAATACTGCATTCATTGAAAGATATAGAAGCATCAGTAGTAATAACAATTTAGACTGTAAGTTGCAAAAAGCTATAAAGAAGTGAACTAAACAAGATATAAACATGTAACGCTGCACAGAACATAATGAGGTGATTATGTCCACATTTATGCTCTACTTTAATCATCTGCATTATTCAAACATTTCCCATCGGAAGCAGGGTCAACAACGGCAGCAGGCGATAAAAGCCGATTAAATTCTCTGCAACATCTCAATACCCCACACCCAACCTACTGCCGCTCCTCCCTGACCCTCTTCACCACACGCTTCCTCCTCAGTACCCTCAACCATCCTCAACCCTTGGATCTAATGGAGCCTTTGAACAGTTACTGAAAATAATTCTCCTCTCATGGCATCACAAATAGTCTTCCCTTTGAGAGGAATTACCACTCTACGGTTCCACTAATGGTTATGCCTGAAAGATGTAATTGAGGATTGATTTCTTGTTTCTATGGGAAGTTTGTGAAAATGGAATTAGTATATTTTCTTTTTTGTTGTTTTGCAGTGAGTTTTTTTTTCTAGCGTGCATTCTATCTTGGCCATTTGAATTTAATTCTGTCAATTGGAGGTTATGGTGGGGAATGAAAGAAAGGAAGGGAACAAGGAGATGGACATGGGTTATATCTGGTTCAGGTGATTTTGGTGGCGTAACATCAACCCTCACTGCAACTTCTGAGTTTTGGTGAAGTTGCAGGATATTTCACATAGTATTAGAGCCACATGACAAATCCTAGCATAATCAAAAGAAGATTAAGAATTAATTAATTAACATTACAGCTCAAGTCTCAGCACACAAAGTGGGAACTCGACCTGCTTGAGCATGCAAGAATATATATAATCCCTCAATCCTCCCTACTCAAGGGCAGGGATATTTCACATTTAAGGTCTGGTCTCTAGACTCAATATCCAAAAGCTACAGAACGATTTTTGTTGGAAAAGCTCAGATGAGTGATATATGGACATTTCTATTGCTTTAAACTGAATAGAGGAAACTTAATTATTTCTATTCTTAAAATAAATATAGCAGTAAATTTTCTAGCAGTGTTGCATGTTGGAGACTGCACTCCATGTAATGGTTACTAATATAAGAACCAATTACTGTAGAAGTGCATGAATGTATAGTCATCTCAAGAGATGTGGCATCCTTATTACTGTGTTTGAAGTGATAGTCAGTTAGTGACCCAACACTGACCCATTTATGTTATCACTTCCAAAGGATTTTTGAAGCCATAATTTCAAGTTTCAATTTGGCAGATTCATAAACAAATGCATGACACTCATGCAATTACCCCATGCTGGATAGTGGAAAACAAAGGCAGACATTTTAAATGAAGCTCTTCCCAACTTCTAGACTATAATGTCTCATAAGTCATAAATAGGCCGTCAACCTCTTATGACAAGAATGTGGGACCATGATGGAAACCACTGAAGCCAACAATTGACTGTAGTAGTTTATATCAAATTACACGTGAATGAGCTTTACAAAATATGCAACAATGAACCGCCACACAGAATATTATTACTTTAAGGAGAAATGTGAAGGGCTAAACTAAATGAATGCAAAACCTGAATGAACTTCAAGATTGACAATTTCCCGTAAACTAAAAATAAATATAGAATTTAAGAGGTAAGACCTAGTCCCTTGTTTTGAGCATGAAAAGTACGGTGCAGTAAATAAATTTTCCGTGAGCTAGATGCATAATGAGTAAATCACCATTAAAGATAGCTTATAGCAAGATAATACAACCCTAGCAAGCGACAGAGAGAGAGAGAGAGAGAGAGAGAGTATGTGTATGTGTGTACCTCACTCTCCTTCTGAAGAGGAGTCAATGCAAGCACTAATGACTTGACATTAGGCCGCTCCCGCTGTTCGTACTGCAAGCACCTAGAAGCTAAGCGTACTAATTCGGTCCCGTCTTCGTTTGAAAATTGCCCTTCCAAACAGGAATCTGTCAGCATATGAAAATTCCGATCTCGTATCAAGTCAAGGGCCTGAAAAACATTATACAAGAAATTAGACAAGATAAATTATAAATGTATTGTGTTTTCAGTTACCAATGCCAATTTGTAAGTTTCTGGATAAAAGCATAGAGCCCATGAAGAAGGGAAATGGATCCAAGTTGTTTGGACATGAAGGTCCAGTCAGAAATCTCAAACATGTGGCAGAAATATCTATGTGAAGCACATTGAAGTGCAACAACATAGATTAAATTAAATCCCACGAGATTGGAAGATGTTGAATACTCGGTTATTGAAGTGAAAGAGAGAAGGTCCTTATGTAGTTTTCAAGTATAGGGACATGTGCATCATCATTGAAAGGAATGTAACCAAGACGGCAGTGGCTAATTAAAAATAGACAATTTTGTCATCTTACATGAGAAAGAAAACCGAGAGAGAAAAACGCATAAAGATTTTTTCAGTCATAGGCATAAAAGATATTTATTTCCTCTAGCTTGGCAATGCTACGTCATGTCCTTAGCCTATGACCTGTTTGAATGGAATGCACGATTCCAACTAAATGTAGACTAAATTAACAAATAAATAAAAGCTAAAGTATGGAGAAGTTTTGTGAGTTAATATTACATCAAGCCTTTCAGTTGACATTTGTAAGTAAGGAAGATACATCAGTAATGTGCAATCAGAAGAAGATACAGTAGAATGGATTTATGCAAGAGGATGATTTGAAGTTCTGATAATACAAGATAGAGGCATTCTCACCCCAAACAATGTAATAAAGGTCAGTTAATGCCTTAATGGCAAGGAAGCTGTGCAATAATAGATCTATAAATGACAGCAGTAAAGAATGTAATTTAATTCACGAGTATGCACAACAAATTATCCATGGCGAAACTATACCATAATATATAAAAGCCAAAGAATTATGTGCATTTTCTGATAAAACTAAGAGTGTCCCCTTCTTTCTCTGAAAACGGTTAACAATTCTTTTGTTTGTAAATGGAAAGAAGTTGGAACTCACATGGCTTGGAGGGATATGTTTCCCACTAAGAACGTCTAGTAACAATGTGCCAAAGCTGTATATCACACTTTCCGTTGTAACTCTTCCTACACATCCAAGTAAAAAAACATGAGTACAAAAAATGTAAACCTACCAAATGTGGATTTTGCATGCATTGGTGTATAAACAGCACAGATGATCAAAAATATATTGTAAATGCAAGTAACTGTACAGAAATAGCTAACGTAAGGTACAAATTAATAGTAACGTACAAATTAATAGGATGACGTATAAAATCACCAGCCAAACTTTTTTTCATAGGTCTGGACTATTACACTACTATTCTAAATAACCCACTTTGCAACTATATTACTTGAGATAAAAAAGAAATGTTCTTCATCAGAAAGAGTAATATATAACCATTTTTTACCATCCCAGCTATTCAAACCTCTAACCTTTTACTCCATCATATGTGGTAAGACACTTGGGTGGTTAATTACTCATATTTGATCATAATTAGACATTCACAAGTTAATGTAATATATATGGACATTCCAAAAATATTACAGTCCACAAATTCGCATTTGATTTGTCATATCTATATGGTTTTCTAATTCTAAGACTGTGTTTGGGAATGAAGTTGAGTAAACTAAAGTCAATTTTTAAGTGGACAACCTTTACCTCCCCTTCTACCTCCACTCAAAAGTTGTACTCCACTTCTTCAGTGATGTTTGGGAACCCATCTAAGGTTTAGTTAACTTCATGCTTTAGAGAGGAAGAGGGCAAAGTTTGGCAAACTTTAGAAAAATGAGTTTTGAGTGGAGTTGAGATAACTAGAGTTATCCCAGCTTCTGGACTTAAAAAAGTTGAGATAACTACAGTAATCTCAACTCCAAGTTGGCTCCCAAACAACCCAAAGTTGCGAAAACTATAGTTTTGGAGATAATGCGTTTTCTTAACTCCTTTCCCAAACACAGCCTAAATGTTCCTCACAGATTAGCTAGATACTGTTTAGTTATCTTAATGAGTACAAGCTTAAAAAAGGCAGTACACAAACCAGTTCTCAGATACTCAGGGGGAGTAAAAGCCAAATTTGTGCTGTAACTTTTGCCATCACGACTGTTCTTCATCAAACCAAAGCATGACAGCCTAGGATTACAATCCTGCAAAATACTAATTCACAATGAGACATACAAAATGTGATAAAGGAAATTATGGGAGAAAATTAGTAGATGTCCTACACTTACATCATCAAATAGAACTCTATAAGCATTTAGGTCATGATAGAGAGCTCTCCCCTTGCTGGTGCAGTATTCTAAGGCCTCAGCCAGGTAAAGCACCACCCTCAATCGCATTGGCCATTTCATTGGTTGAGTTTCCCCTGCATAACAATTTTTTTAAAGGAACATGTCCATTGCAATAGAGTTCTGAATACACAGGAAACTTTTTTAAGTGAATCCCCGAGAACAAATTGAAATAATAAACATAAATGTCTCAAATATATGAAACCAAGTAGTAAGTTATCTGAGAATGTGCGAGTGCCGGCCAGTCACTTACAGTGAAAAAGGTGTTTTGCAAGAGTGTCATTGGGCAAATATTCTGCGACGAGCAGTCTCTCATCACCTTCACAACAGCAACCAAGTAAATTTGCGAGTCTATGGTTTCTGAGCTGACCAACAGATCTTGCTTCGTCCTAAAATAATGCAAGTCTGGGATTAGTGATGATGCGAGAAATGTACAGAAGTGGTAGCCTACAGCTAGAAATTGATACATATATGCCACATTATGGCAATGTACTGTATTGTATTAGAAAACTTAAATTGATCAGCCAGTAAACAGGAGCACTTGCTATGGTAAAACTAAATAAGGAGATGCACCGATCAGTGTGAAATAGAATGAAAAGAAATCAATGATGCAAGGAACTCATCAGTATTGAACAAATATGTTGTTTCTTATTATTCTCTTAAGTGGATACAATGGCTGGCATATATACAAGATACATAAGCACGGGTTCTACCCGGAATATAACAACTAACATGCAACTACAACAATATATCTAATACTCCTCCTCAAGTTGGAACATATATATCATACATGCCTAACTTGTAATTGATGAACTATATTTTGGCTCTAGTAAGGGGCTTTGTGAGTGCATCGACTAGATGGTGATTAGTGCTAATATGTCTAACCTCTATCTGTGGAGGCTCATACAGAGTACCACTAATTGTGTTATGAACTACATGACAGTCAACTTCAATATGCTTGGTTCATTCATGAAACACAACATTAGTGCCTATATGTATGGCAGACTAGCTGTCAAAATACAGACGTAACAACTCATGTTGGACAACCCCCAACTCACTAAGCAAACGCTTGACCCAAGTCATCTCACACGTGACAACAGCATAGCACGATGCTCAGATTCTGCACTGTTTCTTGCTCCTCCAAGAAACTAAGTTTCCCCCGACAAACACACAATATCCTGTGGTGGATCTCCTAGTGGTTGGGCAACTAGCCCAATCGGTATCTGAGAAGCTGACAATTCAACAAAGCCCACCATCAGTATACATCAATCATCTGCCTGGAGAACACTTCAAATACTAAACAATTTCATGACTGCAATTCAATGGCTCATACAGGGGGAAGCCATAAATTGACTCACAGTACTTGTTGAATACAATGTCTGAAGGAGTGACTGAGATAATTCAGTTTTTTCACAAGTCTCCTATCTCCATGGATCCTCTGACAGGACTCCCTTATCTGACAACTACGAGTTTGGGTCCATATGAGTATATGATGGTCTGCATCCCAGCATACCGCTCTCGGTAAGTATGTCCAATACATATTTTCTCTGTGATAAAGAAGTTCCCTACTAAGATCTAGCAACTTCGATCCCCAAGAAATACTTTAGTTACCCGAGATCTTTAGTTTGAAACTTTTGTTGAATATATGACTTCAGAACTTGGATACCATTATGATCATCTCCTGAAATTACAATGTCATCCACACATACAACTAAAAGAATCCTCTGCCCCTGGTGATGTCGATAGAATACAGAGTGATCACTATCACTCCTCCTCAAGCCAAAACTCATGACAACCTTGGTGAAATGACCAAACCAAGCACGAAACTGTTTGAGTCCATATACAGATCGTTTCAAGTGACAAACCCCTTGTAGGTATAGCTTTGTTAGCAAAACCGGTGGGCTGCTCCATATAAACATCCTCCTCAAGAACGTCATTAAGAAAAACATTCATGATATCGAGTCGGTGGAGCGACCAATGAAATCGAGCAGCCAAGGCGACAATGATCCGAATAGAAGGTACTTTGGCCACAAAAGAGAATGTCTCATCATAATCAATGCCATAGGTCTGTGAATAACCTTTAGCAACCAATTGAGCTTTTAGACAAGCCAGAGAACTATCTGGGTTTACTTTAATAGTCTAAACTCACTTACAACCAACACAATGTTTGCGAGATGGAAGGGAAAGCAGATCCCAGGTACCATTTTTCTCTAGAGCAGTCATCTCTTCCCGAATAGTCCGACTCTAACTAGGGTGTGATAGTGCCTCTGATAATAATTTGAGAACATGGTAAGTATCCAAAATAGAGATGAAGGCAAAATGGGCAGATAACCAGTGAGCATATGAAAGACGACTATATAAAGGATGTGCAGTGGCATGATTCCCTTTGTGTATAGCAATGGGAAGATCAAGATCAGAAGGCTCAACATCATGGGGAATAGTAGGTGTGGGTTTAATGGATGTGGCGGGGGATATAGCTGTAGGTTCAAGTAATGGTGTATGAGTAACAGGAGGCGGGGGGAAATCAGCACAGTGGCGTGAACTGGATCGGAAGCGGTGTTCTTTCATCATTGGAACACTTGAGTGACTGTGGTGAAGATCGTTGTTTCATATATGCTGAAGAAGTAGAGACCGAAAGATCAGGCTAGGTAAGGAAATCATGATCACTCTCATCGGATGGAAGTGGAGTCAGACAAGATGAAGTGGTAGAGAAATATGATTAAGACTCGAGAAATATGACATCAGCAGAAATTAAGCGACGATGTAACTCTGGACTATAACATTTATAACCTTTTTAGAAACGTGAATACCCTAGAAAAATACATAGAACAAGGATCTAGCTTAGAATGACCAGAACAGTGATCATGCACAAAACTAACACAGCCAAAAATTTTGGGAGTGCGTGAAAACAGATCAGTAGATGAAGATAACATAAAGAATAATGTCCGACCATCTAACACGAATGAGGGCATGCGGTTGATAAGATGACATGTCGTAAGTACCACACCCAGAAATATTAAGGAACCTGTCTATAAAGGAGTATGGTCCTTGCAACCTCCAACAAGTGACAGTTTTTGCACTACACAACACCACTTTGTTGAAGGGTGCAAGGACAATAAGACTCATGACGAATACCATAAAAGAACATAAAATTAGTGAACTTAAAAGTGAAATATTCTTTGGCATTATCACTATGCAAAATTTGAACAGAAACATCAAACTGGGTATTTTTTATCTCAGCACAAAATATTTGAAGATAGAGAACACTTCAGAACGAGATTTCATTAGATATAACTGAGTTACTCGAAAGGTAACAAAAAATCCAAACCCAAACTGAAAATGAATATGACAAGGTCCTCAAACACCAGAATGAACTAAACCGAAAGGTCAGCTGGACCATTTACTAACTCTAGGAGGATAAGAGGTACGCATGTATTTACCTAATTGGCAAGACTCACAAGATAACTTCTTAAGAGAAGATAATTATGGTCTCAACTTCAGATTCTGTAAAGACGGATGTCCTAACAAGCAATACAAATTCAAAGGTGTGCAACCACTCAAGCATACAAATGAGGTAGGAACATTGTCGAGTTGATAGATGCCATTAGATACACAACATGTGTCAATTGTTATCCCGGTTCCAAGCTCCTGAAACACACATTGATCAGGATAGCAGGTAATAGAACAATTCAATGTTTTAGTAATTTGGCTATGAATAACAAGTCAAACGAAAATTTTGGCAGATAAAGAACAGAATTGAGTAGTAAAGTGAAACTAAGGTTTGCATGCCCAGTTGCCCACCACCCACCCCCTCCTCGAAAAAAAAGGGGGGGGGGAGGTACAACCATTGTCGAGCCAGCAGGTGAATGAAAGGACCTGAACAATATACTTAGATTCCTAGTCATATGATCAGAAGCACTTGAATCTATTACACATGATGTCGGAGATGAAGTGGTTAAGCATGTGAATGAAAGGACCTACTAACAAAGGACAATATACCTAGATTTCCAGTCATATGATCTGAATCACCTGAATCTATTACCATGATGTCGGAAATGAAGTGGCTAAACATGGGATATCTGACCTAGCTAATGTGACAGAAGAGGAAAACTGTTGTTGGAAAGCACGATAAGCCTGAAGAAATTGAATCTTGTCCTCATTTAACCTGGAGGCTACATGTGCGAATCGCTGTTGATAGCGTTGAGAATGTATGCTAAGGGCGATTCCCCTTAACATACCCAAGCTTCTTGTTACTAGCATCACGACCATGCCATCCTCCTCTAAAGTTATGGGAAAGCTCAATCCTCCATCCATTTTTACCATCTAAGTCATGAATTGCATCTTGGGTATCTCAACAGTCATCAAAGTCAATAAAAGCATAACCTGGTGGCTTCCTAGCAACCTAAACCTTAACCCTAAGTAGAGAATTTTCCTAGAATATTAAAAGATTAAGTTTACCAACAAGTAATGCCGATTAGTTAGAAATTAAATCTAGTAATAGGTTTGATAGATTTTCAAGAGATAAAATAAGTTTAACAAACCAAATTAAAGATTCAATCCTAACAGTCAATAATTATATACCTAAGCGTTCTTAGCAAGTAAATATGCAATAATGATTTGTACTCTAATTAGCAAGTAGAAGAATTCACAATCAATATTTGTGGGCGTAAGAAAATTCAGATAATAATCTACAGATGATAAAATAGTATCACAAATATTAGAGAAGTGAAAAGAAGTTATCGAGGTTCGAAGAAAGTATGATAATGGAGAGAAAATTGATGACGGCTTGGAATGGAGCTGATGGGCAGTCAAGATCAACACAGCGGCTAACAGGGTTGGCTCTCGGGGACGAAAAAGCATCAATGGAGGCTTCGGGGGATGTGGTGGTGTTGGGGAAGAAGGGAGGAGCTGCTCAGTGGCGTCGGAATGTGATGGCGGCTACACCAGAGGGAGGAGATCCCGGGGTGACGTCGATCGATGGGGCTGCTGTCGACCGATGGTGGGTGAGGGAAGGTGGTCAAAGATTATGTTAGTGGAGATTTGGGAATTAGGGTTTCGATGGGGCTTCGGGTGTGTTGTGGTCGATGGTGGTGGTTGCAATGATGATGATGGAAGGAGGTGGCCGTCGGGATTTTGATGGTGGTGGTTGTGGGGACGATGGCAGGAGGTGGCCGTCGGGGGTTTTGATGGATTCAAAAAGAAAAGGGAGATGGGTTCGGTTGAGAACAAGGAGAACGGAAGAAGAAGGAAAGATAGAAGGGGAAGTGGTGGCTGTGAAATTGGGGGTTAGGATTTGGAATTTGTATTGAATTTGGGTGTAGTTTTAGAGTTTATCACAAATCCTAAAATTTTATCTCAATGTCTCACACAAAATCATGAATGAAGAGCAAAACTCAATCACAATAATTTTTTAGTCAATCAAAGCATTATTCTTTTTATTAATCTAGAGGCCTATATATAGGCTCAAAACAAATCTGAATACAAAATTTCAAAAAATTCTAATGCAGAAAATAAAGGGTGCAATTGCAAAACTACTATATATGGATAAAATTGCCAAAAACAAATATGAATACTGATATAAAAATACTAGGCTAATAGAACAACCATCCTAGACAATGCTTGCGCTGATAGAAGTGTCTGAATCGTCTCGAACCGATATCCTCATCACAAACACTTTGGACAACGAAGTACGAAAACTCATCCTCAAGCTCCCTCTCCGACACTCGTGGATCCAAATTACCCACATAAACATGAGACATCCTCCTTCCCCAATAGCACTCAGCAAGCAGGTCAGATCTTGTTGGTGCAACGGGTTCAGGTTGACTGGTCAACTGGGTCGGGTTCAGAGCAGCAACAGCGGGTCAGATCCAACCCGATTGGATACGGTTTGCGGGCAATTTTCTTGGTGCGAGCCATTAGAGTTAGGGTTTTGCGAATTTGGGGGTTGGGGGGGATTTGAGAGTTTGGGAATGAGGATTTGGCTGAGGCGGGTTGCGGCGGCTAGGGCGGAGCACGGTAGTGCATGCAGGAGCGAGGGTGGAGACGGTGGCGAAGGCTACTGCACCAGACCGGATTGGATCTGATTTTGGATCTTGGATTTGGAGTTAGAGTCGCCACAGGAAATTAGTGCAAGAGAAATACAACATAATCCTGACTATATCATACAACTATATTAATTCATTTTTCACTAAATATTTAAAAGAGATTAATAGAAATATACATCTCCTTATAGTAGGCTTCCTATGGATGGACATAAAATTGAGATTAAACAATAACGAAGCTCAGCTTGATCAATTTTAAGTACGATCTTCCTACATGTTGTTGTTGTTGTGTCCCAAATAAACACTAAAACCCATTGAAAGGGTATGGGAAAAAACATGTTAGAAGATCAAGTGAAGAACATGATTGCCAATCACCGAATAAGAATGAGTGACAATAGTTGTGTCTGTTACTCTTATGCTTATTTAGATGTGAAGGTAAGTTACTAATTGAGGTACACGTGACGTAGGTATCTGACAAATTTTACATACTTCTACTACATCCACATCAAAAGTTAGTCCAATTGCCTTTTAACTCCGCTAAAGCTTGTGGTCCATATAATGAAAAACCGTTAACAAACATTACCATGAGGAAAGATTCTTGAATTGACCTACTAGAAGGTGGCTTGTATGCGTCTTCCTTTCTCTGACAAAGACTCATCTTAGAAATATAGTAGAATACATAATTCCAAAAACATGCAATATGCAATCCGATGACTCAACAAAACCAGTAAAAGTAGTGCTATGCTCACTACTTAACTACTTAGCCAACAATTTTTCACACCACTACCATATCTGGCACAACCTTTACATCGTTGCACAAATCCCGAGAAATACAAGGATGGAAAAAGGCTTGTGTCACATCATGTAGTGGAGTAAATGCGGTGCACAAAACACACCCAAATTAGCATTACCCAAATTTTCACACAAATTCAAATCACTTTACAAAAAGCATCAAGCAACGACAAAACAATGGTTCGAACTAATACTTTTCCGACCACCCAAACCACGCCCTACACAATGTTCAGGTTGACAATTGTCCGAAACGGGCAATCCAATGATTCAATGAAATTGTAATAGTGATATGGCTACTACTTAGTCCACTAGTTTTTATACCACTACCTTATCTGGCACAATCTTCACTACATTGTACAAGTACCTAGAAATGCAAGGAGCAAAGCAAATTGTGCCACATCAGGTAGTGGAGTAAAAGTAGTGCAAAACAGTAGCACACAAAACATACCAAAATTAGCAATACCCAGCTTTTCGCATCATTTTAAACTACTTTACAAAAGACCAACGCCACGACAAAACAACTCTTCAAACTACTATGTTTTCAACCACCCAAACCCCGCCCCTGCACAATGCTCAATTCCCAATTGTCCGCAAACCGACAACAACAAAATCTAACACCCCAACCACAAGACACCACATGACAAACGAAGAATCAAATAACCTACGCCAAATAAAGAATCAAGTAACCTACCAAGAACTGCCGCGAATCCGGCCACGCCGATCTATTAAACCTCTTGACCGCGATCCTCCTCTGCGCGTCCAGCTTCCCCTTGTACACAACATTCGGCGCCTTCTCCCCATGCTCCGACACAATATTCTCCATCGCAAACCCCGATGTTGCCAGCCTCAGCTGCTCGAACGTGTATTCCTGAAATCCCGGCAAATCATACCCGCCATCCCCCCTCACCTCACTCTCTACACAAACCAACCAACCAACCAACCAATCCATCAATCACTACACGAATCTCAAAGCAAAGTCTAGAAAAAACAAGAAGATTCCAGAATCAAGAGCTCACCGGGATCGGGGACTTCGAGAACGGTGGATTTGAAGTTCGTGCCGCAGCAGGCGGAGCAGGATCTCAGCTTCGAAATGCCAGATCCCATCGCGGAATCTTTGAAACCAAGAGCTCAAATCCGATCGGAACCTTGAAATTAGGAACTCGAATCCGATCAGAATCTCGAAGATCGAAAGCGGAGACCGAAGGGTTGAGATCGGGATCTCCTATCTTATGCGCTGTCGTTGGAAAACCCTGGCACCATCATCATCATGATCATGATTGAGGATGGAGTATATTAGAATAATAATCTGAACATTATTTTTAAATTTTTTTATTTTTGGAGATTTTTAAAAAGTTTTTGACGGTAAGAATTTTAGCTGAAGAGAGTGAAAAGAATGGGAGGTTTTAGAGAGAGAAAGAGAAAGACGTCTTTTAGAAAGAGAAAGTGAGACGGTTTTTTAGAGAGGAGTCGTCGGTTTTGGCACCGTGCAACACGCCACCGTGGCTCCCGCCGCAATGGATGGACGGTGGGGATGGGGTGGGGGGGAGTGGATGTGGGCCGTTGGATGGAGGTAGGTCCACACGGAGTTAAGAGTTAAGTAACGGGCCGCGTTTTGGTCTGCTTTTGGGATAAGACTCGACAGAGAGAGAAAGTTAGGCAGGCTCTTTTTTTGCCTTTTTCTCGCCTTATTACTTAGGAGTAGGAGGTGGAAAAGCTTTTGTTATCACCTCTAAACTTTTTGTTCCATTTTGGTCATAAAATTTACATGAAGTAGAAAAATATTTCCGTTTGGTTGAACCTCACCTCACCGAGTTTTTATGCTTTATCATGAAAAAACTTTTGATCTTTCAAAATAGTAATTATACCACATTTTTTGAGATAGTTCACGATAATTAACCCATGGTTATCTGCTTTTTGGGCATTATTATTAGTTTTCTGTTATTTCGTAGATCAACTCTTATTGAATTTTTGAACTTAAATTTTAACTGGAAAAATACTCATTTCAAACCATAAATAACAAACTTTGACTATATGAGTAATAGTTGCTTAGAGAACATTTCTCAATGTTAGAACGATTATTTTCAAAATGCATTCGAGTTTAGTCAAGTTTACCCTATTACCTGTTGCGGTGTACGATTTTGTCAACATCGTTAGGATGATGTGCGATTCGTCGATATGGTGGAGGATGTACGAGCTGTGACAGTTGTGATAGATATGCAAGACAGCGCCGATATGGTAGATGCGCGAGTCGTCTCTACTTTGGGAGTTTGAACGAAGTTGTTGTTATGGTGAGAGTGGTGTGAGTTGTTGCTGGTATGCTGATGGTCAAGTCGTCACAGAGACTGTGTTCGGGCTAGTCATTAGTGACGTTGCGAATGGAACATCGGCCACCGTGGTGGTAGATCAGCTGAGCGTTCCAGATTAGAGAAGTAACAAGTCGTCACTGGATGAGAGAATTGTGATTAGGCAAGTCGTCTCCGGTATGTTGTTCTGATTAGGTGTCACCGAATGGGGTAGAGAAGTCGTTGTTGGAGTGGTGTTCAAGTTAGACGTCGCTTGAAAGTGTATAGGCAAGTCGAAACTATGGTTGCTGCTCGATGAGTCGGTATCGAATTGATCACTAGGAAATTTGCATGCATCACATCTGATAGGTGGGAGAACAAATTACAAGTGGGAGAACAAATTACAAGTGTCATTGTCTATAAGTTTAGCTAGGGGAGGACTAGTTAATGTTGTGGGCTTAACTGTGTAATTATTTTTTGTTGTTCCGTTAATTCTAAGAACAGATAGATGTTGTATATCTGTAATATCTATTTCGTTAATAATTTATTAATGAAGCGGTGATGCGGTCAACTTTTTATCAAAATAAATAAATAATAATAATAATAATAATAAATTAAAATAAAAAAAAATAACAAAATAAAATTTACCCTATTAAGAATGAAGATTGAGAAAAGTTGTTTACCGAAACATAAATTTAAGATACATCTAGTATACAAATAAATTAGGTATATATTCATGTTGATTAAATAGAGGCCAGAGTAATAAGATACTCTTGACGTTCATACAACATTTAAATTTGCTATTTTGACGCGTAAATGCTGAAGTGATTGTCACACTCGTGCACTTCGATTGTGAGTGGCTATACGTGATAGCGATTCGTGAGCATCACTATTACAAAGAGTGTTGGCACTTATATGCTGGCACTTATATGCATTAAATTATTGGAAAGACTAGTTCTTTAATTGTACTCAAAACAATTTTTTTGATGGAGAAACCAAGGATTGATACGAAGGCTTCGTCATTTAAGTATGCGAGCATCAATTCAAAACATGTGCTTGCTACCACACAATGTACCAAAATTTGAAAGATTCAAGTCAAAGGAAATTGTTGGTTCTATATTCTATCTCCTTCTTCATGCAATTAAACAATCCTAAATGTTGAATTATAGGTCTCTAAATTATAAGTTTGCAGTCATTCACTACAGCCGATTGCAAAAGACTAGTTCTACGGTTTCAGATTACAAGATTGCTAAAGGAGTAGAAAGTTACAACTCAAGAACCAATTCAAAGATAAAAGAGAAACCAGGAATCGTGGGTCAAAGAAGGCACTGGAGATCGGTTCACCACAGAGATAATATATGAATTACTATAACTGAGTTTTATGTTGCACACTAATAATCTAGTACTATCTGGAAAATAGCAAAGATAGAATGTGTGTAGCGCCCTTGCTTTCCATATACATGCCATTGCTTAACGACTAAGGAAAAAATGCACATGCCTGAAAAAAATACACATGCAATGATGTGCTAATCATCATGTAAAAAGTAAACCTTCTATCCCTAGTATCATTTCTACATTATATTTTTGAGAAAAGGAAGTCTCGTACTTGTAGGATGTAAGTATTTATAATTATTTGTTCGGGCTTTCTATCAATGATCCATGACGTTCAATTTTATATTCATGTTGTAATATGTATGCTTATAAAATATCACGTGATTTGAAGATTGCTTATTCATATTTTAAGTGGTTGCAAAATGAACGATTTTTCATTAACATACGAAATTGGACTAGGCGATGCATAGGTAAGAAGTATCCAAACAAGTTAATTTTTATACACGCATATTTTACGATATTAGAAACAAAATAAACCGTATGGATCGTTCATATAAAGTTTCCACCATATACGTACTTTATAAGTCTATATGAGGAGATTTTCCTCGATCCGGATGAGGCCTCTGCCCTACTTTTTATCCACAATAGTTAGAATGATTTGATTTTCATCCGTTCGATTATATCAAACAGTGAGAATTAGATCACTTCAATATAAGGTTACATGGGATTAATATTAGAAAACACCAAGATTTTGTATGTAAAATATCAAATATATGTCTTTCTCCTTCACAAAAAATTACCAAATTTTTAGATCGTTTCTTCACTCAATCTATCATTTCTCGCCATGGATGAAAACGAGTTGGTTCACTCATTGTTTCTCATCAGGGATGAAGATGAAGCAGAAAGTCAGGGACTGAAATTCGGGTTTGGTCTGATTTGGCCATGAATGGGATATTAGGGTTTGGAGCTTAGAGGGCCATGCCACCGGAGGGCTCAATCAATTTCTTGGTTTTCATTCATTCTTCTGATTTTTTTATTTTTTTTTGATAAAAAAAGATGACATCGTCATCGCTTCATTAATGATAATTAACGAAACAGAAAAATAAAAATATATAGAAGCCCGAAGGCAAGTCCAACATCAAAAACTCCCAAAACAGAGACTATAACCTCAACAACCTACACGAGGCAACAAAACAGAAACCGTAAACAACTATGCCAGAATAACCAAGATGACGGCCCGATCCTGAATATCGGCCAAGCTATAGATCAATTACTCTTCCTCCTCCTCCAATCGTGGTCTCTTCTTGTAACCGATGTGCCCTGTCCAATCATGAATGAATTGGTGAGTTTTGTGCATCAAAACAGAAATCCTATGATTAATATTGTGAAAACAAAGGTCATTTTGGTCTAGCCATAGGTTTCATATTGTAGAAGCTACTGCAATGTCCCAATCTAACCTATCATCCTTTCTATTCCTGCTTGATCTAAGATTTCCCCAAACCTCCGCACTCGACCCTGGACACTTTAACACCCTAAATCTAGGACACATACTCTCCCATAGCATTCTCGCTCTAGGGCAGTTAAAAAAGATGTGATTCGTATCTTCGTCCTGTGTTTGGCATCTAGTACACACAGCGTTCATCGGAATACAACGTTTCGTCATATTGACTTTCGATAGGATCGCGTTGTTATCCATTAACCATAGAAAGACTTTCACTTTAGTAGGAGCGTTAATGCACCATATAACGTCTGCCGCCTCGCTTCTTCTTCCACCATCGTTAAGCTTTTTGTATAGTGATGGTACTTTGAATCTGTAGCTCGGCTCCAGTATCCATCGTCTCTCATCTTCAACCTCTCGGGTGTACCTCCTTTCCAAACGAATGAAGTTGTTTAGAATTTATAGTTGATTGATAGAGTCTTGATCTAGACTATCCTTGACTTCTAGCCTAAGCCTGTTGTTACTCCAGACGTCATAGACCAAAGTGTCACTGCTTAGGACTGCTTTCGCAGCTAACAGAAAAAGTCGCATAAGAGTGTTGTTTCCGCACCATTTATCCTTCCAGAATCTTGTATTCTTTTCGTTCCCTACCCTGCAGATTGTGTTGCTGTCGAAAATATCTCCCATCTTGGACACCCCTTTCCATAGGAAGGAATTTCTACTATAAATGCTTTTTCCCCCGTATTTGAATTTCTTCCTAATCCGATACTTAATGAAAGATTTACACCACCAATTGTTTTTCCTATTAGTCATTTTCCACTACCATTTACTGAGCATTGCTTTGTTCATATCTCTTAAATTTACAATACCCAACCCTCCGAACTCTTTCCTTTTGCAGACTCTCCCCTAGCTTATTAGATGTATCACTTTTCCTCCCCCATTTGCCCCTTTCCAAAGGAATCTCCTCTTGCTTTTGTCAATTTTGTTAATTACCCAACTAGGTAATTGGTATAAAGACATGAGGTATATAGGGATACTGTTAATAACCGAATTCAACAGGGTAATCCTTCCTCCTAATGTGAGCATACTCCCTTTCCATCCCGCTAATCTTTTCTCGATCTTTTCGATTAATGGTTGCCAGTCATCCTTTGTTAGCTTCCTCAGTCTAATAGGGATCCCCAAATAAATTAAAGGAAAGTCTCCCTTATTGCATCCAAGCATCTGTTGAATGGAGGTAATTGGAATAGAGCAACTGTCGCTTAATGGGATGATGCATCTCTTGTTGAAGTTGACTTACATTCCTGACCAAGCCTCGAAGCACCTAAGAATCGTACCCATCGCTATGATATCTTCCTTTGCTGCTGTTACCGCTAATTCTGGTGTGGGGGTAAACAGATAGAATTTGTGGGTTCGTGGAAAAACCTGAATAGCAAATCCGAACCTGTTCGTCTGAGTTGGGCTGCTGACTCCCACCGTGCACCTGCAAGGAAAGTGCGAAACACCGGGGTTGATCCCGGCGACGCACCCTCCGACGCTCTTGTCAGTAACCAGTGATGATTAAAAAAGAGCTTATGGAGGAAAAAGAGTGATTAACCTGGTCACGGTGGTGGGTAGGAGGTATTTATAGTCGCCATGGGGGAGTTAATTAGGGATCTGATTAGAGATTTGATTTCCTGTGATAGGAGTAAAATCCTCCTAATCAGTTTAGGAAACTGATCCCCTAATTCCCGGTGAGAGCAAATCAGGCCTGTTGATTTGGTCAAATCAGTAACCCTGATTTTCCTCTTGCTGAGCTGGGTTTGTCTTGGGTCGGGGCCCGTACCCAGTTGGAGTGGATCCGTTTGCGGGTTATTGGATCTGTGAGAAGGAGACCCAGTACCCGCTTCGGACCCGCTGGTAGGTGAAATTACCGTTTTACCCCTGAGCTTTGAGATTCGCGTCCGATGTGAACGGTCCCGATTTAATCCTATTTTTAGCCATATCACGAGCCCCCCACTCCCGAAGACTGAGTTTGATCAGCCTTTGAGGAGTAGTTTTACTGTTCTAATGGCGTACGGGATTTTATCGGTGTTCTTAAAGGAGTTTGGAATCTTGCTCGGGGTGTAACGGTGTTATTATGGGCTTGTAAAATGCCCAAAAATACTCTCAGAATTTTCTGGATTTTTGGTGATTTTTCCAGATTTTTCTGAATTTTTTCTCATTTTTTGGATTTTTTATTCATTTTTTTGAATTTTTTATTCATTTTCCGAATTAAATAATTAATTATCGAGAATAATAAATAATTATTCTAATTAAATAATTATATTTTCAGAATTTAATTTTTCTGAATTTATAATTATTTTTAGAATTTTTATTTAATTTTTTCCGATTTTTAAAATATTTTTTCGGATTTTTTTAAATAAAAAACAATTAAATAAATAAATAAATAAATTTAAATAATACCTGACACGTGGCGCGATCTGCGCCGTCAGATCCTGGGACACGTGGCGCGATCTGTGCCGTCGGATCCCAGCACGGATCGGGAGGATGCGCGCTTCCCAAAAAAACGCTATCTTGTCGTTTAGCGCACGTGGCGCGATCTGGACCGTTCATCACCAGGAGCGCGGATTTCTGGAAGATCCAACGGTTGTAGTTGTTCGGCGGATATTTTCTCCGTTTGTGAAGCTTGGATAGGGGGTTGCTCGGCAGCCGACCGAGAGGCTGTTGCAGAACGGATCCGAGCTCGGGTGTGAGGCCACGTAACGATGCCACGTGGCAATTTATTTTATTTTATTTTATTTTATTTTATTTTTCTTGCGCTCTGTTTCCGCTGCTCTTTCTCTTCTCCTTTCCTCGACTTGACCCCGTCTCTCCTTCGGCATATAGAGAGAGAGGTGGGAGCGTTGAAGGAAGCTCCGACGAAGGAGCTCGGCGATGGGGCTTGGAGCTCAAAGGTGGTCGTCGGAAGTGGAGCTCGGCATGGCGTGGAGATCGCGGAGGCGTAAAGGCCGCGGCGGAGCTTTGTCGTCGGAGCTTCAAAGCTCGACATTGACGGGGTGGTGCCGAGCTCTGGGATCGACGAAGGAGGAGCTCGAGAAGCTCGTGCTCTTCATCGGAGCTGGCGATGGCGTTGGGTTCGGCCTCGGAGGAGTCGGAGCTTGGTCGCGGTCGGAGCTCACGCCGTGGAGGAGCTCCCCGTAGGATCTCGGCAGCGGAGCTCGATGGCGTCGCTCGGAGTGAGGGAGAGAGAGCTCGGCAGCGAGGGAGGGAGAGCTCAGCAGCAAGGGGGTCGTCTTCGGCATTGCGGAGCTCGGCATTGGAGGAACGAGAGTGGAGCTCGGCGAGCCAGGTGAGGAGGAGAG
The DNA here is from genome assembly GCA_017893485.1 of Hemerocallis citrina. NCBI lineage: Eukaryota > Viridiplantae > Streptophyta > Magnoliopsida > Asparagales > Asphodelaceae > Hemerocallis > Hemerocallis citrina. The sequence continues at coordinate 222,825,374 of CM030365.1, forward strand.
CTCGGCACCGCGAAGCTCGTCGAAGCATTCTCGTGAAGGATGGAGCTTGTCGACGCCGTGGCGATGGGTTCGAGCTCGGGATGGGGAGCTCGGCGATGACTGTGCGGAGTTCGAGCTTTGGCCATGGGTTCGGCGAAGCGTGAACGCGGTGGAGAGGAGCTTGTAAGCTCGGCATCGCGGCGGGGAGGAGAGCGGCGAACGAAAATGGGCTCGAGCTCTGCCATGGGGTGGCGCTCAGACCAGTTTCGGCAGTGTGGAGCCTCGGGAGTGGCTAGTCGAGGTCGGCGACGGAGCATGGGAGCTCTACATCGGAAGACCGAGAGTGGAGCTCGGCATGGTGCGAGAGCTCGTTGGTTGGCGACGAAGGGGTGAGTTCGGTTTTTGAAGATGGTGGTGACGAACTGTGCTTTTTGGTTTTTGCTTGGGTTTGGTGCCAAAGTGCTGAAGAAGGAGATGGGAAGGGGTTCGGGTCGGATCCCCTTAACGGGTCCGAACCCGGCCCCTTGTCGCCCTTTTTTTTTTTTTTTTTTTTTTTGGCGCCTTGTTCGGCGAATCCGAGCACGGATTTTGAGGCAATTTTTGGCCACTTTGCAGCTCGGTATGGCAGTAGCTCGGATGGTAGATCCGAGCTGCGTGGCTCGATCTGAGCCGTTGGATGGTGGCACAAATCTCGAGACGGGCTCAGTTTCCAAGAAAACACTATCTTATCGTTTAGCGACGCTGACAAGATCTGGGCCGTTGGATGATGGCACGAATCTCGAGACGGCTCAGTTCCCAAGAAAACGTTATCTTGTCGTTTAGCGTCGCTGGCAAGATCTGGGCCGTCTGATCGAGATCTTACACGAATGTTGAGGAGAAAGTGTGTTTTCTCCGTTTGCAGGATCGGAAAGGCACTTGCTCGGCAGCCGACCGGGCTCTTTGATGTTGGGGCTCGGATGGGAGGAGCTCGGATGGGAGTGGCTCGGCTCGGCTCGTGCGAGTGGCTCGACTCGTGCGAGTGGCTCGGATGGGAGGAGCTCGGATGGGAAGAGCTCGGATGGGAGTGGCTCGGCTCGGCACCTGTGGAGTGGCTCGGCTCGGATTTCCGAGCTATTCGGTGCAGCTGCATTGAGATCCACTTTCCCGGTGCTACGGAGGTCCGATCGGGGCATGCGACCCCTCATTTCGAAGCTAGTTCGAAGATCTACAACTTCTCTTTAGGAATGGGATGAAGATTCACCCTCCTTCATGGTCAAAATAGCCCCGCAAGATGGTTGTCTTCATGAAGTTGATAAGTACTTTGGTCTTGGGGATTTTGGAAGAGGAGCTCCGCTCCTAGGGGCGGAGAAGATGTGCTAGGAAGACCCTTGTGCTTGGAAGACCCTAGGGCTAGGAAGAGGCGCGAGTGGGTCGGATCGCTAGTCGCTCGTCTAGGAATACTGAGCGACGTGGAGCGATCTGAGCCGCTGGGTCTCAGCGCGGATCTCGAGGCGGGCACAGTTTCCAAGAAAACACTATCTTATCGTTTAGCGACGCTGGCAAGATCTGGGCCGTTGGATGATGGCACGAATCTCGAGACGGCTCAGTTCCCAAGAAAACGTTATCTTGTCGTTTAGCGTCACTGGCAAGATCTGGGCCGTCTGATCGAGATCTTACACGAATGTTGAGGAGAAAGTGAGTTTTCTCCGTTTGCAGGCTCGGAAAGGCACTTGCTCGGCTAGCTGACCGGGCTCTTTGATGTTGAGGTCGGATCGGCACTTGCTCGGCATCCGAGCGGATGGAAGAGCTCGGCTCTGGAAGAGAGCCATTTGTGAGACAAGTGTGAGGAAGAACTTTAGGAGAGAGTTGTGCTCCTAACTTGTCGAGGAGAAGGTCCGCTTCGGGGATGAGCGGAGCGAAGAGCTCAGCTCTGGAAGAGAGCTATTTGTGAGACGAGTGTGAGGAGGGACTCTAGGAGAGAGTTGTGCTCCAAACTTGTCGAGTAGAAGGTCCGCTTCGGGGATGAGCGGGGCGAAGAGCTCAGCTCTGGAAGAGAGCTATTTGTGAGACGAGTGTGAGGAGGGACTCTATGAGAGAGTTGTGCTCCGAACTCGTGGGGAAGAGGTCCGCTTCGCCGGAGGGAAGAGCTCGGCTCTGGAAGGGAGCCATTTGTGAGATGAGTTTGAGGAGCAACTCTTGGAGAGAGTTTTGAGCTCCGAACTCGTTGAGAAGAGGTCCGCTTCGGGGATGAGCGGAGCAAAGAGCTCGGCTCTGGAGGAGAGCTATTTGTGAGACGAGTGAGGAGGGACTCTATGAGAGAGTTGTGCTCCAAACTCGTGGGGAAGAGGTCCGCTTCGGAGGCGAGCGGAGTGAAGAGCTCGGCTCTGGAAGAGAGCGATTTGTGAGACGAGTGTGAGGAGGGACTCTATGAGAGAGTTGTGCTCCAAACTCGTCGAGAAGAGGTCCGCTTCGCCGGCGAGCGGAGGGAAGAGCTCGGCTCTGGAAGGGAGCCATTTGTGAGATGAGTTTGAGGAGCAACTCTTGGAGAGAGTTTTGAGCTCCGAACTCGTTGAGAAGAGGTCCGCTTCGGGGATGAGCGGAGCGAAGAGCTCAGCTCTGGAAGAGAGCTATTTGTGAGACGAGCGTGAGGAGGGACTCTATGAGAGAGTTGTGCTCCAAACTCGTGGGGAAGAGGTCCGCTTCGGAGGCGAGCGGAGTGAAGAACTCAGCTCTGGAAGAGAGCTATTTGTGAGACAAGTGTGAGGACGAACTCTAGGAGAGAGTAGTGCTCCAAACTTATCGAGGAGAAGGTCCGCCTTGGAGATGAGCGGAGTGAAGAGCTCGGCTCTGGAAGAGAGCCATTGGTAAGTGGTGGGTTCGGACCGAACCTGTTGCTTATGTGAGAGAATCAACGGTTGTGGGAGCAATTCCGAATGGCGAACCACTTCTAACCCGCTGAAGAGCAAGTTATTTGAAGCAGAATCGAGCCAAGTGTTGGACTCCGAACCATCGGTAGAGGTAGTCAACGGTTGTGGGAGCAGTTCCGAACGACGATCTACCTCTGGCTCGTCCGGAGGCGAGCCGAGGAGGTAAAGTCGAGCCGAGTGTTGGACTCCGAACCATCGGTGTAGTTCAACGGTTATGGGAGCAATTCCGAATGGCGAACCACTTCTAACCCGCTGAAGAGCGAGTTATTTGAAGCAGAATCGAGCCAAGTGTTGGACTCCGAACCATTGTTTGGTTTGTTCAACGGCTGTGGGAGCAGTTCCGAATGGCGACCAACTTCTAGCCCGCTTAGGAGCGAGCTTGCGAAGTAGAATCGAACCAAGTGTTGGACTCCGGACTCGTTGAGATGAGGTCCGCCTGGGAGGTGAGCGGAGCAAAGAGTTCGGCTCTGGAAGAGAGCCATTTGGGAGAAGAGTTTGGGGAGCAACTCTAGGAGAGAGTTGTGCGCTCCAAACTCGTTGAGAAGAGGTCCGCTCCGAGGTGAGCGGAGTGGAGAGCTCGGCTCTGGAAGAGAGCCGTTTGGGAGACAAATTTGAGGAGCAACTCTAGGAGAGAGTTGTGAGCTCCGAACTCGTTGAGAAGAGGTCCGCTCCGAGGTGAGCGGAGTGGAGAGCTCGGCTCTGGAAGGGAGCCGTTTGGGAGACAAGTTTGGGGAACAACTCTAGGAGAGAGTTGTAAGCTCCGAACTCGTTGAGAAGAGGTCCGCTCCGAGGTGAGCGGAGTGGAGAGCTCGGCTCTGGAAGAGAGCCGTTTGGGAAACAAGTTTGAGGAGCAACTCTAGGAGAGAGTTGTGGGCTCCGAACTTGTTGAGAAGAGGTCCGCTCCGAGGTGAGCAGAGTGGAGAGCTCGGCTCTGGAAGAGAGCCGTTTGGGAAACAAGTTTGAGGAGCAACTCTAGGAGAGAGTTGTGAGCTCCGAACTCGTTGAGAAGATGTCCGCTCCGAGGTGAGCAGAGTGGAGAGCTCGGCTCTGGAAGGGAGCCGTTTGGGAGAAAAGTTTGAGGAGCAACTCTAGGAGAGAGTTGTAAGCTCCGAACTCGTTGAGAAGAGGTCCGCTCCGAGGTGAGCGGAGTGGAGAGCTCGGCTCTGGAAGAGAGCCGTTTGGGAAACAAGTTTGAGGAGCAACTCTAGGAGAGAGTTGTGAGCTCCGAACTTGTTGAGAAGAGGTCCACTCCGAGGTGAGCAGAGTGGAGAGCTCGGCTCTGGAAGAGAGCCGTTTGGGAAACAAGTTTGAGGAGCAACTCTAGGAGAGAGTTGTGAGCTCCGAACTCGTTGAGAAGAGGTCCGCTCCGAGGTGAGCAGAGTGGAGAGCTCGGCTTTGGAAGGGAGCCGTTTGGGAGAAAAGTTTGAGGAGCAACTCTAGGAGAGAGTTGTGAGCTCCGAACTCGTTGAGAAGAGGTCTGCTTCGGAGGCGAGCGGAGTGAAGAGCTCGGCTCTGGAAAAGAGCCATTTGTGAGATGAGTGTGAGGAGGAACTCTATGAGAGAGTTGTGCACCGAACTCGTTGAGAAGAGGTCCGCTTGGGAGGCGTGGCTGAAGAAGAGCCTGTCGATGAGGAAAAGACGGAGGCTATTCGTATGGTTTCCCACAGACGGCGCCAATCTGTTACCGCTAATTCTGGTGTGGGGATAAACAGATAGAATTTGTGGGTTCGTGGAAAAACCTGAATAGCAGATCCGAACCTGTTCGTCTGAGTTGGGCTGCTGACTCCCACCGTGCACCTGCAAGGAAAGTGCGAAACACTAGAGTTGATCCCGGCGACGCACCCTCCGATGCTCTTGTCAGTAACCAGTGATGATTAAAAAAGAGCTTATGCAGGAAAAAGAGTGATTAACCTGGTCACAATGGTGGGTAGGAGGTATTTATAGTCGCCATGGGGGAGTTAATTAGGGATCTGATTAGAGATTTGATTTCCTGTGATAGGAGTAAAATCCTCCTAATCAGTTTAGGAAACTGATCCCCTAATTCCCGGTGAGAGCAAATCAGGCCTGTTGATTTGGTCAAATCAGTAACCCTGATTTTCCTCTTGCTGAGCTGGGTTTGTCTTGGGTCGGGACCCATACCCAGTTGGAGTGGATCCGTTCGCGGGTTATTGGATCTGTGAGAAGGAGACCCAGTACCCGCTTCGGACCCGCTGGTAGGTAAAATTACCGTTTTACCCCTGAGCTTTGAGATTCGCGTCCAATGTGAACGGTCCCGATTTAATCCTATTTTTAGCCATATCAGCTGCTAACCCGAATAGGAAAGTATCGCCAGCGTACTAAAGGATGGAAATTACCTCCTTGACACCCTTGACTTTAATCCCCTGAACGATGTTCCCCTTTCTACCTTTTGCCATCATCTCTGCTAATCCGTCTGCAACTATGGCAAATAATAACGATGCTAGTGGATCTCCCTGTCTTAGTCCCCTCTGACATTTGATTTCTTTTCCCGGTACCCCATTGATAAGAAGAAACGATTTTCCTCCTCTGACACACTGTTGGATCCACCTCCTCCACCTTTCCCCGAATCATTTAAGATATAAAGCCTCGTCTATACAATCTCATTCTACAGTATCGTATGCTTTTTCAGAGTCCACTTTGAATAGAAAACTTTCTGTTTTCTCTTTATTTCCTCTAAAAACGATTTCATGAGCGGAGGCGACACTGTCCATAATGTCTCTTCCTCTAATAAATCCGTTCTGCGATTCTCCGTCAATATCATTTAGATATGGACTTAGTTTATTAGCTATGATTTTTGTAATGATTTTGAAAGACCCGTTCAGCAGGCTTATGGGCCTCAAATCTCCTACCTTCTTTATTTCAGCTTTCTTAGGGATTAAGGCAATATTCGTGTAGTTGAGCCTTCCCAAGTCAGCATCCCCATTATAGAAATCTTGGATCATGCGTATGAAGTCTACTTTAATAACTTTTCAATACAATGTATAGAAGAAAAGTGGAAAACCATCCAGCCCCGGCACCTTGTCCTTGTCCAGACTCTTAATTGCAGCTAGCACTTCATCTTCATTGAAATTGTCCTCGATACTATCACTTCCATTGAGCCTCGTATCTAACCACATGTCATGATTCAGTTTACATCTATGTTCTCTTTTATTACCCAACAACTCCTTGTAACTCTCATTGATGTACTGCGTGATTCTATCTTCATTCTCGCACCAATCTTCGTCCACCTGTAACCTGGAAATATTGTTACGTCTCCTTCTACCGTTTGCGATCCTATGGAAGAATTTGGTATTGACATCACCTTCCTCTAGCCATTGAATCCTTGACCGTTGTTTCCAATACTTTTCCTCCATATTTCCAATTTTTTGAATATCTTGTCTATTCTTACGTAACTCGTCGAAATCGGCCTCTATTAAATCTCATTCTTCCTCTATAAGTTCCAACTGTTGAATCCTTCCCCCAATTTCATCTTTCATCCTTTGGTTCTGACCAAATTCCTTTTTTGCCCACTATTTCAGCCTATATCTGAGTCTCCTAAGCTTTTCAATCCAACATCCAACCGTAGTGGTCGCAATCGTGGTTACATTCCAAGATTCTTCGATCACCTTACGACTCCCTTCACACATCGTCCAAGCTTTCTCGAATCGGAACTGAAATTTATTCGTCCTCTCTCCTATCCCGCACTCCAATGCAAGCGGGGTATGATCTGAAGTGAATCTGACCAAGGCTTTTACCTGAGCCAAAGGGAATTTATCCTCCCAATCATTGGTAACAAAAATTCTATCCAATTTTGCCAAAATGGGGACGACCTGCAAATTCGTCCAAGTGAACTTCCTATTCCTAGCGTTGATCTCCAATAATTCTAATTCGTTGATGAGCAAATTGAACTTGTCTCTATCTTCGCTCCTCTTCCTATATGTTCATACTGAAATCTAGTGATATTGAAATCTCGTCCTAAAACCCATAGTCCTCTACATCTGCCTCTAATATCCTTAAGCTCATTCCAAAACAAGCTCCTTTGATTAGACTCGTAAGGACCGTATACTGAAGTTACCGTATAAACCCAGTTATCCCTACGATGTCTAATAACCACCGTGACTGTGAAAATTTTGGCAATGTCCTCTATAATCTCGAACAATCTAGGATCAACTCCCATAGCTATACCACCTGAATACCCTCTCGATGGCTTGAACCTCCACGCAAAAGTTCCTATCCTCTTAATGCTTTGAAACTCTTCCCTAGTCGGAGCTTCCACCTTAGTCTCTTGAAAGGCGCAAATACTTGGCCTGTACCTAACGATAGTGTCGCTAATGAGTCTTTTTTTAATATTTTCGACGCATCCCCCTAACGTTTCAAAAGATGTATAACATTACGACTACTAACTCCCAACCTCTATACTCTAGACGCCAATACAGACCACCGCATTAGTCTACCCTTCTAAAACTCTCCCCTATGATAATGTTAACGTGATATAGTTGCTATTCTCTATTAGAACCCATGGCTAAACCGTACATACTAGCATAATATATAAGAGAGTCATCATTGAGTAAATTTAGAACTGAGAAATTGCTTGAAGAAATACCTCGACATGCCGACGCTGGTTCCCTAGTCTTTGCCGCTGCCTTAATCAAATCATCTTCGCTTGGACCATTCGATCCCCATTTATCCATCTGCCTTTTGCTTTTTCATTTATATTCTACAGTATTGCTGACAACACTTGCCCCTGCGCTGCCTCCCAAACCGTCTCCTGCCAATTCTCGAACCTACATTGCTCACCTTCCGTGTTCGGAATCGTATGGGCTTCCTCCACTTTGTATATCATCTAATGCTCCTATTCTCCCATCCGATGACTCTATGTGTATTGTGTCATCCCTCTGCTCTAATGATTGCTCAGTCTCCTTGTCTACAACCTTATTCCCTTCGCCCCTCTCTATTCTGTCACAGTGATTAACATTGCCCATCTCAATTTCCCCTAATGGCTCGATCGAATTAGCAACCTCGTCACTCTTGCGTTCCTGCTGAATAATAAAACCATTCTTCTGTGACTCTGCTGTATTGGGTCTACTCAAAATAGTCTCAGGCCCACGACACTCAAGGTTGGCACCAAACAGCCCATTTCTTACCAACTGTTCAATAGCCGACTGAATCGAAACCTGCAGGTCCTCCTTGGACAATAGCGCAAACCCTGCCTCCCTCGAAACCTGAGTGCCTTCCCCCGTCTCCACATTAAAAGATTGTTTGAGAATTCCTGATTCTTGGTGATTCGTGAGAAGCCCAACTTGCTTTTCAAGTCAGATCGTGTGGCTCTTATCGTAGGGTTATCTCTTCAGGAATATCCAATAGTTATTGTATCGAGTATCAAACTAGGGTTTCTCTAGATCTCTATATATTATTGTTATTGGCCTCCATTGAGAGCTAAGAAGAAAGAGAGTATTGAAAGAGAGATTGAATGATTCTCTAATTGTAAACAACTAGTACTTGCTGGTGAGGCTTGAGAGAGGATTATGGTGAGAATTTTAATGTTCTTGTATCTTCTCTAGTTGAATAACATCTTGGGTTTCTTCTCTCCTGGATTAAGGCGAAAGCCCCAACCGGGACAAACTTGTGTGTGCTTTAGTATGTTTGGTATGATCTATGGTATGTGCTTGATGGTTTGTATTGATTGCATCGAATAACTCAACAAGATCCTTAGTAGAATCCTAACAATTGGTATCAGAGCTTCGGGTTCAAGGGTTTGTTCGAGTTTCTTGGAGAAGATGGCAGATTAGACCATGAAGATCGAGCGGTTCAAAGGCAAAATCAACTTTAATCTCTTGAAGGAGGACATGCATGAAGCATCGGTTCAACATGATTTGGATCTAGTCCTAGAAGGAGATAAAGGGAGACCAATCGGCACAAAACAAAAGAATTGGGAGAAGATTTATTCAGAAGCATTGGGTTTAATCCGTATGTATTCGATGAGCGAAGTTAGGTATAGGAGAAGTGCGGCGAGTCTTTAGGCAAGATTTAGAACTGACTACTTGAGATCGTCATTACAGGGTCGGATGCATCAGAAAGGAAAGTTGTGGGATTTCTCAATGAAGGAAAGTATCGCTCTTCTAGAACATGTAGTGGAGTTCAATATGGAGTTATCTGAACTGAGAGCATTCAACACAGATGATCTTAAGGTTTCCAACTTGATATATTCATCACCAAATTCATCCAACATGATAACCGTGCTAGATGAGAAATCTTCCAAGGAGAAATTTTTCATAGTAGGTATGTTCAAGGGGTTGGAGGAGGATGCACTTAGGAAGGAGAGTCAAAAACTGGCGTTAACTTTTGTGAGTTGCTTGGAGGTGGATTGTACTTCGAATGGAAGGTGAAGTGTACGTAGGGGTAAGGTCTGTGGCCACCGGTGCAAAGGGATTGAGCATTACATGAGAGACTGTTGCAAGTGGTTGAGTCAGAGGGGCACCAAATCCAGTGCCGCTGAATTAAGTGATGGCTTAAACAGTACTTTTGTTTTAAGTCCTTTAGATGTGAATTTCGGTTGTTCCTTTGATTCGGTTAGTTCTTCTCAAGTTTGCTCCGAGAAGGAGATGGTTTCTGCTTATAAGTTTGCATCATGTCGTTGTGTGAGAACGAAAGTTGATAAGATTTGTGAAGTAATGATTTCTACTTACAAGTTTGCCTCATGTCGTTGTGTAAGAACAAAAATTGACAAGACTTGTGAAGTAAGGGGTGAGAAAATAAATGAGTCGAAGATGACAGATGGAATGGGATACACACTAGAGGAGGGCATGTATATTCCTTTGATGAAGTGGAGCCTTATATCCATGAGAACTCTAGAAGCACGGGACTGCAGGTACATAGATCCAGGTGGAGTTCGTTCAGTTTGGAAAAGTTATCGTAAGGTGATGAAGGGTGAGAGGGGGATTCAGCAGGGTCAGCACAACCTCTACTAGCTTTGGAGAAACAAAAAAAACTTGTGCAAGTGTTTCGAAGCCCATTGTTCCTAAAACACCATCATGTGTGTCGTCATTAGAATTATCGGAACGAGACTGCGACTTTTGAATATCGTCGGAAGGTGGAGAGAGTCTTGAGGTAGGTAGAGTTCGTGTGGAGGGTGACACTTCCATGATTACATCTACTGGGGTGTGCCTTTGAGGGGGCATACAGTTGGAGAAAAACAGGTGGAGATAGATTCAACTAGCAGTGGAAGCCATCGAAATGAGTTGTTTGCAAAAAGAGAAGAAAAAAAGTCTAGAAGTTTTTTAAATCACACAGATGTTGATTCATGAGTATGCAATCTAAGGTGGAGATTGTTGAGTTTATGTCTTGCATACTATGTTTGGATTAGAAGACGATGAGACAATGGAGGAATCGAGACGATCAGAGACAGAGTGGAAGCAAGGGGAAACAGTCAGCAGTAGTAGCAGCAGTAAGTTGCGGTCGACGACCCTGGGGTGCGGTCGACCGACCCTCAGGTGCGGTCGACCGCCCTACTATGCAGGAGTTCCCGAGAGGGGGAAGATCAACCGACCTTGGGGTGCAGTCGACCGAACGCGGCGCTGATGTATTATTTGGGTCGAGTCTTGGTGATTCATGAGAAGCCCAACTTGCTCTTCAAGTCAGATCGTACGACTCTTATTGTATAGTTATCTCTTCAGGAATATCCAATGGTTATTGTATGAAGATATCAAACTAGGGTTTCTTTAGATCTCTATATATTGTTGTTATTGGCCTCCATTGAGAGCCAAGAAGAGAGAGAGAGTACTTCATTGAAAGAGATTTTGAATAATTCTCTAATAGTAAACAACTAGTACTTGCTGGTGAGGCTTGAGAGAGAGTCGTGGTGAGAATTGTAATATTTTGTATGTTCACTAGTTGAATAACATCTTAGGTTTCTTCTTCCCCGGATTAAGACGAAATTCCCAACCGGGACAAACTTGTGTGTGCTTTGGTGTATTTGGTATGATCTATGGTTTGTGTTGATTGCATTGAATAACTCAACAAGATCCTCACTAGAATTCCTAACAATACATTCATGACTAACTCATGCTCGGTTCTGAAGTATGAAATGCAAGCTTCATGATATAATCAGGTCAGGTGCAATGTGAGTTGAGTCTTGACAATAAATCAACCAGACTTGAACATTCATGGGACTGTTAAGTGGATACGCTGTTTCTGAGTAAGTGTTCTGCATGGAAGACCTTTAAATTTTGTATATTAGCATTATGGAGTGCATATTGTATATGAAGTCCTACCTCTCATCGAAAATTTATGAATTGGGTATTGTTCTTCCTTGTACTTTATTCTCTTTTATTGTTTATTTCATATTAATATTAATTTATGATGCATGCATGCATGAACCCAGCAAAGAGCACATGGGTCATCTTAAGTTGAGGAGCATTTAGGCCACCCAAAAATAAACACCAACCCTTAAGCCTTAAGTTTTCTCTTTAAACTTCGCTCCCGTTTTCGCCTGACATTTTGTATAAATACCAATGAACCCCTACCCCTTCTTTGCTCCTTGAACTTGGAAGCCAAACTCTTTCAGAAGTAGGTTAAGGGGGTGAAAAAGCTAGTGAGAGATCGAGTGCAGAAAAATTGGAGCAGTCCAAGTTTATTTTCTTTGAACAACTGGTGGAGAATTCCAAAGGGATCACATTAATGATCTCTCTAGCATAATTAAGTACCTTACGTTCATTGAAAGATCATGCCTTCCTTTTGGAATTCTCCATAGGTCGTGGTTGTTGTCAACTTCGGCTTTGTAATTAGGTTTCACGATTTCAGTTCTTCTAGTTTCATTGTCTTTCTTTTTTTTTTTAACGTAAAAGGTTGGCAATTGCCCCCCCCCCCCCCGTATTTTATTAAAAAATTTAACAAAACAAACAACAAAAAATAAAGCTTATGAAGTTCAGATCCCAACAGGCTGGGTTATGAAATTCATACACCCCAACCAACAAACAAAAATACAACGAAATCTAGTCCTACTGATCGGTCACCCCGCCAGAACAACTTTCTCGTGCCAATTTGGGCTCACTCTCTCACTCCGTCCCTCATTTGTACGCCGTTTATCCTCTCCAACTATCGTACACTCTCCCTCGTCGCCCTCAGCAGTGACCCATATGACAAGCGTAAGCACCATATTAGAGACCCCGCAAGCACTCCACCAATCTGACAACTCCATGTCAAGATTGAGTCCTCGTTCTCATCCCCTCGCTTCATCCTCGATGACTCTCACCGCAACCTTGCAACGAGGGTAGACGTCGCACCTGACCCCTGCGAGCCCTCTGACATGAAAGAACCAAAGGCACCCCTCACTTTGACCAACCAAGGTCAAAGTAGAACTCAAACTATAAAATTGCCCAACAATCATTGCCTACACCAACTAGGATACATTTTGTTGCTACTTGTAAGTCGGTTGTAATTTGGATATTAGGGACAAATTTGGATCTTAGGAACTCCACCGCGTCAACTCAAATTTCAAAACTCAATTTAAAATTCAAATCTTCTCCCTACCCAGCACTCCCAAATCAGAAATCCCCCTCCCCTCCACTCTCTCCCCGACCTCCCCCACATGCCTGCACGACAGCCCCGACTGCCCCGTAGTTCGCCGCTCGCCGCTCCACGCCGGAGCTAGGCAGCATTCCCGCCACCAGCTTGGCACCACGAGCACCGCTGCGATCTGCATCGCCATCCCTGATGATGCCAGCCCCAGTCAGCTCATCCCACAACCACAGTCACGAATGACGAACTACACCCCGCGCGGCACCTTCAGTCTCGCCAAAGATGCGGCGTTCTCGACCATTGCCGTCGCATCCGACCATCGCAGCGTTCTCGACCATCCGACCATCCGACCATCACGGCGTACTCGACCAACGTTGCCGACCATCCTATGATCGTGGCGTTCTCGACCATCCTTGCGATCTGCGTTGCCATCCGACCATCGCCGCCGATGAAACCCTAGCTCCTGCGATCTGCGTCGCCATCCGACCATCGATGAAACCCTAGCTTCTAGTTTCATTGTCGAAGTATGGATCTTGACTTTCTCTTGTTTACTCGTGCACTTTGAATGATGCTTCTTGATTAAATTAAAATATAAGAAGGCTTTGATGTTTTAATGATGATGTCAAAAATTTCTGATGTTTGTACAACAAGTGCACTATATATTTTGGGGTTGTTAAGATTATTGGATGAGAATAATTCTTTATTAATTAATTTTTTTGAATAAACTGAATACAATGTGGCTCATACATATAGGAGAGAATAGAAAACTAAACTGATACATAATCAATATGGGACTAAACTAATTTATCATCTAACACCCCCTCTCAAACTCAAGTTGGTTCAAGCAACATGAGTTTGGAATAGTGACGATGTTGATGTGGAAGGAACGACAAACTGTGGTGCAGTGACGGCACTTGATGGCGCATGTGACAGGACTAAGAAATAGAGTGTTGCGGAAGGAAGTAGTGGTGGCGCACTGTTGAGATCTCACCCCGAACAGTGGCGGGATCTCCGTATCCTGATCTGTGATGGGATCTCACTCCTGAACTGAGAAATAGACTGATGGGATCTCATCTCTGACTTGAGAATGGTCGATGATAGGATCTCACCCCAGACTTAAAAATTGTCGATGATGGGATCTCACCCCTGAACTGAGTAATAGACTGATGGGATCTCACCCCTAACTTGAGAATTATCGATGATGGGAGGTATATCATCCCTGAATTAAGAACTGGATGCTGATAACACCCCCTCTCAAACTCACGATCGATCAACCGGAGTGAGTTTGCTGACGATCTGGATGTAGAAGCACAAGAACTTGCAAGAAAGTTATTTATTTATTTTTTATTTTTATATATTTTTACTTTTTTTGGAGACAGTAAAGAAAAGAAAAGAAAAAAGAAAAAAAAAGGGTTGGGTGTGGGGGTTTGGGTTCAGTATCTGAAAGGGAAAACAAATGGGTTTGAGGGTTTCTTTGGAAATGGGTCGGGTTTGAGAAGATGTAATAGGGTATTTATTAGAACTGGGTTTGGGTATGGAGTGGGTTGGGTTTGGGTATTATAGAAGTTGGGTATTGGGGTTGTGGATTTAGGGTAAAAAAATTATTTTTGGATCTGATTCATCTGAACAATGATGGAGGCGGCGAGAGCTTCGAGACCGTCGACGGGAGTGGACCTCCAGATTAATGGGGTCGGGATCGGGGACGGCGCAGGAGGAGGCGGAGGCGGCGGTTGAGTCATCGGCCGTGGAGATTGGATCGGAGGTTCTTGTGGATGCAGAGGAAGTTGATCTCGGCCATGGGGACGATGTCGTGTTTTGGGGAAGAAGTGGTGAGGGGGACTGCGTCGACGTGGAGACGAAGACGGCGGGAAGGTGTCAAGATGTGGAGGCTGATGGTGTCAGTGTTCATCTTCTTCGATTTCGATTTTGATTTGTTGGTGCAGCCGCTTGTTGTCGCCGATGATGTTGACGGTTTTGGGAGAGATGATCGAGAGAGTGGTTGTCGTCGGTGATGTTGCCGGAGTTGTTGGTGCAACCGCTTGTTGTGGGGGCTAGGGTTTGGTATGTTGGATATATTGGTATATTCTCTCTATATAAATATAGCACGTGCATATGTGTAACACATGTAATGAACGTACAATTGATTGGATATTGGAACGCGGGTTTGTGGGCTTATAACCCGATACCCAAACCAGCATTTAGGAATAAATACTAGCTTGTGATAGCAGTCTAGGTATTCCAATCTTGATACCTAGGGTGAATATCTCAAGCAACTTAGATCTAGAGATAAACCCTAATTCCCAATTGTTAATTTCTCACAAAACCTAACAATCTTGAGATATTCTTAATCAATTTGTGAGATTAAGAGAGAGATCGTTGAAGTTTGTCGACGTCGAGGTCTCTGTTTGTCGGGATCTCGCCACCGCAGTGGGCCTCCACCGTCTCCGACGATAGATGCCGCCGCCTCCTTCACCATGACTCAAGAAGGTGAATAATGGGGAAGGCGAAAGGGACTCGGCGAAGGAGCAAGGGTACCGCTCACGTGCCTTCTTCAAGCTCCTCGAAATCGATGCCAAGTTCCGCTTCTTCCCTTCTGCCCGCTCCGTTCTCGACCTCTGCGCCGACCCCGGCGGCTGGATGCAGGTCGCCGTCCGCCACGCCCCGTCGGCATCGATATCGACCACATCAAACCCATTCGTGGGGCCCACTCTATCGTCAATGACATCACCACCATCAAGTGGAGGGCTGACATCAAGCGCCTTATGGATTCCAATGGATGTTCTACCATTGATGTTGTTCTTCACGATGGAGCGCCCAATGTTTGTGGCGCCTGGTCCTAAGATGCGATGGTTCAGTCGTCGCTGGTAATGGACTACGAGAGCTGAAGAAGAAGAAGTTGGATGAGTGGTTGCTGATCACTTGCAAAATGGTGGTACTCGGCATTTCAGAATGCTACTGCCATGGTTGGTGCTGGAGTTAGGAGACAAGCAGTGAGGCTATGATGATATTGCTTGAACTAGATCCAAATGTGAATGGACTGGACTACATCCAAATGAAAGATAAGTTTCTCACTCAATTTAAACTGTTACTTAATTATTTGTTTGAATTTTGTTGCTGAGTGCTAAAGTTCAAACCGTTTAAGCATTGTTTAATTAAATACAAATTTGATTAACTGCTTTGGCTACGTGCTAAGGATCAAATACGCATTTTGATAAATTATAGGCTTTGACTATAAAATTGAATCTCCAACTAAATTGTTGAGAATTAGATAGTGCTAATAATTTGTTTAATTGGCCTACAATTTGATGAATGTAGGAACTTCAATGTTACCTACAAATTGTGTATGTTGGAGATGATGGATATGCATCACGGTTGATAAGTCTGCACTACGCAGGCTTCTCGATCGAATTTGGAAAAACACTTCTAACTTGAAGTGTCGGTATGATCTACTTTAATTTTCTCAGTATTTTTCATGTGATGAATGTGTTAACGTTTTGTGCGTTTGATCATATAATTGAGAGTTTTAGATCATAGTTATTCTTGCTCTGGAAAACTAACATGTTTAGGGTTATTAAGTGTTTTATCATACTATGTGTATAAATATTTTGACAAATCCATTGTTTACAGTTTGTGTGAGATTACATATTTGCTTCTCTAAAATTTAAAATAAAATAAATTGTATAAGATGTATAACAAATGTCTGTAACTTAGGAGAGAGCATCTCTTAATGTAGAATATGACTCTACTAGTTACGTTGTGTTCCCTCTCGTTCATTGTACTGTGTGTGCAAAGTTGAATTATAATATGTTAGTCATTATCTCATTTAGCGTTATGAAGATGATGAAGAACGAGTAAAGGAAAGAACTCTTTGCTCAATGTGTTTGAGCTAGAAGACATTGTTAGAACTATTAGAGAAAGCAAATAATTTTTGAAAAATGTGATAGAGTAATTTTGTATTAACTCTTATAAAGTGCATATATTGTCAATCGTATGTATAAGTTGAGTTTAACAAATGAGACAATTAATAATAATAGTTCTAATTGTGTTCTTGAACATAGCATAATTGGCTAAGATTTGAGAACTATATATTCAATTGTTTATGAGGAAATGTGATCTAATTATCAAAACTGTGGGGAAATGGAGTTAAAAGCTATTGAGTCAAAGCTTTAACATCCAAGTTGTTTTGAAATTTAGAATCACTATGAACTATATATTAAATTGTTTGTTCTTGTTAAAACTTATAGCCCTACTAAATGACACTCCATTAAAATATGACAAATATGAAAGTTGTGCTCAGATTATAATCACTAGAAAATCATTTAGTATGGTCTCTAGGAGCACACAACTTCTTGAGTCAATACATTCTGATATTTATGATCTCAGTAGCTTTGTGACTAGATGAGACAATTGTTGGTCAGAAGTATTTTAATCGCTTTTGTAGTTGATTAATATAAGTCTGTCATATATATGAAGAATGAAGCACTTGTTATTCTTAACGAATTAAAAATTATAGTTAAATGCTAAAAATCAAGGGTTCAGATTTAATAGAGGTGGTGAATATGTTTTAACAACTTTAGAGAAGTTTGCATTGTGCATAATCTCTACCGCACTTTACTTACAACAGTTAAACGGTATTGATAAAAGTTAGAATCAAACACTTAGTGAAATGTTGAATTCTATATTATTGACTGTTGTTTGTCTTGTGTAATTATGAGTGATGTTGTATTGTTAATCATATCTCTAATGAGTTACTACACTCTAAATTGAATACACCTTGTAAATCATGGTATGAAAACACAAACAGTTTTGTTAAAGTGAAAATGTGTGTTGTGATACTTTTGTTAGAGTACATGACCCTAGAAGGCCTAAAGTAGGACCTACAACAAATATTTGTGTGCTTAGAAAGTGCAGAATGTAGCTCTGTGGACAGATATTGGATCTATCTAATTTGTGTTAGAAGCATCTAGACTTGCAAAGTTCTTTGAGGATATGTTCATCAAAGATAAATGTATGAAATAATCTAGTCCTACAGACATGTTCAATGATTCACAGTTGGAATCAAGAACTAGCCTTACCGACACTTGAAAGTTGAATGACAAATGAGCTAAGAAGAGTCTTTAGTAGATAATGAGATGATTCTGTGTCATACAATAATACTTTAATTTAGTTGATCTGCCGAAGGAGGCTAAAACTATAGTAAGTAAGTGGGGTTTTGTAGAAGAAACTTAATTTTGATTGTTCAGTAGCAATTTTAATACTTTTTAGTAGCTAACAGATTGACTGAGAAAAATATGGTAGATTTATTTGATATCTACTCACATGTTTGTCATATTGCTACAATAAGTATTCTTCTTACCCTTACATCTATTGAAAATTTTGTCATTCATAAAGGATAATTAAAAGGCTTTGTACTTGATATTTTGTACTGAACAGTTTTGTACTGGAAAGTTTTGAACTAATATGTTTAGTGAACAAGATTTACAATTTAGTAAAATCATTGTATATTCTTAAAACATGTATAGCCAACGAATGAATAATTTGACAAATTTTTGAAAGAGCCTAGTATATGAATCAAGTAATTCAGATCAGTGCCTTCAACTTTGTGGTGTGTCAAATATAGTGGCTATTATTTACTTGTTCTGTTGATATGCATGTTCTTGGAAGTGACATCTTTATTACAAATGAAGTTAAAATTGTGCTATCCAAAGATTTCAACATGACAACCTAGGTACTGTGGACACCATAGGTATAAGGGTGAGTTTTCAGTTGGCAAGGAATAATTCTTAGTCAAACTCATCAAATCAAAATGTGTTTCAAAGTGGGGATATAGTGATTGAAAGTGTGTTTTGAAACACCTTATGATTATGATAAAAGGTTAACACCTAATGATGGTGCAACTATGAGACATGTAGATCATTCTAAAGGAATTGACAGTCTCATGTATACAAAGATCTGCACTAGAATAGACATAGCCTTTGAGGTAGGTATGATCTGCAGATTCACTAATAATTCCATACACATTTGAGTGCCCTTAAGAGGCTAATGAGATACCTGAGTGGTATTCAAGAGTTTGCTTTGTGCTACTCTAGTCATTCTTCAAATGAATGACTGATCTGATGCATTATGATGCTCAGAATTCAGTGAAAGTTAATAACTAGTAAATATGTGTTTACACTAGGAGAAACAGAAATGTTATGGAAATAAAAAGCAAACGGGCATTGTGCTATCATCCATGAAATCAGACCTCTATGTGTAATCCTCTGCAGGGGAAAAGGCTGAGTGGATTGAAGAAATTGTTGCTAGTTATCCATTAAGAAGTTTAAGTAACTCTCTAATTCTGTTATGCGACTATCAAGCTACAATGTATTGTAGCTCATAACTCACTCTATAATAGTAAGAGGAGTATATTAAGGCTTAAAGAAGCCTAGTTGAACTTTCTCATAGATAAAGTGCAATTACGATAAGTATGGCTAATGCTCTTGCTAAGAGATTTGAAAGTGATCTAATTATCAAAATTGTGGAGGAAAGTGGAGTTAAAAGCTATTGAGTCAAAGCTTTAACATCCAACAAGTTTTGAAATTTAGAATCCAATTGGAGCCATAGAGAAGTTCAAACTTAAGCATCAATTTTAGGCAGTTGACATGTTTTAGATAATTTTGATGATTCGACATAAATTCCACAAATATATAATGTCATTCCAATTTTGATGGTATTATATATCTAGGAAATTTACTTAGAATAATTATATTATTCCAATACGAAACATGAAAACTTGTCGATGTGTTTCCGACGATTAAATTGTCCTAAATATCATTCCAATTTTGATGATATGTCTTTTATGGATACATGTTTCATTCCAATTTTGATGATTCAATGTTAAACCATGATTGAAATGGCAATCTTTTCATTCCAATATAAAACATAGTATGGTTCTTGTGTAGAAACTATAAAGTTCATGTACTTTACTTGTTAAAGATACTTGATTGTGATGCTTGCGTTACATCTTTGCTAAGCTAATTATGAATTGTACTAAGTTTTTTTGTGGAACTAGATACTTTGTGAAATATGTTGGAATTCTTAGAGATGTGTTTCTTGATATTCTAGTTTTAAATAAGCTAGCAAAGATGGAGGAGTTGAATCTGTCAACATAAATTTCAAAAATAATGATTTGCTCAAAATAGAGGAGTACTAAACATAAAGCAGTGTGCAAGGATAGAATTTCAATTTATTTCTTTTGAGAATAAATTAGTCACTTGCTTGGTAAAACTTCTGTTGAGTTTAAGACTCTTGTGTTCATGAGCTTAAAACTCATATTTTGTTCTTGAAGTTTATTTGCTTTGTTTGATTTTGAAACTATGACAGATTATTCCAGTTGGTTTAGTCTTTGTGAACTATTCTGAATTGGATATAGTTTGGAACTAGTTAATTATATTGGTTTAGTCTTGATTGAACTATTCAGTTTTATAATTCTATTGGTTCTTATGAAACTATACCTTTATGATGCTTTTCCTTTATGGACTGCTATCAGCCAGTCAGTTGTATACTGATCTGATGAGATAATCCTGTACTTTATATATTGAGAATATAAGAAGAGATTGTTGGATATATTGGTATATTCTCTCTATATAAATATAGCACGTGCATATGTGTAACACGTGTAATGAACGTACAATTGATTGGATATTGGAACGCGGGTTTGTGAGCTTATAACCCGATACCCAAACCAGTATTTAGGAATAAATACTGGCTTGTGATAGCAGTCTAAGTATTCCAATCTTGATACCTAGGATGAATATCTCAAGCAACTTAGATCTAGAGATAAACCCTAATTCCGAATTATTAATTTCTCACAAAACCTAACATGGTAGAGGTAGTTTATGTTAGGAACCTAGGAGAACTCACCCTTAAAAGCTAGCTGTTAAGGGGAGAGAGCCCAAGTTTATAACTACCCAACATTGGTTCCCCATATAACCGATGTGGGACTAAATTTGGATCATAACATTCCACCACGCTTCCGTAACCCGCCACCCTCGGCGGTATTCACTCTAGCGACACTGGCCCGGCCCGGACCTACCAGTAATTTTAATCCAGCCTCTAGGTAGCCCTTTCCGACTCTCGGCGGCTTTCACTCTAGCGTCTAGGTAGCCCTTTCCGACTCTCGGAGGCTTTCACTCTAGCGTCTAGGTAGCCCTTTTCGACTCTCGGCGGCTTTCACTCTAGCGTCTAGGTAGCCCTTTCCGACTCTCGGCGGCTTTCACTCTAGCGACACTGGCCCAACCCGGGTCTACCAGTAATTTTAATCCAGCCTCTAGAGTGAATAAAGAAGCATGGGGTTGGCTCTGATGCCAATTGTTAGGAACCTAGGAGAACTCACCTTTAAAAGCTAGCTGTTAAGGGGAGGGAGCCCAAGTTTATAACTACCCAACATTGGTTCCCCATATAACCGATGTGGGACTAAATTTGGATCATAACAGTTTATGGCGGCTAGGATTTTGGATTTTGTTGTTAGATGACAGCTAGGGTTTTTGGAGATTAGGAGAGGAAGTGGGATGACGGCTAGGGTTTTTTGAGATTTGATTGGGAGAGGGATGTTGGGCGGTGGAGTGACTCTGATGAAGACGAGAATCGAGAATCACTCAACTTCGATAACGATGATCAAATTAGTACAGACCTTATACGAATAGAGGCTCTCATACCATGTTAAGATTTTTTTTTTTTTTGATAAAAGGGATGAAGTCATACGACTTCAGCCAAAACTAACATTAAAAAGAAACAGCGTTCATACAGACGCACCCTAAAAGGTGGCAATAAAGACCCAAAATAATCCTCTAAAAGAGGAACAAACCACCACCTCAACCACCAGTTTTCCAAAATAAAGAACATATAGTAGCAGACAAAAGAGAAGCAGAGAAGAAAACATCAGTTATTAAGCTATATCAGTCGACTCAGAACTCGACGACCCCTGATCCGCAGCAGATTGAAGATTATGAACCAGCAGAATTCCCGTAACCAGCTCTTGATGAAAGTTGGACATATTAGAGATTGTAGCCAGAGTGTTGGAGACTAAAACATCTTCCTCATCTTGATCATCTTGAACAGGGATGTCAGCTTGAGTATTAATGTCAGCTGGAGCATCATCATCATCATCAATATGGATAGCAGAACTTAGGGATGCCCCAGGGATAGCAGAAGAAGCAGACGCAGGAGTGAAACTTTTGCAGGCATCCAGGAGAATATTCACCTCAGTCTTCATCTTTTTTGTTGGGGGAAGAATATCTGTCCAAATAGAAACAAAGTAACAAATGGAATCCATAATCTTAACAATATCAACAGACTTCTTAACAAAAATACGATTATTACGCTCTAACCAAATGACCCAAATCAAGGCCATCATCGATATGTCCCAAAGAAGACGTTTTTTCTTTCTAATTCTCTTCTTCCTCCAAATACCCCACCAAGCTTTAATAGAAGGAGGAAATCCTCTAAATTTGAAAGCAACTTTGAAGATAAGCCAAATTTGTTTAACAAAAGGGCATCTCAAAAACAGATGACAAGCAGATTCATTACCAAAGCCACAAAGAACACATTTCTGCCCTAAAGCTAAATGTCGCTTATTAAGATTATCAACAGTGAGAAGGCGATTATGAATAGTGAGCCAAACAAGAATCCTAACTTTAAGAGGCGCAACATTTTGCCAAATGAATTTATAAAAAGGACAAATCATACCACCAGCATTCAGAAAGTTATAAAAAGATTTAACAGTGAATAAACCTGAACTAGTCCACCTCCAAATATTCTTGTCCTGAGGTTTCCAATCATAATGACTAATGAGATGAATAAGTTCATTCAAATCATGAGTTTGCTGAAGAGAAAGATTCCTACGAAATTCAATATTCCAAACTTTACCAAACCGATTGGTAGTATAGAGAGAAAAAACAGTAGCATTAGGAGAGCAAGCAATATTAAAAAGAGAAGGAAATCTCGAAGATAGACTACAATCACCTATCCAAATGTCTGTCCAAAACCGAACATTTTTTCCATCACCACAAATCTTCCGAATTCCACATTTAAAAGGGGCAGCTGCTTTCCAAATACCTTTCCAAAAAGAAGAACCCATAAAAGCAGGATTATCATTAAAATCACTAAGAATTCTTCTACGAAAATATTTTCTCTTAATAATTCTAATCCAAACCTTATCTTCTGAGATAAGGCAATTCCAAAGCCATTTACCAAGAAGTGCAAGGTTTTGATGTCTAAGGTTAATAACACCTAAGCCACCCTCAGACTTTTGCTTGCAAACTCTAGCCCAACTCATAAGACATTTGCCTTGATCAGAATTCAGAGATGAGCCAACCCACAGAAATCTTCTATGAAGAAGATCTATCTTCTTAATAACCCATACAGGGATATAAAAGAAAGACATAAGGTATAAAGGAATACTGGAAATAATAGAATTAATGAGGATGAGTCTACCAGCTCTAGAAAGAGTTCTACCAGCCCAACCATTAAGTCTCTTTTCAATTTTATCAATAACTGGATACCAATCTGATTTATGCAAATTACCCATCCTAAGAGGAATCCCAAGATAATTGAGAGGAAAAGTACCAATAGGACAGTTAAAGAAAGCAGAGATTTCAACTTGTCTATTGTCATCCCCTCCAATCCACATACAAGATGACTTAGAGAAATTAATTTTCATACCCGAAACACTTTCAAAACAATAAAGAAGGAATTTAAGATTTCGAAGCATAATCCCATCACAAGAGGAAAAAAGAATAGTATCATCAGCATATTGTAAGTTAAGAATACCTCTGAAAGAAGAAAAACCACCAAGACCTTGAATAAAACCATTGTCCCAAGCTTTAGACAACATACAATTGAAAACATCAGCCACCAGAACAAATAGTAAAGGGGAGATAGGATCACCTTGTCGAAGACCTCTTTTGCAAACAAATTTCCTACCCTCTGAATTATTAATAATAATAGAGGAAATGCCTGACTGAAGACTACTAAAAATCCAATCAATCCATTTAGGCCCAAAACCTCTAGCAATAAAAACCTTTTTCAAAAAATTCCAATTTACTCTATCATATGCTTTTTCAAAATCAAGCTTCAAAAGAATTCCTTCAGAATGTTCTTTGTGAATGGAATGAATAGTCTCTTGGACCACAGCTACACTATCCAAAATATATCTATCTTTAATGAAACCAGACTGTGAAAAACCAACCAGAGAACCAATCACAGTAGCAAGTCTATTTGCCAAAACTTTCATGATAATTTTGAAAATAACATTGAGAAGGTTGATAGGTCTGAATTGGGAAACCTTATTGGCCCCAGGGCATTTAGGAATAAGAATAATATGAGCATAATTAATTCTAGAGAAGTTAAGAGAATTATCATAAAGTTCTTGGAACACACCCACAATATCATCTTTGAAATCATTCCAGAATAACTTGTAACAGAAAGTAGGGATCCCATCAGGGCCGGGGGTAGAATCCATAGGAAGGTCACAAATTGCTTGAAAATTTTCATCTTCTAAAAAAGGTGCTTCTAAGCAGTCCAAATTAATACGTTGAGAAGGGGGATATAATTGATTCCAATCAATATCAAGGAAAGTATCCCCAGGATCTCCCATAAGATTCTTGTAGAAATTAAAAAATTCTTGATGAATCTGAGATGGATCAGAAGTAGAGAGTCCATTTGATTGAATGGAAATAATATGATTCAGCCTTTTCCTGTGAGAGGCAAAATTGTGAAAAAATCTAGTGTTACCATCACCCAAAGTGAGCCATCTCACTTTAGCTCTTTGGAACCATTTAATTTTATCAAGCTCTAAAAGGTTAAGATATTCTTTTTTAAGCTCACATCTAAGATTTCTATCATTCAGGGACAGAGGATTCTGTTCCTCCAAAACATTCAAATTATGAATTTCATTCTTTAAGATAGCTTTCTTTTCTTTCAAAGAACCAAATCTGTCTTTAATCCAAAGTTTGCAACCAGATTTAATATTCTTAATCTTCGCAAGTAAACTTCTAAGACCAGCAGGGTTGTAGTCATTAACAGAAGTTAAATAATACAAAATCATCTCCTTAAAAGGAGGGTCCTCCAACCAAAATTTCTCAAATTTGAAAGAAAAAGCTTTAGGAGAAGGAGAAGAAGAAGAGAGAATAAGAGGAACATGATCAGACACAATATTAGGAGAAGCTTGAACAAAAGACAAAGGGAAGTCAGAATTCCAATCACAAGAAACTAAAAATCTATCTAACTTCGCAAAACTAGGGTCTAATCTATTATTAGACCAAGTGTATTGTCTCCCAAGAATAGGATAATCCACAAGGTGAAGGAGGTTAATAGCATTATTAAAGTTATCCGAATCAGTTCTATAATACGAGCAACCATTTCTTTCAGAAACAAAGCGAACAGCATTAAAATCTCCACCAAAAATGACCCAACCATTCATATCCGAATGCCATTGTTTCAAATTCCTCCCAAAACTCATTCTTGTGAGCTTGAGTACATGGGCCATATACTGAGATAAAGAGTAGAGAACAGTTAAACGTAGAACAAAATAACTCTACCGCAAGAAAAAATCTCTTTCTAATAACCTTCAGACATTTGAATAAATGGTCTTTAAAGCCAATAAACATACCCCCTGAGGCTCCCTCAGAGTTAAGAGTGATCCATTCAGTCATAATTGACCCACCTAAAGATCTAAACAGAGAAGGAGAAGGAGAAGGAGAAGAAAGTTTCGTTTCTTGAATAGCAATGATATCAGAATGAGAAGAAACAATAAAATCAAACACTGCTAATTTCTTCTCCTCACTCCCTAAACCTCTAACATTCCATGTGGATATAATCATTGAAAACTTTGAGACTCCCCTCTACTAACTTCCAAATCTACAATTCTTTGAAAATCTTCCATAGTAAAATTAACTAAACCAGCACTAGCAGTAAAAGATTGTAAATAATCTTGGGAAAAGGAATCAAAATGACAACGAAAAATATAGCCAAGAACATTACCTTCTGGTGGGGCAGAGGCCACCGGAGCTGGAATTTCCAAGTTCCTGATCTTAGCAATAAGCGCAGCTTTTTGAAGAGTAGGAGCATCCCCATCCATTCTCTGTTCAACCCTTAAACTTCTTCTGATAGGGCCATCATACTTAGAAGAGTGCTTCCTCTTCTTATAAACTTTAGAACAAGAGACCTCTCTTTTAAGGTCAAAATTAAAGGTAGAATCAATTTCAGACTCAGGATAGCAAATGGCTAAGGGAATAGGTGTGACAAACTCATCATCCAACATAGGGGCAGGGCTCAAAGACTGATTAAAAGGTAAGTTAGATTCCTTTTCAGGATCTACATCATTAGGAACATTAGGAATATCAGAAAAAGGAACATCATCAGGAACATCAGGGATATCAGAAAACGGAACATCAAGAGATAAATCACCCCTATTAGAAGCATCAGAATAAGCACTAGACACATCAGGATCACACTTAGCCAAGAAGAGACTAGGAAGGAAAAAGCTAGGACAATCAGGAATCTTGTTAAACAGAAATTCCATAGCCGAAAAGGGAGTAATATCAGAAACCAGAGATTTCACAAGATCATTCCAAACAGAGCCCATAGGAAGAGATTTTTTAAGATTCAGACAAGCTCTCAACTGGGATTCATAGGTCATCATCTCAAGGTTAATATCAGAAGATTGCACTAAAGCATTAACAGGATTAGAGACAGATTCCGTAAAAGACACAGGAAAAGAAACAGATTTCTTAGGAGGCAGAAAAATAGATAAGCCAAGACCATCACTAGAAGTCACAGATTCCAAAGGCACCGAAGCATCAACAATCTCACCTTCCTCAGGAGAGACTTTTCTAACCCATGTAGAAGACAAAACCTTACCCTTACCGCCTTGATACTTGTCAGAATTAGGTTTCTTAGGGGGGGGATTGGAAGAAGATGAAAATCCCTGAGGTCTATTGATTGGGGCACCCCAAGAATCCCATTTGTTGTCACCTTCCTTAGACATGACAGGATTAGAAGAAGAAGAGAGATGTGGATCCTGCTGGGGAAAGTCAGGGTACGTAACAACAACTTTAAAGGCTCGAGAACCCACCCACAAGATATAATCAAAGATTAATGGACTAGAGGGACAACGCAGGAAATCAACAATGACTTCTAAATGTCCATTGCTTAGTCTATTCTTAGCTGAAAAACCAACAAAATTACCAATGCAACGAGAAACATGACTGAAAGATGCAAAAGATTCACAATACGGGGGGATACCAGACAGGATAGCTCTTGTCTTAACCAGACCAATAGAGCGATTCGATATACCAAACTGAGGCCAGTTCTTAACAGTGAAAGAAGCTCTGCCAAACTTGAGTTCTTGACCCTTAAGATTTTCAAGACATTTGATATTGGGACACTTGCAAATAAAATCTCCGTTGGGTAACATCCACAGACCCCAATCCCAACCCGGAATTTGAAAACGTGCATCAAGGAAATTCACTAGGTCAGGAGCAGTAATAGAACCAGACAAAACAGAAATAACACCTTCTGTATTTAACAAAAGACACTTATCCCTCATATCTTGCGAGAACTCACAGTAAACTTCAACCTTAGACTCACTAACTAAATCAGAGTGAGACAAACGAGGGACAGATGTAGGAGGTGAAGAACCAGACACAGAAGGAAGAACAGAGGGAGAAGGGAGAGGAGGGGGATGACCCAAAAGACTACCTGAACCCACCATCCTGTTGTCCCAAGCCCTAGCCACCACAGCTGCCGTCTCCGTTACTTTTTGGTCTAAAGATTGAAGATCAGGAGACGCAGCACCAGAAGAAGGATTTTGATTGACACCACCTGAGCCAGATCTGCCCGCACCATATGGGAAACGACCAGCGGAACCCGCTCTACCACCCCCTGATCTCCCTCTACCCACTCCAAATTTCCGAGACGGACAAACATTCTGATGATGACCTTTACCACCGCATGCATGGCAAATAATCATGTTGCGACAATCTTTCTTGAAATGTCCTTTATCAAAACAGTTAAAACAACGATTTGAGAAAGAGGAAGGAAAGAAGGACGAAACCCTAGAAGAAAAAGAATAAGGAGCTTTAAAAGAAGACGAGGAAAAGCCAGGGGAAGTAGGTTTAGAAAAAGAATTCTTCGATAGGTTATTTTTAAAAACATCCACCCATCTGTTGCACTCAGAAGAATCAAGAAACGAGGCGTTTCTTGTAATGGACGCTTCGTTATTCGTGATATGCCTAGGGTTCTGTTCCCTATGCATATCATCATAACCTTTCTGAACTCTATTCTTGATATTCGATAACTTCTTTTCCCCAAGCGTCTGACCAAATGTCAGAGCATTAATTCCTATAGCACCATCATCTATTGCACCATCCTCCTCCTCACGTGATACATTAAAAGTAGAAGCACGTAAATTGCACGGAAAAAGAAGATTACGAGCGTAAGGAGAGAATTCCACAGATAAAGAAGAGAGAGGGGGAGAAGAAGAAGAGATTCTTGAACATAACACCGGACTATTAGAAAGTTTACTTGGATTTCTTGACCCAGATGGAGAAGAAGAAACGCTTCTTGGTTTCTTTCCTATCATCTTTTTCTCACGATAGAAGTGGCGAGGAGAAGAATGAGGTGAATGAGGTTTCTTGACCCAGATGGTTCCCTGAGGTTGAGTATTGAATATCGGGAGTTGAATGAGGTGACCATTAAAAAATAGGGTGACAGATCAATTGTCTGTCAAAATTCAGTTTAAGCATCACCATGTTTTGAATGAACTGAATACAATATGACTCATACATATAGGAGAAAATAGAAGACTAAACTGATACATAACTAATATGAGACTAATCTAATATATCATCGAACAGGGTATTGAGTTGTTTAGTAACATTTTATTTCAGATAGATTTTTTATTCCTTCCTTTTCTTTTATTTTCCTTCGTAATGATTACTTTGCCTTTTCTTTGTGGTGGCATATGGATTTCCTTTTTTTTTTATAAAAGCCAAGGCTTTAGAACCTTGTGATTTGATGGTGTGCCGAACTTGAGAGCAACAAAACTACCTTAATTTTGAGGTGTTGGTACTTTTTTTCTTTCTTTCTTTCTTCCAAATTCACTGGTGTAGATTTCACTGGTATCCTTTTTTAGGAAAATTATTTACACTGAATCAGATAGCACTTTTCCTGAAACAGATATTGATTTTATATTGGAATTCTCATTCCATGCAGTCAGAGGCATTGCATAACTATAGCAGCCTAGGGTTACTTCCCTACCAGTGTATTAATTCTTCTAACCTTCTGTTGGTAACTGACAAGTTGTTTGTAACCACAACAGCTGTGCATACAATGAATTGCATGCAACAATAGTTACACTAATCGTGGTTGTATGAATGAATTCCATGAGTTGCATGCAACAATTGTAGTTGTAATTGTCTGGTTTTAACTGCAGTTTTGATGCAGACTGAAGAATGAGGGCACATTCCCTCTGCTGGTCGGAAGTGGTTGTGACAAGCGAAAGTGGTGTCTGTTGTGGTGCCATCAGCCTAACGTCAACGGTTACACTGATGGCTGTTGACCGGTGTTGATGGTTGTACGTGATAGCTGCTGATGTTGCAGCAAATACGAGTGCAAACTGAAGCTTTTAAATCAAGGTAAGATTGCAACTGCTTTTGAGCTGCGATGCATCCAAACGTTTGCAACTGGGCCTAGTACGTGGTGGAGCAGTAGTTCAACGAACTACTCCAGTTCCAAGCTACTATTTGTGGATCGAGTAAAATAACAACTCCAATTTGTTAAATTCTGTAAGTATGTATAGAACAAGCTACTATTATACAGTGGATTCTTTTGATGACTTGTTGTGCAGGATGTTACTACATACCCCTTTGCAACTGAAGTAATTGTCTTCATCTCTTCATGAAATGTGTAGCATATCACATAGATTAATATTTACTGCAAGAATTTCCTTTCCTTTTTAGGCTAAATTTGATCCTCTCGCCAATTTACTGCAAGAATTTCCTTTTACAATACGACGGCCCAATCTCATCCACTTCAAACCCTCACGTGCAAAACCGTCATTTCATTTTAACCAGGGTTATTCATCTGAACAGAGATTTTGATCCCTTTTTTGGTAAATTAATAAATGAGTTTGTTATTTGATCTATTCACTATTGATACGAGTAAAAAACTCAGTCAATCTCAGCCGTCTGATCCTCTCGTGAATCTCAAGGTTCATTGGGGGCTATACAGTAATCTCACAGCAGTTACAAATCCACAAGCCAAACATGGGCCGTTCAGAAACGACAGCCTAACTGGGAAGGTTGACTAGCCATTTATGGTTGGTAATTAAATTCGTTAAAATCAGGGAGATAATTAACCAATCATAACTTTAATCAAAAGGATTTGATTAGGCAATTAAGAACTCTTTCCTTCAATAATTCTCCACATACCTATAAATACAGCCCCCCTCCCAGTTACAAGATAATCAAGATTTTGTCATTAAATTCTAGCTCACATTTTCTGGTTAGTGAATTGACTATTGGAGCGCTTGTCGCTGGGAAAAGCTCCCAGGTTTTAGATTTTTTGCAGATTTCCGGCAGCTAGCAACCACTTGCACTACCACCAGATCTACAAATTCACTTAGATACTAGCCTCTCATCCATTTCAGATCGATGACTGTGATCTAAGCCTTCCACGTAAATACAAGAACATCATATGTTGTCTCCAAACCACAAAAGGCAACATCAACTATATTTTATTTAGGAAAAATATTTCAAGGCTCAAAGTTGGATATTGTTTTAATTTTTTACCCAATCAGTTTAATAAATACTAAAAGACTAGTTCCCTAAAATTAATTATTTTTAAACCCAATTTTTCTTTTTAATTAAATTATTTATTGATTTAAATATGGTTTCCTTGTATTTTCTATATATTGCCCTTAATAAAAAAAGGAAGGAGTTATTATTTTTTTTCTTCTTCCATTCTCTTTTTCACAATATAAAGGATCTAAAATCTTCAAAACTGAGTAGAGATTTTTATTAGAGTTTTATTTGAGTATCAAAGTCTTAGATGGATGATTGAGGCAAGGAAAAAGTGGACGCTGGAGGTACATTAAATCCTATGATCTATCCTCAAAATAATCTCATGCTCTTTCTCTTTTTTTTGAAAAAAAATTTATTTATTGAAGGATAAAGCGTGGTGTTTGATAGCTAGTTATACACCTCCGTTCCCTCTCACCTCAATCTTTTATTAAGACTTGATTCTCATATGAAATCCTAATAAAATAACTCTGTCTTATTGGTAATTTGGATCTGCTTATTTTGTGAGTTTATTGAATCAATGTTGATTCCCACAGATATATTCTGGAGTATTGTTTCGGTTACCTGTTTCATTAAAAAGGTTTTAAAGAAACCAAAATTACAACCAACATAAGTTCCATCTAGATTCACCGATCTAGATCTCAAAATCCTCTAATTACATAATTGTTATACTACGAACATCCCACCCTACAAGAGAAAACAAAATGACCAGCCTAGTGTTGAAAAGCATCCCCAAATCCTATCATCCTCTTGGTTGGTTTGTCCCCCGTTGCCCCCCTATATCAATTACTTCGCATCCTCGAGTCGCATCCTCTTTCTAGCCCTTGTTTGACCTGCCCAAGCAACAATAAGGAGACATGTTTTATGCAGTGTAACTTGAAACGAACAATTGTTATTACGAAAGCATGCTTCATTCCTATCTAGCCACAAACTCCACAAAGCTGCCGCTACCGATATATCCCACATGACACGATAATCTTTCCTAATGTTATTCAATCTCCAGCGTCCCCAAAGATCCCCTATAACGTTTGGCAGCGCTAAGTTCCCAAAACTTAAAATCAATACTTCCCATAATAATTTCGCTTTGGGACAACGAAGGAAGATGTGCTGGGTATCCTCCCCTCCCTCGGTACATCTAGGGCACTTAGTATCTATCATAATCTGACGACCCCTAAGATTCATCTTTGAAAGAATCCCGTTATTCGTCAGCAACTAAAGGAAAGCCCTGGTCTTGTTCGGTACTCTCGATTTCCAAATAATGTTCGTCTCGCCGTTTCTAATACCCCCATCATTGTAGAAATTGTACATGGACCTTACAGAATAAAATCCCGAGGATTCTAGTTTCCACTACCTGACATCATCTATCCCCCTGCTGATAGTCACCCCTTCATCCAGTAGCGCTTTGAGTTGGATAAGTTGTTGTTTACTTTCATCCGAAAGTAACCCCTCTCTCTTTATTTTGACTGACCCGAATTTCCACATCTCCGATACTAAAGCGTTTTCCAATTCAGCTTCCTCTGCCAATTTAGGAAAAAGTGCTTGCCGTGTGTTAGCTCCGGCCCACTTATCTTTCCAAAACCTGATGCTGTTTCCATCTCCTAACTTGCAGGCCGTGTTAGCATGGAAGTCCTCCCCCACCTTCACAATACCCATCCACATATGAGATTTTGTCTCGTGTTTACTTCTTCCCCCAAATCTGAACCTTTTATGTTTCCGGTACAAAAGAAACGAGTTGCCCCACCATACTTTGCGTCGCTTTTGCATTTTCCACCACCATTTTGCTAGAAGAGCTTTATTCATGTCTCTAAGGTTCACCATTCTAAGTCCACCAAAGTCTTTCTTTTTACAAACCCTTCCCCATCATACGAGGTTAATACCTTTACTACCCTCTTGACTTCCTTTCCAAAGGAACCTCCTGCTACATTTGTCGATTCTCTGGATAACCCAGGTGGGGATCTCATAAATAGACATCAAGTACATTGGTAGACTACTGATCACCGAGTTGATTAGAACAATCCTTCCCCCTAAAGATAAGAATTTTCCTTTCTAGCCGTCTAATTTCCTCTCTATTTTTTCCACCAACGAAATTCAGTCTCCCTTCAGCAGTTTGCCCGGTCTGATCGGAGTTCCGAGATATTTTAGTGGGTACTCCCCCTGCTTGCATTGTAGCGCTTCTGGAATCCTAGAATCGCTGAAACCCGCCCCACTGCTAATCTCCATAACTTTACTCTTTTGAAGGTTAACTGTCAACCCAGACCAGAGCTGAAAACATCTTAGAATCACTTTAATGGCTACTGCTTCCTCCAACCTCGACACCCCGAACATAAGGGTATCATCCGCATATTGCAAGATAGACAACCTTTCCGGACACCCTTTAACCTTTGTCCCTCTGATAATCCTCGATTGAGCTCCTCTCTTAACCATTTCAGCCAGTCCATCGGCTATGATAGCAAAAATCATGGGGGATAAAGGATTGCCCTGTCTCAGTCCTCTCCTACACCTGATTTCTTTGCCGATATCCCCATTCAGTTGGATGAATGATTTGCCATTAGCCACACACATCTTCATCCATGTCCTCCATTTAGGACCAAATCCTTTAAGTTCGAACACCTCTTCCACACAGTCCCACTCTACCGAGTCGTATGCTTTTTGAAAGTCCAGCTTCAAAAGAAAGCCGTCTACCTTTTCCTTGTTTGCTCTGAACACCATTTCGTGGGCCGAGGCAATACTGTCCGTGATATCTCTCCCCTTGAAAAATCCACTTTGAGATTCACAAATAATATCTGCTAAGTTCGGTGATAGTCTATTAGCAAGCACTTTAGTGATGATTTTGAAAGACCCGTTGAGGAGGCTGATTGGTCTTAGATCTTCCACCCTGAGAACCTCTGCTTTCTTTGGGATGAGGACAATGTTAGCGTAATTAAGTCTATCAATTTGAGCATCTTCCGCATGAAATTCCTCAAAAATATCTAGGAAGTCATTCTTGATAATCGACCAATATAATGAGTAGAAAAGGATCGGAAAACCATTTGGTCCCGGCGCTTTGTCCCGTCCCAAGCCTTTAATAGCTCTTTTGATCTCCTCTTCTGTGAAGGTTCCTTCCAACCCTTCACTCCCATCCAAACTCGACTCATTCCACATATCAGAATTCAGTCTGCAGGTGTGGGCCCTTCTCTTTCCTAGTAGGTCTCTAAAGGTAGAGTCTACGTGATTTCTGATATGACTATCCTCATGCATCCATTCTCCCCCCACAAGTAGTTCTGAGATATTGTTTTGCTTTCTTCTACCATTAGCCACCTTATAGAAGAAAGCCGTGTTAGAGTCTCCCTCCTTAAGCCATTGGATCCTAAATCTTTGTCTCCAGTAGCATTCTTTCATCTCTCCAATCTTGTGCATTTCAATCCTGTTCGGTGCCAGCTCCTCCATCTCTGTACCATCTAATACTCTGTCTTCCTCGATTGTTTCTAATTCTTGTGTTCTAAATTTCAGTCTATCTTTTTGTTTGCTTATTTCCCCATTTTCCTCTTTCGCCGATTTCTTAAGAGTTTTACGCAATCTCTTAATTTGACCATCCACTTGGAAACAGCATCATAAGTGTTAGTGGGCTTCTCCTACGAGCTTTCAATAACCTTCTTTATGTTACAGGAGTAAGTCCAGGATTTCTCAAATCTGAACTTCTTTTTAGTAACTCCTGATCGCATTCTGCAGTCCAACGCCAGCGGGGTATGATCCGACGTTAATCTCGGAATTGATCCAACCTTAGCCAGCGGGAATCTCTCCTCCAAGTCTGTGGACACTATTTCGGAAACCTTAGCGAGCGGTATGATCCGATTGTTTCTGGAGTATTGTTGATTCTTCTATTTGACTGAATGAGAATTCTTCTACAATATAAAGAGTTTTTCTAATTTTATTTGTTTCTTTTTATTGGATTGATTTTGTGAAGAAAAACTTTAGAAGGATAATATAGAAAATGCAAGGATTTTTTTTTTTATAAAAAAATCAGTATTTTAAAAAATGAAGTTTGGGGCTAAAAACAATTCAGTGTAGAGTGTTGGGGCTTCAAATATTTATGAACCTAAAAATAATCAACCTCTGGCCTTTAAAATAATTTCCCTTTTTATTTTACTGTTGTATTTGATATTCTCTCCATTGATTTCCCTAATGTTTCCTGAATCTCTTTGGTTAGATGTTGCCCCAAAATTATTAGGTATATATATACATTTCGAACAACCCACCATCTTAGAATACTTTCAAAAAATATTTCGGTTGTAAAAAACAAGCCTAACAACTTGAAGCTATAAAGGGAATATTTTCAGAGAGGCATTGTAGAATTCCTTCTCCATTGACAATTAGAGCATCCACAGTCGTTTCTTATAATTGCCATTTTCTCATATTATGAGAAAGTATGATCTGCAATCGTTTCCTATTTTGCAATTTTATGGTAAACCAGTTACAGTTAGTTCTCATATTTGAGAATCGAAATGGCGATTCTCATTATATAGGGAACGGAACATGATGTTCCGTCCCCCCCCCCCCCCCCCCCCCCCCCCCTCTTTTTTTTTTTTTTTTAAATATTCGTATCGGACGACACATATTGTGTCGTCCCTATTTAATTAACAGGTTTTATATATAAAAAAAGGGCTCAGACGATACATGTTGTATCATCCTACCCTTTATTTTTATTTATTTTGATTAAAGCCTCAAACGGGACATGTTGTCCTGTTTGATCACAAAAAGTGATCAGACGGGACAACATGTCCCGTCCCATATATATGTATTTTTTTTAAATGAATCTTTTATTCCCTTTTTGCCCTCAAACGTCTCTTTCGTTTCAAACTCAAATGGTTATTTTTTCAAACTACTATATTGGATCAAATGTCTATTTAATCTTCAACGACTAGATATTCACTCAGCTCATATATAAATAATTAGCCAACACCATCAACAGAGTCTACAAATTTTTGAAAAAAAAAGAGTAACCAACTCTTCCAACCGAAAGCTTACTGAGAAATATTTCTTGGCAAGAATGGCGACTAGGGGTTCAAGGGGCAGAGCGTATACAACAAATGAAGACGTGATTCTTTCACAAAGTTGGATAACAATCACTCAAGATCCAACCATCGGTGCAGACCAATCAGGTAGCCAATTTTGGGATCGTATACCACATTCAAAGCTATATTAGGCACTACAACCGTTCAAATATCGAATTCGCTTTGTAGTATATTTCACATTATCTCCAAAGATGTCTCTCTATTTGTTGCTAAATTGGTGAGTGTAACAAAGAGAGCTGCGAGCGGAACAAAAGAGGCCGATAAAGTATGTTGAAATATAATATATTTTTTTAATTTAAAACGTATTGTTCAAGTTACAAATTATTGTTGGTTGTTTTTTTTGTAGATACGGGAAGCAAGAACCGTATATATGCATTCGACTGGGAAAGCTTTCAGATTTGATGAATGTTATGAATTACTGAAGGATTTGCCAAAATTTTCTTTTTGTACCACACATGTGTTCGAATATGGCCCGAGTTCACAATCATCTGATGGTGGTAGCAGTCAACGTATACCCATAAGTGTTGACGTCGACTCAGATGTACCGCATGGTAGTGATTCTTCTACACCTCTCTCCCGGCCACCTAGACGTAAAGCAGAAAAAAGAAAGGCAAAAAATAAAGCGGATGGTTCTGACGCGGCTATGCTTGAAGAGACCAGAAAATTTAACTCCTATTTAGAGACGCAAGAACGTAGGATACATGCGATGGAAATGAAACTTGCATTAAAAAAAAAAGATCAGGATTTGAAAGAGCAAATGGAGGAAGATCGAATAATGGGGTTGGACTTGAGTCAATATTCTGACAATCAACGTTATTATTTCAGTTGTAGACAACGTGAAATAATGCAAAAAAAAGGTTCCACTAGGGATTGACATTAAGTCTAGGTTAGTCTTGTTGGAGTTAGAACCTAGTAAAAAAATTTCTTGATATCCCTAACTGATTCCATTCTACCATTTAGAGAAATATTTACTTGTTATGTATCCTTTTCATTATAACATTCTTATGTACTGTATGCCTACTTTTAATTTTATTGTATTGTATTGTTTCTTTTTAATTGAATTTTACATTTCCAATTGCACACTAGAATAAATAAATTTGCATTCCACATGAGGATAAAGTTTCAGTACATGTAAAACAAACCAACAACCCTTGCAAACATTGGGTTCATACGTCTACATGATAATCAAAAGATACGATTACATTAAAGGAGACTTCCATC
This sequence comes from Hemerocallis citrina, assembly GCA_017893485.1. Lineage (NCBI taxonomy): Eukaryota > Viridiplantae > Streptophyta > Magnoliopsida > Asparagales > Asphodelaceae > Hemerocallis > Hemerocallis citrina. The sequence continues at coordinate 222,861,884 of CM030365.1, forward strand.
GTTCAAACATGAAACTAAATTGTTTCATTAATTTAAAAAAAAAGCTAAATAAAAATATGATCGTGTCTTACATATGTCAATCGGCATCCCCAAATTCGTTCCAAATATGGTCAACTAGATCTTGTCGCAGTAGATGATGTTTCTGTCAATCATGTAAAACAACGTTGAGTGCCATACGAGCTGTCTGTTTACTTGGAGAAGCTGTATTAGATATTATGGTTGTAGTTGATAAAATTTGTTCGTAGTCATAATCATGTACATCTACTTCACGTTCATCCTCAACAATCATATTATGTAAAATAATACAAGTCTTCATTATATAAGATAGACTTTCTGCATCCCACATTCTAGCCGGCCCTTTCACTATCGCAAATCTAGCCTGTAAAACCCCGAAAGCACGTTCGACGTCTTTCCGTGCACCTTTCTGCATTTTAGCAAATTTTTCTTCTTTTGTGTATCTGGTGCAGTGTAGGTTTCTACTATAGTGACCAATGGGGGGTAGATTCCATCTGCCAAATAGTATCCCTTGGAGTAATGATGATTGTTGACAATATAATTAGCTGGAGGTGCATAACCATTAAGAATATCATTAAATAATGTAAATCAGTTTAGTACATTCAAATCATTATTGCTGCCCGGTATTCCAAAAAAAGAATGCCAAAACCAAAGATCATAGGATACAACTGCTTCTAGTATGATTGTAAGATCACGGGCATGACCTGTATATTGGCCATGCCAAGCTGCAGGGTAATTTTTCCACACCCAGTGCATGCAATCTACCTTACCCAACATACCAGGAAATCCACATGATTTATTCTCTTCGAGGAGTCTATTTACATCATATGCATTGGGTTTTATTGTATATTGCGGACCAAAAATATTCACAATTGCAATACAAAATTTACGTATCGTGTTTAGCACTGTAGTTTCCCCAATTCTTACATATTCGTCGACTACATCAGCAGAAGATCCATACGCTAAACATCGCATTACAGCTGTTATTTTCTGTATAGAAGACAAGCCAACAACGTTTGTAGCATCCGTCCGTTGTTGAAAGTATTGATCGTACCCAATGCATGCTTCAAGTACCTGATTGAATAGAACCCATGGCATTCGAAATCGACGACGGAAAATACTATCAGGGTAAATTGAATTATCACAGAAATAATCCTGCATCAAACGGTTGTGGCCTTCCACTCTTTCACGGCAAATATAACGGCGATGCATATCTCGTCATGAAGCGAGATTTGTAATACCCCGTAATTTCAAAGAGTAATATATATATATTAAATAGTAGGAGAGAGAAGTGATTAGAAGGGGGTCCCACGGTTGAAGTAAAAACGGCAGATGCTGCTGTTGTGGTTTGATGAGGTTGACATCAGCGTTAGGAGGGGGGCACCCGGTGTGTTTGAAGGAAAAAGAAACAACGGCTGTGTGTGTCTTTGGTCTTCAGATGACGTGGACAGTGGGGGACCCACTATGAGGGGTTCACCTGTACACGGGATTGGATTTGGGTGGAAAGTTGATTAGAATAATTCCATATCGGGAGTATACAATAATTAATTATGTATAAATATAATTGCCTATGATCAAGAGTCACCTAATTGGTTAACCACCTTTTGAGAGGCAGCCTGTGGTGGGCAGTTGTACTATAAGTATTAATTTGTCTTCTAAAAAGAATAATAAAAATTATCTAAGTATTAGGGCGGGGCGTTACAAGATTACCCAACGTTTTTTGCTGATATAGGAATAATTTATAAAAATTGTGTCTGTCGTGATGTAGAAGGCCGATGCTTCGATACCGATCTCCTACATGAAACTACTATCAGGGGAACTAATTCTCGTAGCACCATTTCATCTAGCACTGTTTGTGGTTTCTTGTCACTGTACCACCTGTCAATAGGGGTGCTTCAACTATGAGCTCACCATAAAATGCTGGTCTAGCAAGTTGCGGTCGTGTTGGATACCGATCTTCTACTTGAAACTGCTATTAGGGGAACTGATTCTCGGAGCACCATTTCATCCGTTATAAATTTCCTTAATAGATAATTATTTCTTGATAGTTCCTAGCACTGTCTGTGATTTCTTGTCACTGTACCACCTGTGAATATGGGTGCTTCAACTATGAGCTCATCATAAAATGCCGGTCTAGCAAGTTACGATTGTGTTGGATACTGCGAGGGCAACCAAAAAGGAGGTGCTGGAAATGGTAATTGAGCAGATGGATCACTGCAACTGGATGCCCCTATGAAATCAACATTAGCTTCATGCGAGAGATTCAGCATAATAGGACCCATGGATACCTTAGACCAATACTGATCATATAAACTTTGTGGAACACGACAGACCAGTGTAGAAGCATCAATAGGGTTACAGAACTCATGTGGTTTCATTCGAGACATAGTAGTAGGAGGATTTAATGGGATAGCAATAACCCTAGTTATTTGCCAAGGAAACCACATCTCACTATTGAAGAAGCATTGGATAGAAAAAACTCACAAAATACAGGAATAAAGCTTTGCCAACTTTCATTGCCACTTTAGGATCTAGCTTAGTGACATCGATCCATTCTTTCTGAAAATACTTCTTTAAGAACGAGCAGCGTATACTGTGTGATTTTCAATCTTCTGATGTAATTTCTACGAAAAACCTAGACTGGACAGCATCGAAGGTGTATGCATCATCGTTACACGGCGGTACATCACCGACTCTAATAGATAATCCTGTTAGCATTGCACAGTCTAACGGGGTAAATCCCATCTCACCACCTAGAAGGTGCAAAGTGTGGGTCGTGTCCCACCATCTCCCAACCAAAGCCTCAACAAGGCGCGTTGAGGACTTCTCTGTATTGATAGTAAAAAAAAGGTTCTAGCCGGCATTGTCGATCAACTGCTTGATTAAAGGGACAGAGCAAACTAGCTTGGAAGCTTTTATCAACCCCTTCCAATTCCCTCTGAATGTAACAAATCCACCTATAATATGCTCGGTAATTAGCTTATGTATGTGTTGTCGATCATCGACTAGTCTGACCCACTCCGATGGATCGCTATAATTCACAGGCGCAGTAGTTTCTTCATCACTTCTGTTTTGTGATTGTGCGGACTTTGACCAACGTTTAGATTTGACTCTCCCAATAAATCTCTTGATTGTTGAAGACATTTTTTTTCGTATGTAGAACACAATGAGAATTGAGAGGCCGAGAGAAATTTATGAAGAATAAGATGAGAAGAAGTACCACATTGTGTGAAGTGAGCTAGCTTGCAATTTATATCCACTCAAATTTAACCCCAAGGGTAAAAAACTCATTTCAGCTTCAATAAGCATGGGAAACACAATAATTTGGCTTTAAAAAAGACTAAATCATTGGACGAAAGACTCTATCTCATCCCACGCCAAAATTTGATTCCGCATTTCACGGACGAGACAACATGTCCCTTCTGTCTATAAAAAAAAAATTCAAAAAATACTATTGTACTGTCTCTCCACTAAAATTTCAAAAAAAATTTGCGGGATGGAACAACATGTTCCGTTCCACGCAATTTTTTTAAATTTTTGAGAGAGACGCTCGTCTTGTGCGTTTATAATGTAAATATGTAAACTGTAATATGCTGGACGATACATGTTGTATCGTCTAACTATTGAAAGTTTTAGCAAACGACCACTGCACAAATAACCCCTATTTTCTATTTCTGTATATGCCATTTTCTCAAATATGAGAAACACGATTGTGGATACTAAGTTCTGGAATTGTTTACCAAAATGACCCACTTTTTGAAAGTATTTACCAAACTGACCGACTTTCGAAAGTATTTATCAAACTGACCCACTTGCTATCTCACATAGCGAGTTTGGTTAAATCCTCATCGCTATCTGAGATAGCGAGTCTATGGCTATGTGTTTGAAGAAAAATATCAAGTATATATTCATTATCTCAGTGTGTTTGTACTACACTCTCTATCTCAGATAGCGAGTTTATAGTTGTGTAGAAAATTTCCCGATCGACCCTCGCTAACTGAGATAGCGAGAGTAAGGTCTTGAAGAAAAATTCTCCAACCGACACTCGCTATCTCGGTTAGCGAGTGATTTTGTACTAAACTCGCTAACTGAGATAGCAAATGTCGATTGGAGAATTTTAAAGACTTACTGTTTCGCTCTCTCTCACTTCTCTCTTTCCATTCTCTCTCTAACTCCGAAAGAAACACAAAACGAACAAACCCTAGCCTCCCAAAATCATTATTTCACCAACAAAATCTGCCCAAAATCTATTGAGATCCAATCCAATCATCACTCACAATCCTCTCTACTCCCACTCTCAAAACCCTAAACCCATCATTGAGAGAGTGTTTCGATGAAGTGAGAAAGATCTGAGATAGTAAGTCTATAAAAACTTTCCCAATCGACACTTGCTATCTTAGTTAGCGAGTGTGTTTTTACACACTCGCTAACTAAGATAGTGAGCCTAAGCCTAAGGATTTTTAATTTCGTCCACAATCTATGCTCGCTATCTCAGTTAGCGAATGATGCAAAATCACACACTATCTGAGATAGCGAGTATAAACTTGCTATTTTCTTTAAGGCCATAAACTCGGTATATCAGTTAACGAGAGTGATACAAACACACTCGCTATCGGAGATCGCGAGTCTAAACTTGATAATTTTTCATTTTTTCTCCAAAGCGTGGAGAAACACATAACCATACTCGCTATCTCAGATAGCAATGTTGTTTTAACCAAACTCGCTATCTGAACAATTTGGTAAATACTTTCGAAAGTGGGTCAGTTTAGTGAATACTTTCAAAAAGTGGGTCATTTTGGTAAAAAAATTCCAAGTTCCGCACAACCGCATGACGACAACATAACCCAGTCAGCAGTGAAACCAGGTTGTAATTGAGTTGTAAAATGAAGCCAGGCTACAATGTTAAGTTGCAAAAAGGAGTCCCATCTGCAAGTAAATTATTTGAGGACTAATATTGCAATTATAACTTTTCTGACAACCTAAACCAACTATTGAAATCGCAACTGCATATACAACTGGAAATTCAATTATAAGCTCAATTACAATATATAGACCATATAGTTGTACTTGTGACTGCAACAGAAATCAAAATGAGAGGTTAGGTATACAGTCAACTGAGACATTTGGCATGAAAACCAACTGCAACTACAAGCACCAAAATTCACTACAAGAAGTTACAAACTGCAGTTACAATGCAGCCAAACATTTCAACCGTTTCAACTGAACTACTTGCGGGTGCAAATGGCGCAGTTGCAATGCACCCGAACACCAGTGCTCCATCAGGTTGCAAAGCGAATCTGACCAGAATTCTTTAAAATGAAAATATCTACATTTAAGAGGATGCTTGTCACAGAATCCCTTATTCTAAAATACAAAGAATCCCTCAAGAAGGGATATATATGTGCTGCAGATTTTGTTATTGTCCTTAGGCCACAATGATTTCAACTGTTGCATTATGCAATACCAATTAACTTGCCAAAACTGGAAAACTAACTCAAATGAGTAGATTCAGCCATTATGCATGTCTTGAATTCTGTTCGTACTCTCAGAATTGGCGATTTTCTTTCTACACGCCAGGCATGGGAAACTGCAACGTGAACGCCTCAACCCTAGTTCTGAGGTCTAAAGTAGCTTCCTTAAGCGAGAATTCTGGCGAAGTTACAAATTCCATGAACTCCTTGAGCTTTTTTCCTTCAACAGAAGCTTTGGTTTTAAGAGCAATCTGCACCCCTTCATGAATGAAGTCTGCAACGGTTCCGAAATCCTTCTCCTTCAGTTGTCTAGTAGTCATTGCCGGTGTCCCGATATGAATACCTCCAGGGACAAGGGCACTCTTATCACCTGCTAGATAGAATTTTAGGTGATGAAAAATGGATTCAGAGGAGATTAAAATCAATGACTAAAACAGACAAGAAAATGATACCCGGAACGGAGTTCTTGTTGAGTGTGATGGAACTGATGTCCAGAATTTTCTCCACACGAGCACCGTCAATACCCTACAGGCGAAGGGACCTTAGCGACGGCAGAGAGAAAGAAATTACATACAGTGGTGAAAGCAGTAAAGCCAAATGACACTTCTGTCAGAAAGTTGTCATTGTATTGGACACTTGGTTCTCAAACACTTATTGGACATGCATAGAGTACATTAGATATATTATTAAATAGATATATTGAAAACAGTAATGTTTCCGCAGATATTAAAGAAAAGTAGTTAAATAAACATATGCTAAATTAAACAATGTTTCAACGAAAGTAAGATGTCTATTAGGGAGATGAAGATTGAGGATATGGTCATTGTTACTCGTAAATAGGGTTAAACGATAAATACAATTCCTTGACTATTTCAGATTTTTTGGAGTTACTAAGAGCAGATTTAAAAAACAATACTGCTTTGCTCAACCCAAATTAAGCCCACAAGAAGGATGCTCAACCTCCAGCATTCAGAATATGATATGTTATCAATTTATGATGAATGATAATCGTAATTTTTTTTTAGAACATATAAGCTTTGCATATAGAACATACCAGCGAAAAACGAGAAAAAAGAAAAAGTATAAAAAAATAAGGACATAAATTGACAACCAGTATAACTCTTACCAGTGGTCTCAAATCCACTAAAACGAGATGATTATCGGTTCCACCAGAGACCAACTTGTATCCCAGTTCAGTCAGTCTAGATGCAAGAGCTTTGCAATTTGATATCACCTGTAAAAAGAAGATTTCATATGAAATTCACACTCAGGTTAAAAGTTCAACAATGAATAGTACATTACTCCACAAGAAAGTAAACAGATGTAGTACCTGTCTCTGGTAAGTATTGAACTCAGGTGATTGAGCATGGTGCAAACATACAGCAAGCGCACCAATCGTGTGATTATGAGGACCACCCTAAATACGAAAAGTTACATTCTTATTTCAATCTTTAAATTTGTTTTAATATCAACACAGATGCTTCTCAATGCATAACACACCTGCAAACCAGGGAATACAGCATTGTTTATAGCAGTTTCCATATCAACACCGAGAACTGGATCCTTCTTGTAAAAGATCATACCACCTCTGGGACCTCGCAAGGACTGCAATCATTTCTCAACCATAAATATTGTCATATACCCGTGGAAAGAATTTTTATTTTAAAAAAAATTGGTATCTGAATAGGTGGTATAATGTGAGGAGACGAGAATTTTATTGCTTATAAAGAGGAAATCTGTGTACTGTGTCAATCGACAATCAACAATAGCATTTCCGTACTTACATAAGAGTGAGGTACAGTAACGTAGAATTGTTTCATCTATGTAGAAACTACAAATCCTTGATGCTTGTATGCTTATAATAACCTATAATATGTAATATGTAACTTTATCTTATAGTTCAAAGAAAATAATTGACTTTGGGCACCCTCAGAAAGTAGCACAATGGCAATTCCCCGTGCCAATTGAAGTTAGACTTCTCTATGGAAGGTTACATCTTGGTTGCATGAGCTCAAACTGAGTAAATATTTTTTAAAGAATCTAATACTATCTTGATTAGGGAGTAAATGTGCGCATGACTAACATATTCCTTCGTACCTTGTGTGTGGTTGTAGTAACCACGTCACAGTACTCAAAGGGATCAGCAACAACTGAAGCAGCAACCAAACCACTGATGTGAGCCATGTCCATCATAAGGAATGCGCCTACAGCATCTGCTATCTAATAATTTGGATAAGTTAGCATTTGAAACCCTAATATAGACATCAAGAAAAAAATAAATATATAATTTGTCAATTGAATGCAAAATTCAGAATAACTACCTTCCTCAAACGAGGATAATCGAAATCCCTAGGATAGGCACTAGCGCCAGCGATTATAAGTTTGGGTCTGAAAAGAACAGCTGATTTCTCAAGCATTTCATAATCCAAAAAACCTGATAGCAAGTAAACAAAAAAAAAGTTTATAAATATTCACAGTGAAGTTATATTGCCTTTTGAATGTAACAGATATGGTTTCCTAACTGTTAATAAAAAGAAATAAAGGAATCTACCTGTAGACTCATCAAGCCTATAAGGCATAGACTCAAAATAAATTGATGTGCCCGACACTCGTCTTTTATCTGTCATAAAGCCATGTGACAAGTGGCCTCCATGAGGTAGATCGAGACCCTACATAAATAAGCCCATGAAGTTTCATATCTCTATATATAGGGAAGAGCACAGAGAGAGAACAAGGTATAGAGATAAAAATAAATGAGACTATCAAGTTTACAGAAAAGATACCATTATTCTGTCATGAGGTTTGAGAAGAGCAGTGTACACCTCAAAATTAGCAGGAGAACCAGACAATGGTTGAACATTTACACCCCATTTGTTTTCATCTAAGTGATACGTTTGCAAAGCTCTTTTCTGACAGAGGGTCTCAATTTGGTCAATATATTCGTTGCCACCATAGTACCTAATTAAGATGCAAAAACAATTATGTATCTTAATCGATTTTGGCTAGGAGAAGCATCATGAAAAAAAATAATGAATATTTGTTCGTGAATATTTATATCAACTTTATTGTTAAGAATGTACCTTTTACCAGGCAGTCCTTCAGAATATTTGTTCGTGAGACATGAACCGGATGCTTCCATCACAGCACGAGAAGTAAAGTTTTCGGAAGCAATGAGTTCTAAGCATTTAAACTGGCGTTGTTTTTCCTTTCCAATAAGAGCATGGAGTTCAGGATCTGCCTCGCTCAGGGGAAAGTCTCCAAAAATATTCTTGTTCCCTAAATGTGGTGATGACGCAAAGTATAGACAAATATTTTTCCTCAAGAAAATCTGTGCTAAAACTTAAATCTTATCCATCTACAAGATAAATGTAAAATGTATGCTTAATGAGGTGAAGAGAATGTGAACAAAATTCTAAATGATGGGGATTAAGGCATAATGTTTCATTGCTATTCCTATAACCATATCGTGGATGTTGTTAAGCTTAAACTTAATGAGAAATTTCATTTATATGATTACATTACACTAACATGTACAGGAATCTTATGTTTTTTAAAAACAAATACAGGTTTAATCATTCATGACCTATATATACCTTTAAAAAGGTTAATTACTGCACAGCTTCACATTGAAAATACACTAATCAAGAATAATGATATTGCTTATTTAATAGACAGATAGACTTGTCTTTAAAGATGAACTGAAGTAGTCACAAGAATACCGAGAGGATATAGACTTATCGCACAATGAGGTGTAAATACAAGAGAAAGGCTTTAATCTAGGAAGAAGAAATTCTAAAGATTAAACATGCTCAAAATTCTAGGTTTTCAAGATATGCATTTAGCCATTTACCATCGGTTGCCGGCACAGATGAGGATAGTTTTCCAGTAATCAAGCTCCCTTTGACGCTAAAAGCTTGGCAAGGCCTAGAAATGTTAAGCCTATCACAACACTGGAACTCACTTCCAATAAGAACCTTATGATGTGGCCAAGAACCTTTGGTCCAAGAGATTTGATGAAGAGAACCCATCGCTGCTGCACTGTAAGCAGACATTGTGTCTTTATCTCAAGTCTCCTACAAGGAACAAAGAACATAAATAAAAAACTGAACCTTATAAAATTCAACGTGTGTGTGTGTGGGTGCGTGTCAAAGAAATTAACTTTTATTCTTTGACAGGTTTTGGATAGTGTAATTATTCTTATTTAGCAGATGTATTCAAGAAAGCTGCTGCCCCCATCTTGATATATAAGAGCTTAGAATGATGGCTAAACAAAAGCAGCGAGTAGGATGGATGTTTGAAATTGAAATGCAACTACAAACTATATATTTTGTGCTAGTACATAACAAAAGAAGCAGTGGGAGTAATCATCTATCATCCGACACTGAAATTATCATTCATGCGTGGACGGTGGACTAGAGCCTACGCCATAAAATCTATTTCAGAAAATTTGCCGATTCAATACTTATACATGACAACAACAAAAACAGCCAAGAGATGCTTCACCTCCACAAATTCATAAAAACTTCAAGGGGTCTAAATCTGTACATGGTATTGGTGATGGTACACTTAAAAAAGGTCGAATGAAACTAGGCAAAACAAGTGTTCCACATTTCGATTTAACATGTAAGGCTTGATTGAATACTAATTCGGACAAGTCAAGCTATCCTAACAATACGCTATTTTATCAATTAATTCAATCTAAACTCTACCCCTGATATTAAAAATAATCTAAAACACGAAAAAACTATCCTCGGTCTATTTTCATAATCTTAAACTACCCCAAAAATTCATTTCTCCATCAAATTTTGGAATTCTTGATTGCCCAAATTGAGGGCAGCCACACTAAAATTCTTCCTTTTCCCCATTATCATTTTTTAATTTCAAATTGCAAAAGAGATAATTATTAAGGAAGTTGAAATTTTAGCCCAAAATAATAATAATAATAATAATAATAATAATAATAATAATAAATTCCAATTCTTCTAACTCTAACTAGAGTACTTTCGATATAACTAAACCATTCAATAATCAACTAAAGTTTGCATCTTTATTTGATACCCATTAACAAACTAGAATAACTGAAACAGCCATTTAATTTATTTATTTTTGAAAAATTACTAGAATACCAAGCGCCGCCGCCGCCAACCGCCGGCAAGGCTGAGAGTCGCCGGAGAAGGAGGAAGGGAGGTGTAGGGTTTAGAGAGTGGGAAAGGGAGGAAGAATAAAACCCTAGTTGGGAAAAGTTTTTGATGTTTTTATTTTGATTTTGAAGTGTAGGTTAATCGGTCCAGGATTCTGAGTTAACCCTGACCCATTACTGAGAAATTGACTGTCACAAGGGAATTTTTATCTTTAATTTCTTACCAAGTTACTAACTTGCCATCTTTATCGTCTCTTCATTGCTGCCATAACCAAAGCTAACCTTGATTATGTGTGTAAATCTCTATCGTTAAAAGATGGATTCTACATTTCCAATGTGTCGGTTCATTGGATTTAACGCTTATCGATGTATCAAAACTAGTAATCTATTTTTTTGTAATTAAACTTTTTCTTTATGGGATATTTTAGCAAATGCCCCATTCAAAATGTGCAAACTAGCATATACCTTCGACGAAATCGTTAAAATTCCATTAAGTTAACTTACGTGCATCACATGTGACACAGTAAAATGACCAAAATACCCCCAATAAAATTATTTTAGCAAATAATGCTACATCCACTACCAATTTCACTACCATTTTCTTCACTGCCTTAGTGGCACACTCCAATAGGTAGGAAAAGATAGAGTAGGTGGGAGAACTCTCCAATAGAAGTATGCCACCTAAGGTAGTGAACAAAATGGTAGTGAAATTGGTAATGGATGAAGCATTACTCATTCAGAATATAAAAACTAGCATATACCCCCACTATTTAAAAAAACGAAAATATACCCTCAGTTTGGAAAAGGAAAATTTTGTATGTATAATTATGCCATCCGGTAAGCTCGAAAATTTTCCAAAAGTGCTATGTATAATTATGCCATCAATATTTTAAATTGAAGGATTTACAACCGAACTTGCTTCTATAGATAAATACTTAGAAAGGAGCAGCAACAATGACTAAAAGGGGAGCTACAACCGAACTATGACCCAAAGGGGAATGACTTACAATAATCTTAAATTGCACATTTATATTCTTGTAGATTAGTAGATATGCAACCTACTGGAAAATGTGTGAAATAGTTCTATAGCTAGCTACAAAGCACATACACTTCTATATGGAATCTCATATGTAATATCAACATATGCATATAACACCTTTGTCTATAGAGAAATTGTCAAGTTTATCTATTGGTTCCAACAGGTAATAACTAGGAACATATAACACTTTTGTCGTCCATCAAATTTACACTGAGAAAAAAAAAAGAAGCAAAACCACCAAGTATAATTGACTATCTAAAAATTGCGAAGTAAAGGGGAAAATATTATGCTATAGAAAAAACACTATGTATGGCACATAGGTATCATATCAACAGTGCTTTCGTTGGTGAGTGACATTCTGATATACAAAGATGGCATTTCAAAAAATTTCATAAATACTATCAGAAAATTAGTTCATTAGTCATTACCTTGCATTCACATAGAGAACTTTCTAAAGTGATGTTTAGTACATCTAGAATAAGAAGGGCTCTGCTCTCCCCGCTCTTATCATCAGACTTGCCTATATTCCTCAACATCTGCAATTTGGATGTTGAAACTCAGAACATCATGTACAACCATTCAGATTTAGTCCAAACAAATAAGTATAATAAATATTGCAACAAAAGTGGGAAAATATGACTACAGCATACACTATGGAAGAGATTCACAGTGGAAGAAGATTGCAAGCAGTCAGTCAGAGTTTTCAGGCAAAATTCCCGAACCACACTACTATCAAACGAATTGCACTCCCCAACCAGGAACAATGAACATCTACATAGAGCATTCACAAGACAGGTATGGTACCTCTTCATTGAATCTGTACCTACCACCCTACATAAACAACAAATTTCTCATCAACCCAATCCCTGTTACGACTCCACACAATTAAAAAGTACCAAAATAAAATCAATCTAAATGGCTCATCTTGACTATTTGTTCCATAGATTTCAAGGAATTTCTTGAATATTTTTCAAAACAAGTTTGATGTTTATTATTATTATTTTTTTTACAGTTTTGGGCATCTATATTTGCATGCTCTAAACGTCAGAATAGCATTACTTTTAACAAATAATTTTCTAAACATAACCGACCTTTATTCATTCTTCCACTAAGGCCCAATTTGGATATGGAGGTTAGGTAAGGTAAGTCAAGATTAGCGAAGGTGACTTGTATACTAGTACATATATTTGATGGACGACAAAGATGTTATATGTTGGATGTATGTGTATATTCTCAATATAATAGGATAATATTGTGTATATTGTTCTATGGGGCAACACGGGTTTACACGTGTTATGTATTAATTATTGGAACGGGTTGAGTGGGCTAAAAGCCCAGTACCCTAAACCCAGTCTAATCTCTATATAAGCTGGTCTAGAGGTAGTGCCCTGTGATATTCCAATACTGATAAGCAGGGTTAATATCTTAAGCGGCTAGAGATTAACCCTAACCGTAATTTCCCCAAATCAGTATCAACAATATTAAGATATTATTCTTCTCAGCTCCGGCCAAAAGAAACCGACTTCTGCTATATCCCGACCACCGTGGGCGCCGTCGCCGTCGTGGTTCGATCTAGTCGCGGTCGCCTCCGACCACCGTGAGAGCCATCGCTGTCGTGGTTCGATCTAGTCGCGGCTGCCTCTGACCACCGTGAGAGCCATCGCTGTCGTGGTTCGATCTAGTCGCTGCCGCCTCCGACCACCGTGGGCGCCGTCGCAGATATCGAACGCCGCAGTCGTCGTTCGACCTGGTCATCTTCTTCCTTGGATCGAGTGCTGCTGCCGGTGCTGTTTGGGGCTTTTGATTGGATCAGATTGGGTTCTCCTCTTGATTCATTGCTGTGTGCTCTTCAGATTTGGTCCACTTTAAACTCTTTATTTTCTCTCTACTAAATCAATAAGTAGTAACTATTTAGAAAGAACTCTCTATTGTTGGGAATCTATTGTTTATTCCTTTGTGATGGAAAAACATAATCGTTCGTACGAGGTTCCTAAATGAGAGGAATTCAGAAGTGCTGAATTTAACGGTTGGAAAGTGAAAAACTCAATAAAAGATGTGGATGTAATTGCTGGAGATAGTGCGAGCAATGGGGATGATGTTTGGACTGGATCCAAATATGTTTGGATTGGATCAGATCTAAAATTAAAGATAAGTTCTTTACCTGCATATATATTAATTGTTGTTGCTATGTGCTAAAGTACGAAAACCGTGTTAACCATTGTTTAATTAAACACAAGTTTGAATAATTGTTAGCTTTGCGCTAAGGATCAAATATCCATTTTGATAAGTTAAATTATAGATTTTGACTGTAAATTTGTATCTCCAATTAAATTGTTGCTAGAATTAAACAGTGCTAATAATTTGTTTAATTGGCTAATCTATAACAATTTGATGAATGTAGGAACTTTAATGTTACCTGCAAATTGTGTATGTTGGAGACGATGGATATGCATCATGGTTGAATAAGTCTGCACCAGGCAGGCTTTTCCATCGAATTTGGAAACCATTTCTAACTTGAAATGTCGGTATGATCTTCTCAATCTTTCTTAGTATTTTTATGTGGTGAATGTGTGAACGCTTTGTGCGTTTAATTATATGATTGAGAGTTTTAGATCATAGTTATTCTCGCTCTGAAAACTAGCATGTTTAGGGTTGTTAAGTGCTTTATCATACTATGTGTATAGATATTTTGACAAATCCATTGTTTGCAGTTTTGTGTGAGATTATATATTTGCCTCTCAAATAAAATTTTGATGTATAAGATGTATAACAAATGTCTATAACTTAGGAGAGAGCATTTCTTAATGTAGGATATGACTCCATTAGTTACGTCTTGTTCTTTTTCGTTCATTGTACTATGTGTGTAAAGTTGAATTATAACATGTTAGTCATTATCTCGTTTAGCGTTTCGAAGATGATGAAGAACGAACAAAGAAAATTTTGCTTACTGTGTTTGAGCAAGTGGACATTGTTAGAACCATTAGAGAAAGCAAACAATTTTGTAAAATGTGATAGAGTAATTTTGTATTAACTCTTGTGCATATATTGTCAACCGCATGTATAAGTTGAGTTTAACAAATAAGACAATTAACAGTTCTAATTGTGTATAGTTCCTGAACATAGCAAATTGGCTAGTATTTGAGAACCATATATTAAATTGTCTATTTTTGTTAAAACTCATAACTCTGCTAAATGACACTTCATTAAATATGACAAATATGAAAGTTGTGCTCAGATTATGATCACTAGAAAATCATTTAGTATGGTATCTAGGAGCACACAACTACTTGAGTCAATACATTCTGATATTTGTGATCTCAGTAGCTTTGCAACTAGATGAGACGATTATTGGTCAGAAGTATTTAATCGCTTTTGTAGATGATTAATATAAGTCTGTCATATATATGAAGAATGAAGCACTTATTATTCTTAATGAATTAAAAAATTATAGCTGAATGCTAAAAATCAAGGGCTCAAATTTGCTAGAGGTGGTGAATATGTTTAACAACTAGGAGGAGCAGAAAAATTATGGAGATTAATAGACAAGCAAGCGTTGCGTTCTCATCCAAGGAATCAGACCTCTATGTTTTATCCTCTGCAGGGGAAGAGGGTGAGTGGATTGAATGACTTATTGCTAATCATCCATTTGAGAAGTTTAATGTAAATTCTCTAATTCTGTTATGCGACTATCAAGCTATAATGCACTGTAGCTCATAACTCACTCTATAATAGTAAGAGGAGTATATTAAGGATGAAAGAAGCCTAGTTGAACTTTCTCATAGATAAAGTGTAATTGTGACAAATATGGTCAATGCTCTTGCTAAGAGACTTGAAAGTGATCTAATTATCAAAACTGTAGGGGAATGGAATTAAAAGCTGTTGAGTCAAAAGCTTTAACATCCAAGTAGTTTTGAAATTTAGAATCCAATTGGAGCCATAAAGAAGTTCAAACTGAAGCATCAATTTTAGGCAGTTGACATGCTTTAGATAATTTGAAAAGTTCTATGTAAATTCTGTTAATATATAATTTCATTCCAATTTTAATGATGCTATATATTTTCATAATTTACTTAGAATCATCTCATTATTCCAAAAGAAAGCATGAAAACTTATCGATGTGTTTCCGATGTTTAGAATTGTTGTTATATCATTCCAATTTTGATGATATAACTCTTTTATGGATTCATATTTCATTCTAATTTTGATGATTCAGAATTAACCATAATTGATTTGACTGTTCTATCATTCCAATATGAAACATAGTATAGTTTTTGTGCAGAAACTATAATAGTTCTTGTTCTTTATTTTGTTAAAGAAACTTGATTGTGATGCTTGCGTTACATTTTGCTAGGCTATCGTTGAATTGTACTAAGTTCTTTAGTAGAACCAGATACTTCATGAAATTTGCTAGAATTCTTAGAGATGTGTTTCTTAATATTCTTGTTTTCAATAAGCTAGCAAAGATGGAGGAGTTGAATCTGTCAACATAGATTTCAAAATAATGATTTGCTCAAAATGGAGGAGTAAATATAAAGCAGTTTGCAAGGATATAGTTTTGGTTTATTTCTCTGAGGAATAACTTTGTCACTTGCTTGATAAAACTTCTTTTGAGTTTAAGACTCTTGTGTTCATGAGCTTAAAACTCATATTTAATTCTTGAAGTTTATTTGCTTTGGTTGATTTTGAAACTATGATAGGTTCCTCTAGTTGGTTTAGTCTTTGTGAATTATTCATTTATGGTTTTAGAACTATTTGATTATTTTGGTTTAGTTATATTTGAACTATTCAAGTTATAATTGATTTAGTCTATGATCCATGGTTTTTATGATTCAATAATGTTTGAATTTTTGTGATCCAATATTATAACATTGCTTAGCCTAATATATTGAGAATATAGGAGGAGATTGTTGGATGTATGTGTATATTCTCAATATAATAGGATAATATTGTGTATATTGTTCTATGGGGCAACACGGGTTTACACGTGTTATGTATTAATTATTGGAACGGGTTGAGTGGGCTAAAAGCCCAGTACCCTAAACCCAGTCTAATCTCTATATAAGCTGGTCTAGAGGTAGTGCCCTGTGATATTCCAATACTGATAAGCAGGGTATAATATCTTAAGCGGCTAGAGATTAACCCTAACCCTAATTTCCCCAAATCAGTATCAACATTATATGCATATGCTGATATTACATATGAGATTCCATATAGAAGTGTATGTGCTTTGTAGCTAGCTATAGAACTATTCCACACATTTCCCAGTAGGTTGCATATCTACTAATCTACAAGAATATAAATGTGCAATTTAAGATTATTGTAAGTCATTCCCCTTTGGAACATAGTTCGGTTGTAGCTCCCCTTTTAGTCATTGTTGTAGCTCATTTCTAAGTATTTATTTGCAGAAGCAAGTTCGATTGTAAATCCTTCAATTGAAAGTAGTGATGGCATAATTATACATAGCACTTTGGAAAAATTTCGGGCTTACTTGATGGCATAATTATACATACAAAATTTTCCTTTTCCAAACTAAGGATATATCTTAGTTTTTTTTAAATAGTGGGGGTATATGCTAGTTTTTATATTCTGAATAGGGGTAGTTGCTAAAATAATTTTATTGGGAGTATTTTGGTCATTTTACTGTGTCACATGTGATGCACGTAAGTTAACTTAACGGAATTTTAACGATTCCGTCCAAACTAGGGGTATTTCTTAGTTTTTAAAAATAGTAGGGGTATATGCTAGTTTTCACATTTTGAATGGGGGCATTTGCTAAAATATCCCTTTCTATAATCATGACCATTGCTATATTTTAAATTTAAATTTCTTTTACCCTAGAGGATTTTATTATTATTATTGATGCTACTAATTTAGTGGTGGGAGCAACAGAAGTAAGTTCTCGTTATTTTTGGTTGGAGGGGAATGGAGGGGAGGGATGGGAAGGGGAGGGGAGGATTTTTTTAAACATTTCTTATTTGGTTCATTTTTTAGAAGGGGAGGGGAGAGGAATGGACGGGGTGCAACATCCCTTCTGAGCCAATTTTGGCTTCCCTCCAATATTGGGAGATTTGGAGGGAAGAGAAATTGAATCAAATTTTTGTAAAGTGATTGGACTAAATTGCCCTTTAGATCTAAATCCTTAAAACTAAGCAGATCCTCTCTCTCCCACTCACCCTCTCTCTCCCCCCTATTCTGTTTCAAGAACCCAACAAACCGTCGACACCCTCCCGCTTATCTCTCTCCCAATTTATTTTTGATTTAATGACTTCTAATGATTTAATGGTATCATATGATATGATGTATATTCTCACTGTGGAGTATGGTGTCTTCATTATTCCTTAATCATATACAACATATCGATTTCATTTCTGTGCATGGGTGGATCCAAGGGGGGGCTGGGGTATGCTACAGCCCCCCCAACATTTGTCATATGTTTGTAATTTTTTTTTTTTTTTGGTACATTAGTGAGAAATATATGCTTCAGCCCTCCCCAATATTTTTTAAAGCCCACCCCAAATATATTTTAAAGCCCACCACATATATGTTTGAGCCTTCTATTTATTTTTTTGGGCCCAACCTCAACTCTATTCTATCTAGTATCTATAATAACTTTACTTCTCTAGTATCTATAACAATTTTATATATATATTTTGCATGTTATCTTGTGCGAATTTTTTTTTCAGCCCCCCTCACTTTTTAATTCTGGATCCGCCCCTGTTTCTGTGTATACTAATCTACTGTGGTGCTGACCAAGTCTTCATTATTCCTCAATCATAGACCCTTTTTGTAAAATATTTAGTCTACTTAATGAGTTCGTGCTCAAGTTTATTGTTTGTCTACAGGTTCCTGCTTTGGTGTTGGACTGCGAGCCTAATATTGATTTTAGCAAGGATAATGAAGCTAAGAGACAGTAAGCTCAAGTTACCCTGCAATTTTTTCCGAATATAAGTTATCAATTGGTATTTAGTTTGATTGCCTTCTGTTCTAATATCAAGCTTGTTTGCACATTTTATAGTTATCTTTGATTTCGTTTCTTAATCATCTATTCAATTTATTATTGGTTCTTTAAAGGGCACATACAGATTTCTTTTATTTCCATTGTTATTCATAAACTCATATTACCATGGGACAAGCTGCTCCTGTTTTATGCTCATGCTACTGTTTTGAAATAATGGTGTTTTTGCTCCACTTTGCCTTTAGCTTAAAGTGGCACAATTGGGCTGCCTCTTCCAGCCATGATCATTAATCTGCTGTGTACCAATACTCAGGCTTAGAATGATGTAGGTGATACTAATAGAGGATAGGTGGGATTTAAATGCTTGCTACAAATGGATTTTTTTTCTTATAAATTTCTTACTAATAGAGGCCTGGGGAGCATAATTTGTGTTGCTGATCTTCGCTTAGCTGATGATGACACTGCAAACACACACAAATCTTGAGGTAGTTCCTCACATATCACACCAGCTGTATATTAATTTATTTATTGGCCTTCATTATTTTATATATATTACCAAGTTAGAATTAGAAACAGTAATGCATAGGCTCTTCTGAAATATAAAAAGGTATAAAAGTAATTTAATTATACAATCACTTTCCTCTCCTTGTGAACCAAACAAGAAGATAATTATTTTCTCTCCCCTTCTTGGAACCAAACAGAGTCTTAATTAAAATCTCTCCCCTCCCTTTCCCTCCCCTCCCCTCCATTAAAATCCCTCCCCTCCCCACCTCTCCTTTGAACCAAACAGAGCTAAAGGGAGAGACAGATCTCAGCTACAGATCTGGATCTGAGAAGAAGGTTTGGTGAGGAGCAAGAGAGACAGTGCTGCTGGTACCTAGCTGCCTTGAACACTTGCAAAATGCCTAGAAACACCGGGAGAGATCCCGACGACAGGCCTTCCGATGATATAATCAGTCACTTGAGGAAATGAAAGCTAGGGTTTGAGAGGAAAAAATGACATTACCTTCATAAAGGGGAGAGGACCTGGTATTTATAGGCAGAGAGAGAGGGAACCCTAACCCTAATTGGCCGAGTTGACCCTCTTTTGTGGGCCTGCTTAGTGTGATGAAATAGCAGAAGGCCCATAGGGTCTACAAGCTTGATTGATAGGGTTTTTCGGATCTTGAAAGGATTAGACGGCTCAAGTTTGGCTGGACTTTTACCTACATCATAGCCCCCCCCCCCCCCCCCCCCCCCACTCCTGAAGGGTTGTATGTACTAGCCATCGAGGAGTAGCCCACTTTCGTGAGAAGATCAGTCGACAGTGCGCATAAGAGCAGGGCGGAAGATCCTCGTGAGGAGCAACTAGAGGTTGAGATCGAGCTCTGCGACATCAAGCACCGAACCCCCGAGCTTCATGTCTCAGAGATAGGGGTGTCGAGTGCCGAATGAATCCAAACAACCTATAGCCAGTTCATGGTACATGTCAAGCGTCGTACGACGAGTAGGGCCAAACAGCTGGTAGCCAGCTTGAGGTTCATGCCGAGCGTCGAGTGTAGTGCATTCTGTGAAAAAGCTCGTAGCTAGCTCGAGGAACCTGCCGAGCAGCGAGCAAAGCGTGCTTTGCAAGGAAGCTTGTAGCTAGCTCGAGGATCTTGTCGAGCGTCGAGCGAAGCGCACTTTGTGAGAAAGTTTGCAGATGGCTTGAAGAACATGTTGAGCATTGAGCGCAGTACATTTTGTGGAAAACTCGCAGCTGTCTTGAGGAACGTGCCGAGCATCGAGCGAAGCATATTTGTTGAGAAAGCTTGTAGTTAGCTCGAGGAGCATGCCGAGCGTCAAGCAAAGCGCACTTTTGTGCGAAAAGCTTGCAGTTGGCTCGAAGAATATGCCGAGCGATGAGCGTTCTAGGTGAGAAAGCTTGTAGCTAGCTTGAGGAGCATGCCGAACGTCAAGCAAAGCGCACTTTGTGAGAAAGCTTGTAGCTAGCTCGAGGATCATGTCGAACGTCGAGCGAAGCGCACTTTATGAGAAAGCTTGCAGCTGGCTCGAGGAACATGTCGAGCATCGAGCGGAGTATATTTGAAAAAACTTTGTTGGATCAGTTCACGCTTACTATGGTTGCAATTGACACATGTATTGCACATGGGATTCTAACATCACGGTTGTGGAAATCGAGACATCAAAATCTTATTCACCGTTAGATTTAGGTTTATAGATTAGGTGGTTGAGATTGTTTGTGGATATCGAGGCGTCATGAAACTGCCTATATATCTCCTCACCCCCTTCTCATTTTCCACTTTGCTTTCTCTCTAATTCTCATAGTTTCTCTCTCTAGGTACTGTTTAGTAACCAACAACCAGCTTTTCGGTGTGCTTTCCAGCAACGATAACAGGTTAGTATATTTTCATTTATGTCGAGCGCTCGGTCCAGCTCCTCAGCCTCTACATCTGGTCGGGGTGGCGATGATCATCTTTCCAACTTTTCGGACTGGGGGAATTCAAACAAAGAGAGAAGGTATACAATATCAAGCCACTTCGAACCCACAAGCCCTTCGTAGTGGAGTTAAGCAACTCAGATGAACTTGTCGACGAGGTGGAGGTGGTCGACGAGGGTGGACCAGTTGATAAAGGCGATTTGGAGGTAGAGGAAGTCGAAGATGATGCGGGAGAGATGGAGGACGAGGGTGAAGGTGATGAAGAAGAAGGCGATGAGGTAGGTGAGGACCCCGAGGTTGACCCTTCAGGCAAGACTTCTCCATTGAGGCCCTTGGCCGAGCCATACGCTATGAAGGACCCTCGGATCCGAGGGAGGAGATTGAGGTGGTCTCCTCCAGACAACCCCAATGAACTGCCCAAATTCTTCCCCAAGCATGGTCTCGACTTTCCTTATCTTCAATAGCTGGGTTCGATTAGGATGTACCCGGATGACCTCGAAGACTTAGTCAAATTTGGGGTACAACCCTTTTCTTCGAGCTGTTTAAAGCTAAAGATAGATGGTGAGTAGAGCGTGTTGACGGGCAGCCACCTCTCAATCATACGGGCGACTTACTTCATCCCTCAGGAGTATGGGTTATGCTGCTGAACTTGGACTCTGGCCCACGGCTAACTTGGCCAAATGGTGTTGCATGTTTCCGGTTGACGCATTTATCTCAAGGTTGAGATTGCCCTTACATCCGTTTCTGAAGGAAGTATTGAACTGGGCCGGTTTGAGTCTGATGTAATATGGTTCGAATTCCTAGAAGCAGCTGGTGTGCTTCATACTGCTGAGTGAGGAGAGAAGGGTTCCGCTGAAGTTGAAATATTTTTGAGCCGCTCTCGGTGTCAGCTCATCGGGGGTGCATGAGGGGATATATTACATCTCCCCCCGGTCCAATAAATGGGTAGTTCATGGGCACTCGGATTGTAGTAAGGGGTGGAAGAGCAAGTACTTCATTATCCAAAGTTAGGCCCCTTAGGACATTCCAACCGAGTACGCCTACTATAAGCCGAACCACAAACCCTCAAAGGAGAAGGAATTGACGAAAGAGGAGTGGGACGATATGGAACGGGTCATCGGGGGGCAGAGTATCCGTTGGCAGAACATGAGCGAGAGGCATTTGGCCCGAATTGGACATTGCCCTGTCGACTATTGTATGTTTTTCATTTCTTTTTTATGTCTATCTTTTTCCCTTCGTTCTTATTGCTTTAGTTTTCTTTCTCAATAATGGACGACGTCGCCATTGACGCAAGGAGGGCCGAATTGACCAAGCAAAGGGCGTCCGACTAGTCGAAGCAGCGGAAGAGGTCCTCTCAGGGGGGCTCCAAAGGGACTTCTAATCCGAAGTCTAAGAAACAGAGAGCCTTCTCGGTTTTGGGAACCACAAGCTCGACGAAGGCGGCATCGAGCTTGAGTAACCTTAAGGTTATCGACCTGCTGAAGGGTGGTATCCCACCCGTCCACACCGCAGTTCAGGAGGTCATGGGCGAAGAGGGGCTCAGGCCGTGGGCTCCGAATTGGGCTGTGAAGATGGCCAATTCGCTGATCGATAGGGTGGTAGCAATTGAGGTGGTGGAACAACTGGCCACACCTCCCAATGGGGAGGCTCTGGCAACCGAGACTCTCAATTCGTGCTACATGAGGTGTGCTCAGGCCGACGTGCTGGTAAGTATTTCCTAACTCCGTAACTCCAAAAGTCAAACTTTTCCTATTTCACTTTTCTAAGTGTTAGCCCCTCCTTCGCAGGCAATACTGGCGGGAGCCCAGTTGAGGAGGCTACACATTCGCGAGCTCTAGCGGGAGGTCAAGAATGCTCAACGGTACGAGTGTGAGATGAAGGAGCAGAAGTTGAGGGTCGATGCCGCCGAGTCCCGTAAGCAGGCTCTCAAGGCCGAACTGCCTACCTTCGCCGAAGATCGAGCTCGAGTGGAGGAGGAGATGAGGAAGGCGGCAGGAAAGGAGCTGAAGAATGTGAGAAACACCGCCATGGATAAGGTCATGGAGGCCCAAGATAAGGTGTACAATCGGGATCTTGAGCATGTCCTGATCAAGTATCCCGAGTGCATACTAGAAGAGTTCCATTACGACATGATACTTCCTGAGCATCCGAAAACCTCTGGAGGAGGCGGCGAGGAGGGGGACGAACAACTACCTGGTGAGGAGGATGCAATGCCCGCAGCAGACCCCAAGGTCAATGTAGCGGCGGCTGAAGAGGTGCCTCTCTCGTCTAAGCAGTAGCTTTCCCCTTTTTCGCATCTTTTTGTATTTGCCGATTGCGGACTGACCACTGCTGTTTTGTAAGAATTTTGATGAATGAAATGGATTTTTGGCCGAGCTTTTTAACTTGAATTTTTTAGCGTAATATCCTGTGATGTGATGTTTTGTGATTTGGCCAAGTTTGTGATGCTCGGAATGACATGCCATTTCCTCTTTTCTATCAGATGAATGAGTCCTTTGTGGACAACCCTCACAGTGTCGGGATGGAGCGCCTTAGGGGTAAGATGAAATCCATGGAATCTATCTTGGCACGTTATCACAAACAGGCCCGAGATCAGGAAGCAGCTATTTCCTATTTTATGAATAAGGTGAAGGAACTGAGCTTGGAGTCGGCTTGTCTGAAGAAGATGATTGCCAACCGTGACTTGGGGAGCGCTGAGACTAGATGGTCGATATCTGGGACTTCCACCCGGCGATCGATCTCGAAATTGTTCATTCGTGAGGTTATAGTGGAGAAGAAATTAGAGATACAAAGATTGAAGGTCGCGCTCAGGGTAGGTCATTCCCAAACTGCTTCTCTAAGAGGCTCTCAAGGCTGAACTGCCTACCTTCACTGAAGATAGAGCTCGAGTGGAGGAGGAGATGAGGAAGGCAGCGGGCAAGGAGCTGAAGAAGGTGAGGAACGCCACCATGGATAAGGTCATCGAGGCCCAAGATAAGACGTACAGTCGGGCTCTTAAGCACGTCCTGATCAAGTATCCTGAGTGCGTACTCGAAGAGTTCCATTACGACATGATACTTTCTGAGAATCCGTCAACCCCCGGGAGAGGTAGAGAGGAGGGGGGCGAACAGCTACCGAGTGAGGATGATGCAATGCCCGCGGCCGACCCTGAGGTCAATGTAGCGACGACTGAAGAGGTGCCTCTCTTGTTTAAGAAGTAGCTTCCCCCTTTTTCGTTTCTTTTTGTATTTCCCAAACGCGGACTGTCCACTGCTATTTTGTAAGAATTTTGATGAATGAAATGGATTTTTGGCTGAGCCTTTTAACTTGGATTTTTTGGCGTAATATTCTGTGATGTGATGTTTTGTGATTTGGCCAAGTTTGTGATGCTCGGAATGACATGCCCTTTCCTCCTTTCTATCAAATGAACGAGTCCTTCGTGGACGACCCTCATGGTGTCGGGATGGAGCGCCTTAGGAGTAAGATCAAATCCATGAAATCTATCTTGGCACGTTATCACAAACATGCCCGGGATCAGGAAGAAGCTATTTCCTATTTTATGAATAAGTCGAAGGAACTGAGCTTGGAGTCGGCTCATCTGAAGAAGATGATTGTCGACCGCGACTTGGGGAGCGCCAAGACTAGATGATCGATGTCTGGTACTTCTACCCGGCGATCGACCTCAAAATTGTTCATTCGTGAGGTTATAGTGGAGAAGAAATTATAGATACAAAAATTGAAGGTCGCAATCGGGGTAGGTCATTCCCAAAATGCTTCTCTCGGAAGAAGCTGGCCATCCGTGGGCGGCCCATCTCCGACTTTCAGATTGGAGGTGCCGAAGCTGGGAGATGCCCAAAGCTCGGTGGTCGGGACGTCTACATTGGCCATCCCTTGGGTTGACCTGTTGGCGACCGAACACGCTCGATAGGACTCGAGCTGGCTTGTATCAGTCCCAGGGCCCCCAGGCGGGGGTTAGGTCATTCAAATGACCTTCGCTACTTGTTGTAATTTTTATACTTCTTGTAATCTTGTAAAAGTTTTATTAATAAAATGGTATTTTCGTTCTTTGAATTAAGCTTCAACCTGGATGATTGTGAGACATTTCGTCTTCCAAGGAAATTGATGGACTAGAACATGAGATGTTTCATCTTCCAAGTGAATTGATGGATCGAACATGCGATGTTTCGTCTTCCAAGTGTATTGATGGATTGCCATAAATGCACCTTCGGAAGTCCGAGCATTTGGCCTTGGGAGATGTATCGACGCCTTTCGGGGGTCATTGGATGTGAGCGAACGGTTGGGATTCATCCACGTCAGCATCATGACTATCGAGCTCCTGCTTCTCCATGAGCTATGTAACCCTTCACCCATCCATTCCTCAATTTTCAATTCACTGAGAGCTCTCATGACCATAGTCACAAAGTTCAGGATTTATTCGCGACTATTTCTCTAGCCGATCAATTTCACGACTTATATGCCACTTCGCAAATAATTTGCGCACTTCGCAAATAATTTGCGAAAATCGCGAACTAACGAATAGTTCAAGAATGCCCAATAACCCAATTAAAAAACCCTATTTCCACTTTCCAGTAGCGTTTCCTCTTCCTTTGCTTTTCCTCTTTGCTTCTTGCCTTCCTGGTATTGTGGTGCAGCTGTGCGTTTCCCCCCAATCGACTAAGAAGGTATGATTCTCGATCAAAAGGATTTCAAGGTGCACCTTTGTTGATTGATTGGATTTTGATAACTAGTGAAAGCCCAAATTCTGAGAAATGTATCTAAGACTTTGGGTCCCGAAAGGAGATTCAAATTTCCGATGTTGATATGTTATATAGTAGTATAGTACAACATCTATCAATGGTATACCCTCCTACAGTTGGGTTCCAAATTTTATTTGTTTTATTTAGCGCTTATCTCGAACATTGAATGTGTAAATTTGTGGATGTTGATACACTGCATATTTATCTAACACTAGAAGGTATGATTCTCGATCTCCTATCATCTTCTTCCATGTGCCTGTGTTTGATTCCTGACTGTATGAATATCATCCACGCTATCACATATAAGGGAAGATATACAGTTGCTTCTTCTGTTCCTAAATCTCTCTATATCAAATATCATGGTCTATTTGTTTGAGGGCCTATGAATTTACTGTATGAAATGAAAGAAAAACACATCCTTATTGTCATTACTGTTGAATTTTCAGTTTGTCCAGACTGTGGAGCACTGAAAATTAATATATAAAATCGATTACTATTTCCTTCTTCTGCTATTAGCTAGACATATAACACGATTTCCGCACCCAAAGATAAATACTATTAGTAGCAAAAAATTGTAGTCTAAAAAGATGAATATTATTAGGCCCGTATGAATTCTTTATTGTGATCTATTTGTAGTCTTAAATTTGTGAAGATATGTGGATTCTGAAGATATGCTTTTAAATTTTAAGTGCTCAAGTTTAAATTTTGATTTCTTTGTCAAGTTTGATAGAGATAATAGATTGATATTGTTGCTGTTGTGAAGGAATATGGAAGGCAACAAAGGAGGATGAGATGTAAGGAGATTGCATATTCTTTACTTTCTCAGTCGAGACGGGGCTATTGAACTGCCTCACCTTATTCGGGTTCATCATCTTCATCACAGTGGAGTTCATCTTGAAGATATAATTAATTTCCTTCCAAAAATTTTATATTTCACTGAAGTTTATTGCATGATAGTTGTGTGTCTTGTTTATTTGAATGTAAGAGGTTTAAACCTTATGGTTTTTTTTGGGTGTATAGTTGTTGTTTGTGTGGTTTCGTTAGTCATAACTCATAAGTTCTTTTTATTAATAGATTTGAAGAGATGGCTGTCAGATTTAAGAGCAAAGGAGATGTCAGATGCTTTTTCTTGGTCATACAAGAGATTAGATAAATTCTTTCAATCTTGAGCACTTATTTTAGAAATCTAGCAAACATATAACTATGTTGTCATGAAACGAAAAAGTTTGATAAACATATCAAAGTGGTTTAAAAGAATTATGTGAAATGTTTAAAGATAAAGATTGTATTAAGAGAAACATCCATGACAAACATCCATGATAGAAGAACACATGATGTTATTACTAATAAATATATATTTGCTTTGGTGATGGGTACTAACTATTAAGATGTATTAAATTTTGTATTTCTTTCTTCCCGAACTTAGGCCGATTTTTTTCCCCTAATTTTCCGAATTTTTGCCAAATTCCAAATATTAAATCTTGCCGAATTATTCCTAAACGCCGGATTTGTGACTATGCTCATGACTAGTGGTTCTTCTATTACCTGTTGACAGTTAGGGTTAGCGGCGATGAAGGCTACTCTATCCCTGGCCGTCAGCGGGTGGAAGATGGACCAACTCGGGGCATGGAGCTCGAGGTCCTTGCCAAGGCGAGAGCCGTAAATATAATTAAAACTTTTGTAAGGGCTGAGGTCCAAGTTCGACTTCAAAAGGCAAGGACTTAAGGGGTTGAGAAATCTTTCGTAAGGGCTCAAAGTTGATGCTGAGCAGCGAGGAACTAAGAGATTGAGAATCTCTCAATAGTGTTTGAGGTCGACACCGAGTGACGAGGACTTGAGAGATTAAGAAATATCTTTTTAAGGTTGAGAGTCGACGGCGAGTGGCGATGACTTGAGGGATTGCGAAATCTCTGATTAGTGTTTGAGGTCGACGCCGAGCGGCGAGGACCTGAAAGATTGAGAAATCTCTCGTTAAGGTTGAGAGTTGACGCCGAGATATTTTGACTTGGTTCTATTTTTTTTTTTGTTGCTTTCATTTGCTTGGCTACAAAAAGGGGTACATAAAACGGGTAGCGCTTGTTACAATTGTAGACATATGCATGGGCCCTTATGGCCCCTTATGGAATTTGATCAAATGT
This sequence comes from Hemerocallis citrina, assembly GCA_017893485.1. NCBI lineage: Eukaryota > Viridiplantae > Streptophyta > Magnoliopsida > Asparagales > Asphodelaceae > Hemerocallis > Hemerocallis citrina. The sequence goes on from CM030365.1 coordinate 222,889,797, forward strand.
TCGACATTCCATGTTCCCTTAACTGTTCTGTCCCCCCCCCCCCCCCCCCCCCCCCCCCCCCCCCGGATCTTTAAGTGGGTATGTGTCAGGGCGTACCACTTTGGATACCTTGTATGGAGCCTCCTTCAACTCCTCTACCGACTTTGTGCCCACATAGTTTCTATCGAACGGTAGCTCGACTGCATCAAGAGGAAGGATTGAGGCTCCTACTGAAGCCATGTAACAAGTTCGGGCTAATTATTGGTTACCTCGGACGACTCCCACTCCTAACCTAGTAGGGAATTTCATCTTCACGTGATAGGCAGAGGACACTGTCTGGAGAGAATAGAGACCGGGTCTGCCGAGGATAGCATTATAGGCGGCCTGGACGTTGACTACCATGAAATCCATGGCCTCTGTTTGAATGGTTAGGGCCGTTCCGGCTGTGACATCCAGCGTGACGATTCCCTCAAACTGAACAGGAACCCTTAAGAAACCACGGAGCGTGTATCCGACCGGTTTCAGCCTTTCGTGAGAGAGCTTCAATGCTTCGAAGGCTTCCAGGAATACAATGTTGACTGAGCTTCCGTTGTCGACGAGGATGCGGCGAACCTCGTGATTGGCCATTCTGAGGCTGATCACCAGGGCGTCGCAATGAGGCAATCGAATACCTATGAGGTCTTCGTTGGAGAACGAGACCAGTAAATCTTGATTCTTATGGGGTGGATAGTTGTAGACCGAGTTAACCTCTCGTTTGAAGGTCTTGCGGGAAGTGTTCGACATTCCTCCAATAGGACCGCCGTGGACGCAGTGAAGGATTGCTAGCCCATCGGCCTTTTCAGCCTCAGGTTCTGCTTCATGGCGTCTGTTAGCCCCTCAAGGAGGGGGTGAATACCTCAGGTTATTTCGAGTGAACTCCTTCAGGTACCCTTTCTGGGTGAGAGCTTCGATTTCATCTTTAAGCGCCCGACAGTTGTCGGTCTTGTGCCCATGGTCTTGGTGGAACCGAAAGTAGAACCTCTGATATCTCTTCTTGTTGTTGTTATGTCGTGAGGGATGCCGAACAATCCCTGTAATTTGATCTCCATCAGAATGGATTAAAGAGAGCAGTGAGCAGAATGAACTTCTCGAAGCGCAGACCGGAGGTGGTTGCCTCTGACCGAAGTTGTCTTTCTGGTCTTTCTTTGGGGCCTCAGAGTTGTCCGCTTTCCTCTTTCCTTTGGTCGGGATATCCTTCCAACCTTCTAGGTGCAGAGCCTCCTCGGCTTGGATGTATTTCTCGAACCTGTGCAGGAGGTCGGGGAAGTCGAGGGGTAGTTTCTTCACCAAGGAAGCCTTCAGTTGGTTATGGCGGACGTTGTGCTAAAAAGCAGCAGATGCTACCTCAGTGTCAAGAGAGGAGATCGCCCTGGCCTCGGTGGTGAATCTCCGCATGTAGTCCCGAAGTGACTCTCTTTCCTTCTGCTTGAGGTCGAGAAGGGATGCACTCATCTTTTCGACCTTGCAATTGGTCATGAAATGGGCTAGAAAATTTCTCTTCGAGCTGGTCGAAGAAGAGAATCGAATTGGGGGTAAGCTTAGAGTACCATTCCCTCGCTAGACCACGTAGGGTGGCTGGGAAGGCGCGAAAAAGGAGATGATCCGAGGCGTTATGAATCATCATGAGGGTTTTGAACCCTTCCATATGATCAGTAAGATCAGACTCTCCATTGTATGTCTCGAACTGAGGCGGTTTGGAATTCCTCGGAGTCGGAGCATCGAGGATTTGAGCAGAGAACGGGGGTCGGGTAGGCTGGTACCCACGATTGGATAGTCGTATGCCATTGCCGATCCGGGCGAGGCGATCCTCCATCTCTTGGAGGTGCCTAAGGATGGTGCCATCCTGTCTTGCCGACTCAGTCGAGCAGTGAGACTCACTGCCCTAGACTTCCTCTTCCTTGTGAGGGTTTTCATTTTGACGCTCGGTCCTGGGACCACCTCGGGGGGCTGGAGGACCTCATTCCTGAACTCCTGGAACTCGTCTCTCATGACCCGAAACCTCATCGGCTCGACCGTTCGGGGGTGGACGATCTCTCGGGGAGCGGCTGCGCCTCTGCTTCTGACCCAGGGATGGGTGGATGCTAGGGGTCGGATCCTGGTTGGATGGGGTTGTCTCGCTCCTCGATTGGATGAGGTGGTGCCGTATGTCATCCAAAGTCTGCCGATTATTGATGATGTACCAAAGGTCATCGGCTGGCAGGCGATCGGGTTGCCTTGTGACCGGGCGTGAAGCACTCAGACCCGGTCTTGACGGACCCTCGGCTCGCTGCCTTCGAGACCCTATGTGTTCACGTGACTGCGAGAAGGATAAGGAAGAGGGCCAGCATGACACCCTGCCGTGGGTGCTCTCTTGGCTTTGGGTGTCATGGAAGGGAACGGCTTCAAGGTGAGATCTGAGTCTGGAACCGAATCAGTCTTTCTCTTCCCACTGACGGCACTAACCTGATGCTGCTGATTTAGTGGTGGGAGCAACCGATGTGACTTCTTTTTATTTGTAGAGGGAGAGACAGATTCAACCACAGATCTGGATCTGAGAAAGGGATTTGGTTAGGAGCAGGAGAGGTGGTGTTGCTGGTAGTTGGCCACCTCGAACACCTGCAAAATGCCTAGAAACACCGGGAGAGATCCCGGTGACAGACCATCCGACGATATAGTCAGTCACTTGAGGAAATGAAAGCTAGGGTTTGAGAGGAAAAAAATGACATTACCTTCAAGAAGGGGAGGAGGCATGGTATTTATAAGCAAAGAGAGGGAACCCTAATCTTAATGGTTTAAGTTGACCCTCTTCTGTGGGCCTGTTTGGTGTGATGAAACAGCCGAAGGCCTACATGGTCTACATGCCTGATTGATAGAGGTTTCCGAATCTTGAGGGGATCAGACGACTCAGATTGAGCTGGACTTATACCCACATCAATTATTATAAAAATTAACAAGTTGATGTAGATATATAGACTACCAGATACTGTGTGCATGCATTTGCATCTGTACTTTATGCATACGAAAGTATGTATTGAGAATTTGTTCAATTGACATGTATTGCAAAAGATAGTCACTCTTTGTATCAAAATTACTTTACTAAGTTAATTAGCTGTCTGCTACAAGGTAAAATTGTAAAAATGTAATAAGATGGTAAATATTTGTAGTATATATGGCAAGTATTTCCATGTTTTGAGTGGGAGCTAAAAGAAGTTCTATTGCAGGCTAAAATGAAAGTATATGAAATATGTTGGAAACACCTTATATGTGCATGTAGCTATGACCAAAAGATAATAAATAATAATTTTATTAATGATTATTATAATAAATAAATAAATAAATAAATCTAAGGAGATAACTGGCTTGATTGATATATAGCAATCATTTGAGATTTATATACAGATAATGGCATTCTACGGAAATCCTGCGTGAATTTCACTTTCAGAAATTCTAACTCAAATTTGATTTGTAATTCAGGACTACGAAGCAAATACACTAATTGCAGAAGCTGAAATTGCTCAATAACTCGAACTGATTGATACTCGTTTAAAAAGAAAAAAGAGAATACATCAAATGTCCTCTTCCAAAAATAATTATCAATTTCTATTCACTCGAGATTGATCAACTATTTGGAGGGATTTGTCATGGTTTGAAGGCGATTCCGACAAAAGGATGAGGGATTCCGACGAGAGGATGAGCAATTTGGAAGAGCTAAAATTGACCAATTCTCAAAATAGACCAATGTAGTATCCAACTGCGGCCTCTTTGATTTCGAGGTCACAATTCACAACTGCGGCCAAAGTATAATATCATACATATTTGGCTAATAAGCTAGAGGATTTGGAAAAAAAATTGCTATGTGAATTTAGGAAGCTGTAGTTGGGTATTGCGGCCTCGATACTACAGAGGCTACGGCCTCAGTTATATGGTCGAATAAGTATTAGAAGGTTTTAAGAACTGAACCACATCGACCATATAACTGAGGCCGTAATTGTGAACTGCGGCCTAACTATGGCCTCCTATTTTTCATATATGTATGATATATATACTTGGGCCGCAGTTGTGAACTGCGGCCACGAAAACGAGGAGGCCGCAGTACCCAACTGCGGCCTTCTATTTTTCACATTTTACACTTGGACAATTTTTTTCCCCTGGTCTCCGAGTCTATTAGCCAAATATGTATAATATATATTTAAGCCGCAGTTGTAACGCCCCGGCTCCGATCAACGATTTTAGCAAACAACTGTCCACTACAGGCTGCCTCATAAAAGGTGCTATAGCTTGTTGGTAACCTCTAATCACAAGCAATTATATATATATATATGTGTGTGTGTGTGTGTGTGTGTGTGTGTGTGTGTGTGTGTGTGTGTGTGGAAAAAGGGGTATGAGCAACTTGCTCATTTAGTAAATAAACAATTGATGAGTTGGCATATATGTGATTGGAAAATCTTAAAAAAGTTAGTTGCCCAATGTATTACATGAATGTCACCTCATCAATTGCTCATTTACTAAGTGAGCAAGTTGCTCATATCCCATTTACCCACATTTATATATCTATATAATAAAATACAAAGAAAGCTATCAAGTAGCTCTCCTTCAATCCTTCCCAAAATCAAAGGCTCAGATTTAACATCACAAAACACATTTTTCTCCCCAAAAGTTCTTCCCCAAAACTCATATTCAAATTTCCCCCAAACCAACTCCTTTATTTATTTAATTATCTCTCTCTCTCTCTCTCTCTCTCTCTCTCTCTCTCTCTCTCTCTCTCTCTATATATATATATATATATATATATATAATAAAATACAAAGAAAGTAATCAAGTGGCTCTCCTTCAATCCCCTCCAAAATCAAAGACCCAGAGATCTAACCTCACAAAACACATCCCCCCTCCCCCCCCCCCCCCAAGTTCCCCCCCAAAACTCAAATTCAAATTCCCCCCAAAACAATTCCTTTATTTATTTAATTTTCTCTCTCTCTCTCTCCCTCCTTATCTTTAATATTATAATGGGAGAAGGCCTTAGTGTCATTTGTAAATGTTTTGTCATTCTACCAACCCGTGTAACACACGTGCATAACTATTATAAAGGAGGTCCTAGGTTCAAATCAATACTACATCTAAATTTTTATTTTAAAAAACTATATTTATTAAAACGTGCATCGCACGTGTAAACTACTAGTATACACACACACACACACACACACACACACACTTATGGAAATATGGATTTTTATTTACAACTAATTATTGTCATACTATTCAAACTTGAGCTACATAATTGCTGATACAAGGCTGCTGTATCATTCTGCAGACGTGCCGTAGGCACGTGCCCATGGGCAAATCTAGTATATCTAAATAATAAAACACAAAGAAAGCTATCGAATGGCTCTCCTTCAATCCTCCCCATAATCAAAGGCCCAGGTCTAACCTCACAAAACACACTCTCCCCCCCCCCCCCCCCCCCCAAAAAAAAAAAAAAAACTCAAATTCAAATCCCCCGAAAACAACTCCTTCATTTATTTAATTCTCTCTCTCTCTCTCTCTCTCTCTCTCTCTCTCTCTCTCTCTCTCTATATATATATATATATATATATATATATATATATATATATTCTTATGGAAACATGGACTTTTATAACCTAATTCATAACTTGAGCTATATAATTGTTGATTTACTGTTTACAAGTCTTTTCATATGCTGTATCGTTCTGAAGACGTGCCGTGGGCACGTGACCACGAGAAAATCTAGTGTATATATATATATATATATATATAATTAATCACAAATAATCCGAATATGGGACAATTAAATCCCACACCCTCTCTCCTCTCTCGCGAGAGAAACACAGCCGAAACCCCCAACGGGGGCCCACTACCCACGTGGCAGCGCAGCAGCAGCTGTTGCCTGCGCCCTGGGCCCCACTGACATCATCAACCACGTTAGCCCAAGAACTACCCCTTCTCTCCCGGGCGGGCCCCACATGACTATCCACGGAGCTAATTAGTGGAATGACCCACTTTTTGATTTTATTTGGTCAAATAACCTAGTTTGAAAACTATTTAGCTAAATGACCTAGTTACTATTTAGATTTTTATAGTATACTTTCTATAGTAATTTCTATAGGATGTGTGACCTTTCTTTAAATTCTAAAAGTTTTTGGGTTTTAAGATATTTTCTGTTTTTATTATTAAATTTTTGTTTTCTATTCTATAGCTTATAAATTAGTGATTAATTTAATGAAAATTACAAAAATTATGTAAAAATTACTTACTTTAACTTGGCTCTGATACCAACTTGTGTGCGAAGTGCGTGTTCGTGAATTCACCTGAAAAACTGAAATCAGAAGAGAAAAGAGAGTATCAAAAACTTTAAATTTTTAAAGGTGATAGTTTTCTGTAAAATAATATTCTTCGAAATAATGTATATTGTCTATTTCAAAGAAGTAGTAAGGAATGTCATCTTCAAGTTCTCTCATATATTCTAATTCTGTCTAAGAGCTTTCACTGTAACTATCATATGGGGGTTCTTCTAATTCTTCCATATGTCTATTTTCTTCTCCATTCTGTTTATTTTCTTCTAGAAATTGTCTGTATGCTGTTGTAGGGCTCCAGACATAACTATTAAATACAATATTTTCATAAAATAACAAAGATCTTTCCTTGTAAGTTAGATCATCAATTATGTCGACATTTATATTACTAGTTTCTCCAGGATTTATTTGGTTTATTGTTATAATTATTACTCGTTGTATACTGAAAAAGAATATTTGAATTCATAATAATCCTCCATACTTGTTACTCTATGAGGATAATAAATATAAAAAACTAGCATTCTATCACTTCCTTGATAGTTAAGCATTAATTCAAAAATCTCTGAGGCAATACCAAAATTATTATTATCCATTAGTTCTACTGGACAACAATAACTATAAAATTAGGAGTAGAGAGAGATTTCTAAGGATACCCTAAAATCAAAACAAAAAGGCTCATCACGCTTCCGACCAAGTTAAACCTCTTTGAGCTGCTATGTATCAGTTACTACCAGTGGATAAAATACCGCAGGTATGCACCCCGATTTCAGTACTCCTTTTATGTTCCTCCCATCTCAGGATTACTATGCTCCCAAAAGAGCTTCATCCAAGAGATACGTCTGGAACAACTAATAGCTTTGATACAGGCAACCACAATCTAGCTCGTTTCCTGCTACTAAGTGTATGGTCTAACTTTAGAAGGTTACAAATGAGTCTTTTTGCAAGATCCTTGAGGCAGAGCCTTACAAAACTCTCCCTAAGTAAGAAAAATTAGTTGCTCATACCTTATTTAGTAATAAATCTTGTAGCAGAACTCATGGAAAGATAATTTTATTTCTTCCAAACCCCTTACAGACTTTCTTACAAACTTATATGGAATTTCTTTCCTCCTAGATTGTCTGCCTATCTCCCTTACCCTACCTCCCCTTTTATAGAAGAAGCGATGGCTTTACACCAGATACAATTATTGTTCTCTTTACATCATTTCTTACATCATAGATAAATAATTGAGCTAATTACTTTACTGCTTACATTGAAGACATCTTCACGTGCTTCATATCAGAAATAGTTCTTCGTCAGCCTTTTCTTGTTCTTTTCTACAATGGTCACATGAATGCTGTGGTTCCATCCTCATCAATCTACAGTGGACAGCTGTCTCTTTTGTGATTCTCATGTCACCTTTATCCAGGATTCGATACCAGCTGTCAAAGACTTCTTTCTTTGACTGTGGTCGTTTAATTTTTGCTATGATGTAGATCATTAATTTTTGTGGGTCAGGGCTATCATTGATCCATATGTTATCGTCTCTGTTTTGTATATCCTTCAGTTCACAATACATTGTTCTAAATCCCGTAGCTCTTCTTTCTGGGATTAGTTTTTCAAATTCTTTGTACTTATATGGTGTAATACTGGTTGCTCCAAATAGGATTTGTGTAGTCATCCCTATCTTTATAATATGTTCAGCTGGTAGTTCTTCATTATCTTCAAGGAATTCTGGAATAGCTGAAAATACACGGACATATATTTTGGATGCCTTTGTGAGACCAAAATAACTTTTAGCAGCTTTATATACTTCTTTTGGTAACTAGCTAAGTTCTTCACATTCTCGAGATGGATAGATGCAGTGGATAAGTCCTCTTTCGAACAATACCCTCACTGTTTTTGGATTTGCTCCTGGTAGTATGATCGCTTTGTTCATATGTTGTTGAGAAATAGATTTGATAAATTGGTTGACCTGAGTGGTCTGACATAATTTCTCAATATATTGTAAAAATAAATCCTTCTTAGAATATTTTGGAGGATCTGAGAGTAAACTCTCTTTGTAGGTAGTAGGCTGTATGGATGTGGAGTTTTCCTCTTGTGTGGCTATTTTTGTGATCCCACTCGTATTTTGTGAGTTAATAGGTTCACTTTCTTCACTCATCTTTTCAATACGATATGTATTTATATGTTGGTAAAATATACTTTGAAGACCACATATTTGCAGGTGTAGTTGGTTAAATGCTCATTTTAATTGCTCCACTGTCTCCTTTAGGTAGACTATATCCTATTCTATATGCTGCGCTCTATTTTCCATCCTGTAAAAACAAAATTGTTAGCTTCTCTTGACTAGAAATCTACTAGAATGTTATCTTTTCCTTTTATATTTTCTATTGAGAAGTCATAATGTGCTAACTCCATTTGCCATCTTATCAACCTTTTATTTGCTATAGTTGGTTCTATTATCTTGTTAATCCAACTCTTTGCTTGTGTATTGTCTGTTCTTACTGTGAATTTTGTATAATAACTCAAACTTTTTATAGCTTTTAAGATTGCTAGGTAGTTCTTTTTCATTTATGTGGTAATTTTGTGGGGTCTGTGTGAACGATCCACTAGTATATCTGGCTAGCCTTTCTTCTTCTTCTTTTCCTATTTCAATGAATTTTAATACTGCTCCTCAATTATTTTCACACGCATCTGTTTCTATTATCCATGAACATTCTTTAACAGGTAATCTTAGCTTATGTAACTCTGAAGTTTGTTGTTTTAATATTTTAAGTCATTCTTCATCCTCTCGGGCCCATTCCCATTTCTTAAACTTTTTCAGTTTTTGTTGTAACCAATTTGTTTTTGCTAATAAATTTGGTATGTAACCTCTTGTTTGATTTAGTAACCCTATTATAGATTGTACTTCTCTTTTTTTTTAGGACATTAGGAAATGTTTTTATTTTTTCTGCTATATGTGTCTGTAATTCTATTCCTTCATGTGATAATGTTGTTCCTAAGAATTCTATCTCAGTTTTGAATAATTTCATCTTCTTTTCTGATAGTGTAATACCTGCATTTTTCACTATTTCTATAAATTTTAGTAGATGTTTTTTATGTTGTTCCTCATTTTCGGATCCTATTAGAATATCGTCTACATATACTAACATGAAATTGTTGTATTTTTCAAAAAGTATATCCATATATTCTTGAAATATTTTTGGGCTGTTTTTATAACCGAATGGTAATACATTCCATTCATAAAATCCTTGAGGTGTGCTAAATGCTGTTAAAGGTTTTGAATCTTCTGTTAGTTTTAGATGATAAAATCTTGATTTACAATCAAATTTCAAAAATATTTTTCTTGTTCTTACTGTATTAAATAGTATTTTCATGTCTGGTAGTGGGTATCCAAACCTCTTAGTATTTTTTTTATTTAGTTCCTTATAATTTACTACCATTCGAGATTTACCTCTTTTTTCTTGTGAATGCTTTCTTGTTATGAATGCTGATGATGAATATGGGCTTTGTGATTTTCTTATGTAATTATTTTTCATTAATTCTTTTATATGTATTTTGAACTCTTCTAGATCTGTTGGAGTATGTCTTATAGGTTTAATTTTTATTATTTTGTTCTTATCTATTAACTCTATATGTGCTGTGGGTTTACTTAAGTCCCATTTTGCCAAGGGGTCTTCTCTGCACAAATCTTCTAATTGTTTTTGTAAAATTTCTTTTGTAGTTATTTCTTGGACTAATTGTATTCTAGTTTTGTTTGGTAAATATTGATATTCACCACGCTTGGTTGAAGAAACTCTGATGTGTGGTAGGTCGGTTCTAGAATAAGGTTGGGTTATTCTAATTGTTATTGCTTGGTGTTGACAAGATATCGTAAATACTACCGATTTATGTGATATGGTTAGAGGGTAGTATTGTTGGAAAAAGTCATTTCCTAAGAGCACATCATTATTCATATCATCAAACTGGTATATTATTGGTATTCTTAGTATGTAACTTCCTATTTGTACAATAATATTTTGTTGATACTTATCAAGTATGATAGTTTGTCCAGTTAATCCAGTTATTGCTTTTTTATTATATCCATCTTGTTTCCATTTTGGTAGTATATTTTCGCGGCATAGGCTAGTGCATGCTCCGGTGTCTATTAGACTATGGTAGTTTCTTGATTTGTATCCTTCAAAACAAAATATGTTAGTATGTATAATGTGTTTTTTTATTGCTCTTAATGGATTCATTTATCTAATATTCTATTTATTATCATACTTTCATAGTTTACTGTTATTGTGATTTTTTATTCTTGAATTGAGTAAGGTTGTACTGATGTAAGGAAGTTAGTTCCTAATAGCATTTCATTAACATGGTGTTCTGGGTCTACGTGTAAGTGTAATAACATTTCCTTTTTACCATTTATTCTTAGTGGTAGTATAATTTTATGTATAATTGGATGTCTATTATTGTAATAGTCTAGGTAGTAATATGGATTTTCTAATGTTATTAATTTAGTGGTTTTTACATTTGTTTGTTTAATATGTGAATTAGTAGCTTCCGTATCTACTAAGGCTATTTGTTTATTCCATTTCCCATTGTCATAATATTCTATTTGTATTTTAAATTGGTTATTGTTTTGGCGTTCTAATATATTTATTATTGGTATTAATTCCAATGCTTGTTTCTTATTTCTTATTGATAGTGATCTCTTTCCGAACATTATTTGTGGTGCTTTTCCTTTTGCAGTTTCTTTTGCTTTATTAAAGTCGAATTCTATATAATTTGGTATAGTCATTTCAGGGTTTTCTCTAACTGGTCTGTATCTTATAATTTCACTGAATAGCGGCTCTATTTTAAAATTATTTGTATTTCTATTTTTTACTTTGTGTTTGCTAGTGAAAGCATAAATATTTCTTATTTGTGTACTCATAACTTTGCTTTTTTCTATTATTTCTATTCCTGATAACCTATGATACATGACTAGATTTTTGTCTTTATTTTCTTCTGCCATGCTTATAGAGAAATTAAGTTTTATTGTAAATTTTCTTTTTTGGTACATTAGGTTTTCATTGTACTATTCCTATTAAGGCACCTTGTGTACTCGATATTATCCTATCATCCATTAGGTATATTTCCAGGGGAATATTTATCCCTTCCTTAAAATAGGCTTTTATTATTATTTGTACTGCTCCTAAATGTATGTGTCTTAATGTTTTTCTGGTTTCCTCATTTATTTTTTTCATCTCTTGTCGTATTATTCTTTCGGTTATTAATGAGATTATGGTTTTCCCTTGTACTTGTTCAATGTCTATAGGTTGTTCATTATTTCTATCTATTATGATGGTACTTTTCTTTCTTTCGAATATTGGTAGTCTAAAAATTTCTTTTGGATTTATATCTAATGTGGTCGCTCTTATTTTATCGTATTTTTGTTTGTCAAAGCACATTCTTTCCCTTACTTCTTCATTGTTTTCTTCTCCCTCTGAAGGTTCTCCCATTTCTGTTATTTCTGTCATCATGTTTATTTCACATTCTTCTGTTTCACCTTCGCTACTTCCACTATCTTCTTCCATTACCATTATTTCTTCATCTTCACTTATTTTTTACTATTCTTCATCATATTCTATGGGTTCATAGTTTATGTTGTTTATTTCTTTAATTTTTTCTATGTATTTTACATTTTATTTTTTCATTCTTTTAGGACAATTTGGTGATATATGTCCTACCTCTCCACATATGTAACAATTACATTTCTTAGGGTTTTCGTATATTGTCCATTTTTATTTTTATTTATTCTTCTGAAGTATTTTTTATAGGGTTTTCTATATCTCTTAAAAGTTTTTCTATATTTTGGTTTATATTTTTGGAATTTGTGATTATTCTTTTTTGTATAATTATAGTTATTATTGCATCCCCAATGATTCGGTCTTGCATCTTCACAACAAATTCTTTGTTTATATGTTCTATAATATTTCATTGTTGCTCCAACATCTTGGCATACTTTATCTCTATAATCTTTTACGAATTGTGTTCTATACCCTAAAGTGTTTACTTCTGGTTTTACTTTCTCACCTATGTATGCACTATATATGTTTATACTCCATGGATCAGGTAGTTTTAGAAAGAATGAATCAAGGATCGGACTCCTTTCTTCTTTTATGTAATAACTATCTTGAAAATATTCTCTAAATTCACAAGCATAGTTGTCAAAATAACACATGTCGCATATTTCTAAGTTGCTTAGTCTCCATCTTGCTTGATTCTTTTTGTATATAGTGTGTTTTTCTCCTTTATCGTATACACTGAATTCTGTTCTTATTGCTATCTCGTAATTCGTAATTATTTTTTTTAGACCTAAGGTTCGTTGTGTTGAGGTTTTTTTAGTTCCTCTATCATCAATTGGTCTTGATTTTCTTATAGTATTTCTTTCTTCTTCCTTTAATCCATTCCACCATTTTGCTACTACACCTATAAAGGTGACTTTTATAAATTTTTTAAATGCGTTTCCTGTAAGATTCTGCCTAAATCCTACTATTAGTGAGGCTTTTACCCATTCTTCAATTGTCATATCTATGTCTTTTACGCAATCTAGGTCTAACCATTCTCCATTCCCTACTATTCCTTTTTCGTAGTGTTCTGTAGGTTCATATTTTGGGGTTTCCTTTTCTTTGTCTTTTCCTAGCTGCATTCTTCTTTTTGTGTTTTGCCATTTTCATGGTAATTGGTAAGGTTTTTTGTTAGGTGGTGGCCTTACGATTTCGTACATGTCATTTGGAATTTCTGAAGGTTTTGCTATAATCTTATCTTGGTCCATTTTTACTTCTTCATTTGTTATGTCGAGATTTTTCAAGGCTTCTTCTACTTCTACTGGGTTAAGATTTGCCATTAAATCTTCTATTTCCTAAATATTTATATTAAGTATTATTATTGCTTCTAACTCCTTCATACATTCTTCCGTTATACCTAATTCTTCTTCTGGGTAGTCAGTTATATATCTAGCTAATTCTTTTATATTTTTATTTATGATTTTAAAATATTTTCTTATATCTCCTACAATTTCAGAACCATTGTAATCTTCTTCCAATTCTTGTATGTTTATCATATAAATTTTTGGGGTTATGTTAGGATTTAATGTAACTGCTTTATTGGCCATACTTAGCATGTTATTTTGTATGCTAATAGTTGTTGGTAATACCAACTTGCTTCTTCGCTTCTGTAATCTAATACTCTGTATGCTATCTCTTTTTGTATTTCTTTAGGTAGTTTATTAGTTACTTTTCTTATTAGTAACAAGTATTCTACTATTTCTTTACTAGCAATATGCTTCCTTTCTGTTAATCTTTTATCAATGTATCTAATCTTGAATTTCGAAAGATTTTTTATTTTTAGTTTCTTTATTTTCTGTGAATTTTTCAGCTTTCATAAGGATAAAATATATTATAGTTTATAATTTCTAAAGTAGGGTTATATATAAAATTTTGTTTTTAGGTTATTATATTAATAGGGTTAGTTAGATATAATATTTTATAAAAGTGGATCGTTTGGCTAAATCTTTTTGAAAGTGGGTCGTTTGTCTAAATAATTAGTGAAAGTGGGTTAGTTATTAGTTAGCTCACTATCCACGTCACACGTGGACAGCAGCAGCAAGTGCAGCATATGCTGCTTTTTTTACCCGTGGGTCCCCTCCTACTGTAATAAATTCCAACATACCACCCCCTACAGGATTCCTATAGAACATCTCTCAATTAATTATATATATATACTAGATTTGCCCGTGGCTAGGCATGTCTTCAGAACGATACAACATATGAAAAGTCTTGTAAACAGTAAATCAACAATTATGTAGCTGAAGTTTGAACAGTTTGACAATAATTATTTGTAAATAAAAGTCCATGTTTCCATTAGTATATGTTGAAAAATAATTATAAATTGGGGTATAAAAGTCCATGTTTCCATATATATATATATATATATATATATATATATATATATATATATATATATATATATATATATATATATATAGAGAGAGAGAGAGAGAGAGAGAGAGAGAGAGAGAATTAAATAAATAAATGAGTTGTTTTGGGGGGGATTTGAATTTGAGTTTTGGGGAAAAAAATGTGTTTTGTGAGGTTAGATCTGGGCCTTTGATTTTGGGGGGATTGAAGGAGAGCCACTTGATAGCTTTTTTTGGGTTTTATTATAGAGATATCTATTCTTAACATAGGGTGTTACAGCAGTTATGAACTGCGACCTCGAAATCAAAGAGGCAGCAGTTCAGTACTGCAGCCTATGTAGTTTCGAGGCTGCAGTACCCAACTACGGCCTCCTATTTTTCACATTTTACACTTGGACAATTTTTTTCAAGTCTCCGAGCCTATTAGCCAAATATGTATGATATTATACTTAGGCCGCTGATATGGCTAAAAATATGATTAAATCAGGACCATTCAAATCGGACACGAATCTTAAAGCTCTCACGGGTAAACAGTAATTTCACCTACAAACGGATCTGAAATGAGAACTGAGTCTTTCTTCAAAGCCCAATAACCCATAAACAGATCTGTCCTACTGGGTACGGGTCCCAACCCGTTACAAATTAGTTCAGAAGGATAAAGAAGAATTCAGATTCATAATTATCCCTAAGAGGTGGTTTTAACCGCTTCTATCCATTCACACCGAAAAATAGGGATTTATTCTTATCTCGAAACGGATCCCTAAGACGATTATAAAAACCCTTCTCCCCCACCATAAGAAGGTAATCAGTATTTTTCTACATAAAGCTCTTTCATAATTTTCATGATTACTGACAAGAGCATCGGAGGGTGCGTCGTCGGGATCCACCCCGGTGTATCGCCCTTTTTGCAGGTTCGCAGCAGTAGCAAGAAACAAGTCAACACGTTGGTGAAAGTCAATAGGTCAACAGGTTTGCCAAATTCGTTTTCTCAAGAATCCACAAATTCATCTATTTGCTCCCACACCGAAATCAGCAATAACAGATTAGCACCGTCTGTGGGAACCAAAAAAGCAATCCAACCTAACTTCATCAGCGAGATTAGTTTCAAGCCATGCATCCAAAAGAGAAGGAGAAGGCAGCGGTCTCCAGCCGAAGAACCACTCCTCTTCCTCCTCCTCCTCCTCCTCCAGCTCAAGGTGTTCTTCCTCAACAGCCTCCTCCTCAACAGGCCCCTCCAGGGTCTCGGGGGGCTACCCAGGGGGGCTCTCGTCGGAGTCGTCCAAAGCAGCATACTCCTCAGGATCATGTCGCGGTCCACAATCCTCCAGTTGACTCTATGGCTTCTCAAAGCCCTCCCGAGCGGGATCTCCGTCAAGTGATTGTCAACCGCCAAAAGGGGGTCAACCTCCGAACTCGCCTGAATGGATGGCGAGTCCTTGGAGGAGTCCATCAACCTGAGCACCTAGGGGTCTCGAGAGTCAGGACCCCGCGCAGACCGAGGACCAGAAAATCCCCTTAAAGTCCCCTCAATGCCATCGGCGGAGAAGCCATACTCCAGTAAATTGAGCCACACATAGGGACCGCCAAGCTGGAGAGGCACCAGTCACAAGGGCGGAGTTCCAAGATTTTCAAGAGGTCGTTCTGTGGGCCCTCAACGTCGCTCCCAACCACGAGCAACGACCACCTAGTCCTCAACCTTCCCCAAGTCATCACCACCACACTCCTAACCCCCTTTCACATGTGAAAGAGTCTAGGGGCTCGACAGGATATAACCGAAGGGAAGACTCGGTCTACCGCTGTCTCTACGAGATGGAGAGGCACCTTGGCCGACTTGACACAGAAGAGGAACAACGGGCAAGGAATTTCCACCCGAGTAGGCCCCCGTTCTCCCGAGCCATCATGGAAGCCCCGGTCCCGCAAAACATCAAGCTCCCTAACTTTGAGTCATACAACGGGGAGTCGGACCCCACCGACCACATCGAGAGTTTAAAACTCTCATGATGATCCACCAGGCTTCGGATACGCTCCTTTGCAAGACTTTCCTTGCCATGCTGAAGGGGCCTGCGAGAGAATGGTACTCTCAACTCGCCCCGGCTTCCATCTTCTCATTCGATCAGTTCAAAGGGCTCTTCCTTACTCATTTCGTGAGTAGCCCCCGGGCCGAGAAAACAAGTGTATCTTTGGTGACCCACAACCAAAGAAAAGGTGAATGCTTAAGAGATTACGTTCGGAGCTTCACCGCCAAAGCCCGGTCTATTGCCTCCCTCAACCAATCCGTATCCTCTGCGGCATTCGGGTACAACGTCACTAATGCCGATCTCAAGGCATCCCTTGCCAAGAAGCCTCCTCGAGACTGCTCAGAACTCCTGCTTAGGAGTGAGAATTACATCAGAGTGGAAGAGGCTCTCAACCCCCCCACTCTCGAAGAACCATCTTCCGGGAACAAACGGAAGAATACGGGTGAAGAAGGGTCCTAGAAACTCCAGAGGGACGACAATGGCCAACGCTGTCAGCTCCTCGTTTCGAAAAGTTCACTCCCCTCAATGCTAGTATATCAGTAGTCCTTGTGGAGGTGGATAAGGAAGGGCTACTCCGCGCTCCTCCTAGAATGGATACCCCAGGCAAGAAAAGAAACAGGAATAAGTGGTGCCGCTTTCATAGGGACCACGACCACAACACGAATGATTTTCGGGCTCTCAAAGAGGAGATCGAAGAACTCATACAGTGGGGATACCTGAACAAGTTTGTCCGAAGATACGGGGCTGACCTTCCACCCCGAGGAGCCTACAAACGAACAGAGAGGTCAGCCGAGTTCCAAGATTTCGAAACTGGGGCCGTCCTCCACCTCATCCAAGGAGGTCCAATGGGGGGAGAATGTAACGCCCTGAATTCCAAATAAGACCGAATTCGAGATTTCACAGGATCTTACACTTCACTTCGTACAATTAAAACTTTTCAACATACATCAGAGTCCTTTACATTTTGTTTACATAGCGAAAGAATAAAATACAACATTGAAAGTAAAATACAACTTGTACAACTTTATCAATGTAAGTCATTAACTGCATCATAACATCTTTACTTTTTCATGAAAAAGTCCATTACCTGCATGTTAGGTTGTGGGCATGTCAGTCACTAACAACTGACGAAAATGTTATAATCGGCCATCCTCTCTATGCCGTACATATAACGATCTCAATATTTTAACAAAACACAAATTTTTTTTGAATGAACAATAAAGTGTCAAAAGTGATTATTCTAAACATATAAGTGTATGCGATGCGTTAATGACTAATGCACACATTTTATACTAGGATGACACTATGCATACTTGATCGGATTATTTGCATCCCATACTACATAGGTCCGAGGGCAAGCACCTACGTACCCCACATTTAAGGGTTCGATCCCTCGCCATGAAAACTACCCAGTAATAAGACAAGATTTATATTATTCCATGAATATAGATCCCAGTCCCGGAGTCCACCGTTAGACTGTTATAACAGATCCCTCATCGTGTGAATAATCCCGCAAGTGCCCCTCTAGCCCCGGTATACGTATAAACATTGGAGTATGGCAAACCACCCGCCCGACTACTCATGATCCCGGAGTCCACCGCTGATCAATCATCATAATCCTAGATTTAAAAATAAAAGCCCGTCTCCCACGGAGCAACCACAATCATGGAGCCCACTGCCGACTGGGTCTACAGCCACGGAGTCCACCGCCGACTATATAGAGGCAACCCACTTATGTTTGCCCAGGTTTACTACATCTTCACTTATGTGCCTAATTATTTAGTTCAAGACAAGAATAAATTTCCAAACCTAGAATTAGTTTTTACCTCCTACCGGACTTAATCAACAAATACGAGATAGCTCCATGGCCATATCTCAAAATATATCTCAACTCTTTTCAACTCAGTGGTGCCGGTACCTGATGTCTCACTAACTCTAAATCACAACTTTTTCATGTACAAGGATCCATGGGTACACATACCCTTCAATAAACATGTCTTAAACTTAGATATTTTCATTTTCAATTTATTCACAAATGATCATAGTCTTGTCACTATTCATGATCTATTTATTCATTCATAATTTTTATAAGCACATAATTCCTTTCAAGAACACAACTTCATCACATGAAAATTTGTCATCAAATTCAAGCTCTTACAATGTCTTACTTCAAAATCTTTCTTAAACAAAAATAAAAGTGTAATCCCTTCACAAAATAATACTTTATTTTTTTCTTCACCACAAGTTTTACTCTTAAATTCCCAATTCTTTTCATACTTAAAAATATACAGGAAAAATTCTACAACTCGTTTTAATAAACGTTATTTTATTTTACATAAATTCTAGTATCTTTTTTTTTCCAAATTTTATTCTTATTTAAACTTACTGAAAAATGTCCAAAAATATCAAAGAACACAACAAAAAAAAGAAGTGCAGCCCACGGGTTTCAAACCCAGGCCGGATGCTAGCTACAGTAACGCCCAAAGACCCCCACCCGCTAACCATAAAGTCCGCATGGACTCAGTGCTTCAAAGGAGCAACCGAAACCCCAAATGCAAACATTCTGCGGTTTGGAATTAAAACAAAATCGAAAGGGTTTGCAGAGTTTTGAACTCGTGACCTAGGGCAAAGGCGCGCTACAGTGATGGTTTTAAAGAGCCTCTGCTAACCAAGAAATCCATATGCAATTACTGATATAGAGTTATACCAATATGTTTTTGTTCATTCTTTCTGTTATTCTATTATCTTCACAAAAACTCGATTTTTCTCTTGATCCAATCTTTCATTAAACTTTCATTTGTTCATCTATACTGAATTTACTTTCTCACAGTAACTCATAATTTTATAATTCATATTTTTATACAAACATCTAAATTACACAATTTATTTCTTCTCTTTTATGAATAAGCAATATATTTCTACATTTTAAACAACTAGCAATTTCCAACAACCAAAAGAAATTATGCGTATCAAATTTATTTTACAAAAATTCATTTGCTTATCATAAAAGAAAATCTCAGCAAGTGTTCATATAATCACACATCTGTTCATTCATGTATACTAGTTTATGACAATTTCATCAATTATTTCTTTTTCTTATTACCAATTAACATGATGCTAAATAATTTACCAATCATAACATTATTTACTATTATTCACACTACATCCAAATATAGATTTGTTCTATTTTAGCACATCAAAATTTCTACTACTCATTCATTATTATTAGCATGCATTGTTCTAAAAATTAGAAAATAAGAGAACACCCACCTCTAATGAAGGTTGAACAAAAGTGAAAGCACAACTCCTAGCTCCTAGCAAATCCTTCTTCTCCTAGCAAGAACTCCTCCAAGCACAAGAACACTCTTTCTCTCTTTCTTTTTCTTTCTCTTATTTGATTTGCTTTTGGTGGTGAAATGAGAAGAGAAGAGGAGTATTTATAGGCCATTATTAGGGTTTAAAGTGCAAAATTCTCAACCTAATAACTCCTTATTTAAACTCTTCATCCCTTCACTTTCCTAACTCCTCCCTCAAACTCTCCAAATGCCCTAACTCCCAAACTCCCAACCTTTCTCCTCCCCCACTAAGCTATAACCCGGCCTCCCTTAGGTGCATGACCGGCCAACCACTAGTTACACTAGTGTATACATGCACACATAAAATAAATACAATCTTTATAGTCCTAAGATGTGTACTAAAATTTGTAACTTGTCATGTATTAGTCCATATTTAATTTAAACTAGGTTTAACTTGATGGGCTTGATTCATGGGCTCTCTTTTTATTCAACTAATTAATTTGTTTAGTGGGCTAATATTCATTTTTAGGTCCATGGGTCTAAAGTAGGCTAATAAAAAAAAACTTGTGCATGCTAAAAATAGATAATCAGAGTAATAAAATGAAAATAAGAATTTGCACGTGCTTCATACGTGCAAAAGTAAAAAATGTATTTTTTTTAATAAAATAAAAATGTGGGGTGTTACAACACTCCCTCTTTAGAATAGTTCCGTCCCCGGAACTACACTTAGGAGCGAGAAAAATACAAAGAAAGAAAAGAAAAAGTTTACAAAAATTTTAGTTGAAGAGTTCAGGGTGATCTTTCATCATCTTTTCCTTTGATTCCCAAGTGTCCTCCTCAACAAATTGGTTCCTCCAAATGACTTTGACCATAGGTATCGTCTTGTTTCTCAAGACATTTTCTTGACGATCCACGATCTCAATTTGATGCTCAGCATAGCTCAAATCCAGCTGCAAACCTTCTGGTACTTCTGGCAAATGATGACTCGGATATGGGATACAGCCTCGTAACATGGACACATGAAAGACATTGTGCACTTGGACCAAATTTTCTGGTAGTTCTAACCGATAGGTTGTCTTCCCAATTCTTTTCAATATTTTATAAGGTCCAATATATATCGGGGCTAATTTTCCTCCCCTTCCAAACTGAATCACCCCCTTGGTTGGAGACACCTTCACAATGACAGAGTCACCTTCATCAAACTCCAAGCCTCTCCTCCGGTTGTCAACATAACTTTTCTGTCTTCTTTATGCGTCAACTAACCTCTTTCTGATCAGCTCGATCTTTTCTGTGGTCTGCTGCACAATCTCTGGCCCATACAGCTGCCGCTCTCCCACTTCATACCAACAAACCGGTGTTCTGCACTTCCTACCATATAGAGCTTGATATGGCATCATCCCAATGCTCGCTTGGAAACTGTTGTTGTAGGAGAATTCCACAAGAGCTAAATGCCTCTCCTAGTTGCCACCGAAGTCCAACATGCAGCATCTCAACATATCTTCTAGTACCCTATTGACTCTCTCAGTCTGCCCGTCAGTTTGAGGATGAAAGGCCGTACTGAAATCAGTCTTTGTCCTTAAAGCTGCTTGAAGACTTCTCCAAAAATGCGAAGTGAAACGTGCATCTCGGTCGGATACTATCGATAGTGGAACTCCATGAAGCTTCACAATCTTGCCAACATACAACTCTGCCAGCTTCTCCATTGACCAAGTAAGCTTCATTGCCAAAAAGTAGGCCGATTTGGTGAGTCGGTCCACTATCACCCAAATTGTATCATTGCCTTTGGAACTCCTGGGTAAACCTGTGATGAAGTCCATGCTGATACAATCTCATTTCCACTCCGGGATGGGTAATGGCTGCAATAAACTGTCGGGCTTCTGATTTTTTGCTTTGACTTGCTAACAGACTGCACACTTGGCAACAAACTTGGTTACATCTTGCTTCATCCCTGGCCACCAGAAGTATAGCTTTATGTCCTTGTACATCTTGGTACTCCTTGGATGTACGGAAAACAGGGTATCATGCGCTTCCTAAAGAATACTCTCCTTCAGTTCCGCTAGATCTGGCACACACAACCGCTCTACGTACTACAACACTGCATCCTTCACCTGTAACTCTGCCAACCTGCCAATGCCAACTTGCTCTATCATCTTCTGGATCTCTGGATCTGTCTTCTGACTGTCGATGATTCTGTCTTTCACAGTGGGTTGAATCCTCAACTGGGCTAAGGAAGCTCCCAACAAAACCACCTCAATCCCTGCTCGATCAAGCTCCTCTGCTAACTTCTCTTGAGTTGTGATCAACCGGGACAAACTGACTTTTCTGCTGAGCGCATCCGCCACAACATTGGCCTTGCCCGGATGGTATTTGATCTCAGGTCGAATGTCTTCCAACACTTTTAACCATCTCCTCTGCCTCATATTCAAGTCCCTCTATTGATAAATGTACTTCAGACTCTTGTGATCCATGTACATGTTGACTTTCTCTCCGTACACGTAATGCCTCCACTGCTTCAAAGCAAAGATGATTGCTGCCAGCTCCAAATCATGGGTTGGGTAATTCTTTTCATGTGGTCTCAGCTGTCTAGACCCATAAGCTATTACCTTCCCCTCTTGCATCCGCACACAGCCCAAACCGCGAAGGGAAGCATCGCTGTAGACATCATATTCGACTCCTGCTCTTGGCAAGGCCAAAATGGGAGCGGTAGTCAATCCTTCCTTCAACTCTTGAAAACTAGCTTCACATTGATCCGACCATTTGAAACTCACATCCTTCTTTGTAAGCCCGGTGAGTGGCACAGCTGTCTGAGCATAGCCTTGAATGAACCTTCTGTAATATCCAGTCAAGCCCAGAAAGCTCCTAATCTCTCACTGTGGTCGGTCTTGGCCAATTTTTCACAGCTTCAATCTTCTGCGGGTCAGTAGCCACTCCCTCCTTAGAAATGATGTGACCCAAGAAGGTGACTTCAGTTTTCCAGAAGTCACATTTGGATAACTTCACATACAGCTGATGCTCCTGTAGCTTCTTCAGAACTTCTGCTAGGTGCTTGGCATGCTCCTCCTCTAACTTGGAATAGACCAATATGTCGTCGATGAATACAACGACAAAAGAATCGATGAATGGCCACAAAAATCTGTTCATCATGTCCATGAAAATAGCAGGTGCATTTGTGATTCCAAATGGCATGACTAGAAACTCATAGTGACCATACCTAGTTCGGAAAGCTGTTTTGTGCACATCTTCTTCTTTCACTCGGACTTGGTGATATCCTGACCGCAAGTCTATCTCGGATAATACAGCTGCTCCTTGTAGACAGTTGAACAAATCATCGCTTCAGGGAATTGGGTACTTATTCTGTACTGTAACCTTGTTCAACTCCCTGTAGTCGATACACATCCTCATTGATCCATCCTTCTTCTTCACTAAAAGAACTGGGGCTCCCCACGGTGATGCACTTGGCCTGATGAATCCTTTGCTTAACAATTCTTCGATCTGTTTCTTGATCTCATCTTGCTTAACCGGTGTCATTCTGAATGGTGCCTTGGAAATAGATGCACTCCCTGGCTGAACAGTGATGCTGAACTCTACATCTCGATGAGGGAAAAACCCTGGTAGATCATCAAGAAATACAGCTGGAAAATCTCGAACAACTAGGATCTATTTCACTTCTTCTGGAACTTTCTACTCTGACAAAGCTGCTACCAACTGCTTACACTTCCTCTTACCTTGAAATGTAACTGTTGGTCCTCCTGGAGCCTTCACCACAACTTCTTTGCTCTTGCATTCAATAGTGGCACTGTAAACTAACATCCAGTCTATGTCAATAATGATGTCGACTCCCAAAACTGCCAATTCAATGAGGTCGATGCCAAAGAGCCTGCCTCCGATTTCAAGGTCACACCCTACATAGTTTCGATCGGTGGTCAAGTCACTACAAGAAAAACCCTTTTCGCAACACCAAATGTCGTTGCTAAAACTCGTTTGTCGTTGCGAAAAATATTTTTGGCAACGATATTTGTCGTTGCAAGGTCGTTGCGCGTCCGGGCGTCGCTAAAGATTTTGACTACGACTTGCTGTCGTTGCCAAACATAGATGTTTTCGCAACGACATTGCCGTTGCAATATATTTTGTCGTTGCCATACCTAATTCCACCCGTGCTATGGTATAAAATCAATCGCAACAACCTTTGTCGTTGCCAAACATACTTCATATATTTGGCAACGACTCATATCGTTGCTAAAGATATTTTTTCGCAATGAATTATTGTCGTTGCCTTACATTTTCTATTTTGGCAACGACTACTGTTGTTGACAAAGCTCGACTGTTTTGCAATTATTTTTATAATTGCTTTGCATTACTTGTATTTTGGTAACAACTATAGTCGTTGCTAAAGCTACCAATTGTCGTTGCGAAAGTTTAATTCTTTTCGAGACAAATTATATATTGTCGTTGCATCAGCCCTATCCAAACTAGCATACACTTCAAAAACATTAAAAACCAACATCATTCCAAAAACTATAATATTAACCTTGTCCAACATATTACATTTATGTCACATATAAGAAGCAATGCCCAAAATATTACAACCATCAACTTCTCAAAAAGATATCTAAGTATCTCATAATCGTTGCCAAACAATTTGGGATGAATATTCTCAGAAAATACAAGTAGCAAAAAATTGGGGTTGGTGTTGGAGAGTTAATAACCTAAACCAACAGCTAACTCATATAAGATATAACTAAATCATACACTGTCAAAATATGATACAAAAATATATGCTCCCGGACCAATGACTTCATTCCCTAATTCTCCAAATACAGTTCCTTCTCGTGGTACCTACATATTTGAAATAATGATTAGTCCAGCAGTATACAATGAAACTATGAAAGATTGCCAAAATTATTGGAACCTGTATGCACAAAACAATACAGCATAATAGTGCCACTAAAATTAATAGTACCTTGATCATTCGAGGAATTTCATGCACCTCTATTTGTAAGTTATGCCAACAATTCTTGTTTCATTGCATCCATTGCATGCTACAATAACAAAAAATAAAATTTACCATGAAGCATCTTACAAAAATATCTTACAAAAATATCGCTAAAATATTCTCTTCCTTTATTTATCCTTTATTATGTACCATGAGACTTGCCTTCCAGGAATTATGCATAAGAAATAAATATTGCTGTAAATTTTCAACATATACTATCATTTAATGTAAAGAAATATGGAATTGATTGTAAATTTTCAACTGAAAGAAGGAATTGATTGTAAAAAGAAAGAAGGAATTGATTGTGCAGGAACTGCCTTCCAGGAATTGGTCACTTGTAAATTTTCAACCTTAGACTTGATTTGAACTTTGAAGGATATTAATTAAGAAGGTTTCAATAACGGCCTCATTAAACAAAGTCGCACTTGAAAGGCCTAATTATTCAAAATGTACATCAACATGGTCTACTCTTTCTTCAGTCTCTGGAATTTTAAAGCAACACAGTCAATGTCAATGTAAATGTCAAGACTCAACAGACAACAGCACTGACAAAATTTTAAAAAGGAAATACCCCCCCCCCCCAACCTGCACTCCAATTTAACTCAAGATTTCAATTTGGGCTGCTGCCTGCCTGTCTTCTAGTCTTGTACTACTACTTCTGTAGCTTCAATTCTCTTCAAGCCAAACATTTCAGAAGACTTGAATCATTAATGGTGCATTACTCATTAATGGTGGATTCAATTTACTTGTAATTTTCCTTTCTAATGAGTCTATCTTTATGATGCCAAGCATGGTTGTGTCTACTTGTGCAGATTTATTCATTCTTGTTTTGTGCTTCTACTTCAAAAAAGATTTCTCTATTATCTAGCAAATTTAACATCATTTTCCCCCAATCATGAAATTATGACTATTGCAAAAGTGGATTATGTATCTAAACAATCTTTGCCATACAAGATCTCAACAGGTACAGGTTTCTTGTCTAACAAGAACTAGAATCTGGGGTTATCAGCCCAGTATAGAAAAACTTGGCCTTCGTCTAAAAACGGGGACACACTTCGTCAAGAAGATAGATGAGAAAGTAAAGGGTAAATATACCTTGTTGTTGATCCTGGGAAGGACTGGAAACTTGTGACTGAGGTGCAGTTGCAGAAGCAGCTAGTTGTTCACTTGTGTAGGCCACAACTTTTGGAGCCCCATCTGCGCATATCACATAGATATTCATCAGATATTTGAGTTTTTTACATTCGTTTATTTAGTAGATATCAAGAAGGTGTACAAGATTCTATGAATAAATTTTGAGCCCTGCTAGCAAGGATACTATTACTGATATTAGCATATAAAAGTTAATTAAGGTTAGCTGACCAGATTTTTGTCTTACCAGATGAGAAGAGTAGACGTAGATACAGATAGTTTAATAAGATTTTTACATTAATATCCTATTTTGAGAAGATTACTTTGAATAACAAACAATGAATTAGATCTGGCATCCTACTGTAGAGAAAGAACCGCTAATTCAGTGTTGATTTCAGGTGTTTAATATGAACATTGCATCCAATAGAAGAGAACGTAAAAGTAACAAATGTCTGGTAGTAATATCAATGAAAGTCCAATATAGAATATTTTTTAGCATACAAAAATGAATATAAACTACATTAACTATTAAAATAGACACAAGAATACAGTTACTTACTTGGGTCTACCAGTGCTTGTTGGTTTTCATTAGGAAAAGAATTGGAAGTGTTGTTTGTAGGAGATGTAACATCATCAAGTCCTATCTCCAGTTCCAGAGTGCTCTTGAATTCCCTTGACACATCCTAAATACTTCAACCGTCAATATAGAATTCATGCCAACAAGGAAAGTGAATCACACTGCTGAACGGATGACTATCTTATACAATTATCTTCCTTCTTTAAGTATATCAGACAACCTATTTCCGGTGTTACAAATCAAAAGGAACTGTCCGACTATATCTGACAAACCTATAGCTCTCTAATTGTTGGTTGGAATGCACGTAAAGTTTTCCCCAAGTTCCATGCTACCTGCATCCAGTTAATAAAAGAGTGGATATCATGATAAGATAGACGATGATCCTTGCAAGTGACAACATACGAAAAACAAAAGCAAGTTGGTTCCAAATGATGTTCATTTTGGTGCATCCTTACTTTCCTAACATACTTTTTCCTTGAGAACAAATAATTCTTCTACAAGTTGTTTGCGATAAATTGATTATCACATGAGAAACTTATTGTTGTCAACTACGTGGATTAGAATGTAGAATTTTAGGAACTTGAACACAAATAAATTGGTAGTAGAAGACTGTCCAAACAGTTTCGGGCGTAAAAAGTAGAAGAGGAAAGCTCAAGGTAGTTCACAACTGCAAATATTACTAGCCGAGGCTGCTGAGCATCAGTACTTGCAATGAGTATCAGGTTATTGCAACTATTTGAACAAACGCTAATTGCAAAGTAAAATCTCTTGGACAACTTAAGGATATGAAGCAACTGATTCAAAATAATCCTTTAAATCCTTGATCACTTATGGGGGAAAATTTTATTATCAACATGATCCACTAGCTTTAACACACATTTTGAAGTTGGAATAAACAGAAGAAGCATTTTCTATTAGTGCTCACCTCTGCTAGACCTTTGGGGCCAAAAACCAGTAAAGCCACAAATCCAATAACCAGAGCCTCTGGCGCTCCAACCCCAAATAATGAAGCATACACAACTTTACCTCTAAACTTCATCCTCTTTCCAACTTCATCCTCTGGCTGCCGGATTCAGTTACGATCAAGAAGTTGGAGGTGGCGAAATCCGATTCAGTGACGGAATCGGAAGAGGATAAGAAGGACGGATCGTAGGCGAAGGGGAGGCGGTGAGATTTGGCAGAGCGGAGGATGGAGGATTGGCGAGAAGGGGAGCAGTTGGAGTGGACTATGGCGATGCCGCCGAGGGAAGCCATGGCGACCGCCATTGAGGTTTCGGAGACGGTGTCCATGGGGGAGGCGATGCAGGGGATGGAGAGGGGGAGGTGCTTCGAGATGCGAGTCGAGAGATCGACGGCGTCGGTGGGGAAGTCAATGAAACTGGGGTGGAAGATGACGTCATCGTAGGTGTAGGAGTAGCCTTGGGAGAATAGGCGAGCAGCGGTGAAGCCGTCATCGAGGGCGGAGGAGTCGAGGTGGTTGTTCATGGCTGTGGGTTTCTAGGGTTTTAAGATGGAGTTGGAGAGGGAGAGGCGGCGAATGAGGAGAAGGAACCGATCTGGATTTTTATGTCGAAAGTTTACATTATACAACCTTATCATCTTTCTTAATTATTAAGTTAATTTTTTAATTTTTTTTATATTTTTGGCAACAATACTGTCGTTGCAGTAGATATAAGGAAATATACGCAACGACATTTATCGTTTCCAATTTACACACAATCTGGCGCAACGACATTTATCGTTTCCAATTTACACAAAATCTAGCGGGGATGTGCAAAGGCCCGGAAAAATTTTATTTTATTTTTAGCAACGACTTTCGTGTTGCCGTAATAAATTTTCACAACGACTAAAAAGTCGTTGCCAAAACCTCGTTGCGAAAAAGGATTTTTCTTGTAGTGAGTTTTCTCCTGACGAAGTAGCCACAGATAGAACTTTGCTAGGAAAATTTTTAGGTTCAACTCCCAATCGTTTTGCAAATGAGGGTGACACAAAAGTGTGCGATGATCCCGTATCAAACAAAACTGATGCTTTTATTCCATTTATTAGAATGTCTCCTGTTATATATGAGTACTCTCATTACATAACATTTATTACACAAATGGAAAGAGCAACAAATCAACTAGGCTTCATCTTCCATACCAGTAATAACATTATCCACATCGTCAGCATCTGCCTCGCTCAAAGCGAATACTCGCCCCTGCCGGAACTACCTTTGCTCTGGGTTGGACTGCTTATGACTCGGTCCTCCCTGTTGAAGCTAAGTGCAATCCGACTTGAAGTGGTCCTCCTTGCCACACAGAAAACAAGTCCTAATTGGCTGTGGCTTGGTGCACCCAGTAGATTTGTGGCATGACTCTCCACATCTGTAGTAAGTGGGTACCCTTCCTACCACTGCAACAGCATTAGCTCCAGTTAGTTTGAAGCGTTGTGCTGGGGGCTGATTCCTGAAATTGCTCGGCGCTGCAGGCCTTTTGCCCATGCTCCAATTGTTCCTCTTGACTTGCATAGTCTGGAACTGGTTCATGTCTGACTCAGTTGCAGCGGCCCTTCTGACCAGCTTCTCGAATCTGTAGATGCCCAGGGGTATCATCTGGGATCTCAGACTTGGCCTCAATCCTCGTTCAAATTTCTACACCTTTTTGGCTTCATCCTGAACCATTTCTGGCACGTACCATGAGAGCTGGTTGAACTTGGTCTCGTACTCCCGCACTGTCATATTGCCCTGCTGCAAGCTCAAAAATTTCATGGCCTTCTTTTCTTGGACGTCCAGTGGAAAATAATGACTCCTGAATTCTTCAAGGAACTCTTCCCATGTGAGTTGCACGTTGCCCAAATTCCTCTTCAATGATTGCCACCAAACACTTGCATCCTTCTCTAGCTGAATGGTAGCCAATTTCACCTTGCATGCCTCTGGGGTTTCCAGTACCTCGAAGACTGTCTCGATCTGCCTAATCCAGTCATCAGCAGCATCTGGATTAGTCTGACCCTCAAATACAGGTGGCTTCATTCTTTTGAACGACTCGACCAACTTGATCGCTTCGGGTACATGCATAACTGGTCCTGGTCCTCTGTTCCCGGGAATATTGGTAGCGAGAGCATTTAGGGTCTGGTATACACGAGCTAGTTCTGTTTCCAAGTCTAGCCCATTCTCACCGCTATACCCTTCGCCGTTTCCGATTCTTTATGCCATTTCTGAGTCATAAAATTCAGCATTTATCATCATAAATAACACAAATAACATCGCTTCAACAAAATTTATTGATTTCAAAATTTTAAACTCTTTGTTCAGAAAGAAAAACTTTGTTCCAATACACCCATTACATCCTTTAATAAAAGACACCCTAGATTCTATGGTTTCTATTGGCTTCTCTGAGCTCCTCCCGTAGTTCTTGGATTTCCTTCTGCATATCTTCAAATTTCTGATATGATCCAACTTGGCAAAGTGCCGATCATTCACGTGCTGGACCTTGTTGAGTTCGCACACTAGAAAGCTCAGCTCCTGAATCCGCTCCTTATCCTGTGCCCATTGTGATTCCAAGTGGTTTACTCTCCACTTTTGAGCGTCCAATTCCCGTCGAAGAGAAGCAACAATGTCATTTGGGTTATCTGGAACGAGTTCTTCGTCCGAGGATTCTTTGGGAAGGTCAGGCGGAGGTGGAGTGATATCCCTGGACTCGGAAAATTCTTCTTCTATCTCAAATGGTTCTTCTTCTTCCTCCTCCCCTGGTTCTTCTTCTTCTTCCATTGGCTCTTCCTCTTCATCCTCGAAGGGAACAAACCAATGCGCCTCATTCTGGAGATCATGCTGATTGGCCATCTTATAGGGAAAAAGGAGGAGAAAAATGTCATCTCATAAAGCAACACAAATATAAGTTTAAATCTCTATAAGTTGAAACTCACACGCTAATGTCCACTCTAAGGTGTCGTTCCTTATAAATTTGTACTACTTGTGAAGCCTGCTCTGATACCATCTGTAACACCCCAAATTCCAAATAAGACCGAATTCGAGATTTCACAGGATCTTACACTTCACTTCGTACAATTTTACAAGGAAATTAAAAATTTTCAACATACATCAGAGTCCTTTACATTTTGTTTACACAGTGGAAGAATAAAATACAACATTGAAAGTAAAATACAACTTATACAACTTTATCAATGTAAGTCATCAACTGCATCATAATATCTTTACTTCTTCATGAAAAAGTCCATTACCTGCATATTAGGTTGTTGGCAAGTCAGTCACTTACAACTGATAAAAATATTATACTCGGCCATCCTCTCTATGCCGTACATATAACGATCTCAATATTTTAACAAAATACAAAAAAAAATTGAATGAACAAAGTGTCAAAAGTGATTATTCTAAACATATAAGTGTATGCAATGCCTTAATGCCTAATGCACACATTTTATACTAGGATGACACTAATGCATACTTGTTCGGATTCTATGCATCCCATACTACGTAGGTCTGAGGGCAAGCACCTACGTACTACACATTTAAGGGTTCGATCCCTCGCCATGAAAACTACCCAGTAATAAGACAAGGTTTAGATTATTCCACGAATATGGATTCCAGTCCCGAAGTCCACCATCAGACTGTTATAACAGATCTCTCATCGTGTGAATAATCCCACAAGTGCCCCTCTAGTCCCGGTATACGTATATACATTGGATCATGGCAAACCATCCGCCCGACTACTCATGATCCCAGAGTCCACCGCTGATCAATCATCATAATTCCGGATTTAAAAATAAAAGCCCATCTCCCACGGGCAACCACAATCACGAAGTCCACCGCCGACTGGGTCTATAGCCACGGAGTACACCGCCGACTATATAGAGGTAACCCACTTATGTTTGCCCAGGTTTACTACATCTTCACTTATGTGCCTAATTATTTAGTTCAAGACATGAATAAATTTTCAAACCTAAAATTAGTTTTTACCTCCTACCGAACTTAATCAACAAATACGAGATTGCTCCATGGCCATATCTCAAAATATATCTCAACTCTTTTCAACTCAGTAGTGCCGGTACCCGAGGTCTCACTAACTCTAAATCACAACTTTTTCATGTACAAGGATCCATGGGTGCACATACCCTTCAATAAACATGTCTTAAACTTAGATATTTTCATTTTCAATTTATTCACAAATGATCATAGTCTTGTCACTATTCATGATCTATTTATCCTTTCATAATTTTTATAAGCACATAATTCCTTTCAAGAACACAACTTCATCACATGAAAATTTCTCATTAAATTCAAGCTCTTACAATGTCTTACTTCAAAATATTTCTTAAACAAAAATAAAAGTGTAATCCCCTCATAAAATAATACTTTATTTTTTCTTCACCACAAGTTCTACTCTTAAATTCCTAATTCTTTTCATACTTAAAAATATACAAGAAACATTCTACAACTCGTTTTAATAAACGTTATTTTATTTTCTATAATTTCTAGTATCTTCTTTTTTTTCCAAATTTTATTCTTATTTAAACTTATTGAAAAATGTCCAAAAATATCAAAGAACACAAAAAAAAAAGGTGCAGCCCACGGGTTTCGAACCCAGGCCGCACGCTAGCTACAGTGACGCCCAAAGATCCCCACCCGCTAACCATAAAGTCTGCATGGACTCAGTACTTCAAAGGAGCAACCGAAACCCCAAATGCAAACATTCTGCAGTTTGGAATTAAAAGAAAATCGAAAGGGTTTGCCGAGTTTCGAACTCGTGACCCAGGGCAAAGGCGCGCTACAATGATGGTTTTAAAGAGCCTCTTCTAACTAAGAAATCCATATGCAATTACTGATACAGAGTTATACCAATATGTTTTTGTTCAGTCTTTCTGTTATTCATTATCTTCACAAAAACTCGATTTTTCTCTTGATCCAATCTTTCATTAAACTTTCATTTGTTCATCTGTACTGAATTTACTTTCTCACAATAACTCATAATTTTATAAATCATATTTTTATACAAACATCTAAATTACACAATTTATTTCTTCTCTTTTATGAATAAGCAATATATTTCTACATTTTAAACAACTAGCAATTTCCAACAACCAAAAGGAATTATGCGTATCAAATTTATTTTACAAAAATTCATTTGCTTATCATAAAAGGAAATCTCAACAAGTGCTCATATAATCACACATCTCTTCATTCATGTATACTAGTTTATGACAATTTCATCAATTATTTCTTTTTCTCATTACCAACTAACATGATGTTAAATAATTTACCAATCATAACATGATTTACTATTATTCACACTACATCCAAATATAGATTTGTTCTACTTTAGCACATCAAAATTTCTATACTACTCATTCATTATTATTAGCATGAATTGTTCTAAAATTAGAAAATATGAGAACACCGATCTCTAATGAAGGTTGAACAAAAGTGGAAGCGCAACTCCTAGTTCCTAGCAAATCCTTTTTCTCCTAGCAAGAACTCTTCCAAGCACAAGAACACTCTTTCTCTCTTTCTTTTTCTTTCTCTTATTTGATTTGCTTTTGATGTGTGAAATGAGAAGAGAAAAGGAGTATTTATAGGACATTATTAGGGTCTAAAGTGCAAAATTCTCAACCTAATAACTCCTTATTTAAACTTTTCATCCCTTCACTTTTCTAACTCCTCCCTCAAACTCTCCAAATGCCCAAACTCCCAAACTCCCAACCTTTCTCTTCCCCTACTAAGCTATAACCCGGGCTCCCCTAGGTGCATGACCGGCCAACCACTAGTTACACTAGTGTATGCATGCACACATAAAATAAATACAATCTTTATAGTCCTAATTAAGATGTGTACTAAAATGTGTAACTTGTCATGTATTAGTCCATACTTAATTTAAACTAGGTTTTAATTGATGGGCTTGATTCATGGGCTCTCTTTTTATTCAACTAATTAATTTGTCTAGTGGGCTAAAATTCATTTTTAGGTCCATGGGTCGAAAGTAGGCTAATAAAAAAAATTTGTGCATGCTAAAAATAGATAATGAGAGTAATAAAGTGAAAATAAGAATTTGCACGTGCATCATATGTGCAAAACTAAAAAATGTATTTTTTTTAATAAAAATAAAAATGTGGGGTGTTACAGAGAACCCAACTCCTCCCAAGATGCCTTCACCCTATCGTAGAAGTAGGATCTCGGTTTTCAATAAAGTCGATGCTTGTAACCCGGCCAACAGCATGTAATAATGGTTCGCCCCATCAAAGCGGCCATTTAGTTTATTTCAATAAAACATAAATTTTTGTCTATTGTTGCACTTGCTTTATTTCTACTTCTCCGAGTCACTTCTACGACGTGCTAAATGGTAAGTTCGGAGTCCTGCTTGTCCTACAGGGCTGCTCCCACAACTTACTAAGCTCAAAAGACGAGTTTGGAGTCCAACACTTGGTTCGACGTTGCCTTAGCCACTTGCAAACAAGCAAGTACGGGGCAGCTCACCATTCGGAATTGCTCCTACAACTCGTTAACTCTTTCAACAACAAGTTCGGAGTCCAACACTTGGTTCGACATTGCCTTAGCTGCTTGCAAATAAGCAAATGCGGGGCAGCTCACCATTCGGAATTGCTCCCACAACTGTTGAACCTCTTCTCAGCAAGTTCAGAGCTAAAACTCTCCCTTAGAGTTTCTCCTCAAACTTGTCTCCCAAACGGCTCTCTCCCAGAGCCAAGCTCTTCGCTCCACTCGCTCCCAAAACAGACCTCTTCTCAACGAGTTCGGAGCTAAAACTCTCCCCTAGAGTCTCTCTTCAAACATGTCTCTCAAACGGCTCTCTCCTAGAGCCAAGATCTTCGCTCCGCTCGCCTCCAGAATGGCTCTTCTCAACGAGTTCGGAGCTAAAACTCTCCCCTAGAGCCATGCAAAGCTCTTCTCAACTTCGTGAAGACGAAGATGTTGCAGAACTATCTTGGCCTTGAAGAGGGGTGATTCTCCAACTCATTTTTGAAGAGAACTTGTAGATCTTCGAGATAGCTTCGGAACGAGGGGTCACACGCCCCAATCCGACCTCCATAGCACTGGGAATGTCAGTTACAGTACAGCTGTGCCGAAGCCCTCTTAGACTTCGGCAATGTGTGCCGAGCACTCTTGCCACCGACATCCAAATACGAGAAAAACTCTCCTGGACTTCGGCAACAAGTGCCAAGCGCTCTTGCCACCAACCTGAAACGAGAGAAAAATTTATCAAAAAAGTCAACGGTCAACGTTGACTGAGTCAACGGTCAACCGTTGACTGCCACATGTCAGGCCGCCGAAGTCCTCTCCTGGTTCGGAAATACAATCCGAGCGCTCTTACCACCGACCCTCAAATTGGAGAAAAATTTTGCATCGAAATTCGTGCTCAAACACGATCTGCGGCTCAGATACAACAAAAAAAATAAACTAAGGGATTAACGGGTCGGTTTGGACCCGTTATGGGACCCAAATCCGCAACCCTCTTCAGCCTTTCTTCTTCACATTTTCCTGCCAAAAAAAACAAAGAAGAAAAACCCAACTATCACAGCCAAGCTCAGCTATCATCGAGCTCCACTGCCGCCGAGCTCCGCCAAACTCCACCTCACCGAGCTCGTCTCCCCCTCAGCAAGCTCTCGTCAACTAGCTCCCACTTCCGCCGAGCTCCACTCCCCATGCTTCGTCGAGCTCGAGTTCTCCAAGGCCGAACTCGCCACTGCCATGGCCTCGCCTCCACCATGGTTTCGTCAAACCCATCACCTTCGACGAAGCTACGCCGAGCTCCTTCTCCATCTTCGTCGAAGCTCCGAACCCAAACCTCCTTCATCGAGCTCAACCTCGACACCACCACCTTCGAGCTCCACCGACGAGCTCGCCTTCACTGTCTCCGAGCCAAGCCTCGCCGAGCTCCATCTCTAATGTCGAGCTCGCCAATCCACCGGGCTCACAAGATTCGAGCTCCCTCCTTCGTCGAACCCATCACCACCATTAACGACCTCCGAGCTTGAGCTCACGACCAAGCCACCTCCATGACCTCGTTGAACTCCACAGAGCTCCTCCTCCAAACTCGAAGCTACTCTCGAGCTCCAATGCTGAACCCATATCACGAGCTCGACTATGGGTTTGAGCCCAACACCACGTCGAACTCCCTGTTCGAGCTTGAGAACTCAGTCGCCGAGCTTCGGCATCGGCCTCCACCTTCGCCGAACTCAACTGGCGACGACACGAAGGTCAGCAGAAATCGCCAAGCGTTCGTGGCACCGGAGTCCGAATGAGAGAAAAAAAGCTCCCCTCCACTGCTGAGCTCCACCCCGTCGCCGCCGAGCTCCGACGAGCTCTTCACCACTGCAGTCGAGGTCCTCTGCTGCCGAAGTCGTGAAGCTCGCCGTCAAAATCCGAGCGTTCACGTCACCGGAGCCCAAATGAGAGAAAAAATCTCGCCTTCATGAGCTCCTCGTCAAGTCCCCTTGCCGAGCTCGTCTCCACGTCGAGGAAACCCATGCTGAACTCCTCCCACACTGTGTCGAGCTCTGAACTCCTCACCGAAGCTCGAGCTCCCCTCCTCCGTCGTCAACCTCACCAACTCCCCATCACAAGCTCCGACATCGAGCTCCTTCGACTCCATGCTTCTCCTCGACTCCAAAGCTCATCTCGATCGAAGCTCCTTTGAACCCAACGTCAAAGTTCCCTCTCCTTCGAACCCAACATCGAGCTCATCTTGATCGAAGCTTCTCCTCGCCGAAGCTCGAGCTCCTCCTCGACTCCAAATCTTACCGACGTCGAGCTCCTCCATGAGCACCGACATCGAGCTTCCCTCGCACGAGCTCCGCGAGATTAATTCTCCGCAGAAGCGTCAAAGAAAAAGGGAAGAAGGAGGAACAAGGCGGAAGAAAGAAACAGAGAGAAAATAACAATAATAATAAATTTTGGGGGTCGGCATTGACTTAGTCAATGCTTGCCGACAATTCTTGCCACCGACCCTCACATTGGAAAAAAAAATGGCCTCCTCTTGATGCGCGCTCGCTTGATCATGATCGACGCACAGGATCGCGCCATGTCATCAGGTCTTAATTAATTAATTTATTTATTTAATTAATCGAATTAATTATTTAAAAAATCCAAAAAAATATTTTAAAATCAGGAAAAATTAATTACAAAATTCTAAAAATAATTTAAAAATTCTGAAAATATAATTATTAAATTAGAATAATTAATTAATATTTTCGAAAATTAATTATTTAAATTCGGAAATTGAGTAAAAAAAATCGAAAAAAACGGGAAAATACTGGAAAAATCACAAAAATTCAAAAAAATATGAGAATATTTTTGGGCATTTTACAAGCTCAGAATAATACCGTTACACCTCAAGCAAGATCCAAACTCTCTTAAGAACTCCGATAAAATCCCGTACGCCATTAAGGCAACAAAACTACTCCTCAACGACTGTAGAACTCAGTCTCCAGAAATGGGGGGCTCGTGATATGGCTAAAAATAGGATTAAATCAGGACCGTTCAAATAGAACACGAATCTTAAAGCTCTCAGGGGTAAACGGTAATTTCACCTACAAACGGGTCTGAAATGGGAACTGAGTCTTTCTTCAAAGCCCAATAACTCATAAACGGATCTGTCTTACTGGGTACGGGTCCCAACCCATTACAAACCAGTTCAGAAGGATAAAGAAGAATTCAGATTCATAATTATCCATAAGAGGTGGTTTTAACCGCTTCTATCCATTCACACCGAGAAGTAGGGATTTGTTCTTATATCGAAACGGACCCCTAAGGCGACTATAAAACCCCTCTCCCCCTACCATAAGAAGGTAATCAATATTTTTCTACATAAAGCTCTTTCATAATCTTCCTGATTACTGACAAGAGCGTCGAAGGGTGTGTCGCCGGGATCCACCCCGGTGTATCGCACTTTTTGCAGGTTCGCGGCAGCAGCAAGAAACAAGTCAACACGTTGGTGAAGGTCAACAAATCAACAGGTTTGCCTAATTCATTTTCTCAAGAATCCACAAATTCATCTGTTTGCTCCTACAACGAAATCAGCAGCAACAGCCGCAGTTATGAACTGCGGCCTCAAAATGAAAGAGGACATAGTTCGGTACTGAGTTGGTCTTTTTTTGGGAATTAGTTTCGAAAGTGGCATATTTTGAGAATTAGATTTTAAAAGTGTCATATTTCGGGAAAAAAGTCGAAGGAGAGAGGGGGTATTTGTGTGGTCAAAATGACCATATTACTACACCTAGGATAAGTGAGAAGAGCGGGAGCAACCACAACCTTGAGATCTTGATCATGATTGAATTATTGATCGAACGGACTGCAGAACTGTTTGCAAAGCCCTGGTTCGCAACGAAATGGTATATATATATATCCCTATTTCTATTATAAAAGCAAGAATAAATTTGTGCATATAAGATCGGAGTCATCCATCTTATTTTATTTAGATCTACAAATCTAATTTAGATCGTTCATTTGATCTATATAACGATTAGATCTTGACCGTTGATTACTCAGGATTATCCTCAAAACCCAAGCCAGTTTTTTTTTCTCTTGTTGCCGACGCCTCTCATTTGGTCTCACTTCTCCAATCCTCCGCCGCCGGACGTGATCTTTTGGATTCAAATCCTTCTTCCAAATTGTCGTTCTCCTCAGAAATTAGGGTTTTCAAAAATCTCACCATGTTAATGGCGTCTCATCTCTCCTTACTCTTCTTCTCATCTTACCAAACCAGAGATCTTTCGTATTCTAACAAGGCGGTTTCCGGAGTGATCGGCCTTCGAGTCATCGAATCGGGCGCCTGTTACCCATTTTCCTCTTCGTATTTTCAGTTCTTGCCCTATCCTAACTCTAACCATTTGAATGTAGTTTGAATGCTTGTTGGAAATCATGATAGAGATTGTCGAGTTCTTACCGGTGCGGCCCTCTTCTGAATATAATCATGTTAGGTAAGCGTTGATCAAAATCCCTCTTTGATGTACAATTTTCTTTTCCTAACTCTTTCATGCGCACACCAAGTGTTTGATGAAACATCTCATTTGTAGGTTCACATTGCAAACACGTATCTACTACTTATACATATGCAACATGTTAAGGTCATGATTATGCGAATATCTGTGATGTTGGTTGGACTATGGGCCATGCATTCTCTTACACAATTGACCCTACACTACAATGTCAATCTCTTCTTCATATTCACTACTTTCACATTTCTATAGTTGTTAAAGCAATGTGCACGCCTGTAGGACTACATGATGATTCTGACTCTTGTATCTGCCTCTTAGTTCGTTCATTGACTAAGTTGAGATGACCTCTTCCAGACTCCTTTAGTTACTGATACCCGAAAAATTATCCTTTTTCATCAACTTATTGTTCATGTTTCTCACGACAAAAGTTTGCAAATACAGTCAACATTTTTTTGAGTACTAGAATCGAAATCAAAAGACAACAAACAAAAAGATAACAAACACTGAAACACACAAAGCACTACAAAGTGCTAACCCAGAAAGTGACTTTGCTTTCCTATGATTTTTGCAAATTTCAAAATTACTGTTATCACATCTTCCTTAATTACAAAAAAACTACATTAAGCTTAAAAAAACTGAACCATTCATTGAAACAGCCCTACTCTTCTTTGTAATTTTTTAAGCCCAAGGTATAAAAATGGCAATCTTTTTTTTATGATTGTTTTTTTTAATACCTTTGGTGATTGATGCAAGAGTAAATGAGTTGAAGGTGAATAAAAACTTAACCCATGATTCTAATCATACTAAAACTAGTTAGCAAATGAGGTGTTTGATAAAATCCTTTTGAAAAGAAAATTTCATTGCAATTTTTTCGTAGAGATTTTTTGTTCTTTTAATGCTAGAGTAAATAAGTTGAAGGTAAAAACCTAACCCATAATTATAATCATACTCAAATTTGTTAGCACATGCGGTGTTTGATAAGATTCTTATGAGAAGAAAATTTCCTGTGACGAATAATGTAAAATACTAAATGTATATCATGTTGCAATACAATAGGTTCTTACACTATAATGAAAAATACGTTCACATATTCTTACAATGTAATAATAAATAGGTTCACAACTTTCTATCATGATTATTAGATTCACTGGAAAGAAAGGTTGATTAATTCTTCCTTATTTAATTGAAATGAGTTTTCTAAAGGTATGCTCAATTTTTCCCTTTTCCCAAAGAAAAATCATTCTTTTTTGTGTATATGTTGTAATTTATTATACCATATGTATTTTAGGATTGTTGGACTTCTCATATGAA
This sequence comes from Hemerocallis citrina, assembly GCA_017893485.1. Lineage (NCBI taxonomy): Eukaryota > Viridiplantae > Streptophyta > Magnoliopsida > Asparagales > Asphodelaceae > Hemerocallis > Hemerocallis citrina. The sequence continues at coordinate 222,929,298 of CM030365.1, forward strand.
CAATTATTTGCGTGAATTTGTTGCATGTGTTGATTTTAGTCAAGTTCATGGGTGATTTAATAACATTGGTAGCTCAAATTGACTCCAAAAAAAAAATTCTCTAGCCCAAACCTATCAAACTACAAAAATCTCCATGAGATCTGTTGGTATATTGATCTAAATTCTCCTTTTTTCTAATTTGATTGAGTGCATCCAAATGTTTGTGCCAAACCGAATTGAGCATAATATGGTTGAAAAGAAACTTGACATATTTCCATTGATATTAAAAAGGATCTTTTCAATCTCTGTTCAAAGTGGGAAAACATAGTTACTGTCGATACATTCGATTCGGTCATCAACATTTGTTAATTTTGAATGAGAATAAAAGTCTTTTGTTTAATACATATATGTTGTTGCAGATTCCTCCATCATTAATGAAATGATACGCTGATTTGATTGAAAATTATCCACTGTGCATCTATCTCCAAGTACAAGCCTATTCTTAGAAATGATATGTTGTTTTTCATAATCTTAGTTTGGAAAACTAAGAATGATAAACTACGCCATCATCTTTTTCAGATGCCTCGGTAATTTCATTGTTTGGTACAGTAAAAATTGTGTAAATTTAAATATTATCTTTGTTTTTCAATTTTCAATTCCTCTAGGAGGGGAGTATGGCAGATATCCAGTTGGGTGCTCACACTGTCAGGTCCCATGGAACCAAAGTACTTAGGTTCCATATGAATGACTGGGTTATACTTGTGCTTCTTGTGGTTATAGATATAATATTGAATGTTATACATCCTTTTCGCGTTTTTGTTGGTAGAAACACGATGACTGATCTTAGATACTCATTCAAAGGAAACATAATTCTATTATGGGCTATTCCGGTATTGTTCTTTCTCTATGTAAATTATCTTAAGAATTTTTTTCTCCAAGTGTTGAGTATATTTACTGCATTATTTCCACAGATAACTAGGATCTTACTACCTTTTGCAATCTTTACCGGCATTTACTTCAAAAAGAAGAATGTGTATGATTGGCATCAAGCTATACTGGGTATGCCTATTTCTTTACTCGAATAAATTATGTGCTTTTTCCCCTTGTTGTCATATGTTGGGAATTAGTGGTCAAGACCATTAATTTGCCCATTATTAATGATGACCATGTTCCATTTATTACTTGAAATTGGTAAAAGAAGGCACATGCAAGATCCTACAAGAAATTAATGAGTTTAATACTAGACTGGTGGTCCTGTGCAAAATTAGGTATTCTGTTTTCTGTACCTATAACTGCAGTCATAACAGATGCGATCAAGGATGGTGTTGGCCGGCCACGGTCAGACTTCTTCTGGCGTTGTTTCCTTGATGGAATAGGAGTGAGCACAATCTTTTCCCTTTGAGCTATTTATTTTATTGATGCAATTAGTTTCTGAATTTTGTTGAATGATTCTTAACTCAGATCTTTCTGATTCATGTCATGTCCAGGTTTATGACAAAGTTACCCAAAATGTTGTCTGCCATGGGAAAAAGAGTGACATTAAGGAAGGGCACAAGAGTTTTCCTAGCGGACATGCTTCATATAAGCAGGACAATATTCTACTTCTCACTATAGGTAAACGGTATATCAGTTCTTACATCAGATTGTGTAACTTCTACTGTTACTATTTGTTCTATTGTTAACTACATCAAGCATTTCCTTATACGTGGATCTGACTGTACTGTTTCTCTTGTGTGCATGCTTACTTCAACATCTGTCTTCTAGATCGTCCACTATGTGCATGCTTTATTTTCATATTTCTTGATGTACACATCTTTCATGCTTTATTGTTTTTTTAAGATCTACTAATTGGCCTAGATGAGCTTTTACACCACCATATACAGCACACCACCCACTTTTTTGGTTGAGGTAGGTGTTGGAACTTGGAAAGATGTTTAAGATAGTTGTCAACGTATGCATGAAATAACTATTTGCTTCTCAAATTAGCTTTGTGATTTTTTGTGATCATGATCATAGTTAATGTTAAATATCGAACTTTCTGTTAGTTTTTATTGAAATTTCAGGTATAATTGTTACTTATTATTTCCACTACTCATTAACTGCATGAATAATGTGTGTATATATAACTTACATTTTGTAAACTTTAATGTGTATATGTAACTGTCGCCTTTTATTTCTTGTAATTGAAAAAAATCATAAGCCTACTTACGCATATGATTACACACAGGAATGGCAGGGGTTTCATGCGATCTCTTTAAGACATGTGCTCTTGTTGTGCCCTCACAAGATATCCAGGAAAATTGGGGTAAATATGTAAGGGCACTGTTTCATTGGGGATTCAAAAACTCTCGTGCCATTTGATATGAAATCATATGCCCTTATTGGCATTTGATTTTTTTCGTTGAGGAAAAGGTTCAATAAAACAAATTGTATGAGGTAGTCTGTGATAAATTAGCCAATGTACTATAATGCAACACTATTTATAGTTCATTGAGTAGAAAAATATCAAACTTCAATCAAAATTAGGTTTATTGAGTGTAATGAATAATCACCATAATATCTTCATGCTATTTGAAATACATAAAATAAACAAGTTGTTCTCTCGAAATTGATGGAATACTCATTTGACAGATTTATGGATTATCTAGCTAGATGGTAAAATATTGCAAAATTTGTAATTTTTATATATGCTTATTAGTCAATCTGTTTGAACGAGCCATTATTATATAGACCATACAAATATGTGTTTTTTTCCCATCATGTGAGCCCTAATAAAAAATGAGACAACCTACAAACATAGAAAGAAAAAGCAAAACCAATATCAATTAGTTTGTCAAGAGATTGAGTCAAAACTTGTAGGGTATGGAGAAACATAATCTTCAGTAGCTTTTCCGAGCACATTATTTATTAGAGAAATCAAACTTATTTTTGTGGACCTGTTATAATACTTGTATATCAGGATAGTAATGGTATATAGAAAGATATATGAATTGTCATGTTATCCTATGAAATTTCACATGGTAAATGTTTAACCCTTCTAGAGACATGGATACTACTTTGATCTTCAAGCTATTGGTCGGCTTAGCAATTTTAAGTACATTGTTTAAAAATTTAAGTAATATTACCTTAAGCTATAGATTTCAGAGAAATAATATGTTTTATTCTCGTAGGGTTTATTTATATGAAGCTAATAACTGAATGCATGTGTGTGATAAGAGTTGGGAAGGAATAGATACTAGCACAAGTCTGGGTCTATTTAATTTCTCCGGGTCCGGTTCGGGTCCAATTGGGTCCAGGGTACCTAATGGGTCTAATAATATATGAAAATAATTTTATTTTTCAATGTTCACAAAAGTTTTCAATATTCAAATTCGTAACATTTTTTTTCTTCTTTAGAGGACCACATGAATTAACTACATACTGAAAGTGAAAGTAAAATTAATTAATATGTAACTGAATATAGGTAAGTTGATTTTATAAAATAAAGAGTATGAGATGCAAATTGGGAGTAAAACAAAAGATTGCACACTCTTTATTAAGTTATATGAACATATTAAGCTTTATTTCGATCAAAAAAGTAATTTTTTTTAACACATACATCTATAAATTAATTTATTGGTTTACTAACGAGTCCATGGATTGGGTCCGGGTCAGGCCGGGTCCAAAATTATCGGACCCTAATCCTACCCGTCTCGAATCGGGTTGGTTCCGGTCCAATATCGGTTCCGGGTCATTGGTAAATATGACAGTGCTAATAGATACATATGGTAAAGTAAATTAAGCAAGATGAGAAACTATGTTTTGGTCTGTGCTGGATTTAAATATATTGACAGTTCATTTTGATGTACTTACATAAAAAGTTTAATAAATACTTTTCTTTAGGAAGTAGGCTGGTAAGGTTGTGTTGATTACCCTATTGGTTAATATATCATTGCTTCATAAGCTCATTAGAAATTTATCATGTAGTAAAACCTGAACAGTTATCAAGTGCATTTTTAGTATGCTTACTAAAATCAACAAATTCAAATTCCACATGAATCATAGGCTTGTAGACCTTGATAACCCTTTAAATTAAAATTTAGTTGAAGAAGTGCGTTATAGATCTTCTCTACTACATTATGTCTTCTCAAGCATTATATTTTATTATAAGCTTCCCTAGCCTTCAAATTTCTAGTTATATAACTTCTGATGTGCATTAAGCTGACAAAGAATTACCACTAGATATATATTTATGCAATGTCTTAATCTACTGTCATATTCTTAGGTGGTGAAGAGCATCGAAGTGGATGATGGAGCTATCACCGTGAAGTTTTCTAAAGCATGGTACAAGCAAATTTTGTGACAAGAGTTAACTACTGACTGTAGTGTAAAGCAATTGTTGTTGACCATTGTATTCATTCTGTGTTATAAATGAAAGTGAGGAGTGCATTATTTCTTCCCTAAGTATGGAAGTCACACCTTTATGATCACTCATGTAATTGTTCTTCATGTTATTCTTATTAACTCTCTTTTAGGATTTTTATTGGGTAACTAATATTATGACATACATGAAATGTAAATGGAGTAGAATTCTTTGCAAGTTTTTATTCTTAATGTGATTTTATTTATACATCTCTACTATTATAATGGGAGAAGGGGTTAGTGTCATTTGTCATCGACTGTCATTTTGTCAACACGTGTAGCGCACGTGTTGGCAATTTTTTTTTTTAATCCTTTTCATTCCCCTCCCAATTTTTCCACGTGCAACGCACGTTTATAATACTAGATTTTTTGGGGGGGGTCCTTTACATTTCCCTCCCCATTTTCCACACGTACGAAAAAAACACGTGCAGTGCACGTGTTGGTAGTTTTTTTCCTCCACGTGCATCGCACGTGCATGATACTAGTCTTTTATGGTTTGAATTTGAATTGTACTTCATAATAATCAAATTTGTTCTCTAAGCATCTTTGATGGTTTGAATTTGTTCTCTAATTCAACGTAATCTTTAAGTTACTCTTTAGTTTATCAGTGTAAATGTGTCCGTCACTTTTTTCCCATTAGCTTATTATCAATTTTTTCCCAATAATTAGGCAATGCCTATCATAAATAGGTAATAGTCAATTAGGCAATACCTTATCTGAAATTGTTTGTAGTTTTGTATTTTTCATTTTGATGTCCACATAATAAGAAATCATGATGGTTGAGTTTATTCTGATTATTACTCCCTTGTTCATAAATTCACTTTTTGCTTGAGGACAAGCAAAAGCTAAGTGTGGGGGTATTTGATGAACACATTATTATTCACTTTTTAGAGCAATAATCTTAATATAATTAGACATTTAAAAGCTCTCTATATGGTATTTAACTCCTATTTTCTCTTTTCCATAGGAAACAGCTTATAACAGCAAAACGAAGCAGATTTAGGACTTCAAGGATAATACACAGCAAACTGCAGAGGATCAGTCGACTGGTTCCTCAACCAGGCGACTGAACAAGAGAAGCTGATTTTCCACAACTCTCGACACAGTCGACTTACTCTCAAAGACAGTCGACTGATATGATCAAAGATGAAATCTACATAAGTCTCGACTCAGTCGACTGGTTCGAAGACAAGTCGACTGGTCTGCGGCGGAGTAAACAGATAAGATATTCGAAGATACACCTGAATCTGATTTCAAATCTATTTGAATCAAGATTTTATGCAGCGAATCAAATCTAAAGACAGGGTATTTTCCAAGTGAACAGATAAGGAAAGAAAGGAGAAAAGAGAAAGATATTAATCATCAAATCAAATAAAGAAAGATCTTCCTGAAAAAGGGGAAACCCTAATTCTCAGCCGTACTCTATAAATATCAGAATACCATCTCCAGAACGGCCTCTCTCCGCTCTCTCCACTCCACGACTCCATCAACGATCAGATATATCTCTGGGAAGCGACTCAATCACCAAGTTCCTGAACAAGCATCGAGAACATCACTCCATCATCGAAGAAGGAAAGAGAAGACCCAGCAACCAGAAGGCAGTCGACTGTGTGACAGACAGTCGACCATATTGCCGGAATCCATTAGTTTATTTCTTCTTCTCTCTTTATTCTTTTATGTTGATCATGTATTTGAACTTGTTAAGCAATAAAAGTATTATTATGTGGAACTAATTTCATAGTTGGGTAGATCGAAACCGTAGTTATGTAGTGCTATGTTCTTCTGAGATCTTCTAATTACTTATTGATTGAATCTGGTTGAATTGACATAGATTAATGATCATCAAACTTGGATCTTGAAGTCTGAGAGCAGTCGACTGAGGTGAGAGCCAGTCGACTGACATACAGCACGTGAGAATATCAAGTTTATGTTATCATTTATCTAAATCTGTTATATGAAGCATATTGAGACGACCGAATCTCGTGCCCATAATTTGTAACAAAGGAATCTTTAGGGGTTCTTGGTTCAATCAACTTAAGGAATCTAGATCTGATACCAATTTCTAGAACCTGTTCGTTTCCACTGATCTTATGTTTTCTTTAAGAACAACTTAGTAAATACTAGGCTGACTACTTGATGAAAGAAACGAATTAGAGTAGATACCATGCCTAATTCTTGTCTTAGGGAAACAATACTTTAAGGAGTAGATACCATGCCCTTGAAGTGAACAACATGAGTAATTGGAAGTAAATTCAGAAGACAAATTAGCATTACTAACTATTGGTGGAGATCAACAACCCAACTATTCAAGAGATATTTGTGATTCAACAATTCCTTCTTAGTTTTAATCTTTTTATTCCTTTTAGCCTTTTAAAACAACTCATTATGATTTTTATTATTTTCTATTGATTAGTTAGTTGAAGTCTACAATCTCTGTGGGATCGACCCTTGCTATTACTACGATTCGATTCGTGCACTTGCGAGGTTTTATAATTTGTGTCTAGTTAGTCCATTTAATTAGGTAGCTAGATTTCCAACAACAAGTTTTTGGCGCCGTTGCCGGGGATTGTTTAGTATTTTAACTTACAAGTCAGTAGAATTTTATTAGTTTTTCTTTTCTTTTATTAATAATTTTTCTTTTAGGTTACAGGACTTCGGTGAATGCACGGTAGACGATCACTTCGACCAGAACTACTACCAATTGACGCGGAAACAGAACGCACTTTGCACAGACTAGGTAAGTTATTTGCAGCACACCAGTCGACTGCCCACACGAACCAGTCGACTGATCAGAGACCTAGTACACATACAGCAATGGCAGAAGAAACACCCAATCGCGTACCAATGCAGGACAAATTCACTCCTAAGAATATTGAGCAACCTTCCAGCATCTCTTTTCAACCTAATGCCACAGGGAACATGCACCTATCTCCTCATTTACTTAGTATGGTTCCCCACTTTAGTGGCAGACCAGATGAAGAGCCTCATCTTCATCTGCAAGACTTTTTCGATCTTTGCAGGACACAAAGCGTCCAAGGGCTTACCGCTGAACAAATCAGGTTAATCTTGTTTCCTTTTTCTTTAAAACTTAATGCTAAGTTGTGGTATAATTCTTTGGAACCAGGATCAATTAATTCATGGGAGCAATTGGCAACGAAATTTTTGAAAGAATTCTTTCCAGCCCAAAAGACCAAACAGCTGAAAAGGGAGATTCAACTCTTCCAACAAAAAGATGGAGATTTATTCTTCGAAGCATGGAAGGACTTCAAGAGCAAGCTTCTCAAGTGTCCTACTCACAATCTGCCTAAGGACGATCAGGTACAAGCTTTTTATGAAGGTTTAAATGACACTAATAAAGCAATTGTTGATGCAGCTTGCAATGGCATTTTGATGAGGAAAAGTGGAGAAGAAGCCATCGAACTTTTTGAAGAACTCAGCGAGAACTCCCAACAATTCTCAACAAGAAGGGGACCTACGAAAAAACAGGGAGTTTACGAGATCTCTAATAATCATAACATTCAATTAGAAATGGCAAACATGAATAAAAAAATTGATATGCTTGTTAATGCAATGTCGACAATGGGTGGAGTTAAAAATCAAACAAATGAAATGTGTGCAATTTGTTCTCATTTAGATCACACAACTGATACATGTCCCATGTCTACTTTCACAGATCAGGAGCATGCAAACTATGTGGGCCGAGGAATATTTCCACCAAAGAACAATCCATACTCTAACACATATAACCCAGGATGGAGGAATCATCCAAACTTCTCATGGAGCAATAATCAAAATAATCAAGGGAATCAATTCACACAAGGACATGCAAGGAACCCTCAGATGGGAAGTGGGTTTGAAAGACCAGCTCCAGAACAAAAGAAGTTGGATTTTGAAACCACTGTTCTTCAATTGCTCCAACAACAACATCAAACAAGCAACCAACAAGGACAAGCAATTCAGAAGTTGGAGACACAAATTGGCCAAATTGCTAAAGAGTTAAGCGAAAGAAAGGCAGGTGAACTTCCTTCACAAACCATACCGAATCCGGGAGGCCAAGAACAACTCCAAGCAGTGACTACCTTAAGAAGTGGTAAGATAATTGACAACAGGGTTGGAACACACACAGACAAACCAGTCGACTGTTCTTACAAGACAGTCGACTGCACAGACAAATCAGAAAAACAACCATCAAAAGCTCTGGGTTCAAATAAGGTAAGTCAAAAAGTAGGGACAGTTGCACCACCATTCCCTCAAAGGTTAGTCAATAAAAAGAAAGAACAACATTTATTTGACGTCTTTGAAACTCTCAAAAAGGTAGAAATTAATATTCCCCTACTCGATGCTATTAAACAAATTCCTTCTTATGCCAAATTTTTGAAGGATTGTTGTACTCACAAAAGAACATTTCAGGTTAAGGAGGATGTGGCTTTGACAGAAGAAGTGAGTGCTGTTTTATTAAGAAAATTACCACCTAAACTGAAGGATCCAGGTAGTTTCACCATTCCTTGCAAAGTTGGTGAGCACTTCTTTGAAAAAGCACTGCTAGACTTGGGAGCAAGCATCAACCTTCTTCCTTATTCTGTTTACGAAAAGCTTGGATTGGGGGAACTCAAGCCAACATCCATCACTTTGCAATTGGCTGATCGCAGCATAAAAAGACCTAGAGGTATTTTAGAAGATGTCCTAGTTCAGGTAAATGATTTTATTTTGCCTGCTGATTTTGTTGTGTTAGATATGGAGGAATCTTCAATGTCATCATCTCTACCGATCATATTAGGTAGGCCCTTTATGAGTACAGCTGATATAAAAATTTGTGTTAAAAAGGGCATTATAAGTATGAAGATAAACGGAGAAAAAGTGGAATTTAAAATGTTTGATACACTAAAATTACCACAAGATGATCATGAATGCTATAATATTGATGTGGTGCAGGAGATTGTTGATCAAGCATTTCAGGTACATAGCGTTGAACCACTACAAGCCACAATCACTCAATCTCTAACTTTATCTCATGTTGAACAGGAATACGATGACTGGGAGATTGCAGAGACAGTACATCAACTTGAAACTCCACAGTCAGACTCAGGTAAACCTGGTCCTGTATTTGAAAAATTTGTGTCTGATAATCTTTGTTTTTCTACAGATCAGGCGCCTGGTGCACAGGTAAAGTCGACTGGTCTTCTGTACAGTCGACTGAACCAAGAAACACAGGATAAGTCGACTGCTGACATGGATCAGTCGACTGTGCAGAAGCGCCCAGACATAGAACTCAAGCAGCTGCCCGACCATTTGAAGCACGCATTTTTAGGAGAGAACCAGACGCTACCAGTAATAATTGCTGCTAACTTGAGTGCACAGGAAGAAGAAAAGCTGCTGAAGGTATTGCGAGAACACAAAAATGCAATAGGATGGACCATTGCAGACATCAAGGGAATAAGTCCATCCAAATGCATGCATAGGATATTGCTTGAGAACGATGCAAAACCTAGCAGAGAGGCACAGAGAAGGCTCAACCCCAACATGAAGGAAGTGGTAAGAGCAGAAATTTTGAAGCTACTAGATGTTGGCATCATCTATCCTATCTCAGATAGCAAATGGGTAAGTCCTATACATGTAGTTCCTAAGAAAAGTGGAGTTACAGTGGTAACAAATGAAGAGAATGAGCTTATCCCAACAAGAGTAACCACAGGTTGGAGGGTATGCATTGATTATAGGAAACTGAACAATGAAACCAGGAAAGATCACTTCCCTCTTCCTTTTATTGATCAAATGTTAGAAAGATTAGCAGGATATAGTCATTATTGTTTTCTAGATGGTTATAGTGGCTATAATCAAATTGCTATTGCTCCAGAAGATCAAGAAAAGACCACTTTTACATGCCCATTTGGTACTTTTGCTTACAGGAGGATGCCGTTTGGATTGTGCAATGCTCCAGCTACATTTCAAAGATGCATGATGAGCATATTTTCAGACATGGTGGAGAGGTTCATCGAGGTATTTATGGATGATTTTAGTGTTTTTGGATCTAGTTTTGATGAATGCCTTAACCATTTGCAGCTGGTGCTTAAAAGATGTGAAGAATGCAATTTAGTGCTGAATTGGGAGAAGTGCCATTTCATGGTACAACAAGGTATTGTGTTGGGACATGTGGTGTCCAACAGGGGAATAGAGGTAGACAAGGCAAAAATTGACATCATATCAAAACTACCCCCTCCCACTACAGTTAAGGGTGTTAGGAGTTTTCTAGGACACGCAGGTTTTTATAGACGATTTATAAAAGACTTTTCAAAAATCTCCAAGCCCCTTTGTGACTTGTTGGCTAAGGATGTTGAGTTTGTATGGACAGAAGAATGTACAAATGCTTTTAATACATTAAAGAATCTTCTCATTTCTGCACCTATAGTCATGGCACCAGATTGGAGCCATCATTTTGAGCTCATGTGTGATGCAAGTGATTACGCCTTAGGGGCTGTTTTAGGTCAAAGAATCAATAAGAAACCACATGTTATTTACTATGCTTCTCGAACTCTAAACGATGCACAGCTAAATTATTCTACAACTGAAAAAGAAATGTTAGCTGTTATTTTTGCTGTAGAGAAGTTTAGATCATATTTAATTGGTTCTAAAGTTATTGTTTTCACTGACCATGCTGCCTTGAGATATTTGTTGGCTAAAAAGGAAGCTAAGCCTAGGTTGATCAGATGGGTGCTGCTGCTTCAAGAATTTGATCTTGAGATTAGAGACAAGAAAGGATGCGACAATGTTGTGGCAGATCACATGTCCAGATTACTGCACGAGGACGAGAGAAATGTGCCCCCGCTGAATGAAAATTTCCCAGATGAACAATTATTTGCAATAAATATTCACACCCTCGGGGCAGTCGACTGGTCCCTCAACCAGTCGACTTATCTCTCTGAACAACTACCCTGGTTTGCTGATATTGTCAATTTTCTAACCGCTCATGTTTTTCCTCCAGGTATGACACATCAGGAAAGGAAAAGATTGGTGGATCTGAGCAAACACTATTATTGGGATGATCCTTATTTATTCAAATTTTGCTCTGATCAAATTATAAGAAGATGTGTGGCAGACGAGGAACAAAGGAGTATTCTACAACATTGCCACCAATATGCATGTGGAGGACATTTTGGGCCAAAGAGAACAGCACTTAAGGTATTGCAATCTGGTTTTTATTGGCCTAAAGTATTCAAAGATGCTTTTTCTTTTTGCAGGACTTGCGACAAATGCCAAAGGACAGGCAACCTCTCTTCTAGAAATCAAATGCCACTACACAACATACAAGTAATCGAGCTTTTCGATGTTTGGGGAATCGACTTTATGGGTCCATTTCCTAACTCATGTGGTTATTTATATATACTTGTTGGTGTGGATTATGTGTCTAAATGGGTCGAGGCTGTCCCCTCACGAACTAATGATCACAAAGTTGTTGTCAAGTTTTTGCAGGAGAACATTTTCACTAGGTTTGGTACACCACGAGCAATAATTAGTGATGGAGGGAGCCACTTCAATAACTACCCATTTGCTTCTTTAATGAAGAAATATGGGATTACACATAGAGTGGGTACTCCATATCACCCTCAAACCAGTGGACAGGTGGAGCTTAGCAATAGAGAGATCAAGAGCATCTTGGAAAAAACAGTCAATCCAAGCAGAAGGGATTGGTCACTACGCTTGAACGATGCATTATGGGCTTATAGAACCGCTTTCAAGACACCCATTGGCATGTCACCATACCGTTTGGTCTTTGGAAAAGCTTGTCATCTGCCGGTAGAGTTGGAACACAAAGCTTATTGGGCTATCAAAAAGTTCAATTTTGATATGAAACAGGCAGGTGACAAAAGGAGATTGCAACTAAATGAGCTTGAAGAATTGAGACACGATGCATATGAAAACGCCAAACTATACAAGGAAAGGACTAAGTTATACCATGATAAACAATTAGCAAGGAAGGAGTTTTATGAAGGACAAAAGGTATTGATCTACAACTCAAGATTGAGACTCTTTCCAGGCAAGCTCAAGTCAAGATGGTATGGACCATATATTGTCACAAAAGTCTTTCCACATGGTGCATTGGAAGTTCACAGCGAAGAACGAAATCAAACATTCAAGGTGAACGGACATAGGGCGAAGCCATACATTGAGATGAGTCTACAGCCACACGAGGAAGATGTGCATCTTCAACCCATTCAATACATTGCATGAACTCATCCTGTCTAGCTGAAGACATGAAACACAGCGCTTATTGGGAGGCAACCCAATGTTTCAGGGGAGTATTTACACTTTCCTTTATTTGCTTTCAGTTATTCACTTTTCTTTTAGTTTTTCAGTATCTCCTTACTAGGTGGCGACATATGCCTATCTTACATTTTCTTTCGAACATTGAGGACAATGTTCCATCTAAGTGTGGGGGTATTAGTTAGTTATATTTGGAATCTTTTGAATTTTTTTTAGGATAAACAATTTCTTATAAAGTAAGAGTAAGGATACTTATTTACTTTAGGATTGTTGGGTTTCATAATTCCCTACAAAAATTGTGTGAGTCATGCGATTATACATAATAAACAAATGTGATACTTTTTCTGATAATTATTCCCTTCAGATCTAGTCCTAAATCGAGTTTAAGTAAATAGAGTGATGCAATATATGTATATATATTTGAATAAAGTCAGTCTACTCCAATGTTTTGAGGGCTTAGTAACTAGGGGTATTCATCACCAATGTTTACCTTTACGTCAAACGGCAACTTGAAATACGAGTATGCAAAGCACTTTAATGTTTGTGACTTGTTGAGTAACCGGGTGGATACATCACAAATGTTTCGCATTCGCGTCAAAAGACAAGTGACAACTTTAAAGAAGAGACTATAAAAAAAAAAAAAAAAAAAAAAAAAAAAAAAAAAAAAAAAAAAAAAAAAAAAAAAACTCTAGTTTGCTACTGGATTTGTAGTAGAGAGAAGGGATAATCACAGACTGAGTAGATGCATACTATAACTACATTAATCGCATGACAAATATGACTAAGTTTGGGATTTATGAATAGACAATTGCACTGGAGAAAGTGGGTATGTTTAACTTTACCTTATCTGAAATTGTTTGTAGTTTTGTATTTTTCATTTTGATGTCCACATAATAAGAAATCATGATGGTTGAGTTTATTCTGATTATTACTCCCTTGTTCATAAATTCACTTTTTGCTTGAGGACAAGCAAAAGCTAAGTGTGGGGGTATTTGATGAACACATTATTATTCACTTTTTAGAGCAATAATCTTAATATAATTAGACATTTAAAAGCTCTCTATATGGTATTTAACTCCTATTTTCTCTTTTCCATAGGAAACAGCTTATAACAGCAAAACGAAGCAGATTTAGGACTTCAAGGATAATACACAGCAAACTGCAGAGGATCAGTCGACTGGTTCCTCAACCAGGCGACTGAACAAGAGAAGCTGATTTTCCACAACTCTCGACACAGTCGACTTACTCTCAAAGACAGTCGACTGATATGATCAAAGATGAAATCTACATAAGTCTCGACTCAGTCGACTGGTTCGAAGACAAGTCGACTGGTCTGCGGCGGAGTAAACAGATAAGATATTCGAAGATACACCTGAATCTGATTTCAAATCTATTTGAATCAAGATTTTATGCAGCGAATCAAATCTAAAGACAGGGTATTTTCCAAGTGAACAGATAAGGAAAGAAAGGAGAAAAGAGAAAGATATTAATCATCAAATCAAATAAAGAAAGATCTTCCTGAAAAAGGGGAAACCCTAATTCTCAGCCGTACTCTATAAATATCAGAATACCATCTCCAGAACGGCCTCTCTCCGCTCTCTCCACTCCACGACTCCATCAACGATCAGATATATCTCTGGGAAGCGACTCAATCACCAAGTTCCTGAACAAGCATCGAGAACATCACTCCATCATCGAAGAAGGAAAGAGAAGACCCAGCAACCAGAAGGCAGTCGACTGTGTGACAGACAGTCGACCATATTGCCGGAATCCATTAGTTTATTTCTTCTTCTCTCTTTATTCTTTTATGTTGATCATGTATTTGAACTTGTTAAGCAATAAAAGTATTATTATGTGGAACTAATTTCATAGTTGGGTAGATCGAAACCGTAGTTATGTAGTGCTATGTTCTTCTGAGATCTTCTAATTACTTATTGATTGAATCTGGTTGAATTAACATAGATTAATGATCATCAAACTTGGATCTTGAAGTCTGAGAGCAGTCGACTGAGGTGAGAGCCAGTCGACTGACATACAGCACGTGAGAATATCAAGTTTATGTTATCATTTATCTAAATCTGTTATATGAAGCATATTGAGACGACCGAATCTCGTGCCCATAATTTGTAACAAAGGAATCTTTAGGGGTTCTTGGTTCAATCAACTTAAGGAATCTAGATCTGATACCAATTTCTAGAACCTTGAGTGTTTGTTCGTTTCCACTGATCTTATGTTTTCTTTAAGAACAACTTAGTAAATACTAGGCTGACTACTTGATGAAAGAAACGAATTAGAGTAGATACCATGCCTAATTCTTGTCTTAGGGAAACAATACTTTAAGGAGTAGATACCATGCCCTTGAAGTGAACAACATGAGTAATTGGAAGTAAATTCAGAAGACAAATTAGCATTACTAACTATTGGTGGAGATCAACAACCCAACTATTCAAGAGATATTTGTGATTCAACAATTCCTTCTTAGTTTTAATCTTTTTATTCCTTTTAGCCTTTTAAAACAACTCATTATGATTTTTATTATTTTCTATTGATTAGTTAGTTGAAGTCTACAATCTCTGTGGGATCGACCCTTGCTATTACTACGATTCGATTCGTGCACTTGCGAGGTTTTATAATTTGTGTCTAGTTAGTCCATTTAATTAGGTAGCTAGATTTCCAACAACAACATCTTGTTCACAATAATTTATTATTATTGTTGTTCCTGTCGCTCTTGCTGTTGTTGCTGATGTCTCTATGTGTTCGTGTGCTGAAGGGAAAGAAGGGATGAGAGAGAGATGAGGAAAATGCCGCTATGTTAGCCTGGTGTATCCTCATTCTCTACCATTCCTCTTTCTGGCTTCTATATTTGGTTTCCTTCTACGATGACAATTCCTTAAAACTACACTTGATATGAGCCCTATTCGTATTTTTCTTCAATGAAGAATTGATCTATGACTACAATCTCCATTCAAAACCCAATTGTTCTATATTTGGTTCCCTCTTGCTGTTGTTGCTGTTGTTGCTGATGTCTCATCTTCTTTTACTGTCAGCGAAGCTTATTTTCATGCATCTGATTGTCATCTTGGCATGTTTTTTGACCAAAATGGGTTCACTGTGAACTGAGGATGCTATAGGTACGTATGCCAAAAGGCCTCCGGCCGGATATGCACAACAATTGGATTTTAGATTTAGTTGGGCTAAAGAAGTAGTAGAGCAACATATAAGCTCAGATACTGGAAATTTTCATTTTAAGATACTGTTAAAGTAACCTGATTGCCATCTGTGGCATGATTTTTTAACCAAAAATGGGTTCACTTCCAAACTCAGTATGCTGCTAGCATCTGATTGTTCTTTCACTGTTAATGAAGCTGATTTCATGCATCTGATTGTCTTCTTGGCATGCATGTTTTTTTGACCAAAATGGGTTCACTGTGAACTGAGGATGCTATAGGTACGTATGCCAAAATCCTCCGGCCGGATATGCACAACAATTGGATTTTAGATTTGGTTGGGCTAAAGAAGTAGTAGAGCAACATACAAGCTCCGATACTGGAAATTTTCATTTTAAGATATTGTTAAAGTAACCTGATTGCCATCTGTGGCATGATTTTTTAACCAAAAATGGGTTCACTTCCACACTCAGTATGCTGCTAGCATCTGATTGTTCTTTCACTGTTAATGAAGCTGATTTCATGCATCTGATTGTCTTCTTGGCATGCATGTTTTTTTGACCAAAATGGGTTCACTGTGAACTGAGGATGCTATAGGTACGTATGCCAAAAGGCCTCTGGCCGGATATGCACAACAATTGGATTTTAGATTTAGTTGGGCTAAAGAAGTAGTAGAGCAACATATAAGCTCAGATACTGGAAATTTTCATTTTAAGATACTGTTAAAGTAACCTGATTGCCATCTGTGGCATGATTTTTTAACCAAAAATGGGTTCACTTCCACACTCAGTATGCTGCTAGCATCTGATTGTTCTTTCACTGTTAATGAAGCTGATTTCATGCATCTGATTGTCTTCTTGGCATGCATGTTTTTTTGACCAAAATGGGTTCACTGTGAACTGAGGATGCTATAGGTACGTATGCCAAAATCCTCCGGCCGGATATGCAAAACAATTGGATTTTAGATTTAGTTGGGCTAAAGAAGTAGTAGAGCAACATATAAGCTCAGATAATGGAAATTTTCATTTTCAGATACTGTTAAAGTAACCTGATTGCCATCTGTGGCATGATTTTTTAACCAAAAATGGGTTCACTTCCAAACTCAGTATGCTGCTAGCATCTGATTGTTCTTTCACTGTTAATGAAGCTGATTTCATGCATCTGATTGTCTTCTTGGCATGCATATTTTTTTGACCAAAATGGGTTCACTGTGAACTGAGGATGCTATAGGTACGTGTGCCAAAAGGCCTCCGGCCGGATATGCACAACAATTGGAGTTTAGATTTGGTTGGGCTAAAGAAGTAGTAGAGCAACATATAAGCTCAGATACTGGAAGTTTTCATTTTAAGATACTGTTAAAGTAACCTGATTGCCATCTGTGGCATGATTTTTTAACCAAAAATGGGTTCACTTCCAAACTCAGTATGCTGCTGGCATCTGATTGTTCTTTCACTGTTAATGAAGCTGATTTCATGCATCTGATTGTCTTCTTGGCATGCATGTTTTTTTGACCAAAATGGGTTCACTGTGAACTGAGGATGCTATAGCTGTATGCCAAAATCCTCCGGGTATGCACAACAATTGGGTTTTAGATTTAGTTGGGCTAAAGAAGTAGTAGAGCTATATATACGCTCAGATAATGGAAATTTTCATTTTCAGATACTGTTAAAGTAACCTGATTGCCATCTTAGGCATGATTTTTTAACCAAAAATGGGTACACTTCCAAACTAAGTATGCTGCTAGCATCCTCATCTTCTTTTACTGTTAGTGAAGTTTATTTTCATGCATCTGATTGTCATCTTGGCATGCATGTTTTTTTGACCAAAATGGGTTCACTGTGAACTGAGGATGCTATAGGTACGTATGCCAAAATCCTCCGGCCGGATATGCACAACAATTGGGTTTTAGATTTAGTTGGGCACAGTGAATTAGTAGAGCAACATATAAGCTCAGATAATGGAAATTTTCATTTTCAGATACTGTTAATGAAGCTGATTGCCATCTTTGGCATGATTTTTTAACAAAAAATGGGTTCACTTCCAAACTAAGTATGCTGCTAGCATCCTCATTTTCTTTCACTGTTAATGAAGCTTATTTCATTAAGATCCAGGATGGCAAATTTTGATTCGGCTGTGATTGGATTGTTTAGTGGCTGTTGTCTATGTTCTTAATTGGGCTGTGATTAGAAGGAGAGGGTTCGAGTGGAGATCTGGAAACCCATATAAAGACATCTTGTTCATAATAATTTATTATTATTGTTGTTCTTGTCGCTCTTGCTGTTGTTGCTGATGTCTCTTTGTGTTCGTGTGCTGAAGGGAAACAAGGGATGAGAGAGAGATGAGGAAAATGCCACTATGTTAGCCTAGTGTATCCAAAGTCTCTACCATTCTTCTTTCTATTTCCATTTCTGGCTTCTATATTTGGTTTCCTTCCACGATGACAGTTCCCTAAAAATACACTTGATATGAGCCCTATCTTATTTTTCTTATTTTTCTTATATTTGGTTTCCGTCCACGATGACAGTTTCATGGATTGTCTGAACAATCCATGAAAGACATGCTTAGATACTGAATTTTCATTTGTTTTACTGTTTTAGATAGTGGATATTCCCAATAAGAGGAGAATATAAAGGTTTCAAGTTAGATACTGAATTTTCATTTGTTTTGTTATTTTAGATATATTTAAAAACAAAATTAAGTACTAGATTTTTAGCATTGCAATGTAATTATTTTACCTCTGTATATATCATTAACAAATCCATTTGCAATTGGCACTTTGATCTTATAATTTAAGATACAGGTAGTTCTTTTTGCAAGTTCAAAAAATATGTATATTCTGTATTGTGGTCTACTGTTGAATTAAACTATTGTTTTTTTTTCACAGGGCGGTCGCCCAGATAAAGGAAATGATCAGAGCTGAAGCTACTCGAGGGGTATGAATCTGTGGTCCTCCTTGCTATATGGTTGTTGTTCTTATGTCCTCCTCCTTGCTGTTGTTATGTCAGACTGGTTTTTTTTTATGAGAGTTATGTCAGACTTTTAATTTGGGATATTTTGGATATTTGTCAGACTGGTTTGTTTGGATATTTGGGATGTTAGTCCGTATATTAATTTGTTAATTATGACACTGTTAATTAATCAATGAATTTGGACGTTGATATGACACGTGTGAAACTTGATATCTTTAATTATTCTTGTGTTTGGTTATGATTTGCGCAGTAATATGCAACGAAATTGGTTGAATCAGTTGTGAATTAGTTTACAGGTTTTGTAAATGAAACTGTGAATTGAAATCGAACGGAAAACCGGAGTATCGAAAATAAACGGGCATAGCTAGACCGGCGTTTTAAAAACGCCGGTCTATCTAATCAATTTGTTTGAGTATGCGATATACCGGCGTTCCCACACACGCCGGTGAATGTCGTCAGCTGTAACGGCACCGACGAACACCGGTGTTTTATAAAACGCCGGTGTATATAACTACACCGGCGTTTTTTGGCCGCGCCGGTGGTTGTAAGTAGGGAAACCCGGCACTCATAAACGCACATACACCGGCGCTCTATGACCGCTGGTATACTTTCATTCTACACCGGCGTTTCTATAAACGCCGGTGAATGTACAAACACCGGCGGTTTCCGACCGCCGGTGAATGTATATAGGGGTAAAAGAACGGCACTCAGAGACCCACATACACCGGCGTTTTATGACCGCCGGTGTATCTGTCACATTTACCGGCGTCCACTAAAACCGCCGGTGTAGACCCCTTCGTTTCCGCGATGCCCGCTTCGGCGGTATTTGGACCGACGCTATTATAAACGCCGGTGAAAGTTTCCCCGACGTAAAAAAACGCCGGTAAAGACGTAAAAAACGCCGGGTAATCGAGTTTCTTTTGTAGTGTAACCCTTTTAAGGGTTTTCCAATCACATGTATGCCACATCATCAATTGCTTATTTACTAAATGACCAAGTTGCTCATACCTCTATATATATCTCTACTACTATAATGGGAGAAGGCCTTAGTGTAATTTTTCCATATCCCAACCCGTGCAATGCACGTTTAATTAAACTCTACAATATAAACCAATGAAATACGTACAATACACATTCAAATTTATTACCCTCTTCCTATCTCTCAAAAAAACCAAAAACCCTACCCTCTTCCTTCTTCCTCTCTCTCTGCACCTGCCTCGTGGAAGAAGGATCATGAACAGTGAATGTCAGTTTATTATTTTACGTATTCTGCACGTGGTTCTCCCATTATAATATCGATAAATGGAATATAAAAAGATATTGTTCATACGTGCATTGCACGTGTATTTACTAGTATATATATATATATATATATATATATATATATATATATATATATATATATATATATATGAGGAATGCTCCGATGAAAACGTACTGTAGCGATGAAAACGTGGAAAAACGTACTGCATTATAACCTAGGCCGTTGTTTCCAACAACGACCTAGGTGGTTTTCACGTGTTTTCACAATATTTGCATTTTCAATGGAGCATTTCCCTATATATATATATACACACACACACATATTTAGACTAATTTAGATGTGTAGGTCAATGTAAACGGTTTGGATCGTTGATACGAAGGCGGGAAGACCGAGTGCACACGGAGGCCTAGTGCACAACGGAACATTTCTCTCTCTCTCTCTCTCTCTCTCTCTCTCTCTCTCTCTCTCTCTGTTTGTATGAATATATATATGAGTAATGTGAGCCTCATATTTGTATGAAGAAATTTTTTTTTCCTCATACAGAGTGATTATATTCACTTGGTGGGGCCATAATGGAAGATCCACTCCGTTCATCATGTCAATGAATTTATGTGTAGAAAAAATTAAGTGGTTTGGTCCACATGATGCATGGGTGAATAAGAACCAAACTACTTGATTTTTTCTACACATACATTCATTAGCATGATGGACGGAGTTGATCTTCCCGGACAAAGTGAGTATATATATATAGAGAGAGCCGCCTCATATAAAGTATGAAAAAAAATGTCTCATACAAAGTGATTATACTTACTTTGTGCGGCCCTTATAGAAGATCATTTCCGTCCATCATATTTATCATGCTAATATATATATATATATATATATATAGACACACACTTGAGAAAAATATAAGGAAAAAATATATATAAGTTGAACAAGCTGTATCACAAAATTATCCAACATATTACGTATGTCAATAAATTGCTCCCTGCCACACATTTGAAGCATCAAATGTTCTTAGCTTAACCACGAGAAGTGGCCTAGTGGTAAGAGCGTTGGGATTTGGAGTGTGCTCCTCCAAAGGTCCTGGGTTCGAACCCTATGGTAAACACTTAAGTGGCCAGTGACCGCTGTGCAAGATTGGGCCGGCGCACAAACCCAACCAAAGTTGGGGCCCCTTGTCACGGGACTAAGATTAGTCTGACCCATAGAGGGGGATGGAACCCAGTATAATCAAAAAAAAAAAAAATGTTCTTAGCTTAGACCAACAAATATTTCCATGTTTTTTAAAACTCAAATTAGTACATCTTAATTACGTGGCAATTGTTGAGGTAAGCACTGATAAAAAACTCAACGGCAATGCATGTGTTACTTTTATTAATTATAGGTGAATTTTGAGAATATAATTACCTTTCCAAATTTGGGGTCAACAGAGAATAAAATTGATCAACTAGTATGATCCACGTAGTTGCGAGCATAATTTAGAGATAGGCTTTATATGTTACTTTTATTAATCATATTGCATGATCCGCGTAGTTGCGAGCGTAATTTAGAAATAGGCTTTATATGTTATCAAATTAGTCCTCCAAATTATAGTATTTACAATTCAGCTCCATTATTTAGTACCTTAATTAATTGATTTTAATTAATTTAGTGGAGTACCAAACTCTAAGGTTGCGTTTGGTTCGTTATTTTGAAATTTTATTTTAAACATAGATTTTGAAAAAAACAATTATAAAGTTGATTTTTGTGATTTTCAAAAACAGAATATTGTTTGGTAAACTTTTTTCAAAAAATAGTTTTTTTAAAAAAATTAAAGTATAAAGACATTTGGTAAACTGTATACAGTATGTATGTATATATATAATCCGTATTTATGTATATATGTATATACATAAATACTCTATATTGTATACTATTATATATAATGTACGTATGAGTTTGGTTGTATGTATATACAGTATATATTCTCTGGTACATACATGTTGTATACATATATATACATACATATTGATACATACATACCGATATATAATAATATAAAATAACTTATTATAATGAACATATTTAATAATATACATATATATAATAATATATAATAATATATAATAGTAATATATAATAATAGTAATATATAATAATAATAATATATTATAATAATAGCACATATAAAATAGTATATATAAAATACTATATGTTTTGTGAGGTTAATTAGATCGGGACCTTTAATTTTGGGGGATTGAAGGTGAGCCACTTGATAGCTTTCTTTGTGTTTTATTATATAGATAATAATAATAATAATAATAATATATACATACTATTATATATACATACATACACATACATACTGTATACATACTATATACATACAGACTGTATACGTACATAATGTATACATATATACATATACATATATAAATACAATATGTTGGTTGGAAAGTGAAAAAAATTATTTCAGGAAACAAGTTTTTTCTTTTTTTAAAAAACTCATTTTAAACATAGGTTTTGAGTGTGAATCTTAAAATGAGTTTTCGAAAAATTTGTATCCAAACAAAATTATCCTATGTTTTTGATTTTAAAAACTGAAAACTGTATTTAAAACCCGATCCAAACGAACATTTTGGGGAGCCAAACTCCAAGTTAATAAGAGATTTAGGGTAGTTTTTAAAACTCTTTACAAAAATGAGCCAATCTCCAAATTATTTGCAGAAAAGGGCTATTTTTCAAATAATATTCTATACTTTCTATTCTATAATATTTTTTACAGGATGTGTAATCTTTCTGCAATTAAATTTTATTTTTGCAATATTTTCTATTTAATCTTTTGAATTAATCTGAAAATTACTATACTAGTTATTTTGAGAAAAACAGGTGAGGGTTACTTACTGTTGGAACAAGGCTCTGATACCAACTTGGTTGCGAAATGTTATAAAACCGACTCTGAATCAAAAGCAAATAAAAGTACATAAAACAAACACACATGACTGACGCGATATAAAAGAAGTAATACAGTATAACTAGTTATAGACACGACATAAAGAAAGTAGTACAACGAGTATGTCAATAAGTCTTCAGGGCGTTGTCACCTTTATTGGATTTCATCCAATAAGTCTTCAGGTCGCTGTCATCTTTATTAGATTCCATTTTTCTTGTCTTCCGTATCTCCATTTTTTTATATTTGTTTATTTTACATATTAAATCCAAGTTCCTTACATGTCTTCTTGTTTAATAAATCCAAGTCCAGCCGCGATCATTTTGCTGGCAGTCATTCATCGAAGGTTTAATAAGTTATAATATCGACATGCATGAATATCTTCTTCGAAAATCATCTATATATCACAAAAAGAAAAATAAAACATGCATGATTGACAAAATTACTCGAACTTTATCTATATGTCACAAAAAGGAAATTTTTTTTGGAAAAGATAAAAAGAACAAGAAACATGCATGATTAACAAAATTATGTACATACCCTAATTTTCTGTAGTGTTTATAGTTTTTTTTGGATTAAAAGGATAGAGTGGAACTTCAGCCCAATGTATATATAACAAAGATAACAGTACAAAACTTGAGATAAATGTCTCGACGAACAAAATAACGAGGCACATAACTAAATATACCATATAGCCAACCACTAGATAACAAGGGAGAGTCTAAAAGCAATAAATCACACAGGTATGGAAGCATGTATCTGCAATTCAAGGTAAAAATTGTTGGGTTTATATCTTGCAAACTATGTTTGATGGGAAGAGATACTGGCAAAACGAGAATAGGTTCGAAGTGAAGAATGGATGCAAAAGAACGATCTAATCAACGGCCAAGATCTAATTGTTATATAGATCAAATGAACGATCTAAATTAGATCTGTAGATCTAAATAAAATATGATGGACGACTCAGATCTTATATGGACAGATTTATTCTTGCATATATATATACTAGTTTAAATTTACCGTGCACCAAGTGCACGTGGCTTGGTGGACATGTCAATTGAATATTTTAACAATATTTTATGTTGTTGAGAAAATCAATCATAAAATAAATAATATTAAGAACTCAAATGAATATATAGTATGATCACTATATATTAATTATGTACACAAAATATTTCAAATTTTAATATTAAAGACTCTAAATATTATATTTAGTATTGAGTAAATGCAATATAACATGTAAATTGTCTCATCTAAAACATTAAAGATATTAAAAAAGAAACAAATTAGTAATCTCAAACTCAAATCATCGTATTTTTCATAAAATCAATCATCATTTTCGACTTTAGCTTTCTTGAACTTAAAACTGCTTGTAACTTCTTGTTCATCTTTTTTAATTTTGCATCCAATCAATGTTCATGGAGTTATTCTTCTATTCATGACATCTTGTTGATAAAAAAAGTACACTAATCTCCAATCCATTTCTTGATCCTTCTATTAAATTCTTGAGCATTTTTTTCTGCATATAGAATTAAGTAATTAGCTGTTATTAAAAAGTATACTCATCAGTCAATGTTCTTGTAGTTAGACTTCAATATGTGACAACTTGTGATTTGATGAAAAAGTATACTCATCTCCAATGTATTTCTTGGTCCTTCTACAGAATTCTTCAACATTATTTTCCCTGCATATAGAATTAGGTAATTTTCTCGTGTAAAAATGCATCATCAAAATTACGTATTGTAGATTTGTAACCCCTGTTTCCGATTATACGGATTCCCAGTTCTTTTCTTTCTTCTCTATGTATTCTTATATTTCAATTCCCGTATAAATTCTTTCCAATGCATTTAAATCATTTTTGAATCTCCCATTGAAACCCAAATTTACATTCCAAACTAGAATCTTGTCCCTCTTCTTTTTATTTATCTATTTTGAAGCCTAAATTAATCTATACTATCATTTATTAATTATTTTGAATTCATTTGAAGCCCAAAGAGTAGCCCATCTCTTGTTGGATTTTAGCCCAAACTCAATCTCATCTCCTATTGGACTGTAACCCTAAACCCAAACCCACAAATCCATACACACATCCGTATACAAATTTGTCCACATTTTTCCACTCTGCACAATCCCCCGTATCCCCACATTCCCCACTATCTAGTAACTACCCCCATTATAATAATAATTATTTTATTATTATTTTAATATAACACCCTCTCTCCCCGTTACTCCCTGTCTCCCTCTCCTGTTTTCCCAACCGAAACGCAGAGAGCCCTGTTCATCGTCTCCCTCACCTCTCTTTCGTGTGCTTCCCCCGCTCGACCTCTCCGTGCAGCCTCCGAAACCCATCGAGCACCTCCTTAAACTCCCACTCACCCTCATCATCGTCATCCCCTCGAAGCCCCACCACAGCAACGCTCACCCACTCCGAGAACCCATCGAACTTCATCCACACCATCTTCGCTCTGCCATTGTCACCACCTCGGCGAAGAGTCCGCCATCGTCTTCCTCCTCTCGAACCTAACTACACCCTCCGCCATCGCTGCCAGAGCTCGAACCTCCATCTCGTCCACTCGATTACCGAGCTCCTCGCCTCGTCTTCAATCTCGCCACCAACAACAACCTTCCCTATTGTCTTCTTCGACTGCTCCATCTCCTCCACCGCCAGCGCCGTCAATTGCCGCACCTCCAGTGCACCACTGCAGTCACCAACCCCCGAAGCTCCCTCTCCTATGTTTCTCCGAAAAACAGAGCATTGCAGCTCCTCCCGCCGTCGCTCGCCGTTTGCCTTGGTCCCTGCCGTCGCTCCTTGACCGCAGTGCGCCGCACGTCGTCGCCCCACAGCACTGTAGCTGCCCACACCTCGCTGATGCCATTGTCGAAGCTCCGCCAATACCGATCGTCTCCTCCCTCCGTTTTGGCACCAAACTCACACCCCAACTCCTCGCCCCTCCTCCGGTAGCCACCACCCTCGCCGAAGTTGCTGCACCTCGATGCCAGTTGAGCCTCGACCTCGAGTCCCGCCATCACGCCAGCCTCGCACTGTGCTCTCTCTCTCTTTCCTGGCTGAGGAAGAAGACGGAGCCCATTGGGTGATTCCGCTGTTTCGTGTTCGGCCACAGCATATCAGAATTTGTTTTTTCCTGTTTGGGCTAGATCCGGTGCGAAGAAGAGGCCCCATTGGACGTTTCTGCTGTTCTGTGTTTTGTACACAGCATATCCCACTCCCCGTTGCCCTTTTACCTGGATCCGGTGTGGGGAATTGTTGCTTGTTGCTTGGGTTTTTCTTCGCACGGTCTTTGCACGTATTTTTGGGATTGCTCCCCAGGATTCTGATCCCGTTATTCCTTATTTGTATTTGAACCGTCTACAAAAAGGCAAGTCCACTTGAACTCATTTAATTATTCTAGTTCAAGCTTATTGACCTCCTGCAAGTAGTTTCCTTTTAATTATCTTAAAATTGCCTTGTATCCTTTCCGTTGGGAGTATCGAGAGTTTATACGAGCTAACCCGACGTACTCTTGACATCATATTATTATCCATTGACTCAAACCCAAGCCTATATATACACACATGACATGAATAATATGACTAGAACATGCATATGAGAAAAATATATTGTGATCGAATGCATTGATTGATTGAGATCTTATGACTTGAACAATGACATAATAAATGGACTTGTACACTGAAAAATCCATTCTACTTGTTGTACATTACTGTTGATACATTCATGATGTAATAACATGTTAATTATCCACTTTGATGAACATATATGTGATGACATTCCATGAACTCTTGCTGCCTGTACTGTTTTGCACTGAGATTTCGACCCAGTTATAATAGGAATCAGTTAAAATAATAAATATAAATTGTAGGCCTAAGTATCTAGTTGCTGATAGTATCCTGAAACTTCGAATTCTAAATTGTAGTCTATGAGTTATCACTGTTTTAGTGTAACTGTGTCGGCTATTTCAGATTTACTACTTCATGTTATTATTGTGCAATGCATCATATTGCTGCATTCTCATCATCCCCATGACATCCTTATACACACTTGCATGGACATGAGTGACTTAATAATAAAATACTAAACAAGCCGGGGTTAATAAGGGTTGACTTAGTAGTGGATAGTCTCAGAAAATGTACTCGGTAAGACCTATCATGATATCGTATTGACATGGAAGGAGAAGTATTGATTGTGAATGATTGATTGTAAATTGTAAATTGTAAATGATTGTTATTGACACCGAGTACACGCTCTGTAGATCCCACCACGAAGTCTAAAACGTACATTATTTTGCGTGCATCAAACCTGTGGTATGGGACGCAGTAGTACGTGCACTAGATAGGAGAAACAACATACTAATGAACTTAAGTTGACACGTATATATTTGATTATGACCATTGTTTATTAATACCGTTATTGCTTTTGTAAATTTGATCTTGATTCATATTCCTTCATGTACTTTGTTCCCTTACTCTCTGCTTTCCACTACTTGCTGTCCGTACTTGCTCTAAGGACAAATTATTCTTTCTTTTTAGATGAACAAGTACAGGTGCACAAGGAGAATTACCAGAAGGCATTGGTGAGCAGTTCTTCTAGGATTGGAGCAGGAGCCTCTTGAGCTATTTGGAAAGTTCTTATATTCCAGATTTGGTTATTGAAAATTATTCTCGTTTATGTGATTATGTTTTCTGCCTGGTTGTGATTTCCTTATCATGTTGTTGAGTTAAGACTGGTACAGCTTATGGATTATATGAGTTGACGTACTTATATCATTCGCTGGGCCTCAGTTACGTGCCTGTATTCCCGTATTCCGGGAAGTGGGGCGTGACAAGATATCACAAATTATCATTAAGAATGTCATGTAAAAAGACTTAATTTGTTAATTGCAATTCATTAACAAAAAATAATATTGGTCATCCTCGATTCTCAAAACCAAATCGAGATTCATCATAAGGAGAATGCAAGTTTTTTACAGTTAATCATGTATGAATTCAATTAAGATGTTGGAATTAATTTTTGAAATTTTCCGGGCCGGATTCCGGTAGGCTCTGGCCATCGGCGGTGCCGGAAATTGAGTGGATTGCGATCCTCTCGACGAGTACTATTCCGTAGTGTACTCACTTGACAAAAATGAATTTTGTATGAATGAGAAATGTTGGTCCAAAGTTGGGTACTTGAAATGTACTAACTTGACAACTTGGAGAAAATGGATAGTCCCATATCGGAAATTGGGAAAGATTTTTTCTAGTATATATACTAGAAAACTGGACTAAAGGGCGTGGCCCGGGGGTTACCACTAACGTGTAGTGGAGAGAGGACTTAGCCAAAATGACAAACACACGCGCGCGCGTGCGCGCTCGACCCGGCCTGGCCCCGGCCTCGGCCTGGCTCTGGCTCTGGCTCTGGGTTAAAATTCACTCACGATTAACCAGGGATGTTCAAGGCCAAAATGAACACAACATGAGAACTTAGTTTTGTGAGGAGATGAAACTGTGTGATAGTTATTGTCGAGGTTCAGATCAAAGCTCGGGTAGTTCAAGACATCATGATCACTACCTGGTCAAGTGAATCCGATAGCTAATTACTAAGGGTGGTTCAAAGTTGAAAAATTACTACCATTCCTGATGCAGTGATTTTTCGATTGTACTCTCAAAGTTTTTCTGTCATGTTTTCTATTTTTCTGTCGTGTCTGGATTACATGGTCTGCTAATTTCCATTCATGTGGGAGATTGTTGGAATTAATTTTTGCAATTTTCTGGGCCAGATTCCGGCAAGCTCCGGCCACCGGCGGCACCGAAAATTGAGTGGATTGCAATCATCTCGACGAGTACTATTCCGTAGTGTACTCACTTGCCAAAATCCGTATGAATGAGCAATGTTGATCCAAAGTTGGGTACTTGAAATGTACTAACTTGGCAACTTGGAGAAAATGGATAGTCCCATATCGGAAATTGGAAAAGATTTTTTCTAGTATATATACTAGAAAACTGGACTAAAGGGCGTGGTCCGGGGGTTACCACTAACATGTAGTGGAGAGAGGACTTAGCCAAAATGACAAACACACAAACGCGCGTGCGCGTGTGGGCCCGGCCCGGCTCAGGCTCCGGCTCCGGCTTCGGCTCGGTTCGGCTCGGCTCTGGCTCTGGCTCTGGCTTAAGGCTTTTTAGATTTGGTAACTGGTACCATTACTCTGTAACAGCAGAGTAATGGCTCACCAGTTATGAATCTGAACAGTCTTCATTACTCTGCTGTTACAGGGTAATGGACCTCTGAAGAGTCTACAGTCTCCATTGTCTTTTATAAAAGACTACTAAATCCAGACAGAGTTTTTTACACAGTTAGAGTCAGTTTTATTCTTCTTCTTCTTCTTCTGCTCTGTGTCAGCTGAGAGTACATCACAGACAGCAGTTCGCTGGATCTCTGAAGCAAGGGTGCTGCTCTTCAGAGAAGGTACAGTTTATCCTGGGAAGCAATTCGTCAGCCACCGTCACACTACGGGGCGAATTCTGCTTTAAGGACAGAGATTCTCAATCTCGACTCTGTGCAAAGTCTTTCGTCTCCTGTTTTGTTTCCTGTATTTCAATTCTTCACAATTGCTATTGGGTTTTTTCATATTTATAAAATTTGGTTCTAACAATCTTAAAGCAGATTTTTTTCCTCACTGATTCTAAAAGTTTTGTGAAGTTTATTTACAGGTGCTGTTATCGATTCGGAAAAAACTCCTAACAATTTCTGTTTCATACTATTTTAGAGAAGATAAGAACATGGAGAACACACAAAGTGATATTGCCAGTGGGCTTAACAGTACTGAAACACCGGTGACCCAAAATGTGACTGCACAATCGGTTGCGGCACATTCGGTCGTTCTGCCCACGCACATAATCGTGGGAGAAAAACCAGAGGAGTTCAATGGAACTGGGTTCAAGAAGTAGCCAGGGAAGATGCAGTTCTACCTGACCACATTGAAGCTGGACAGATTCCTCACTAAATCTGCCCCAATGCTGGCGCCAATGGATGCACACTCCGTTGCTGCAGTTGATGTGTGGACTCAGGGAGACTACCTCTGCAGGAACTACATCCTGAATGGCTTGGTAGACCCCCTGTACAATGTCTACTGTGTCTTCAAGACGTCCAAACTCCTGTGGGGGTCCTTGGACAAGAAGTACAAAACAGAAGACGCCGGTTCCAAGAAGTTTGTAGTCGGCAAATTTCTGGACTACAAGATGATTGTAACTCCTATTTTCCGTGTCGGTAATTTTTCTAGTGTATTTTTCATTCCTTATATTCTCGTATTCAAATGGTGATCCTGTATTTTGTTTCTGTTCGAATAAAATCACTATTTTGTTTCGACTCAATTTTTGGTCCTTTTATCTAATTCAGTTGTATGTACTCTTTGTGTCGTTCTTCATGAAGAATGAGCTGTTCTATGTCATTCATCTCTTTATTCCCCATTTTAATACATTTTGACCAATTCTCCAGTTGGATCCCACTCAAAACGGATACCCTATTACCCAAAATCCGAAAACCCTAACTATATAACCCTACCCTAACCCTAACCCCTACCCTATCTACTGTGCAAACCCTAACTAACCCCGCCGCTACCATCTCCTTCT
The DNA here is from genome assembly GCA_017893485.1 of Hemerocallis citrina. Lineage (NCBI taxonomy): Eukaryota > Viridiplantae > Streptophyta > Magnoliopsida > Asparagales > Asphodelaceae > Hemerocallis > Hemerocallis citrina. The sequence continues at coordinate 222,959,889 of CM030365.1, forward strand.
CCGCTTCCATCTCCTTCTTCTTCGCTTCTTCGTTCAGAACCCACTCCACTGTTCCCCGTTCGCCTCCACCCATCCACCGTCTTCTTCGTCACCCCCATAACCACCACCCCTCGTCACCAACACCACCGAACGCAACTCCGAAAACCCATCTTCTTCAACCTCGCACCTCGACGCCATTACCCATCGCCATTACCACCTCCGAACCCGCCGTCTTCGTCGACCTCACACCCTATCCTCGCCATCCTCCACTGCTCCGTCCACCGCTCACCCAAGCTAGCATCACTGTGAAACCTATCGTCCCCCAAACTCCTCCCTGTTTCGAACCCACGAACAGAGCGTCGTCGCTTCTCGATGTCGCACCGCCAATTCCACCACCAGTCGCCGCCGCAACCTCCTTCCGTCGTGTCGCCACAGACGCGCCGTCGTCGCGCCAGCCTGCACCGTCGCTCTCACTCCCTCGCTCCCTATCGTTCAAGAAGGAAGAAGACGAACAACCATTGGTTCGTTTGGCTGTTTTGTGTTCACCCGCAGCGGATCCCACTTTCGATGTCCCCTGTTCGGCCAGATCCAGTGCGGGATCGCAATCTGATTGGCTGGATTCCGTGTTCGCTGTTCTGCCACGCCAGATCCAATTTCGCTGTTCCCTGTTCTGGGCTGATCCGGTGTGGAGATTTTCCTTCTTACTGTTGATCTTTTGCACGTGCTTTGCACGTGCTTTTGAGAGACTTCGCCCGGGAATTTCCGATCCCTTTTTCTTCAACTATCGGATCTAATCGTCGTCAAATCAGGCAAGTATTCTACTTGTACACATTTTTGTTCTAGTACATGCACCCCTTGAAAAATACTACAAATAGTTAGAAATTGTGACTCCTTCTTGACTATCGTTGTTGATCAATATTCAACCTCCGAAAATTCATAATTCTCAGAGTCACAATAATTTCATTGTATTAAATTATAACTACTTGGACTCATTTTATCCCCTAAATACATGGACACATGAGATTAAGGAGCCTAGATTTGTATGCACATGTTATATTTGGTATTTGATGAACTTGCAACTATTTGACTTGAAAAATAATTATTACTTGCTGTTTTGATAACCAATATCATGTATTTATATCACACAATAACTTAGATGCCTAATAACAAATTTTCATGTAATCTATACTAGTAAGATATTTCCATATGTTGCTGTCCTGAATCTTGTTATGCTGTTTTGACCCCTTTAACATCAGAATCTGAATCCGATCCCTGAATAGAAAATGTAGCTCTAGACATCTAGATTCGATGGCCTCTAGAATTTCTGAATTCGGAGTTACGGTCTAGGAGTTATTGTAGTTTTACTGCAGCTGTGTCTGTAGATGAAGATTCGCAAAACTGCTGCACACCTTTAGTTTGCGAATTAATTTAACTATGTTAACAGTAAGCGTTTGACTTGAAATTTTATATGCTTACTGGGTAAATAATAATAATAAATAACAAGCGGGGGTTTAAGGAAAAGACTATAGTAGTGGAAAATATAGGTAAGTGTACTCGGAAGGGGGCCGTGTTTTCCAAATACTTGGTTCATGAACTTGTTGTATCTTGATCGATTCATGGAGTCAGTTACTTGACTCATGAACTTGTTTGATTCATGAACCCACTGTGCGGTTCTTGAACTTGTTAGTAGATTCGCGAACTTGCTTCGTGAACCTGTTATTTATTTTCCGATTCATGAACCATGGCTTGCTTGATACTTGATACCTGAGTACACCGCCCTATATACTCCATTACTAGGTCCAAACGAAATTGTTTTGATTGTAGCACCCATGTAGTAAAAAGATGGATGCATGAAGTGCTACCTAGATAGTAATCACCACAAGACTTGAACATGAAACTTGAACTCGACACATGTTTACTCGATACTTGATCACATGATACATGAAACCTGATACATGAAACTCGAACTTGATACATGTTTACTTGAAGCTTGATGACTTGTTACATGAGACTTGATGCGTGAATAATAACACTTGACATTTATAACTTGATACTTGAGACCTGACAACTTGATACTAGGCTTGAGACTTGACACCCGACACTTACTAGATGCTTGTCACTTAATGTTAGATACCCCTACATGTACACTTGTCACTTGTTCCACCATTAGTGTTTGTTTACCCAATCTAGTCTCTTGAGTTGTCATTCCTACTAGTTAGTTCTTGAATCTCTATTACTTGTTGTAAACCTTATTATATTCTTGATTGCACTTCTTGTTCCCCATTACTTGTACTCGTTTTTACTATTTGTGGTCCTAGCTTGCACTAAGGGCATTCTCTCTTGTTTTTTCCTGTTTTTTATTTTTATATTTATCAAGCAGACTTTGGAGACGTATTACATGCTGGAATCGGTGAGCAGACGTTCTAGGCCTTGCTTGGGAAAATCTTTCTTTTATCATTCCGTTCTGTAATTTAGTTATTTCATCTGTTGTTGTTTAAGACTTGTAACGGGCTTACGTTCCCAAGTTTTAATTTGATCCAGACTTGAAAACTATTTGAATATTATTATTTGTTTTCAATTATTTTCTGTTGCTTAATAAATTAATCATGCATGCTTGGTGGTATATATATCTTGTTATATTCTTGTTGTGATGTTGAGTCGATCCTACAGCTTATGGATGATGTTAAAATCATTCGCTGGGCTTCGTCAAGAGCTCGTATTCCATATTTTTGGGAAGCGGGGCATGACAATGATTGACTCCAAAAATTGTTGTGAGTCAAGTCCAAGAACTGCAGGTTATAATGCACGACATTGCTACAGAGAACATGACGCTGTGCGAACCATTGCAGGTTGCAGCGTTCATCGAAAAATTCCACCTGGATGGAAAGACTTCAAGAACAACAAAAAACACAAGCGAAAGGAGATGTCTCTTGAAGACCTAATTGTCAGATTGCGAATCGAAGAGGAGAATCGCAAGACTGACAGGTCCTATGGAAATCAGTCCATAGAAAAAACCAACGTGGTGGAGCACGAACAGAAGGGCAAGAAGAGAAAATTTCTGCCACAGGCCTCAAACAAAAAACCTCTTACAAAGAGATTTGCTGGAAAATGTCACAAGTGTGGTAAGCTGGGGTAAAAAATTTCTGAGTGCCGCAGTAAGGACAGTAATCGTTCAGAAACAGGACATATAAAAGGGAATAAAAAATCCCATGCACACATAGTTGAGAACTTGTCCACTGGTCTCTCTGACCTGGACCTCTGTGCTGTAGTATCAGAGGTAAATCTTGTGGGGAGCAATCCTCGTGAATGGTGGTACGATACTGGGGCCACCAAGCATATCTGCTCGGACAAGGAAATGTTCACTTCATACCAGAAGTGCAACAAAGATGAACAGCTATTCATGGGAAACTCTTCCAGCTCCAAAATTGAAGGAATAGGGAAGATAGTGCTGAAAATGACTTCAGGCAAAGAACTAACACTCACAAATGTGCTGCATGTTCCAGATATTAGAAAGAACTTGATATCAGGTTCTTTGCTAAGCAAGAATGGGTTTAAGGTTGTTCTTGTTTCTGATAATTTTGTATTTTCTAAGAATGGGGTATACTTGGGTAAAGGATATGTAAAGGATGGACTGTTCAAGTTTAATGTAATGACAGTTATCCCTAAAACCATTGTTCCTGCTGTTCCCAATATTAATGAAATAACTCCTATTGCCTATATTGTTGAGTCTTCCTCTATTTGGCATGAAAGACTAGGCCATGTTAATGTCAATTCTATGCGTAGATTAATTAACATGAATTTGCTACCAAAATTTAAGGTAAATAACTCAGAAAAATGTGAAGTTTGCACGGAGGCCAAACTCACTAAAACTCCATCACGTTCTATAGAAAGAAACACAGAAACTCTAGGTCTAATTCACATGGATCTGTGTGATTTAAAATATGTGCAGACCAGAGGTGGCAAAAAGTACTTTGTGACATTCATAGACGATTGCACAGAATTCTGTTATGCATATTTGTTACATAGCAAAAATGAGGCTTTGGATAAATTCAAAGAATATAAACTTGAGGTTGAGAATCAACTTGGCAAAACGATTAAAATTGTTAGAAGTGATAGAGGAGGAGAATATGATGCACCATTTAACATGTTCTGCTCAGAACATAGAATAGTTCATCAGATAACTGCTCCTTACTCACCCGAATCAAACGGTACTGCCGAGCGCAAGAACCGAACTCTAAAGGGGATGATGAATGCCTTGTTGTTGAATTCTGGCTTACCCCAAAACATTTGGGGAGAAGCGTTGCTGATTGCCAACTACATTCTCAATAAAATACCTCACAAGAAAACCGGCAAGACACCATACGAACTGTGGAAAGGTAACTTACCTTTGTATAAATACCTCAAAATGTGGGGGTGTCTAGCAAAAGTGGCAGTACCTAATCCGAAACAGGTCACCATCGGACCTAAGACGATTGATTGCATATTCATAGGCTATGCACACAACAGTAGTGCATATCGGTTCTTGGTATACAAATCAGATATACCGGATATTCATGTGAATACAATAATAGAATCAAGGAATGCTTCCTTCTTTGAACACGTATTTCCGTGTAAGGATACTACGTACCCCAAATGTACATGTGAACAAGGGAATGCAAGCACTTCACTTGATGAACTAGAACATGATACTGATGAGCATAGACGAAGTAAACGGGCTAGAACATCAAAATCATTCGGTCCTGACTTTGTGACGGCCTTTCTGTTAGAGAATGAGCCCAGAACATTCAAGGAAGCCATGTCTATGCCTGATGCTCCTATGTGGAAGGAAGCAATCAAAAGTGAAATAGACTCCATTATAAAAAATCATACATGGGAGTTAGTCTACTTGCCTTCTGGATGTAAAGCTCTAGGATGCAAATGAATTTTCAAACAAAAATTGAAATCAGATGGTTCAATAGAGAAGCATAAGGCTAGACTTATGGTACAAGGATTTAGGCAAAAGAAAGGCCTAGATTTCTTTGATACATATTTCCCAGTTACAAGAATAACATCCATAAGAATGTTGATAGCTATTGCAGCTCTACGTAACCTGGAAATACATCAAATGGATGTTAAAACTGCATTTCTAAATGGGAACTTAGAAGAAGAAATATACATGAAATAACCTGAGGGTTACGTAGTTCCTGGACAGAAAAACAAGGTGTTCAGGCTTGTAAAATCTCTGTACGGCCCGAAACAAGCTCCAAAACAGTGGCATACAAAATTTGACAATGTTATGATGTCAAATGGTTTCAAAATAAATGAATGCGATAAGTGTATCTACATCAAAGATACTCCAAATGGATACATTATGGTCTGTCTGTACGTAGATGACATGCTTATTATTGGAAGCAATAACGACATTATCAAACAAACTAAGAGCATGCTGAGTGGCAAGTTTGATATGAAAGATTTGGGAGTTGCAGATGTCATACTAGGAATCAAAGTTTCCAGAACATCTGAGGGAATTACTTTGTCTCAAGCTCATATGCTGAGAAAGTACTTGAAAGATTCAAGAATTACTCCAATGGGACAGCAAAAAGTCCTGTCGATCCAAGCCTTCACTTGTTCAAAAATACAGGCGAAAGCATATCACAACTGGAATATGCACGTGTAATCGGTAGTCTGATGTACCTAACAAATTGTACAAGACCGGACCTAGCACATTCGGTAAATGTACTGAGCCGATACATGAGTAATCCAGGACAAAGTCACTGGAAAGGAATAACTAGAGTATTGAACTACTTGTGACATACTCAGAGTTATGCGCTGCATTACACCAAATATCCAGCAGTACTAGAAGGCTACAGTGATGCCAACTGGATATCGGACTCCAAGAACTCAAAATCCATAAGTGGATATGTCTTCACACTTGGTGGTGTAGCTGTGTCATGGAAATCCTCTAAACAAATGCTATTGGCTAGATCCACCATGGAATCTGAGTTTATTGCTTTAGACAAAGCGGCAGAGGAAGCAGAATGGCTTCGAAACTTTTTAGAGGATATTCCTATGTAGGAAAAACCAGTGCCTGCTTTATGTGTACACTGTGATAGCCAATCAGCTATAGCACAGGCACTGAGTTGTATGTATAATGGCAAGTCTCGTCATATCAGAAGGCGACACAAAACCATTAGACAACTGCTCTTAAATGGAGTAATCTCTATAGAATATATAAAATCGGCCGACAACCTAGCAGATCCATTTACTAAAGGTCTGTCGCGAGAGCAGGTTGTAAGATCATCAAGAGGAATGGGTTTAAAGCCTATGACGAAAAAGGATACTTGATGGAAACCCTACCTAGGAATTGGGATCTAGGTTCAAAAGGACAACTAAATTTTGTTGAATCAACGGGAGTACTTAGAGATTAAAATCTCATACCCACTCTTAGGATAATAAAACAGTGCTGCCTGCAAAGAGTTAGGATAAGCTTGGCTTTTAATGATTCCCATAGCTTTAAAATAAAAGTGAGGTATAGCAGGATACTCTTTATGGGTAATCACCTTGTGAGTGTGAAATGAGGCCGTTTCTAGGAGAATGAAGAGAGGCTACATTCTCCAAGTTCACTCACGATTAACCAGGGATGTTCAAGGCCAAAATGAACACAACAAGAGAACTTAGTTCTGTGAGGAGATGAAACTGTGTGATAGTTATTGTCTAGGTTCACATCAAAGCCTGGGTAGTTCAAGACATCATGATCACTACCTGGTCAAGTGAATCCGATAGCTAATTACTAAAGGTGGTTCAAAGTTGAAAAATTACTATCATTCCTGATGCAGTGATTTTTCGATTGTACTCTCAGAGTTTTTCTGTCATGTTTTTTGTTTTTCTGTCGTGTCTGGATTACATGGTCTGGTAATTTTCTTTCATGTGGGGGATTGTTGGAATTAATTTTTGAAGTTTTTCGGGCCGGATTGCGATCCTCTCGATGAGTACTATTCCGTAGTGTACTCACTTACCAAAAACGAATTCCGTATGAATGAGAAATGTTGGTCCAAAGTTGGGTACTTGAAAGGTACTAACTTGGCAACTTGGAGAAAATGGATAGTCCCATATCGAAAATTGGGAAAGATTTTTTCTAGTATATATACTAGAAAACTGGACTAAAGGGCGTGGCCTGGGGGTTAACACTAACGTGTAGTGGAGAGAGGACTTAGCCAAAATGACAAACACACGCGCACGCGAGCCCGGCCTGGCTCCGGCTCCGGCTCCGGCCCTGGCCTCGGCCTCGGCTTCGGCTTCGGCTCGGCTTGGCTCTAGCTTAAAATTTTTTTTAGTTTTATTCTTCTTCTTCTTCTTCTTCTTCTTCTTCTCCTCTGTGTCAGCTGAGTGTACATCACAGACAGCAGTTCGCTGGATCTCTGAAGCAAGGGTGCTGCTCTTCAGAGAAGGTACAGTTGTATCCTGGGAAGCAATTCGCCAGCCACCGTCACACTATGGGGCGAATTCTCAATCTCTGTGCAAAGTCTTTCGTCTCCTTTTTTGTTTCCTGTATTTCAATTCTTCACAATTGCTGTTGGGTTTTTTCATATTTATAAAATTTGGTTCTAACAGAAGATACCCAGACCAAAATTACAAGATGATTATAGACCAATTCCTTGGAAATTTTACATCCTTACCAATCTCTACCATCACATCTTTGATCTCCTTATATACTCTAAAATGGCAATGTCTTCATCCGTATCAAATTTGAAAGCAATTTTTTTGAAAATTGCAGTTTCCTCTTTTCAAAGTATTAAGCATATGATCTGGATCAAGCTATCATTAAGCATATCCTAGTCCCTTTCATAGGATCTGGATTTGATAGTTGAGAAGCCAATGAAGAAGCTGAAGAAGACAATCTATCCAAGGGAACAACTGATGCAATACCATACTGGTTACCATTTCTACTTATAGGTAAAGATGCATTATTATGTACAGGTGAAGTTCCAATTGATAGATATCCATTAGAATATCTGATCCCCCAGGCGGATCAACATCTTAAGAAATGCCATTAAGCCTGTCAGTATTCTTTATTGGGTGATAAGTTGGCGAAGAAAATATAGTACTTGCAATTAAAACTTATATAAAGATAACCAATTCACAACCAGTGCAGAAATATGAGGACAAAAGCAACAAAAATATTATTTCGTTAATTCATCATAAAGATAACTTTATTTCGTTAATTCATCATTAATGAAGCGGTGACACGGTCACCTTTATTCTAAAAAAGCAACAAAAAATCATACTCTCCTAGGAGAATATAAGTAGACGGAATACAATTATACCAATTGCTCTCCAAAAAATGTCAAGGAGATGTGAACAGACCATATTGACATAGCAAACTCACATGCATACTTGGTAAATAATGTAGTATAACTGTATAAGAGGTCTAACAAGCTCACAACAAGTAATTATCATCTAAACATAGTTCAACAATAGACCAAACCAAAACTAAAAGCATGAACAAGATAGGACCAATGGAACCTAAAAACTTGTCCCTCCACCTCCATATAATTCCATGAATCCATCCAAGCATATCTCTGTCACATACATACTCCACATTCAGAAATGTGAATGCACAACATATTAAATACAGAAAATAAGATTATAGTTTGACATTTTAACTAATGTTACTCTTTAAGTAATGTTGCCACTTCCAGGCTTCCAGCTAAACATAAGACAGGTTGTATTAAGTAATCATGTTTCCAGATTGTATAGTAGTCATTAGCGTTCTTAAAATCATTGTACACTATTTAAATTTTGAGGGGGAAAAAGAAAAACTTGGTGAAAAAAAACAATTACAATGTCTTAAGCTGTATTTAGTTAAAATTGTTGCTCTTTTACAAGAATAATAGGCTCAACAAAAAACAGAGGTTGGAAAAGTCATTTGTGTTATGGTTCTGATCCCCACTCTAAATTATGTGTTGGTTGGTTAAAAACTTTTTCCTTTTGGATAATCCTGATACCAAGATTTCTTAAGAACATTTAAACATATTGTGCCTAAATATCATATTAGCAATCACATTTTCTCAAATAACATGTAAGATAATCAAAACAGTACAAGCACAGCCAAAGGAAATTCATAACATCTAAAAATCGAGATTTTTGAATTATCTCGGAGGAAGAAATGAAATTAGAAAAAGAAACATGATGATGGACTCGTCAAATCGACGCCCAACAGATCGTGAAGAAAATCATAAGTAGATGAAGTAGGGGCAAGAGCATCATCAGAACTGAAGTCAAGCAAATCAACCAGAGGAGCTGCTGGTGGCTTAGATGCACCATTTGGAAAGCTGAATGATGTTTCAGAAGAGGCAGATTTGGTAATTCTATTAGCAGATACATTCGCTAGGGCTGGACCAGCTCTCTTTACAATATAACAACCACATCAAGAACAAGCATTCGTTCCACCAAAGAAGATCAGTGTATCGCCAGATAGAAAATGTACAAAATAAATCTAAAAAGAACTCCTTTTATATTACGTAAGAGATGTAAACTATTAAATTTGCACCCACTTAATGTTTTGGTGCTTCAGTATGATAGAATTGAATTCAATAGATTTTTGCTATAATTCTAGCTCAAGACTTCCCTTTTGCCTTGTAATTATCTCCCTAATTCTCTTGTCAAAAATCAAACAAAGTAAATCACATCTTCCGGGGGGGAAAAGAAAATAAATTAGGCCTATATGCATTAGTAGGAAAAGAAAATTTTAAGCAACAGATGTTAACAAAAATACAAATTCCCAAGATATGTTGCTATCTTAAATCCCAACATAAAGAAAAGCTGTCAAGAGTAAGACATAAATAGCAAAGAAAAGAGAAAAACAACTACATAAATATAATGTCTAAAATCAAATTCAAAGTTAACGGTGGAAAAAAAATAAAATTAAGATTGAAAGAGAAAAACAACTGTAGTATTGAAAATTAGTAAGAAAATACAAGATGCATGGTGCAGCCTTGGAAGACTTAAAATGATAATAACATGCATGAGTAAGAAATTAGAAGGTGTATCATGAATAACATATACTTCAAAATAGTAGACAAGAAATTCACATAAGGTGTTGAAAGTAATACCAATATGCAAAACAAAGAGGACAATTTGAATGCAATGGAAATGAAAGCCAATGCATGCCAGAAAGAAGAAAGAGGACAAGAGTGCAAGGGTGTTTAAAGTGATACCAATATACAATAACAAAGAATTTACTCCAAAAGTTTGGGTTCAACTATGTGAATCAGTGTATTGAGGGCCACCACCATTATCAAATTAACAGTTTTCAAAATCCCTATTAAGAGCTTCCACCCAAGTTTGTTTCGGTCTTCCCCTAATCCTTTTGCTCACCATCCTATATATCAATTTTCCAACTGGGTGGTAATCAATCTTCATTATGAGGACTCCAAACCCCACTTCAATCGGTTCTGCCACATGTTATCTTCGATAGAGGAAACCCCTACTTCCTTCTGAATGTATTCATTTCTTAATTTGTCCTTTAATCACTCATCCACCTTGCATCTTCATTCCTGTTCATTTCAGCTACACATATTTTTTTGATGTTTTTTAAAATCGCCTACTTTGTTTCATAAAATATGGCTGGTCCTGTCTTGCAAAAGATGTTCTTCGATATCAAATATATCTTATGACTGCACAATATGCATTTCGCTATTTTAACATACTCATTGATTTCCCTATCATGATGACTAACCGATCATTAATATGGACGTGGTTACTCGTAGGTAATTCTTGATCATCAATGCAAACTACACTTTCGCCATACTTTTCAAGCTCTGCTAAACTTACAATACATAAACTCTGCTTTAGTCCCACTAATCCTAATTCTCTTCGATATTCCATGACAACTTGGATTATGAAAATTGAATTGTTGCGTCAGATTGAAGAAAATAATAGAATTTTTCGATAGTAACACAATATAGAGTTAAGATGACATATACATTCTTTTTAACATACAAACTATATGTATACCGTCTAACTTCACTTAAAAATTACTAATATATATTCTGCCTTTGTATTTAATAGGACCTTACCTAACCACTGATTTTCATTCATTTCCCTTTTTTGGGTGAACTGTGTTGATGCATTCCCTCAAACAAGTTAAGGTCATTGGCTTATCTTATCTGATATCTAAATAACACAAATGCCAAAAAAAAAAATCACATAAAACTATAGCAAATTCTGCATTTTCCAAGAAGAAAATACTATTTCAATTGATTTATATTCTATAACTGAAAAAATGGGTTGAATCGGAAGTGAAACAAGAGAAAAAGATTCGGTGCAAACCTACTCTTTCACTTCTTCTTGTTCGAACTCTGATCGAGGATACTCATCTTCTCCATGTTATTTATAATTACTATTTATAATAAATATGAAAGAAGATGAATTTGATTATGGGTAGGTTTCAATTGTAGATTGATTAGGATAAGAGATGCAAGAAATAGAAGGGAGAAAGAGAGTGGCACATAGTTAGGGAGAGGAAATAAATGGGGTGGGCGATTAGGGATTTTAAATACAAAATTAGTTTTAGGAATTTGTATGGCCCAGATTATATCTAAGATATAATAAAAAATAGATGTGTGGTCAATATCTGCTCTGGACATATTTTATTGATGTGTGGTCAATATCTGCTCTGGACAGATTTTATTGTGGCTTTTATAATATATATATATATATATATATATATATATATATATATATATAAGGAATGCTCAGTTGCAAAGGGGTATGTTTGCACAGACCCGTTGCAAGTTGAGTTCATGGTCGTTGGATCCCTTTGATCTAGATCCAACGGCTGGGATCAATCCCGTCCATCAACCCCCATCTCTCACTTTATGTGAGGAGTGGTAAAAGTGGTATTTCGCCATCAAATACCGCTTCACTTGGCTTATCTCTTACTCTCTGTCGCTCAAAGCTGACGTAGTGCAACATTTGGGGCCAAATTTTAACCTATGACGTTGTTTTAGTTAAAAATTTTATTTTGAACCTTGGCCGTTGTTTTCAACAACAGTCATAGTTATACAAGTTATTTAAAACACTTGTACAAATTGCTCTCCTTCTACCTTCGATTTCTCACTCTATATTCCCTTGCTCTCTCCCTCTCTGTCGCTCGTTACCGAACCCAAAACGAAACCCTAGCTCCTCCTTCACTTAAGCCATCCCTCCTCCTTCACCTCACACACTCTCTTCTTGAACTCTTTCTCTCTCTCTCTCTCTCTTTTCCTTGAGATTCTCCCGAACCCAAAAAACCCTAGCCCTAACAGAATCACCCAAACCCTACTCCTTCTCCATCTACAACATCGTCTCTACCTCTTTACTCTCCTTCACAAAAAACCCACATTGTGCATGGTATTCACTCTTATCTTTCTATGTTCATTTATAGTATGAGAAATGTTCCATTGTGCACTAGACCTCCGTGTGAACTCGTGTGCACTTGGCCTTCCCGCCTTCGTACCGACAATCCGAACAGTTCACATTGATCTACACATCTAAATTAGTCTAAATATATAAAATCAAATTATTTGAAATATATTTGCCCATCCATTATGTGACTATACAAAACAACGATTTTCAGCCATACAATTTTGTAACACTTCAATGGATGGGCAAATGAATTTCAAATGATTTGGTTTTTCATATTTAGACTAATTTATATGTTTAGATTAATGTGAACGGTTCAGATCGTCGATACGAAGACGGGAAGGTCGAGTGTACACGGAGGCTTAGTGCACAACAAAACATTACTCTTTATAGTATTTTAAAAATTATATTTTTGAGTCATATTTTTTTGATGCGTAGTTAGTTATTGGTTAGTTTGAGGATGCGTATTGTGTATAGTTTTTTGATAATTGTAGATGGTAGAGTTGTAGAATTAGTTGTTGTTTCTCACTTAAATTATAGTTGTAGTTGTAGTTTTTTGTCAAAGAAAAAAAAACGAAGTCCAAAAATTCTGAAATTTTACGGGTAGGTCGGACTCACCACGCACAAGGCAACGCAACTTGTAGAATCGAGTTGCGACTCACGATTTGTAAGATAAGGCCATATATCGCTTTCGACTCTTTTTCGTGAGTGAAAGCGATTCATTGCCGTATATTACAAACCGTTAGTCGAAACTCACTTCTACAAGTTGCGTTAGCTCGTGCGGGATGAGTCCAACTGTAATACCCCGATTTTCTAATATAAATAAAGATTATTTGATTCTACATATGGTATGCATGTGCAATATTTTTTCTTAAAGCCCAAAAGTTTAATTTACATATTTTCTACAAAATAATTAGTTTGGCCCAACTAATTTTAGCCCATGGATTTAAAACCCTTTCTATTATATTCCTACAACTTGTATGTGTAAACATCTTTTCCTTTTTCTTCTTTTCCGGGTATGAACTATAATGTTGTAGTGGAGTTTGTGTGTACACGTGCACTTTATGTACACGTGCACAAGGCTCAATTCTTGGCCGGATTGTGGTAGTGATGGGCTTAGATCATGGGTAGTTACTTTTGAGGTGTGGGTAGTTTCTCAACTCCCGATTAGATCTCAGCCTTTGATTCTCCAACTCCCTAATAGATCTCAACCCTCTATTCTATTTATCTCCTAGTATAAATACCCCCTCCTATTCCCTATTTCTTTTACACTAGATTAATTTTATTATAGAGATATTGGTGAGGTCTGTGTGGGAGCTTTGCTGTGGAAGCCGAAGAGTACCCCTGAAGATTTCGGTGTGGAACGAGGAGCAAGAAGTGCTGCGCTGTGTTGAAGGACTTTGCGGGATTTCGTTTATTTTCTTCATATAAGGTGGGTGTTTCTCAGGACTTCTAATGTAGGAATGATATTACAATTGTTATGATTGATACCATGTTACAAAAAGTGAATTGAATGCAGTAGAAATTGCTTGAACATGCTATTAATAATGAGAGTGAGACTGTCGGTACAGTCGACTGCCATATGAGACAGCCGACTGGTACGAGACATTATTTTCATAATGTGCTGATGAAATGTGTGCAAATAGACATGAGGGTGTGATTATTAAATATATATTTTCCCGATGACACATATGATGGAGGGAAGGTAAATAAATGAAAAGAACTAACAGTAATAAATAACGTAAATTGTCGGAGCAGTCGACTGACGTTGTGTTAAGTCGACTGGTGCTTCGTTCTGAATGTGACTGCTTGGGAGTTCCATGAATTGAGATATTTCGTTTATGTAGACCGATTATGATGATTTGAGATTTGTACCTTCATTGTTGTAAGAAAGTATGAGCAATGTGAATGCATGTTTAGAGTAGTTTTCTCTAAAAGAGCATGTTAGTAACTTGGAAATTGGTGCTGTAAATGCTACTGAACAAGAGGAGACTCTGTTTTTAAAACATGAATTTATGTATATAGTGAATTGATATCATGATGCAAGTACATGTAAGAACTGTAAATAATCTCCTTAATGGAAAATGGATCTGTCCAGTCGACCGATGCATGTAGCAAGTCGACTGATCTGGACTGAGAAATTATGCTGTTGAAATCTCCAAGACAGACGACTGATCGATGAGCAGTCGACTGTCACGAGAACAATATTGTGAACATGAAAAGTGCGGGACAGGCCACTGGTAGTGTACAACAGTCGACTATCCCGAGCAATTATGATGATACTGTGTGACTGTATGAGACGACTGGTATTCTTCCAAGTCGACTGTACAGAGTGTACTTGGATATATTTGAACTTCATGTTATTTTGCTCTTGGTAAGTATGAACTGTATGATTTGAATCATTGGACTCTGTTTATGGCTGTATGAATTATGTGAATGAATCATAGATGAGAATAGAGAATTAAATGAATAATTATGAAAGGCTAAATCATGATGAGGAAGTCTGTGAGACTCTAAAATAAATGATGAGCTGATGATGCTCAATTAGATATTGTGAAATTGAAATTGAACGAAGGAGTAGCTAAGTCTCCCCGGCAGTGAAATGAAATGATATTGAGAAATAGACCAGGTTGGTCGAGTGAAATGAAATGATAAGTCCGGTTGATGGAGAGGCTAACTCTAGAGCTTGATTTTTATTCATGATTCTGATGTAACTTTAAAACATAGTGTGGAGGTGATGAAGGTGAGAGAAAAACATGAGTATGAGAGCTAGGGTACGGTGCGGGTGTGTGAGCCGCAGAATGCATGCCTGATGAGTCAAGACATGGCGCGGGCACAACTCAGTAATGATCGGACTCTAGTCACGCTTGTGGGATGTTTTGGTGACTGCAAGAGGAGTGTGTTCAGGGAGGAGGCTGAATTGTCGCAGAATGCATGCTTGACGAGTCAAGACATGGCGCGAAATTCTACTCCAGGGGCCAGGATACATGCTTGTACTCATAGAATCATCTAGGATATTCACTGGAATTACAGAAGTAGAGTAAGTCATGGCGGGGGATTGAACCCTACTAAAATGAAGAACGAATAAGAGGCTTGCCCTCGAACCTATGTAGTATGGGATGCATAGAATTCGAACAAGTGTGCATTAGTGTCATGTGAAAATTAAGTAATTGCATTAAGGATTAAGTGCACAATCACGACACGACATCTCTAAAAGTTCCCTTTTGATTTTACATGCGTATTATGAACAAGATTGTGTTTTGTTAAGAAATGAGATTCATTATACTGTTTCTGGCATAGAGAGGGTGGCCATGTATAATTATCGTCGGTTGAATAAACTGACGTACCCACAGTTTTGTATGCAGGATAAATTACATATAAAGAGGAATGGATGCATAAAGATCTCATTATGTTGTTGTTCATTTATGTAAATGTTGTATATTTTGCTTCCGCTGTGTAAATCTAAATGTAAAATGTTGTAACTCTGATGTAAAAAGAAAAGTTTGAAATTTCCTTGTAAAATTGTACTCGAGAAAAGTGAAAAGATCCTGAAGAACATATCGAATTCAGTAATTTAGGATTCGGGGCGTTACAGAGTGGTATCAGAGCCACGCTTTTCTACACTTTCACACTTGTACAAATTTACAAGGAACGACACCCTAGATGTGGACATTAGAGTGTGTGTTTGAGTCTAGAGATTTAAATGTAAGTGACTTACATTTGTGTTGCTCTATGATTTATGTTTCTTCCTCTCTATTCTAAGATGGCTGATCACTTCGACCCTGCTGGAGGCGACGACTGGCATATTATTGAGGAAGAGTACCATCCTGGACAGGCTGATTCTGAGGACGAGTATCACCCTGGGCAAGTAGATTCTGATGATGAAGAGTACCCTGAATCTCGAGAGATCACCCCACCGCCGGATTCATCTGACGATTCTTCTTCTTTCGATGAAGAAAAGGGACCAGCTCTGAGTGGCGCTGTGGCTTCTCTTCAGAGGCAAGTGGATACCCTGAAGTATAGAGTTGGAATTTTGAAGGCTCAGCTGGAAAAGCGGAATGCTGACTATTCTGTTCTTAGCCATCGGATTTGGGAACTTGAGAAGAAAAAGAACCTAACTGATGTGCTGAAGGATGAGGTGGATGAACTATGGGATGAGATTAGAGCAGCAAAGAGGACCCGTAGAGATTAGATTGTCCTAGTTTCTATTTTCTTTTATTCTGATGTTAAGGAATGTTTTAATTCGAATGTATAAACTTTGAAATTCAATGAAATGAAAGTTGGTTTAAATTCTTGTCTTATACTTCGAATTTAATGGATCTTTTGCATCAGAATATGTCGAGAAGGGGAGCCAGGAATGGTGAAGGTTTGGACCTGGATGCCGAATTTGCAAGGGTTTACCAGACGCTGAATGCAGTGGCTGCAAACCAAGGAAGGGGGCCGGTGAATCCAGTACCCGAGGCAATTAAGCTAGTGGAGTCGTTCAAGAGAATGAAACCACCAGTGTTCGAGGGAAAGTCAGACCCAGATGCGGCTGACAACTGGATTCGGCAAGTGGAGACAATCTTCGAGGTGTTGGAGACACCGGAGGGCAGCAAGGTCAAGTTGGCGACTTTGCAGTTGGAGAAGGATGCGGCTGTTTGGTGGCAGTCGATGAAGAGGACGATGGGCGGCTTGTTGCTTGGCTGGGAGGAATTTCTGGAAGAATTCCGCAGCCATTATTTCCCCTCCGACGTCCAGGAGAAGAAGGCCATGGAGTTTCTGTCACTTCAGCAAGGCAGCATGTCAGTGAGGGAGTATGAGACTAAATTTACTCAGCTCTCCAGGTATGCTCCAGAACTGGTGATGGATGAGGCGAAGAAGGCTCGCAAGTTCGAGCATGGTCTGAGGCCGAGCTTGAGGTCTCGTATGATACCTCTTGGTATCAGGAGATTCGATAAGCTGGTGAAGAGGGCGGCAGCAACGGAGGCGGATATGGAGCAGTTCCATGTTGCTCAGCACCAGAAGAGCAACTGGCAGTCCGGGAAAAGGCCTGCTCAATCGGGGAGTTTCAAGGGGCAACCATCTGCACAGAGGTTCAAACCAACAGGGGCGAACGCTGTCAGTGTAGCTGGAAGACCTGGAAACGATGTGGGGAGACCTTCTGCAGTCACTTGCTTTAACTGTGGTGAAGTGGGACATTACCAATCTCGATATCTCAAACCACGGACTGGCAATCACAATGTGCCAATACAGCAGACTGGGAAGAGGCCGTACCAGTCAGGGCGAGTATTTGCTTTGACAGAAGCTGATGCTGAGGAAGCGGATCAGGTCATCTCTGGTACGAGGGCTGATGTTTAGTGTGGTTTTTGTCATTTCTTCTTCCCGTTCATAGTGTGAAACTGTTATGTAATGGTGTATGTTATGTAACAGGAGAACTCTATCTTAATGGAAAGAAAGCTGTGGTGTTGTTTGATACTGGATCCTCTCATACTTTTGTGTCTCCAAGGTTTGCTAAAGTGTTGGGAGTTGAACCGAAGATTTTTCCAGGCAAGATCTTAGCAGTAGCTACTCCATCAGGGAAAACTTTAACCACTGATCGGTATTACGCTGATTGCGAGATAGTGATTGGGGATCGAATCTTTGGCATTGATCTGATCGAACTGACCATCTTGGGAGTCGATGTTATCATTGGCATTGATTGGATATCGGTGTACAGTGCAAGCATCGAGTGTAAGACCAAGACTGTAACAGTGAAGGCTCCAGGTGGACCTGAAGTCACTTTCCAAGGGAAGTTGAAGTGTTCTAAGCTGGTGGCAACTATCCGCAAGGAAGAGACTCCTGTGGAATTGCAAGGGATTCCTGTGGTTCGGGACTATCCGACAGTGTTCTTGGAAGATTTTCCTGGGTTACCTCCGCATCGTGATGTAGAGTTTAGCACCACTGTTCAACCGGGAAGTGCACCAATCTCTAAGGCACCTTATAGGATGGCTCCAGTGGGACAGGATGAGGTGAAACGGCAGATTGAGGAACTGTTAGAAAAAGGCTTTATTCAACCTAGTGCGTCACCTTGGGGAGCACCAGTGCTTTTGGTAAAGAAGAAGGATGGATCGATGAGGATGTGTATCGATTACCGAGAGCTGAATAAGGTCACTGTTCAGAATAAGTATCCGATTCCTCGAATTGATGACTTGTTCGATCGTCTACAAGGAGCAACTGTATTCTCCAAAATAGATCTTCGATCAGGATATCACCAAGTGAGAGTGAAAGCTGAAGATGTGCACAAAACTGCGTTTAGAACTCGGCATGGGCATTACGAATTCTTAGTTATGCCATTCGGAGTGACGAATGCACCCGCAATCTTCATGGATTTAATGAACAGAGTTCTGAGGCCATTTATTGATTCTTTCGTCGTGGTGTTTATCGACGATATTCTCGTGTACTCCAAGTCTGAGGCGGAGCACACCGAGCATTTGGCAGCAGTTTTGCAGAAGTTGGAAGAGCAGCAGTTGTATGCCAAGTTATCCAAGTGTGATTTCTGGAAATCTGAAGTGGAATTCCTAGGTCACATCCTTTCTAAGGAGGGAGTGGCAACTGACCCTCAGAAGATAGAGGCAGTGAGAGATTGGGCTAGGCCTACTACAGTGAAGGAAGTCAGAAGTTTCCTTGGGATGACTGGATACTACAGGAGATTCATTCAAGGTTATGCTCAGATAGCCGTACCGCTTACTGGACTGACCAAGAAGAATGTGAGCTTCAAGTGGACCGAGCAATGTGAGGCGAGCTTTCAGGAGTTGAAAGATAGACTGACTAGTGCACCTATTTTGGCTTTGCCTAGAGCAGGAGTTGAGTATGATGTTTATAGCGATGCTTCACATCGGGGGCTTGGTTGTGTCTTAATGCAAGAAGGTAAAGTAATCGCTTATGGGTCTAGGCAACTTCGACCACATGAGAAAAATTATCCGACTCATGATCTAGAGCTGGCTGCGATTATTTTTGCTTTGAAGCAATGGAGGCACTACGTGTATGGTGAGAAGTTGAACATGTACACGGATCACAAGAGCTTGAAGTATATATACCAGCAGAGGGATCTCAATCTGAGGCAGCGGAGATGGTTGGAAGTGCTCGAGGATATGCGACCTGAGATCAAGTATCATCCTGGAAAGGCTAATGTTGTTGCTGATGCACTTAGTCGCAAGAGCAGTTTGGCCAGTTTGATTACGACTCAGAGGCATCTGATTGAGGAGTTGGATCGAGCAGGTATTGAAGTTGTTTTGCAAGGATTGGGAGCATCTTTATCTCAGTTGAAGCTTCAGCCTACTTTGAATGCAAGGATCATTGCAAGTTAGGAAGTTGATGCTGATATCTTGGAGATGAAGGAGCAGGTTGGTGCTGGCAGGTTGCCCGGATTTCAAACCAGGGATGGAGTGCTGTGGTTCGGAGATAGGCTGTGTGTTCCAGATCAAGCAGACCTGAAGGAGAGTATTCTTCAGGAGGCGCATGCTACTCTTTTGTCAGTACATCCTGGGAGTACTAAGATGTACAAGGACATCAAACAGCATTTCTGGTGGTCAGGTTTGAAGCGGGATGTGGCCGAATTTGTCGCGAGGTGTGAGGTTTGTCAGCAAGTCAAGGCCGAAAATCAAAGACCCGGAGGTCTATTACAGCCGTTACCTATTCCGGAATGGAAGTGGGATAACATCAGTATGGACTTCATTACGGGGTTGCCTAAGAGTTCTAAAGGCAATGATGCTATTTGGGTTATAGTCGATCGACTTACCAAGTCTGCTCACTTTTTGGCGATGAAACTCACGGCTTCGATGGACAAGTTGGCTGAGTTATATGTTGGTGAGATTGTCCGACTTCATGGTGTTCCCTCGACTATTGTGTCTGATCGAGATGCGCGGTTTACTTCGCATTTCTGGAGGAGTCTTCAGGCAGCTTTGGGTACCAAAACAGATTTCAGCACTGCTTTTCATCCACAAACCGATGGGCAGACCGAGAGAGTCAATCGTATTCTTGAGGATATGCTTCGGTGTTGTATACTAGACTTCGGAGGCAGTTGGGAAAGGCATTTACCTTTGGTAGAGTTTGCCTACAACAACAGTTTTCAGGCTAGCATCGGGATGGCGCCGTATGAAGCTTTGTATGGCAGGAAGTGTAGGACTTCTGTTTGTTGGTATGAGGTTGGGGAGCGTCAGTTGTTTGGTCCTGAGCTTGTGCAGCTGACTTCTGAGAAGATTGATCTGATCAGGAAAAGGTTGGTGGAAGCTCAGAGCAGGCAGAAAAGCTATGCAGACAACCGGAGAAGGGACCTTGAGTTTGAGGTTGGTGACTTCGTCTTTCTGAAGGTATCACCCAGTAAAGGTGTGGTTCGATTTGGCAAAGGCGGGAAGTTAGCCCCGAGATTTATAGGCCCGTATAAGATATTGAAAAGGATCGGGAAAACTGCTTACCGGCTTGAATTACCGGAAGAGTTGTCTCAGGTGCACAATGTCTTTCATGTGTCTATGTTGAGAGGTTACATTCCAGACCCGAGTCATCATTTGCCTGAAGTGCCGGAAGGTTTACAGTTAGACCTGAATTACATCGAGTCTCCTGTTGAGATTGTTGACCGTAGGGAGAAAGTCTTGAGGAATAAGACGATACCGATGGTCAAGGTAGTCTGGAGAAACCACTTGGTTGAAGAGGCTACTTGGGAATCTGAGGAGAAGATGTTGAAGGACTATCCTGAGCTTTTTGTTTGATTGTATTTTTTTGATTGATTATATTTTTGTATTCTTTGTATCTTTGTGTCTTTTGTTGTTGTGGTGTTTTCTGTTTTCTCGCTCTTGGCTGTAGTTCCGGGGACGGAACTATTCTAAGGAGGGAGTGATGTAATACCCCGATTTTCTAATATAAATAAAGATTATTTGATTCTACATATGGTATGCATGTGCAATATTTTTTCTTAAAGCCCAAAAGTTTAATTTACATATTTTCTACAAAATAATTAGTTTGGCCCAACTAATTTTAGCCCATGGATTTAAAACCCTTTCTATTATATTCCTACAACTTGTATGTGTAAACATCTTTTCCTTTTTCTTCTTTTCCGGGTATGAACTATAATGTTGTAGTGGAGTTTGTGTGTACACGTGCACTTTATGTACACGTGCACAAGGCTCAATTCTTGGCCGGATTGTGGTAGTGATGGGCTTAGATCATGGGTAGTTACTTTTGAGGTGTGGGTAGTTTCTCAACTCCCGATTAGATCTCAGCCTTTGATTCTCCAACTCCCTAATAGATCTCAACCCTCTATTCTATTTATCTCCTAGTATAAATACCCCATCCTATTCCCTATTTCTTTTACACTAGATTAATTTTATTATAGAGATATTGGTGAGGTCTGTGTGGGAGCTTTGCTGTGGAAGCCGAAGAGTACCCCTGAAGATTTCGGTGTGGAACGAGGAGCAAGAAGTGCTGCGCTGTGTTGAAGGACTTTGCGGGATTTCGTTTATTTTCTTCATATAAGGTGGGTGTTTCTCAGGACTTCTAATGTAGGAATGATATTACAATTGTTATGATTGATACCATGTTACAAAAAGTGAATTGAATGCAGTAGAAATTGCTTGAACATGTTATTAATAATGAGAGTGAGACTGTCGGTACAGTCGACTGCCATATGAGACAGCCGACTGGTACGAGACATTATTTTCATAATGTGCTGATGAAATGTGTGCAAATAGACATGAGGGTGTGATTATTAAATATATATTTTCCCGATGACACATATGATGGAGGGAAGGTAAATAAATGAAAAGAACTAACAGTAATAAATAACGTAAATTGTCGGAGCAGTCGACTGACGTTGTGTTAAGTCGACTGGTGCTTCGTTCTGAATGTGACTGCTTGGGAGTTCCATGAATTGAGATATTTCGTTTATGTAGACCGATTATGATGATTTGAGATTTGTACCTTCATTGTTGTAAGAAAGTATGAGCAATGTGAATGCATGTTTAGAGTAGTTTTCTCTAAAAGAGCATGTTAGTAACTTGGAAATTGGTGCTGTAAATGCTACTGAACAAGAGGAGACTCTGTTTTTAAAACATGAATTTATGTATATAGTGAATTGATATCATGATGCAAGTACATGTAAGAACTGTAAATAATCTCCTTAATGGAAAATGGATCTGTCCAGTCGACCGATGCATGTAGCAAGTCGACTGATCTGGACTGAGAAATTATGCTGTTGAAATCTCCAAGACAGACGACTGATCGATGAGCAGTCGACTGTCACGAGAACAATATTGTGAACATGAAAAGTGCGGGACAGGCCACTGGTAGTGTACAACAGTCGACTATCCCGAGCAATTATGATGATACTGTGTGACTGTATGAGACGACTGGTATTCTTCCAAGTCGACTGTACAGAGTGTACTTGGATATATTTGAACTTCATGTTATTTTGCTCTTGGTAAGTATGAACTGTATGATTTGAATCATTGGACTCTGTTTATGGCTGTATGAATTATGTGAATGAATCATAGATGAGAATAGAGAATTAAATGAATAATTATGAAAGGCTAAATCATGATGAGGAAGTCTGTGAGACTCTAAAATAAATGATGAGCTGATGATGCTCAATTGGATATTGTGAAATTGAAATTGAACGAAGGAGTAGCTAAGTCTCCCCGGCAGTGAAATGAAATGATATTGAGAAATAGACCAGGTTGGTCGAGTGAAATGAAATGATAAGTCCGGTTGATGGAGAGGCTAACTCTAGAGCTTGATTTTTATTCATGATTCTGATGTAACTTTAAAACATAGTGTGGAGGTGATGAAGGTGAGAGAAAAACATGAGTATGAGAGCTAGGGTACGGTGCGGGTGTGTGAGCCGCAGAATGCATGCCTGATGAGTCAAGACATGGCGCGGGCACAACTCAGTAATGATCGGACTCTAGTCACGCTTGTGGGATGTTTTGGTGACTGCAAGAGGAGTGTGTTCAGGGAGGAGGCTGAATTGTCGCAGAATGCATGCTTGACGAGTCAAGACATGGCGCGAAATTCTACTCCAGGGGCCAGGATACATGCTTGTACTCATAGAATCATCTAGGATATTCACTGGAATTACAGAAGTAGAGTAAGTCATGGCGGGGGATTGAACCCTACTAAAATGAAGAACGAATAAGAGGCTTGCCCTCGAACCTATGTAGTATGGGATGCATAGAATTCGAACAAGTGTGCATTAGTGTCATGTGAAAATTAAGTAATTGCATTAAGGATTAAGTGCACAATCACGACACGACATCTCTAAAAGTTCCCTTTTGATTTTACATGCGTATTATGAACAAGATTGTGTTTTGTTAAGAAATGAGATTCATTATACTGTTTCTGGCATAGAGAGGGTGGCCATGTATAATTATCGTCGGTTGAATAAACTGACGTACCCACAGTTTTGTATGCAGGATAAATTACATATAAAGAGGAATGGATGCATAAAGATCTCATTATGTTGTTGTTCATTTATGTAAATGTTGTATATTTTGCTTCCGCTGTGTAAATCTAAATGTAAAATGTTGTAACTTTGATGTAAAAAGAAAAGTTTGAAATTTCCTTGTAAAATTGTACTCGAGAAAAGTGAAAAGATCCTGAAGAACATCTCGAATTCAGTAATTTAGGATTCGGGGCGTTACACCAACCTACTAGCAAAGTTTCGGAATTTTTTGATGCAATTTGTGTGGATTTGTCTCGTATATCAAACAACAACATTATGCTTTTCTCTTTTTAGAAATACTTTTCACTAGAAAATCGCACAAACGACCTAAAAAAATACGAAATTTTGCGAGTAGGTCGGACTCACCAAACACAAGCCAATGCAACTTGTGAAAGCGAGTTTCGACTCATGGTTTGCAGGATATGGCCGTGTATATCTTTTCACTCATTTTCTATGAAAGAAAACGATACATTGCCTTACCTTGCAAACCGTGAGTCGAAACTTGCTTCTACAGTTGCGTTGGCTTGTGTGTGGTGAGTTTGACCTACTCGCAAAGTTTCGAAAATTTTTGATGTTGTTTGTGCGGTTTTCTCATGTATATCAAACAACAACAGATATACTTTGATATTTTTTGAGCGTGTTTTCACTAGAAAATTGCACAAACAACATTTAAAAATTACAAAATTACAATTATATATATTAAAAACAGTTAATGGCATAATACACATTAAAATTTTCAAATAATTTTGTAATTTTGTTGTTCCCGCTCAAAATGAAGTACGGAAGGGGACTATATATATATATAGGGAAAAAGGGGTATGGGCAACTTGCTCATTTAGTAAATTAATAAGCAATTGATGATGTGGCATACATGTGATTGGAAAACCCTTAAAAGAGTTAGTAGTCCAATGTATCACATGCATGCCACATAATCAATTGCTCATTTATGCCACATAATCAATTGCTCATTTACTAAATGAGCAAGTTGCTCATATCACTTTTACCCATATATATATATATATATATATATATATATATATATATATATATATAAAAGTTATTTAAGTGGTACAAACTACCTAGCACAACCATGGTAATTTTGTATGGCGGCTCTGTTTGTTAGAATATATTTTACATCAGAAAGAGATTGGAACATGATTTTTTTCTAGCCTCGATAATTGATCAACTCAGTTGTCATGTGTGACTTTGAGAAGACATTTGTTGTTTACAATAGAAATACATTAAACTTTCTTGGCAATTTTAGCGTGAATGATTTGAAATTTGTGTCTCCACATGTTTGATGCACATATGAAATATTTGAATAACTCTAAAATATGTGGCCAACAAGGATGAAACACGCTAGCTAGGTCATGTAAAACAAATTATAGCTACTGAAATATTAAATTGTAGCGTTTGAGAAGTCCTTATGCATCACTTTCAGATAACCAAAGAGACTATATCTTGCCTTTTAATTTGAATCAGTATATAAATGCAATAACCATATACATGGGATACCTACCAATAGTTTGGTGGTGATCGAAACAACTTTCAATAATAAAAATATGTTTGTTAGAGATTATACACAAAATTATTAGTTAGAAATTCTATTATTGCTGTTAATATTATTTTATACAATTGGGGTAAGCTATAGGAACGCATAATTGTACATAATTATGTATTTTTTCATATTATTTTTTTTGTTTGCAAGGAATGCTAGAGAACATGACATTTCTCTATTAGACCTCAATAACACAAGAAGAATAGTTGATTTCGACATAGTCCTTAATTATCGTTTTCGGTAACATCCAACATCTCACATCTCATGTCTCGCCAATTTATGACTATTATAAAAAAGTTTATTTAGCGAAAAAATGAAAAAAAGTTTAATAGAATGATAGAAGACTGAAATCGCTCATATTTAATAATTTTAATTAGTCTTAATTTTTTTAAATTTTCTTTCTGTTTTTTGCATATTGAAATGCATTTTGATATGAATTACTCAAATATTACATGCATCTTCACGTCAAATACAACAGCTTTTTTTTATATATATATATATATATATATATATATATATATATATATATATATATATATATATGATATGGGTAAATATAGAACTAAATCGGACCGCTTAAATCGGGCACGAATATAAAGTTCTCATGTGTAAAACGGTAATTTACCTATAAACGGGTCCATAAATGAAAATTGGGTCTCTTTCAAGCCCAATAATTCAAAATTGGATTTGTCTTACTTGGTTGTCGTAACAGCCTCATTCAAACGAGTTCAGATCATTTAAAAATAATTTAAACTCCTGATTATTTATAAGGGACTGTTTAAAAACTCTATCTCTTATCTAGGAGAGAGTTTAAACTCAATCCCCTCAACTACTCTTATCTCTTCATGAAAAAGAGATAATTAATTCAATCCAAAAACACCGAAGTAGAGATAAGTCATTATCTTGAATTAAACTGACCCCCAAGACGACTATAAATATCCCTACCTCCACAAGAACCAGGTAATCAATATTTTGCCAACAAAAACTCTCATATTATCTTGAGTTCTTACTTAAGCGTCGGAGGGTATGTCTTTGGGGTCAACCCCGGTGTTTCAGAATTTTGCAGATCAATCAGAGCGATCGTCTCAATCAAGATTAGATTCAACGGTATAAACAAGTCAGATTCAGAAGTCAACATCAGTTGAAAACAGTAAATATCGGTGAAAGTAAAAAAATGTCAGCTTTTTATTATTTTTTAAAAAAAACTCATGTCATCTTTTTGCTCCTATAGCTGGAGTCTTACGACTCTATCCACGTTATTAAAAAAAAAAATCTTTTTGCTCCTACACAAAAATTAACAGCAACAATATATATATATATATAGTGATAGTCACAAAAAAAATGTGAGTGCCAATGAGTGTTTTACTATAAAACAATATTTAGCTTACAAGTTTTACCATAAAACAATATTTAGCTTACATGAGAGCATCTATAGTCGTGGGCTAAATACCCAAATTTCGGAAAAATTTGGAAAAAGAGCTGCAGTCGTCGTTCAAATACCCAAAATTTGGGTGTACAATGAATAGTAGCTTGCCAAATATAGCAGACGATTTGGCAAAAACCAAAATATAGCTAACGGGAAATTTTTGTTCGTCCCTTAAAAATGACGAAGGATAATATCCCGTCGCTTTATTTTTTTTTACTGGACGAGAAACAATGTCTCATCGTTTATTATAAAAATAATTAAAAAAAAAAAGGGTGTCGGACGGTGTATTATACACTGTCCCAACCATTTTGAATAAGACAAAAAGGGAACTATTTTGAATAAGACAAAAAAGATGTTTGACGGTGTATATCCTTGCCCCTTTTTCTATTTTTTTTTGTCTTCTAGTGCCCTTGCCATTTTTTTTTGTTTTTTTTAAAAAAGTTTCAGACGAGATATAATCGGTCGTCCGGCCATATTTTAACTTACTACGACTGCAGCGCGCACCCATATTTTCTATTTCCAAAAGCCAAATACCCAAAAAATAGCTTAGAACGACTACAGATGCTCTGAAAGAATATATATATATATATATATATATATATATATATATATATATATGGGGGAAAGGGGTATGAGCAACTTGCTCATTTAGTAAATAAGCAATTGATGATGTGGCATATATCTGATTGGAAAATCTTTAAAAGGGTTAGTTGTCCAATGTATCACATGCATGCCACATAATCAATTGCTCATTTACTAAATGAGCAAGTTGCTCATATCCCTTTTACCCTATATATATATATATATATATATATAGAGAGAGAGAGAGAGAGAGAGAGAGAGAGAGAGAGAGAGAGAGAGAGAGAGAGAGAGAGGGGTGAGCCTCGTATAGAGTATGAGAAATTTTTTCTCATACAAAGTGATTATACTCAATTGGTGGGACATTTATGAAAAATCCACTCCGTCCATCATATTTGTCATGTATATGTAGAGAAAATCAAGTGGTTTGGAGTATATATATATATATATATATATATATATATATATATATATATATATATATATATATATATATAAAGAGAGAGAGAGAGAGAGAGAGAGAGAGAGAGGAGGAGGAGGAGGAGGATAGGGGGGGGGGGGGGGGGTGAGCCTCGTATAGAGTATGAGAAATTTTTTCTCATACAAAGTGATTATACTCAATTGGTGGGACATTTATGGAAAATCCACTCCGTCCATCATATTTGTTATGTATATGTAGATAAAATCAAGTGGTTTGGAGGTTATCACCCATGCAACATGTGAAAATTAAACGATTTTAACTGTAATACAAATTGAACCACAAATTAGACCCACATGATGTATGGGTGAATGACATCCAAACCACTTGATTTTTTCTACACATACATCCATTGACATGATAAATATGATGGGCGGAGTGGATCTTCCATGTGGGCGCTACCAAGTGAATATAACAACTTTGTATGAGAAAATTTTTCTCATACAAATATGAGGCTACATTACTCATATATATATAGAAAAGTGAGCCTCATATAGAGTATGAGGAAATTTTCCTCACAAAAAGTGATTATACTTACTTTGTGCGGCCCTTCTGAAAGATCAACTCCGTCGATCATGTTTATCATGCTATTGGATGTATGTGTAGAAAAAATCAAGTGGTTTGGTTCTTATTCACCTATGCATCATGTGGTTGAAAATAAACAATTTCAACTATAATACCAATCAGGCCACAAATTAAACTCACTTGATGGATGTGTGAATGACCTCCAAACCACGTAATTTTTTCTACATATAAATCTATTGGCATGATAAACATGATGAACGGAGTGGATTTTTTTTCTATGAGGGTCCCACAAGTGAATATAATTACTTTGTATGAGGAAAAAAATTCCGATACAAATATGAGGCTCACATTACGTACTCATAAATAAAACGTAGTATTAACTTTTAATTATATATACATTTACTTGTTAAAGGAATTGTATAAATTTTTTATATTTGATGATAATAATTTTTTGTTTTGTTTCGGAGAAATGACGATAATAAGTTAAACTTTATATAATTAACCGTGAAATTTAATTAATTATTTGATTAGATAATGATCTCAGTTTTTAGAATCCTCTGTAATTTTCTCTCTAATTGGAAAATTTGATATAACCAGATGAAGCCTTTCTTCAAATGCAGGTATAAGTCATGCATATACATTTCATGCATACACAAAAATATATTATTCTCTTGTATAGCAAAAAAAAAAGGAGAAAATTAAATAAATAAATAAAGTAGATATCATCCAAATTTGTGCAAATCTTGACGCATTTGTG
Source organism: Hemerocallis citrina (assembly GCA_017893485.1). Taxonomy (NCBI): domain Eukaryota; kingdom Viridiplantae; phylum Streptophyta; class Magnoliopsida; order Asparagales; family Asphodelaceae; genus Hemerocallis; species Hemerocallis citrina. The sequence continues at coordinate 222,989,027 of CM030365.1, forward strand.
TTGACCTACAAAATGAAGCTAATCAAGTACTTGATCCTTGGACTTGTCAATAGGCTGAAGAATCAATGGCAGTCCATAAGAAGGTCTATGAGTGAGCATAATCGTAGGAGAATGCAAGTAGTTAGGCGAGATGGACATAGAGAACTTGGTAAGAATGTAACTCAGCACCACTTTGTACTCGGTGGCAGTGAGGTTCCTCCCAATGCAAAGCCTACTCCCAAATCCGAAGGGTATGAACCCCATCCTATGCTTGCACCCGCCATTGAGGCTCTCTTTAAACCTCTCCGGTTTGAATTCATTCACATCTTCGCCCCAAAGTGAAGGATCGTGATGCATTCCTATATTGTCGATCCACATGTTGGTTCCCTTAGGGATGAGAATCTCTTCATTGACTCGTATGTCTTCTCTCGCTTGCCTTTGAGAATTAGGGGCGGGGGAGTAAAGTCGGAGCACCTCGTTGAACACCCACTCCATCTGCACACATGAAGGATCGAGAGAAATTTAGATTCTAAATCTACTAGAGGCCGATCGAGGTGGAATAATAATATTCCATAATTATTTAAACCAAGTTCTAGCTAGATAATATATATACGTACCTTAGTTAATTTAGCCAACATTATTATGGAATCAAGAGGCCCACCACCGGAGACCTCCATGACCTCCTCCCTAAGTCTCTTCTGCCACTCTGGGTACAAAGCTAACAAAAACATCGTCCACGTCAGCGCAAGTGCGGTCGTCTCATGCCCAGCAAAGAAGAAGGTCTTGCACTCATCGACAAGCTCCCTAGTCGTAAGCTTCCTCTCTGATCGAGCATTATCTTGATTAGTAGCAAGCAATGTACCAAGCACATCATCATGACTAGTCTTAGCTGCTGCTGCTTGCTCATGATCCTCTCCTGATCCTCTAGTACTATTATTCGTTCTTGAACTTATGATGGAGAAGAGAAGTTGGTCAATTTCGTCCCCCAATTTCCGGGCATCATGCGTCTTCTTCACATGGAGAAGATTGTTGAATGGCACTCCGACATGGCGGTTGGTTTTGAAGAGCAGTGTTTGCATGGCTTGCAGTTTTTCGAAGAGTAGCTTTCCATCTTTGTTGCTTGTGCCAAAAGTGATGTTGGCTATGATTTTGGCCGCGTTTATGGTGATGTCCTTCTCGATCTCTATTTCGTTTTGACCCATGGACAGATTGGAGTCCCATTCGGCTAACATTTTTGTAGTTGTCTCCACCATCATGCTTATCTTAGCCTGCAAATTAATTAATATATTAGAATATTCTAAACATTTAATTTCTCTCGTTTTATTTCTCATATATATATATATATATATATAATTAAATAGAAGATATATGATTTCTAATTATATAGCTCATCTATGACGCGACGGACATAATATTATAGAACATACATTCAAGTTGGTCATCGAAAATGCAGGTGCGATGATATGCCTATGTTGACTCCAATCGCTGCCCTCGGCCATAACCAATCCATTCCCAAACATCGGCTTCCTGTCGTACTTGAACACATTCGGCTTCCCCCATTTCTTACCCAACACTCCTGATGTTATTTGTTTGAGGAACTCAGGATCAGCTACGTATAGGAACGGTTCTGTGCCTAGCCAGTATACAAAAACTTTGCCTGCAAATAATATATTAATTAATTATATGCCAAGGTTTAAATTAAGTTAATTACTCGACCCATATCTATATAATAAAACACAAAGAAAGCTATCAAGTGGCTCTCCTTCAATCTCCCCAAAAATCAAAGGTCCAAATCTAACCTCACAAAACATATCCCCCCCCAAAAGTTTCCTCCAAAAACTCAAATTCAAATCCCCACCCAAAACAACTCCTATATTTATTTAATTATTTCCCTCTCTCTCTCTCTCCCCCAACCTCCCTCCCTCCCTCCCTCTTCTATTCAAAAAATTAGGAAAATAAAATTTTAAAAAAATTTTAAAAAATTAAAAACTAAAAAACTAAAAAAATTTAAAATCTAAAAACTTTAAAAAAATTTAAATCTAAAAACTTTAAAAATAATTCAAAAAAGTCAAAAAAATCATATAATATGTTTTTTGCTGGACCCCCAAAAGTTTCCCATATAATATATTTGCTACTTCAATTACTTTGCTGGACCTCTAAAACTATTTTATATGATCAAATAAGGTGCACCGTTCCGAAGACGTGCTGTAGGCACATGTCAACGGGCAAACCTAGTGTGTGTATATATATATATATATATATATATATATAGAGAGAGAGAGAGAGAGAGAGAGAGAGAGAGAGAGAGAGAGAGAGAGAGAGAGGTATATGAGGGCCGTTCGGTTGAGCACTAGTTTCGTGAGCACTCGCCAGTCGGTCATTGCATGGGTGATGCAAACCGTTCACATTGACCTACATAGTTAAATTAGTCTAAATATATAAAATCAAGTCATTTGAAATTTATTTGCCCATTCATCATGTCATTATAAAAAAAACGATATTCAGCCATACAATTTTTGTAACACTTCAATGAATGAGGAAATAAATTTGAAATGACTTGATTTTATATATTTAGACTAATTTAAACATGTAGATGAATGTGAACGGTTTGGATCATTCATACGATGGCTAGAAGGGCGAGTGCTCACGGAAAGAAGTGCTGAATGGAAGATTTCTCTCTCTCTCTATATATATATTATATCATACTAACTGTCATCAATTAATTACTGATAATATTAACTAGTATGATGCACGTGCGATGCACGTGGCGGAGGAAGGAAAAGGGAAAAAAAACCTACCAACACGTGCGCTGCACGTGTTTGCACACATAAAAAAAAAAAAAATTGTTTATTTGTTTACCTACCCCATCTCTCCCATTATAATAGTTATAGATATTAGTAAGACTGCAAAATGCAACTCAATTAATTACCATAGGTTTTCCTCCACAAAGCGAAATGAGGGAACACTATCGAGTGGATATCATGAGTAATAGGAGAAGATGACGAAGAAGCTCTCTTCCCTGCTAACATGGTCATCTCCTTCAAGTTCCCTAGTGGGAACGTAGGAGGAGGGCCATTGAGGCCATTCCTCTGTAACCTAAGCCTCATCCACCATGGAAAGACCAAAAATACCGAAAACGAGCCGAAGACAAAGAAGAGAATAATAGCCGCCATTGCCATGCTCAACAAAGCTGCCATGGATTCCTCCATTGTTAAGAATTTCAAATTGATTAATTCAATATGTTCAAACCAAAGGCCAAAACCTCTAAGAATTAGTTTTGATGAGAATGAAGAGGTAAGCACCTAGATTTATATGGTTTATGTTTTGAAATTTATGCTTCATGCTTTCAAATTCATTCGACGAGGTCAAAATTTTGACCTCAAAAGAGAAAGTCAAAAAATGGAATTCTAGCTCTCTTTTCTAATGCTTTGAACACGATAATAAGAATATAAGATGACACCCACGAATGGACCCGACCCACTAAGATGTGACGCCTACTTAATTTTTTAAATATGGGTGCTGGATTTTTTTTAGGTTTTTTGCAACTAGGACACTAAATGATCAGTTTAAATTTACAAAATTATTACTATTATTATTATTTTTAAAAAATTAACAAGACCGTAGTTATATGCATATTTTTTTTCATTAAAAAATAATGCAAGAGGGATTCAAAGTCTCAACTCTCTCTGTAATGCATAACGAACAAACTAATTACTACTTCCGTACTAATCTCTATCTCTAATATAATAATGAGAGAGTTGGAGTTGTCATTTGTAAACATACAAATTCATGTATTGCCTGTGCATGGCTATTATAAATAGAGGTTTCAGGTTCAAGTCCATAACATAACGGAATTTTTATTTTTAAAAAACTATATCTATTAAGACGTGCATTGCAGATGTACATTACTAGTTTATATTTGATCTCTTAATTTGAATGTCCTATCATAATTTGAGTCTCTTTATTTGAATAACTTAAAAAACTTAGTCAATTCTTTCATAATAAAAAATTGTAAGAGGGGACTTAAGATCTCCTAGATGATTGTATTCTAGCTCCCAGGAGTTTGGGAGTGATTATCATATATATGACAAATTTAGAAACTAATTGTGAATATAGGCGAGTTGCCATAGTATTTATAAAATTATGCCTGTTAAGGATAATTTTCTAAATATAACTCTGCATTTGAAGTTATTTATTCAACCTCAAAACTAAATTAATTAATTTACATAATTCACTACTTTATCTAAAAAATGATATTTCACAGAAAATAAAGGTACTAAGATTAAAAAATCTTTCAAAATTTAAAATAAGATGCGTTTATAATAAACTAATAAAAAGAAAGCATATAGCTAATAAGAAAATATCAAAATATTTAGTAATAGCAAATAGAGCAACTAAGGAATTACCAAAAAATTACAAAAAATAATAACTTACAAGGTATTAGATTACAGAAACGAATAAGTAAGTTGGTATTACCAACACCTACTAGCACACAAATTTTAAACTATAATAATTAAGTTGGTATGGATAATATTACAAAAGTAGAAACATCAATACGTAAATTAAATTCAAAAATATAATTAGGAATTTATATGATAAACATACAAAAATTAGAAGAAGATTACAACGGCCTAGAATTTGTATGAGATATAAGAAAAGATTTAAAAATCATAAATAATAACATAAAAAAACTAAGTAGATATATAACAGATGACATAGAAAGAGAATTAGGAATAACAAGAGAAGATATGAAGGAATTAGAAGTTATAACAAAACTTAATATAAACATTTTAGAAATAGAAGATTTAATGGCAAATCTCAATTAAGATGAAGTAGAAGAAGTATTATAAAATCTAGATGTAACAATCGAATAAAAAAAAATGGATCAAGAAAAGAAAAGATTATAACAAAACCTACATAAAATTCAACTAATATGTACGAATACTTAAGACCGCAATTTAATAAAAGACCTTATCACCTACCATGGAAATAACAAAGTAGAGAAATGAGTAAGTTAGGAAAAGAAAAAAAAAAAACCCCAAAATAAGAACCCACAGAACACTACGAAAAATGAATAGCAGGAAATGGAGAATGACTAGATCTAGACTGTGAAAAAGACGTAGATAGAACAACAAAAGAATTGGTAAAAACATCCTTAATAGTATGATTTAGGCAAAACCTATCAGAAAATACATTCGATAAATTTATAATGGCAACCTTCATAGGAGTAATAGCAAAATGGTGGAGTGGACTAATAGAAGAAGAAAAAGTAATATCAGGAAATCAAGACCAATTAATGATAAAGGAACAGAAGAAAATTCAGCACAAAACACCTTTGAACTAAAAGAAATAATTACAAATTACGAGATAGCAATAAGAACAAAATTTAGTGTCTACGAAATACATATATATAAAGAACCAAGCAAGATAGAACTAAGCAACTTAGAAATATACGACATGTGTTTATTTTGACAACTATACTTGTGAATTCAGATAATATTTCCAAGATAGTTATTATACAAAAGAAGAAAATAGCTTATTATTGGACTCATTTTCCCTAAAACTACCAGATCCATGGAGTATAAACATATATAATGCATTCACAAATAAGAAAGTAAAACAAAAAATAGATACTTTAGGATATAAACACAATTTGTAAAAGATTATAGAGATAAAGTGTGCCAAAAAGCTTGATCAACTATAAAATACTATAGAACATATAAACAAAGAATTTGTTGTGAAGAAGCAAAGGCAAATCATTAAGGTGTAACAATAATTATAATTATATAAAAAGACGTAAAAACAAAATGCAAAAATATAAACCAAAATACAGAAAAACTTTTAAGAGATACAAAAACCTATAAAAAATACTTCAGGAAAATAAATAAAAACAAACAATTTAGAAAAAAAACCCAAAGAAATGTAATTGTATATATGCGGAGACGTAAGTCATATATTGCCAAACTGTCCTAAAAAAATAAGAAAAGAAAATGTGAAATACATAAAAGAAATTGAAGAAATGTATAACATAAACTATGAACCTATAGAATATGAAGAAGAATGGTCAGAAATAAGTAAAGATAAAGAAATAATGGTAATCAATGAAAGAAGATATTGGAAATAGTGAGGATGAAATAGAAGAATAGGGAATAAATGTGATAACACAAATAGTAGAAATATGAGAATCATTAGAAAGACAAGAAAATAATGAAGAAGTAAGAGACAGAATGAGTTTTGACATACAAAAATACGATAAATAAGAACAACCAAACTAGATATAAACCCAAAAGAAATATTTAAACTACCAATATTTGAAAGAAAAATGAATACCATAATAATAGCCAAATAATGAACAACTTATAGACATTGAACAAGCTTAAGGAAAAACTATAATTCCATTGATAACAGAAAGAATAATAGACAAAAAATAAAAAAAATAAGTGAGAAAACCAGAAAGATATTAAGACACATACAATTAGGAGCAGTACAAATAACAATAAAAGCTTATTTTAAGGAATGAATAGATACACCCTTAGAATATACTTAATGATGATAGAATAATATCAAGTACACAAGATGCTCTAATAAGAATAGTACAAGGAAACTCAATGTACCAAAAAATGAAATTCACAATAAAACCCAATTTCTTTATAAGTATGGCAGAAAAAAATAAGCACAAAAATTTAGTTATGTAACACAGATGATCAGAAATAGAAATAATAGAAAAAAGTAAGGTTATGAGTATACAAATAAGAATATATTTATTTCTTTACTAGAAGGCATGAAGAAAATTAAAAACAGAAATACTGATAACTTTAAAATAGAACCAATATTCCGGGAAATTATAAGATATAAACCAGCTACAGAAAATCATGAAATGACCACACCAAATTATATAGAATTTGACTTTAACAAAGCAAAAGATATTGTAAAAGAAAAAGTAGCATAAATAATATTTGGAAAAAGATCACTATTAATAAGGAACAAACAACAAGCGTTGGAACTAATACCAATAATAAATACATTAAATAACCAAAATAATAATCAATTTAAGATAAAAATAGAATATTATGACAATGGTAAATAAAATAAACAAATAGCTCTTGTAGATACAGGAGTCACTAATTCACATATTAAACAAACAAATATAAAATCAACGGAATTAATACCATTGGAAAACCCATATTACTATTTAGACTACTATATTAATAGACATCCAATTATCCATAAAAAAATATTGCCAGTAAGAATAAATAGTCGAAATAAAATATTATTGCATCTACATGTAAACCCAGAGCACAATGTTAATGAAATGTTATTAGGAACTAAATTCTTTACATCAGTACAACCGTACTCAATACAAGAAGAAAAAAATAACAATAAAAATAAATAATGAAAGTAAAGTAATAAATAGAATATTTTTCTAAATGAATATATTAAGAGCAACAAAAAATACATTATACATATCAACAGAATTTGTATACAAATGATACAAAACAAGAAACTATCATAGTCTAATAAACACTGGAGCAGGCACAAGCATGTGCTGTGAAAATATACTACCAAAATAAAAACGAGATGGGAATAATAAAAAGTTATAACTGGATTAACGTGACAAACCATTATACTTGACAAGTATCAAGAAAATTTTACGATACAAGTAGGAAGTTACATCCTAAAAATACCAATAATATACCAATTTGATGATATGTACTGATGTATTAATAGGAAACGATTTTTTACAACAATATTATCCTATGACCATATCACACAAAACAATTATATTTACAACACCTTGTAAACATCAAACGATAGCAATTAGAATAACACAACCTTATTCTAGAATAAACTTACCACATATTAGAGTTTCTTCAGCTCAGCGTTGTGAATATCAATATTTACCAAATAAAACTAGAATACAACAAGTCCAAAAAACAAGTACACATGAAATTTTACAGAAACAATTAGAAGATTTGTATGAATAAGACCCTTTAGCAAACTGATACTGAAGTAAACTCACAACTCATATAGAGTTAATAGATAAATACAAAGTAATAAAAGTTAAATCTATAAGACATACTCCAACAGATTTAGAAGAATTCAAAATACATATAAAAGAACTAATCGAAAATAATTACATAAGAAAATTACAAAGTCCACATTCATCACCAACATTCATAGTAAGGAAACACTCAAAAAAAAAAAAACGTAAATCTAGAATGGTAGTAAATTTTAAGGAACTAAATAAAAAATTTGGATATCCGTTACCAGATATGCAGTTATTACTAAACACAATAAGAGCAAGAAAAATATACTCAAACTTCGATTGCAAATCAGGATTTTACCATGTAAAATTAACAGAGGAATCAAAGCAATTAACAGTATTCACTACACCACAAGAATTTTATGAATGGAACATATTACCCTGCAGATATAAAAATAGTCTAAGAGTATTTTAAGAATGTATGGATAAGATATTTGATACACACAATAATTTTATACTAGTATATGTAGATGATATACTAATAGGATCTGAAAACGAAGAGCAACATAAAGAACATTTACTAAAATTCATAGAAATACTATAAAAAAAAGGAATTATATGATCAAAAAAGAAAATGAAGTTATTTAAAACAAAGATATAATTATTACGAACAAAAATATCACACGAAGGAGTATGACTACAGCTACATATAGCAGAAAAAATAAAGACATTTCCAAATGTCCTAAAAGAAAAAAGAGAAGTACAAACCATAATTTGACTGTTAAATCAAACAAGAGGATATATACCAAATTTATCAGAAAAAATGGCTACAACAAAAACTGAAAAAGTTCAAGAAATTGGAATGGACCACAGAGGATGAAGAAAAACTTAAAATATTAAAACAATAAACTTCAGAATTAAATAAACTGTAACACCCCGAATTCCAAATACAACTGAATTCGAAGTTCCACAGGATCTTTACACTTCTTTCGTACAATTTTACAAGAAAAATAAAACATTTATTACATCAGAGTTACATTTACGTTTTCACATAAACAGTGAAAGCAATTTTTACAAAATGAATGAAATACAACAACACTTGAATAATCTTTAAGCATCAATTCCTTCTTAGTCTTTTTCCATGTAATTTATCCTGCATGGAAAACTGTGGGCACGTCAGTTCGTTCAAGTGACGAAAATATTATACACGGTCATCATCTCTATGCCGGAAACAGTATAACGATTCTCAATACTTAACAAATCATAAATTTGTCCACAAACAAAGCTAAGGGGATTATTCTATTGATGTCGTGTTGGGAATGTGCACTTAGTCCTTAATGCAATTATTTATTATATGACACCAATGTGCACTTGTTCAGAGTCTATGCAGCCCATACTACATAGATCCGAGGGCAAGCCCTTAACCGTTCTTCATTTTGTAGGATTCAATCCCTCGCCATGACTTAATCTACTTCTATAACTACGGTAAGTATCCTAGATGTTTTACGAACTACGAACTCACGTCTAGGCGCCCTGGAGAGAATCCCAACGCATTGACACATGACTCATCATGCTGGCATCCTGTGGTAATTCACCTCCTACCATATACATGACATCACCGGCAGTTGCCAAACACCCTACGAGCGTCGCCACTGGGACAGTACTTTGGAGCAGTATCCACATCCTACTCATGACGCATCATAGGACATCCTGTGAATACTCTCACGTCGCCAATCCAATGGCCCTCATACTCAATGTTTTTCTTTTACTTTCATCACATCTTCACTATGTAACTAATCCTTAATTTAATTGAATCATGAACAAAATTAATCTCTTAGGGTTAGCACTCCCATTATACCGGTCTTATTCATTCATTTCACATGACCCAAATTTTGGTCTTTTTATTTCAAATATCATTTCAACAATTCTTTCATTTTGCCGGTATGAGGTTTAGCTACACCATAGTTCTCAATTTCAACTCATAATTATAACAATTGAGTTTTTCAAACTCATAAATTCTCTTTCTCAATTAACATGATTATCAATCTTTTCTATGAATCAAAACTCTTACAATTAATTCAATTGCAAATCATACATCTCATAATCAAATTTATCTCTACAAATTATTCAATTTTCATAATATAATTCATTTCATTTCTTTGATTCAAAAAATCACAAAGTCGTATTTTCGTACATAGGCCAATTCAATTTAACAATAATAGTCCATAGAAACACAATTAGATTTTTCTTTCATTCAAAAGTTCTTCTTTGTCACTTAGTATAATTCTCATCAAAATAATCACTTTTAAAATTTCTCTAAAGTTAGAATTCAATCAACACAATTTTACTTCTAACTCAATTTGATTTTAGTCAATTAATACTCAAATATTTTTCTCTGCATGATTTTAGAATAATTAACATATTTTTTTTCGGATTTTTAGAAGCCAAAAATAGATTTTAAAAAGTCCAAAATCAAATATATATGTATATATATATATATATATATATATATACCGAAGCCCAGAATCGAACCTGCAACCTCAGGGAAACCAACCGCAACCGCAATCCACTAGGCTAGAGTGCACATGCAATTTATGTAAGGGATCAAGTAGGTAAGTATTTTGTTCTCGGGTTTGGATTTTATTAACAGCGAAAATTAAAAAGTCCAAGACTAGGACTCGAACCCGCAACCTGATGGGTCACCCGCACACTACAGTAGCGCCCAAGCCCCACTAATCAACTGATCTAAGAGACCAAGTTGTCTTAGTTTGGGTTGAGTTATTTGTAACTCATCTCAGTTCTTTTTTAATTTCCAAACTTTCAAAACGATTTTTATTCCTTTTTCTTTTCTTTTTGAACTAAAAATCTCCAGATCTTAATATATATACAAGTACAATAAAACAATGTTTTTAAAATCATTAATTACCAATAAACATGCATTTTTGATCTCATATAATGTTCTTATGTCCATAATTCCAACATTTAGGATAAAGTCATATTTGCACACAATTTGAAATAGAGATTTCTACAAAATATTTTATTTCTTCATGCTTTCCTTTATCAACCATTCACATTAGTTTAGAACACAAAATTTTCCATATTTGCTACTATAGAGTTACTTTAAATTAACCGAATTAATTTCGTATGCAAGCATTCAATTTGTCTCATGAACATAGATTTCTTCACACAACAAGATTCTTAAACATCTAGCATAGCAACAATGATATTTTCTAGCCTTTTAATTCACAAGAAATCAACTAATAATCATTTTAAGAATTCTCCTCTAAATTATCATCTCATCTCCAATTAAGCAAACATGAGTTCAATTTTAGCTAGTTATCCTTAAATAATTTCATGAAAACATTCCTAGCATGGCATCTATATTTAGAAACAAGAGAAACACCCACCTATTGGAGAAAAACGAATGAAAGCTCCTAGAATGCAAGAAAGTAGCCTTCTTCTCCTAGAATGTATTGCAAATTGTCTCCTCCTCCTTGTGCTTGTTAGGAACCCGAGCTCTCCTCCTTGCTTCCTTGGTGATTGGCCGGCCTCTACTAGGATAGAACACACACACAAAATACTCTCTAATCTTTTGCTCACAAATTGCCTCAATCTTTTGCTCTCTTATCTTTTTCTCTCCTAGTCTTTTCTCTTAACAAATTGTTTAGTGTACTCATGAGAAGAATAGCTAGGGGTATTTATACATTTTTAGATTGAGAATAGAAGGCTAACATTTAATTAAGGAGTTAGAGATTAAGAACCAAGATGAATTGGGAAGTTGTAGTAACTTCCATGATCACATAACCACCCCTCAACTACACATCCACTCTCCCTCTCTCTTTTGCTCAAAACCGGCCAACTCCTAGGGTGTGCAATGCACACTCTAGTGTGTGCATGTGCCCCCTCTAATACCCCCTATTATTAAATTGTACATAATTAATTAATTAATTGTCTACTAATTGTGTCTACATGACAAGTTAGGACAATTAAAAGATTAATTAGTTTGTGGACTTCAAAAATAGTAGGCTTTATTCTCATGGGCTATTTAATAAAATACTTTAATTTATTAGGGTGGGCTTAATTTAAGAAACAAGTTTAGGCTTTATAAAATAGGCTTTTTAGAAAACAATGAGAAGGAAAGAAAACAATTGTTCATGCTATTTTTATAAGAAAATATACATACAAAATTTGTGTGTACACAACACGTAAAAATCAACAATTCTCATTTAATAAAAATTCAGGGTATTACATAAACTAAGATTACTTGTTAAAGAATGTATATGGATAATAGAAATAGATGCAAGTAAAAATAATTGGGAAGAAATATTAAAATTGATTTTAAAAAATAGATGAAAAAGAAGAAATGCTAGCTAGATACACTAGTGGATCATTTACATAAACACAAACACAAACACAACAGAATTATCACATAAATGTAAAAAAATTATTAGTACGTAATCTTAAAAGCCCTAAAAAAGTATGAGTTATTCATAATACATACAAAATTTACAGCAAGAACAGATAATACCCCAGCAGAAACTTGGATCAACAAAATAATAGATCCAACTATTGCAAATAAAAGATTACTAAGATGGCAAATGGAACTAGCTAGCACATTATGATTTTACGATAGAAAATATAAAAGAAAAAGATAACATTCTAGCGGATTTTCTATCTAGAAACTAACAATTTTGCTTTTGCAGGATGAAAAATTGAATTAGGCAAATAGAAAAGGATGTAGTTTTCCTCAAGAAAACTTTGGAGCAAATAAAAGGAGCATTTAACCAATTAAAATTGCAAATATGCGGGCTTTAGAGTTTATTTTACCACCACATAAACTCTAAACATATTGAGAAAATGAGTGAAGGGGGTAAACCTATAAATCTACAAATACGAATGAAATTACAACAATGGCCACACAAGAGGAAAGCTCCATATCCATACAACCAACTATCTATAAAGAGAGTTTACTCTCAGATCCACCAAAATATTCATAGAATTATTTATTTTTACAATGTATTTAGAAATTATGCCGGATTGCCCAGGTCAATCAATTTATCAGAATAATTTCTCAGCAACATTTGAACAAAGCAATTATACTCCTGATATGGCTAAAAATAGGATTAAATCGGGACCGTTCATATCGGACACGAATCTTAAAGCTCAGGGGTAAAACGGTAATTTCACATACAAATGGGTCCGAAACAGGTACTGGGTCTCCTTCTCACAGATCCAATAACCCGCGAACGGGTTCACCTCAACTGGGTACGGGTCCCAACCCGAAACACACCCAGTCCAGAAAAGATAGAATTAGGGTCTCTGATTAATCCTAATCAACGGCTCTGATTCGCATCTATCTTTTCATCGGGAATTAAGGGATTACATTCCTAATCTGATTACGAGGATTTTATGCCTTATCAGATCACGGGAATCACATTCCTTATCTGATCCCAACGGCGACTATAAATACCCCCCACCCATCTCCATTAAGAGGTAATCAATCTTTTTCTAGTTAAACGCTCTTTCATAATCATTTCTGGTTACTGACTTGAGCGTCGGAGGGTGCGTCGTCGGGATCAACCCCGGTGTCTCGCACTTCCTTGCAGGTGAACGGCGGGAGTCAACGGTCAAGCTCCGGCGGAACAGGTTAGGTGTTTGCTATTCAGGTTTTCTACGAACTCACAAATTCATCTGTTTGCCCCCACACCGAATTTAGCGGCAACAGATTGGCGCCGTCTGTGGGAAACATACGAATAGCAGCCCCTCCTCTTTCCGTCGACTAGATCTTCTCCAGCCATGCCTCCGAGAAAAGCCAAATCTAGGGGGTCCAACCGTGGGCCCAATCCCACCGATCAGCAGGAGCCAGTCCCTGACCAACCCGTTCTGCAGCAGGAACGACCTCCGCTTCAGACGGAAGACCCCCTTCAGCAAGATCAGCCCCTTCAGAATCAGCAACCCCCCAAGGGTCCGACCGGACCTCAGAATGCTGGTGCGGGGGGCTCCCGCGGAAAGCAACCTCTCCACCAAGACCGCATCTCCATACACAATGCCTCTACGGATTCCATGGCTTCACACAATCCTCAGAATCGGCAGAAGAAGGACGTGGATCTTCGTCACCGTCTGGACGAAAAACGGGCCCGAGAGGGAACCTCCCGCCACTATCGTCCGGGTGAACGATCTCCCCGTCACCAGGATTACAGAAGGTCTCCTAACCGTAGGGGGCGAAGGGAATCCCCCGAGCATCGCAGAAGAAGGCCACGCTCCCCCGTGGGTCGGCAACAGCCTAAGAACGAGGAGGCACCAATCACCCGTGCCGAGTTCCAGCAGTTCCAAGCGACCATCCTACAAGCTCTCACCAACGCACCCAAGGCTCCATCTCCTCCCCCGGTCCGAAGCCCTCATCGACGGTTCCCCTCTCCTCGTCCTGCTCCAACTAACTCCCGGCGTACCCCAAGTCCTCGTCGCTCCCGAAGCTACCATCGCCGCAGCCCTCGTTCTCCTTCGTACGAAGATGAGTCTCGAGGCTCGGCAGATCACCGTCGGAGGGATGACGCCATGTACCGCCGTCTTCATGAAGTAGAAAGGTGCCTGGGTCGGATAAACCGAGAAGAGGAGCTTAGGGGGAGGACCTTACGTCCTAGCCAACCCCCTTTCTCCCGAACCATAGTGGATGCACCTGTCCCGTTCGGCTTCAAACCTCCCCAATTTGAGACTTACACCGGGGAGACCGATCCAGTCGATCACATCGAAAGCTTTAAGACTTTGATGCTCCTCCATCAAGCTTCCGATGCCCTCCTCTGCAAAACCTTCCCCGCGACACTGAAGGGCCCAGCTCGAGAGTGGTACTCCCGCCTCGCACCGTCTTCCATATTCTCCTTCGAGCAGTTCGAGACACTCTTCATCACCCACTTCGTGAGTAGCAGGCGCACGGAGAAGACCAGCATTTCACTCCTCCAGCTTAGGCAAGAGAAAGGTGAGAAGTTAAGAGACTATGTGAAGAGGTTCACAGCCGAAGCCAGGACCATAGCCTCCCTCGACCAATCCGTCGCAACAGCCGCCTTCCAATCCAACGTCTTCAATTCCAGCCTCCGCTCCTCTCTTGCTAAGAAGCCTCCACAGAACTTTGCCGACCTCCTTCTCAGGTGTGACAAGTACATTCGTGCCGAAGAGGCCGCCTACCTTCCAAGCTTCGAAGGGTCTACCTCAGGGACAAAACGAAAGTTGACCGAAGAAGAAGAGGCTAAGAAGCTTCAGAAGGACAGCAATGGACAGCGTCGCCCGACTCCCCGGTTTGAGAAGTTCACCCCCCTCATTGCCAACATATCAGAAGTTCTTATGGAGGTGGACAAGGAAGGACTACTCCGCGCTCCCCCGAGAATGAATACACCCGGCAAGAAGAGGAACAAGGATAAGTGGTGCCGCTTTCACAGGGACCACGGCCACGACACGGATGATTGTCGGGCTCTCAAGCAGGAGATCGAAGAACTCATACAACGGGGGCACCTGATCAAGTTCGTCCAAAAAGAAGGGGCCGAGCTCCTCCCCTGATCATCACCTCTCCCAAACGAACAGAAAGACCCTGCCGAGCTTCAAGACTCATCTCCTCCCAAGAAGTCTTCACCTTATTGTAGAAGTAGGATTTTGATTTTCAATAAGGCCGATGCTTGTAACTCGGCCAACAAGCATGTAATAATGGCTCGCCCTATTGGAGCAGCCACTTAGTTTATTTCAATAAAGCTTTACATCTTTTTATTGAAAATTATTACTCTTGCTTCTCTATCTCTCCGAGTCACGACTCTCTTAAAAGGTGGGTTCGGAGTCCAGCTTCTTCTACATGGCTCCTCCCGCAACTCACTAAACTCTAACGATGGCTCCGGAGTCCAACACTTGGTTCGATTCTGCTTCGAATAACTCGCTCTTAAGCGGGTTAGAAGTGGTTCGCCATTCGAAATTGCTCCCACAGCCGTTGAACAACTTAAACGATGGTTCCGGAGTCCAACACTTGGTTCGATTCTGCTTCGAATAACTCGCTCTTAAGCGGGTTAGAAGTGGTTCGCCATTCGAAATTGCTCCCACAGCCGTTGAACAACTTAAACGATGGTTCCGGAGTCCAACACTTGGTTCGATTCTGCTTCGAATAACTCGCTCTTAAGCGGGTTAGAAGTGGTTCGCCATTCGAAATTGCTCCCACAGCCGTTGAACAACTTAAACGATGGTTCCGGAGTCCAACACTTGGTTCGATTCTGCTTCGAATAACTCGCTCTTAAGCGGGTTAGAAGTGGTTCGCCATTCGAAATTGCTCCCACAGCCGTTGAATAACCTCACAATGGTTCGGAGTCCAGCACTCGGCTCGACACTTCTTCCTCGGCTCGTCTACAGGCGAGCCAGGAAGTAGATCGCCGTTCGAAATTGCTCCTGCAGCCGTTGAATGGATCGGAGTCCAACACTTGGCTCGATTCTACTTCTCAAGTTCGCTCCTAAGCGGATTAGAAGTAGCTCGCCATTCGAAACTGCCCCTGCATCCCTCAAACTAACCTCACGATGGTCAGGGGTCCTATGGCTCGACTTTACTTCACCGGCTCGTCCTTAAACGGGCCGGAGGAAGATGGCCATTCCGAACTGCCCCCACGACCATCCGAGCTGAGCTACCCATCTACCGAGAAGCAAAGTGGCGGAAAATGTGCCCCAAAATCCGTGCTCGGATCTGCCGAACAAGATGCATCTACCGAGCAGCTAAGCAGATGAAGAGCAAGAAGAAAAAAGAGGCTAACGGGTCAGGGTCGGATCCAATACCCTCGGTCCGACCCATACCCTTCTTAGCTCCTTCATTCTTCTCCACAGGTTCGGAGCACAACTTTCTCGTGGAGTTCCTCCTCAAACTTGTCTCTCAAATAGCTCTTCTCAACGAGATCGGAGCTAAAACTCTCTTAGAATTGCTCCTTGCGCTCACTTCAAAGAATGGGTCTTCCCAACACCTCTTCTCCTAGGAGTGGAGCTCCTCTTCAATAATCTCCAAAACCAAACAGAATAGAGACAACTTCAGAGCCCCTCACCTCTCCCGTATGCCGACCCATCCTCCCGAGCCGAGGAGCAGAGCTTCATCGACCCATCCCCTTCATCAACTCACTGAACTTCTCCTCACGCTCGAGCCATCCGAACAGCCGAGCTACCGAACAGCTCAGCCGAACGGCCGAGCCACTGAGCACGGAGGGGCAGAATCTTCAAGGAACACTTCCTCCAAAATGCCTCAGCGCCTCGGCCAACAGCACTGAGTCTCCGAGCCGAGGTACCGGGGTACCGACCCGCGTATATGGCAAAAAATCGTCCCGAGGCGATTTCGCCGTTAGATCATCTCAAAATTCGCACCCAATCGTGATGGACGGATCAGATCGCGTACGTCACCACAAAACGACAAGATAACGTTTTCTCGAAACTCGTGCCTCTTGTCTCGTGATTCGTGCCACGATCGTGATCAACCGTCCAGATGGCTCTTCTACAAATCGAGCTCCCCACTCCGCTCGCATCCGAAGCGGAGCTCTTCTCAAACGAGTTCGGAGCTAGAACTCTCTCCTAGAGTTGCTCCTCAAGCTCCTCTTCCTGATGGCTCTTCTACAAATCGAGCTCCCCACTCCGCTCGCATCCGAAGCGGAGCTCTTCTCAAACGAGTTCGGAGCTAGAACTCTCTCCTAGAGTTGCTCCTCAAGCTCCTCTTCCTGATGGCTCTTCTACAAATCGAGCTCCCCACTCCGCTCGCATCCGAAGCGGAGCTCTTCTCAAACGAGTTCGGAGCTAGAACTCTCTCCTAGAGTTGCTCCTCAAGCTCCTCTTCCTGATGGCTCTTCTACAAATCGAGCTCCCCACTCCGCTCGCATCCGAAGCGGAGCTCTTCTCAAACGAGTTCGGAGCTAGAACTCTCTCCTAGAGTTGCTCCTCAAGCTCCTCTTCCAGATGGCTCTTCTACAAGTTAAGCTCTTCACTCCACTCACTTCCAAAGCGGAGCTCTCCTCCACAGGTTCGGAGCACAACTTTCTCCTGGAGCTCCTCCTCAAACTTGTCTCTCAAATAGCTCTTCTCGACGAGATCGGAGCTAAAACTCTCTTAGAATTGCTCCTTGCGCTCACTTCAAAGAATGGGTCTTCCCATGGCTCTTACGAGGATCTTCCTAGCACCTCTTCTCCACCCCTAGGAGTGGAGCTCCTCTTCAAAAATCTCCAAAAGCCAAGCAGAGCATCACCTCTTCCATATGCCGACTCATCTCCTTCATCAACTCACCGAGCTTCTCCTCACGCTCGAGCCGTCCGAACAGCCGAGCTACCGAACAGCTCAGCCGAACGGCCGAGCCACTGAGCACGAAGGGGCGGAATCTTCAAGGAACACTTAATTCAAAACAGACAATTCAGCACCTCGGCCAAACAGCCCTGATGCGCCGAGCCGAGATACCGGGGTACCGACCCTCGTATATGGCAGAAAAATCGTCCCGAGGCGATCTCACCGTTAGATCATCTCCAAATTCGCACTCAAGCGTGATGGACGGATCAGATCGCGCCACATCACCACAAAACGACAAGATAACGTTTTCTCGAAACTCGTGCCTCTTGTCTCGTGATTCGCGCTACGATCGTGATCAACCGTCCAGATTGAGCCGTGCAGCTCGGATCTGCCAATCTACCCAACTGCGGAGCGGCGAAAAATGTACCTCGAAATCCGGGCTCGGATTCGCCGAACAAAGCAAGCAGATGAAGAGGAAGAAAGAAAAGAGGCTAACGGTCGGGGTCGGATCCGATACCCACGGTCCGACCCCTACCCCTCTTAGCTCCTTCATTCTTCTCCTTCTTCCCCAACACTTCTCCTCTTCTCCACCGAGCGGAAGAACAAGGCAGATGAGAGAACCCAATTGCCTCTCCTCCCCTTCCTCTTCTCCTCTTCTCTACCGAGCGGAAGAACAAGACAGGGGAGAGAACCCAGTTGCCTCTCCTTCCTCTTCTCCTCTTCTCCACTGTGCGAAAGAACAAGGCAGAGGAGAGAACTCAAATGCCTCTCCTCCCCTTCCTCTTTCTTCTCAGAAGAGCTACCGACCTACCGAACAGCAAAGTGGGAAAAAATTCTTCTCAAAATCCGTGCTCGGATCTGCCGAACCAGACTCATTTGCCGAGCAAACCAGATGCTCCCAGAGAGGATCCGAGGTGCCGATCCGAGGTGCCGGGGTACCGACCCTCGTATATGGAGAAAAATTCGACCGATCTCATCTCACCGTCGGATCGTCTCAAAATTTGCGCTAAAACATGATGAACGGCTCAGATCTCGCCACGTCACCACAAAACGACAAGATAACGTTTTTTCGAAACTCGTGCCTCTTGTCTCGTGATTCGCGCCACGATCGTGATCAACCGTCCAGATTGAGCCACGTAGCTCGGATCTCAGATCCGAGCTACCGAACTACCGAACTGCAAATTGGCAAAAAATCTCCTCAAAATCCGTGCTCGGATTTGCCGAACACGAAGCAGAGAAGAAGAAGAGAAAGAGCGAAGAAGAAGAAGAATGAGAAGCAGCAAAAAAAAAAAAAAAAAAAAAATCTAGAAAGGTCGGGTCGGACCCGTTAGGGTACCGAACCCGAACCCTTCCTCCTTCTTCTCCATGCTCCCGCCACACCAAAACAGCACAAAACAAAAAACCCAAACTCTTCCCTACGCCGAGCTCTTCATCACGCCAACGTCGAGCTCGTCAAAACTCCGACCCAGCAAACTCCTCGCCATGCCGACGAGCTCCACCTTCCTCTCCTCCTTCGCGACCTCCCTCCGTCGCCGAGCTCATCACCAACCATCTTCAACATCGAACCGAAGCTCCAAGCTCCATCTTCCCTGCCGAGCTCACTGTCGAGGGTCCCCACGACAGCCGAAGTCCCCTTCGTCGAGCCCCATTATCTCCGAGCTCCGAATACCGACCACGGTGCGGCGCTCCGCAGTCGGGCTCTCCTGACTTGACAACCACCTTCGAGCTCCCACGGTAGTCCTCCTTCTTCAAGCTCGAACCCACTCCACCATTGAAGCTCCGTCATCCTCCCCGACGAGCCACCGCCTCGCCACCTTCGTCGACTCTCCATGCCGAGCCGAACCCATCAAGCTCCGCCGCAAAGCTCCACTTCCTCCTCGTCGAGTTCACCGACGCCGAGTTCGAGCCTTCCTCTCGTCTCCACGCCGACGAGCACCATCGAAGCTCCAGAGCTCCCTCACTTCCTCTTCGAACTCGCCATCCATCCGCCTCGCGACTAAGCTCCGAACTCGAGCTCCGTCTCCTTCGTCACGAGCTCCCCTCGCCGAGCTCAGCCGCATCTCCACCATTGAAGCTCCGCTTCGCCACCTTCGTCGACTCTCCATGCCGAGCCGAACCTCATCAATATCGAGCTCCGAACTCCTCGTCTCCATCGAGCTCCTCCGACGACGTCGAGCACTACCCATCACCTAGCGCTCCTCCTTCGACGGCCGAGCTCCACCATGCTCCTCGTCGAACCCATCGAACCGAAGCTCGTCATCGAGCCCTTCTTCGACGAACACTGTCGCCTCCAAAGCTCCGAGCCGAGCTCCTCCCCACGGAGTCGCCGAGTTCCGAGCACGAACCACCTCCGACGAGCTCCCTCGAGCTCCGTCGTCGGAGCCCTCCTTCAACGTCGAAGACGGAGGAGAAAAAGAAACGAAGAAGGCAAAACGCAGAGGGAGAAAGAAATACAGAGAGAGAGAGAAGAAGAAGAGAGAGAGAAAAAAAAAAAAAAAAAAAAAGGTGACGTGGCACTGCCACGTGGCATTTGGCCGAACCGAGGCATCTTCGCCGAGGTGCCGAACCGAAGTGCTGAAGTACCGACGCTGTAAATTGAGAAAAAAAGGGGCCGACCAACACGATCCGTCCGATCGTCTCAAAATTCGCGTCGCGACACGATCGACGCTCAGGAACGCGCCACGTGTCCCGATCGTGATCTGCCTCACGATGCGCGCAGATCTGATCATGATGGACGGTCAGAAACGTGCCACGTGTCCAGATCTTGATCTGCCTCACGATGCGTGCTCATCTGGTCATGATGGACGGCCAGAAATCTGCCACGTGTCCAGGTAATTTTTAAATTATTTATTTATTTATTTAATTGTTTTTTTTATTTAAAAAATCCGAAAAAATAATTAAAAAATCTAAAAAAATTAATTAAAAATTCTAAAAATAATTATTAATTCAGAAAAAATTATTTTTAAATTCTGAAAAAATAATTATTAAATTAGAATAATTAATTAATATTTTTGATAATTAATTATTTAATTCGGAGAATGAATAAAAAATTCAAAAAAATGAGAAAAAATTCAGAAAAATCTGAAAAAATCACCAAAAATTCAGAAAATTCTGAGAATATTTTTGGGCATTTTACAAGCCCATAATAACACTGTTACACCCCGAGCAAGATTTCGAACTCCCTTAAGAACACCGATAAAATCCCGTACGCCATTAAAACAGTAAAACTACTCCTCAAAGGCTGATCAAACTCAGTCTTCGGGAGTGGGGGGCTCGTGATATGGCTAAAAATAGGATTAAATCGGGACCGTTCATATCGGACACGAATCTTAAAGCTCAGGGGTAAAACGGTAATTTCACATACAAATGGGTCCGAAACAGGTACTGGGTCTCCTTCTCACAGATCCAATAACCCGCGAACAGGTTCACCTCAACTGGGTACGGGTCCCAACCCGAAACACACCCAGTCCAGAAAAGATAGAATTAGGGTCTCTGATTAATCCTAATCAACGGCTCTGATTCGCATCTATCTTTTCATCGGGAATTAAGGGATTACATTCCTAATCTGATTACGAGGATTTTATGCCTTATCAGATCACGGGAATCACATTCCTTATCTGATCCCAACGGCGACTATAAATACCCCCCACCCATCTCCATTAAGAGGTAATCAATCTTTTTCTAGTTAAACGCTCTTTCATAATCATTTCTGGTTACTGACTTGAGCGTCGGAGGGTGCGTCGCCGGGATCAACCCCGGTGTCTCGCACTTCCTTGCAGGTCTACGGCGGGAGTCAACGGTCAAGCTCCGGCGGAACAGGTTAGGTGTTTGCTATTCAGGTTTTCTACGAACTCACAAATTCATCTGTTTGCCCCCACACCGAATTTAGCGGCAACAACTCCCATGAGCAAATCCAAAGACAGTAAGAGTATTATTTGAAAGATGACTTATTCAGTGCATATATCCATCCAAGGAATCCCAAAAACTTAGTCAGCTACCAAGAGAAGTATATAAGTCTGCTAAAAGTTATTTTGGTCTTACAAAAGCCTCCAAAATATATATATTCAGATATTTTCAGTAATTCTGGAATTCCTTGAAGAAGACGAAGAACTCCCTGCAGAACATATTATAAAGATAGAAATCACTACACAAATCCTTTTTGGAGCAACTAATATCATGCCATACAAAATTGAGAAATTTGAAAAACTAATTCTAGAAAGGAGGGCTATGGGATTTAAAACCATGTATTGTGAACTAAAAGATCTACAAAATAGAGACAACAAAATATAGATCTATGATAGCCCAGATCCAAAAAAGATAATGATCTACAGTATAGCAAAAATAAAATAGCCACATCCAAAGAAAGAAGTTTTTGACAGCTGGTACCAAATACTAGACAAATGGGTCATGACTATGACAAAAAAGACAACTGTCCATTACTATAGATTGATGCGGACAGAGCCCTAGCACAAATGTGGACAATGCGGGAAAGGACAAGATAAAGCTGAAGAAGAATGATTTTTAATGTGAATGAATAATGACGTAAGAAGTGACGTATTTATCTCAATTATTGACCTATGATGTAAGCAGAACAATGATTGAAATTGATGTAATGGATGATGTAAGAACTAAATAATGTAAAGTCATTCATTCCTCTATAAAAGGGCATACTTAGTAAGGGAGAAGTGGAGAAGAAAAATTCAATATAATCTTGTAAGAAGAAGGTTGGTCTGTAAGAAGGCTGTAGAGAATTTTAGGAGATAAATTTCATATAATCTTTCTTGTTATTTCTTGTTCAATATAAGATATGACTAACTAATCTCTTCCCACACAAAGAGCTTTGTAAGACTCTGCCTGAAAGAATTTGCAACCTTCTATCATTGAGCAATACATCTAGTAGTAGGAAACGAGTTAGATTGTGGTTGTCTGTACAAAAGTGATTCTCAGTTGTTTCAAACTATCCCTTGAATAAAGCTCTCCTGAAGATCATAGTAGTCAAGCAATGTGAGGTTCGCAGAAGGAACATTGAGATCGGGGTGCATACCAATTATATTTTATCCACTATTAGTAACTGGTATAAAGCAGCTCAAAAAAGTTCAGCTATATCGGAAGCATGTTGGACCCTTTTGTTTGATTTCATTTTATGGTATCCTTAAGAAACCTCTTCCTACTCATGATTTCATTTAAAGTTTTTTGATACTCTCTTGTTCTCTTTTGAAGACAAACGCAACTCTATCAATGTAGTCACGCATCGCATCCAAGTTGGTATCAGAGCAAACTAAATACACACAAGGAAGAAGAAGACAAGGAAAGGAAATAATAAATAATTAAGAAGACATGTAACGAACTTGGATTTAATATGTCAAATAAACAAACATAAAAAGAATGGAGATATGGGAGACAAAGAAAAATGGAATCTAATAAAGGTGACAGCGACCTGAAGACTTATTGAATGAAATCTAATAAAGGTGACAACGACCTGAAGTCTTATTGTCATACTAGCCTACCAACACAACATAGTAGATGTACTAATTTCTTTATGTTGTGTCTATAACTAGTTGTACTGTATTACTTCCTTTATGTCGTGTCAGTCCTGTGTGTTTGCTTATGTACTTTTACTTCTTTTGAGTTAGAGACGGTCCTGTAATATTCTGCAACCAAATATCAGAGCCTTGTTCCAACAGTAAGTAACTCTCACCTGTTTTTCTCAAAATAACTAGTGTAAGAGCATCTGTAGTCGTTTGCTAAATATGCATTGCTAAATATGCATAATATGCATATTTTCGCAAAAATATCGTTGCAGTCGTTTGCTAAATATGCATATTTTGCTACATTAGATTGCTATAAATGAGAGCGGATATGAGAATTATGCATAATTTAAAGGACGGAACTTTGAGTTGCGTCGCTCTAAAAAATATTAATTTAAAATCGTCAGACGCACCTTCAAGTTCCGTCGCTCCCAAAAAAATATTTTTTTACAAATAAAAAAACGCCGAAAAATACAAAGCCCTCAGACGCAACTTCATGTTGCGTCCCTCCACTTCTGCATTTCTCGAACGCAACTTGATGTTGCGTCCCTCCACTTCCATTTTTTTTTCTCTTCCGACTCAATGTGAAGTTGCGTCTATCAATTAAAAAATAATTTATTTCCTCCGACGCAACTTCGAGCTCCGTCTGATATGAGTTTTTTATTTTTTTAAATTAAATTGGTAAAAAATAACATTCGACGACTGCAGCAAAATGGCCAAATGCTATATGTATTTATGCATTTATGCATTTTTTAAACAATGACGACTGTGGATACTCTAAGTAATTTTAAAATTAATTCAAACGATTAAATAGAAATATTGCAAAAAAAAAAAAATTGCAGAAAGATTACATATCCTATAGAAAATATTATAGAACTAGATTTGCCCGTGGCCACGTGCCTACGGCACGTCTTCAAAACGATACAGCATATGAAAAGTCTTGTAAACAGTAAATCAACAATTATGTAGCTGAGAGAGAGAGAGATATAATTAAATAAATAAATGAGTTGTTTTTGGGGATTTGAATTTGAGTTTTAGGGAAAAACTTTTGGAGGGATGATATGTTTTGTGAAGTTAGATCTGGACCTTTGATTTTGGGAGGATTGAAGGAGAGCCACTTGATAGCTTTCTTTGTGTTTTATTATATAGACTAGTTAAATATAGAAAGAATGGGAGAAAGAGATAGGGAGAGAGAGAGAACGAGTAAAATATGAAAAAGTGAAGAGAGAAGAGAGAAAAGAGAGATAGTAATAAAGGTAATAAGTTTTTTTGTTTTGGGGGGAACAATTTAGTTTTGGGGTTTGAAATTTTGGAGGGAAAAATATGTTTTGTGAGGTTTGATCTAGACCTTTGATTTTAGGAGGGATTGATTGTGAGCCACTTGATAGCTTTCTTTGTAATTTATTATATAGATAGAAAGTATAAATTGTCATTTGAAAAATAGCCCTTTTCTACAAATAATTTGGAGATTGGCCCATTTCTATAAATAGTTTAAAAAACTACCCTAAATCTCTAATTAACTTGGAGTTTGGCTGCACAAAATGTTAAAGTTTGGTACTCCACTAAATTAATTAAAATCAATTAATTAAGGTACCAAGTGAAGGAGCTGAATTTCAAATAATATAATTTGGAGGTCTAATTTGATAACATATAAAGCCTATCTCTAAATTATGCTGGCAACTCCGCGGATCATGCAATAAATAATAAATTGGCTTCATGATTTATGAAAAACTAGTATAATGTACTAGCAGTGTATGCCTTAAAAATATATATATAGTTACCAAATTAAATAAATATATATTGAATAAGAAAAGAAATAATTTATATTTGAATGTTTTGATTTGAGCTCACGTGTGGTGTACGTTTATCTTTGTTAGATACAATTTGAACTTGTATTTTACGGATTTGTTTGATTATAAAGTTAGAATTTTTTTTTATAAATCCCAATTCTCCTATTAAAATAGTAGAGAATATTCATACTTGACCAAATTTCTTCTCTATTGACCCCAAATTTGTAAAGGTAATTATATTCTGAAAGTTCACCTATAATTAATAAAAGTAACACATACATAGTCGTTGAGTTTTTTATCAGTGCTTACCTCAACAATTGCCACGTTATTAAGATGTATTAATTGTAATTTGAGTTTTAAAAAACATGGAAATATTTGTTGGTCTAAGCTAAGAACATTTGATGCTTCAAATTTGTGGGCAGGGCACGTGCAATTTATTGACATATGTTGGAGAATTTTGTGACACAACTTGTTCAACTTGTAGACTTTTTATTTTGCAGTGGCCTGGAAGCAGCCCTAGCCTTTGCCCACGGCCGGCGCTAGAATTTAAGGGCCTTGAAGCAAAGTTTTAAAAAAGGCCCCACATATACTTAAAAAAAATTAAAAAACCATTCATGTATTAGAAAAAAAATAAAAAAGTATACATGAGAAATCATGGATTTTAGGGGTCTGAAGCTAATATAAAATTTTTAGGAACCTAAAGCTAACATAAAATCATGAAAAAAATAAAACGATTCATGGATTTTAGGGGTCTGAAGCTAATATAATTTTTTTTCTTTTCTGAAAACGGGGACCCTGAAGCTAATATAATTTTTTTTTTCTTTTCTGAAAACGGGGGCCCCTTTTTTTGATGATTTTGGGGGGCTGATGCAAGTGCATCACTTGCATCAATGGAGGGACCGGGCCTGCCTTTGCCCTAGCCGCGATCATTTTGCTGGCAGTCATTCATCGAAGCTTTAATCTCTACTATATTAATGGGAGAGTTGGGGTTTGTAAGAAATAAATTCTAACTTTGTAACTATATAAACACGTATAATACACGTCTAAATTATGTCCAACAAATATAAAGGTGCACCGCACTTATAGCCCAAATCAAAATATTTAAATATAAACTATTTTTTTCTTATTCGATATATATTCATTTAATTTAATGACTTTACTATTTTTAGACGTGAATCGCACGTACATTATACTAGTAAGTTATAACTAGTATAATGCACGTGCGATGTACATAAAACATATTTACATGACTTGAAAACTTGAAGCATAAAAAATAACAACCATATTTTGTGCAAGTGCAATAATTTTAAACAAAATGAGTGCAGCATGAGAGAGTCAACAATCTTTGGCTAGAACCACTTAAACTGAATCAGAAAGATAAGCAAACATACGCAATCGTAATTCGACAGATGGACAACATCAGGAAAAAAAAAAAAGTTGTTTTAAATAACACAAATAGCATGAAGTAGATAGCATAGCTGCAGAGGCTACAGTTTCAAGATTAAAATCATATCTAAAGGTGCAACTACTCAAATACTTCAAAAATCCTAAACATGCGCCCATCTGAACAATAATAGCAACTCAGTACTAAAGTTTAAACTGGCAAAAATATAATTTGACTATGCCTTGATGGCATACTTCCTCATGGGAAAGTACATCACCCTTTTCTTCTCGCGCTCTGTCTTCAGTGATTCCTGCATTCATCCGTGAAAAGCAAAATTTAGGGTAATAACAAAAGGTGCAGAATTTGAGGAGCAAGGCTTTAGATGGTGGTTCTTGATCGGTAAAAGAATTTTCGATTGAATCGTCATAGTAGCCCATGATGGATCCTCCTGACTCCATTTGTTTGGACATATGCATAAGATTTTAATAAGAATGTACTTCAAGAAGATTTTATTAAGAATGAAAATGAGATAATGTCAGAGAGCTAATACATTATATAGAACTTCAATTTAAAAGCTCAACAGATAAGGTTTATGTCAAAAAACATGTTAACAACTGGAGGAGTGAAATTTTGTTGTAGACCTACACATATTCAAAAGGATGGAAAGGGGTAGTTTTTTTTAATTTACATTGGAAGCGATAAAAGAAGTCGACTATTATTTTTTGAATACGAACATTTAGATATAAGACCTTACTTTCGCTAAGGATAACTGAAGTTATATTTGTTGGGAGCAGGATTTGTCTAGTTTGCCTTCTTATATCACTCAATCTACCCCGAGGCGCAACTGTCATCGAATTATGTCTGCCAAGCTGAACTGTTCAAAGGTGCATATTAATTAGAACATAATAGATGATAATTCTAATTTATAAAAGAATTGTAGTTTCGGGAGGATACCTTCTTGATTTTCAGATACTACATGATATGGGGATGCAGATCTTGCTTGTCTCCTAATATCACTCAAACGGATATTTCTTGGCATCTTCTCTGTAGAGATTTTCTATGAGAAACAAATAGTGTGAGTTGATTCTTAAAACCCCTAATCAAAAGCCTAAGTATACACAAAACCCTTTAAAAAGAAATCGACTAACCCGAATCATTAAAACGAAAACCCAAAAAATCGTACCTTGTTGGCTGTTAAGAATCTATGATAGCTTGGAGGGAGAGCAAGGGACAAAGTCGACGACTACGGTGGCGCGAAGGCGAGGGACTGACAGCAGTCGAACGACGACTGGAGGGCACGGTGGTGTGAAGGGATCAAAAGCCTATGTATACACAAAACCCTTTTTAAAAAAATCGACTAACCTGAATCGATTAAAACCCAAACCTCAAATCTTTAAATCATTGAAACGAAAAACCCCAAAAATATTACCTTGTTGGCTGTTGAGAATCTATTACAGCTTGGGGGGAGAGCAAGGGACAGAGTCAACGGCCACGACGGTAGGAAGGCGAGGGGCTGACGGCGGGCGAACGGCGACTGGAGGCACGGTGGGGTGAGGGGGTCTCGGGTCTCGGTTGCTGCAGTCGGGAGGGAAGAGGAACAACGGAGGGCATGGAATAGAATTTTCTAGAGAGTTTGAAGTAAATGTGAAGTAAAAATTACATTGCTGACCTCTGATTGTGGAGGGATCAGGGGCAAAATTTGACAGATTTGACCCTATATTATTTTTTAGCTTTTTATGTATACCGGGGCATGATAGTAAAAAGATGCAAAAATGGGACTTTGCTTAATAATAGTAGAGATATTAACATGCATGAATATCTTCTTCAAACTTCATTTATGTATCTGTTACCGCTGGATTCTGGTGTGGGGGCAATAGATGAGATTTGTAGGTTCGGGAGGAACTCGAACAGGCAGAACGCTTCTTCTCCCTTGTTGATTAGTTGACTCCTTGGTGCTCTCTTGAACCTGCACAAACGTTCGAAACACCGGATGGATCCCAGCGACGAACTCTCCGACGCTCAAGTCAATACACAGAAAGAGTAAAGAGAAAGGACTCAAGTGTGCAAAGTGTGATCACTTTTAGCAGTAGGAGGTAGGGGGGTTTGATAGTCACCATGGAGATCTCTTTCAGGATAAGAGTGAATCCCTACTTTCCGGTGTGGCTGGCTGGGGTTGGTTACAACCATCCCTTCAAGATAGGGACAAGTTAGGATCTGCTCCTATCCTGTTGATCTGGTTCCTAACGGGTTGAGACCCGTTCTCTGCCTAACAGATCCGTTCATGGGCTAGCAGGTCCAAGAAGAGAGACCCGATACCCAATTCGGATCCGTCTGTAGGTAAAATTACCATCTCGTCCCTGACACCTCAGGATTCGTGCCCACTCTGAATAGTTCCGATTTAACCCCATTTTTAGCCATATCACGAGCCCCCCACTACAGCCTTGTGGGAGTAGTTTTGTTATTTTAATGGCGTATAGGGTTTTATCAGAGTTCACAAAGGGTGCTTGAATCTCGTTGGCAGGGTGATGGTATTTTCCTGAGCTGGTAGCATGCTCAAAGTTGCTTCTAAGTTGCTCTGGTCCTTTGGTGATTTTTCCCGATTTTATATTATTTTTTCGAACCATTTATTCAATTTTGCAAAGCGACGATTTGCTCTCCGAGAGCACTAATTAACCATTCTAGACAGTAATTATTTATTCCAGGATTCAAAATATTCCCCCGAATTTATAATTATTTTTCAGAATTTTAAATTATTTTTCCTGAATTTTAATTATTTTTTCGCATTTTTTTAAATAAATAATTCGAAATAATAATTAAAAAAGAAATTTAATTACCCATTTATGATGTGGCCGAATCTGGGCCCTTGATCAAGCTATGGCGAGTAATTTAGAAGATCAGACGGCTGCCAAGAGGAGGGGACCTTGTCTGTTGGGGGGTCGACAGCAATTGCCTTCGGTACTCTCGCCGAGGTCTAGGTGAGCAGCGCGTGGTTTCTGGACCCTTTCTGCTTCGGGCCCCTGGACATCGGTGGCAATTGAGTTCGGAAAGATTACCGAAGTCCAGGGAGACGACACGTGGTATGTGGGCCCCTGCTTCTTCTCACGTTTTTGACTTCGGTGGCAATCGAGTTCGGGGATGAATAGGAGAGTGCCACGTGGCCAGTGGGTCCCAGCCCCCACTGGCTGGTCAACACATTTTCTCGTGTTTCGATGTTGGTGGTAATTGACTTCAGGGACGAATAGGAGAGCGCCACGTGGCCGGTGGGTCCCAGCCCCCGTTGACTGGTCAACACATTTTCTTGCAATTCGATGTCGGTGGTAATCGACTTCGGGGATGAATAGGAGAGCACCACGTTGCCGCTGGGTCCCAGCCCCCATTGACTGGTCAACGCATTTTCTTGCGTTTCGACATCGGTGGCAATCGACTTCGGGGACAATAGGAGAGCGCCACGTGGCCGGTGGGTCCCAGCCCCCATTGACGGGTTAACGCATTTTCTTGCGTTTCGATGTCGGTGGCAATCGACTTCGGGGACGAATAGGAGGGCGCCACGTGGTCGGTGGGTCCCAGCCCCCGTTGACTGGTCAACGTATTTTCTTACGTTTCGACGTAGGTGGTAATCGACTTCGGGGACGAATAGGAGAGCGACACGTGGCTAGTGGGTTCCAGCCCCCGTTGACTGGTCAACGCATTTTCTTGCATTTCGACATCGGTGGCAATCGACTTCGGAGACGAATAGGAGAGCGCCACGTGGCCGGTGGGTCCCAGCCCCCATTGACTGGTCAACACATTTTCTTGCATTTCGACGTCGGTGACAATCGAGTTCGGGGACGAATAGGAGGGCGCCACTTGGCCGGTGGGTCCCAGCCCCCGTTGAATGGTCAACACATTTTCTTGCATTTCGACGTCAGTGGCAATCGACTTCAGGGACGAATAGAAGAGCACCACGTGGTCGGTGGGTCCCAGCCCCTGTTGACTAGCCAACGCATTTTTTTGCGTGTCTTCACTAAATGGGCCAGGCTTTTATGGTCCTGGGGGACCTTTTGTCTCAGTAGGCATGCCACCAATCTTACTCTCTATAAATCTTCACCCCCTCGGTCATTTGCTCATTTCACTTGTTTTTTACTCAGGCAAGAATTTCACTCTGCGAGAGCTTCCGGTGAGTTTTCACCGTCCTCCGGCGTATTTTCCGACCGTTGCTGTCAAATCAAGGTAACTCCATACTTAGTTTACTTTCGCTTTTAGAAAATGTTTATCGAGCCTTCGACGAAGGAGACCTCCCCTCTTCTCGCCCTTGAGGCCTCCTCTAGTCGGGTCCCCCCAATTGACAAGGGCAAGGTCATTATTGGGAAGACTTCGGTGGTTGTTGAGATGAGGATCGAAAAAAAATTGGAGGATGGGGGCATTCGGAAGGTTGCCTGGGGTCCTGACAGGACTGTCGATGGTTCGAGAGCTTCCGGGGGACCAGGCAGAGCAAATAATGTATGGGATGGCTCGGAAGTTCGAAGAGAACGAGGCTGGAGGGACGTCTGAAGCGGACGAGACGATCACCATCCTTATCGAGGAAGATTTGGCAAAGATTAGGGTATGCTTCCAGATCCCGCGGGAGTTCGACTTGATGCTCCCCGGGCCAGGGGTGAGGGCCAACTCGCCGATGCCCATTGACATGTGCTTCTGGACGGTCGATGCATTTTTGGTAGGGGTTCGGCTCCCACTGCACCCCTTCATCACCGCGGTTCTGAGGTGGTTCCGTGTCAGCCCCGTTCAGTATATGCCGAACGTGTGGAGGCTGATAAATGGGTTCATTCTGCACTGTCAGGCGATGAGTCTCAAGTCAAGGCTGAGTGTTCTCCGAACTGTGTACCGAATTCATCAGCAGCACAAGGACGTATACCGATTCTACTTGGCTCCGAGGTTCGGGACGAAGTTGGTCAGCTGTCCGGACTCCATCAAGCACTGGAAAGATAAGTATTTTCTGATCCGAAGCCCGGTGCCATAGGGGATCCCCACAGCTTGGGTCGATTCAGTGCCGAAGAAGGTCAAGCAAAGCCCAACCCTCAGGTACCGAGGAGGAGGAGATGGTTCGGACATTACTCGATCGTCCGAAGTATGATTGGAAGGACTTGACCGAGGAGGCGCTCTTCCAGGGGGGGGGTGGTCTTAGCTCGATAAACCCCAGTACGACATTATTCCGTTTGTTTTCTTTCATATCATATTGAAAAAGTGTTTTTTTTCTAACTCTTTTTCTTCGGAAGAGTCAGTGGACTTCGAGGACTTGGTGTCACAGCGTGGATCACTGAGTAGCAAGGTTCCGAAGAAGAAGAAAAGAGTTGCCTCGAAGACCGCCCCAGAGGGGGTGTATGCGCACCGCGCTGCAGCGGAGCAGCTGGCGAAGCGACCCCCCTTGGCTCCGAAGCCTCCGACCACAGCGTTGGCTTCAGCTTCCTTGGGAGCAGGGGCCTTTCCACTGTCGGAAGCCTTGGGGTTCGAAGCTCCGCCGTTGACTGCCAAAGCCGAGGTCTTCTTGACTGAAGAGCACAAGAAGATCTTCGTCCTGGACTGGCAGGTCCGCAAGCTTGACGGGTTCCTCGGCGACTCGTCGGCGTGCATGCAGGCGGTTCATCACCTGGCCACACCGAAGGACGAGGCAGCGATGGAAGCATGTAGCGTGGGGGACGACGCGCTCGAGGTTGCGCACTCGGCGATGTCGGTAAGCTTCGAAGTCCGAACTCTCTTTTGCCAAACACTTAGAATTTTTTTTTTGAAATAACCTAAGTCTTTCTCTTCGCAGATTACTTGTCAGTTCGGTCACTTGATGAAGAAGATAGCCGAGCAGGAGAAAGAGCTGTTGTACAAGGCGGAGAAGGCTCTAGGCGAGAAAGCTCAGATCGCCAAGGAGCTCAACAAGGCAAAGGCGGAGGCTGAGTCGAAGAACTCAAGGTTGACGCACCCTAAAGCCGTGGTCGCCAAGTTGGAGGTGAACAATGCTCGGCTTCTCAAGGCAGCTGAGGAGTCCGCCAAGGACAAGGAGGACGCCGTAGCTGTAGCGAAGTTGGAGGCGGCAAAGGAGGCCGAAGTGCAGGCCTCGGAGAAAGTGAAGGAGGCCGAGGAGCAGGCCTTGGAGAAGGCAAAGGGATATCTGATCGTGAACATGGTGAAGGCGTACGCTCGAGCCATTGACGAGGTGAAGGCAAAGTTCCCTGAAGTTGATTGCGCCGGGATGCATCTCTTTCCGGATCCCGTCCCCGGCTTCGATGACATCTCGAAAAGGTGAAGAAGAAGGCGAAGAAGAAGAGGAGACCGAGGTGGTCGAAGCTGACGAGATCGAGGCCGAGGAGGAGGTTCCGTCGGAGGCCGTGCCTTTGGCCATCGTGGCCCCCGGGGAGGGTCCTTCAACCGAGGTTAACCCTTGATCCGCCTTGCATCTTATTTCCTTTTTTTGTCTTTTTTTTATGTAGTGCCGAACTGCGGACTGGCCACCGCTTGTAATTTTTGATTTTAATGAAAACCCATTTTTTGGGACAAGTGTTGAGGTTCGACCCTGAGTGAGAAAATTATTAGATAGGTATATTACTTGTATTCTTCTTTGAACACTCGTTAGGACACTCTTTCAAACAAGTGTCGGAGCTCGGCATTGCTCTGAAACTCACTCTTTGAACAGGTGTTAAAACACTTTTGTGAAAGGAGTTCGGCACTGCTTTGAAACTCACTCTTGAACAAGTGTTAAAACACTTTTGTGAACAAGTGTCGGAGTTTGGCACTGCTTTGAAACTCACTCTTGAACAAGTGTCGGAGTTTGGCACTGCTTTGAAACTCACTCTCGAACAAGTGTTAAAACACTTTTCTGAACAAGTGTCGGAGTTCGGCATCGCTTTCAAATTTTTTAGTTTTAGTTGTGCTCGAACTCAGTAGTTTCACTTGGCCTTTTCAGATGGTCGAAGTACTACCACTCAACGTGGAGCCTCGAGGGGCTGAGATATCTCGCCTTCGGACTAACTTAGGAGTTGCTAAGTTGCCCTTTTCTCGAAGCCGAGAGAGACTCCTCAAAAGCGAGGCGGAACTAAGTCACCACCAGCTGACATTAGCGCGTCTATCCTCCAAACTGAAGCGGCTGAAGGAGCAAGTTCATGAGGCCCGCAAGCAAAGCAAGAAACTAGAGTCCATTCGAAAGTCCTTGTTAGAGGCTAGAGCAGAGAGAGATGGTTTAAAGAATGTGGTGCTCGAAAAGAGTTTGGAGACGGCGCGGTTTCGGCAGACTATTACCGAGGCTTCTCGTGTAGGTAATACGAGTCGAACTCCTCGGCTAGATGTTAGGGTAACAGATGACTCGCTGAGGGAGCGAGTTGTTGAGTTAGAGGCAGAGATTCATCGGATGCGACATCACTCGGAGGGGAGCAATGTTAGGACCACTTCTTGTGCCCGAGGTGAGTACTCACAGGGGCGGTCGTTTCACGAGTTGTCATTACGTTCACCTCCCACCTTGGGATGCCCCAGAGACACACAGAGCGGTGCAACTCTCAGGGATACAACTAGACTCACCGGCCTAGAGACCCCCACAGAGGTGGGGTCGCAGCGGCAAGGTGCTCACCGTCCTCGCTTGTCACTCAAGAGGAGTATCTCACTCCCTAGGAAGCATTAGGATGTCGCCTTTGTGATTTTGCAATCTTCTTTGTACAAGTTTTGTATCTCATTGTGAAGGCGGGTGGTTGGCCTTGTAATTAGACTTGTAATCTCAATCTTTAATGAAATAATACTTGTCTTCGTACTTCGTGCATTTTGCTGGGATTTGTAGTTGTCGATAATTGTAGGAGCAATTCCGAATGGTGATCCGCTTTTTTACTTGCTTAGAAATAAGTAGTGGAAGCGGAGTCGAACCAAGTGTCAGACTCCAAGTTTGTTGTTTAGAAAATTTTCAACAGCAGTAGGAGCAATTTTGAATGGTGATATGCTTTTTACTCTCTTAGAAAGTAGTGGAAGCTGAGTCGAACCAAGTGTTGGACTCCAACCTTGTTGTTTAGAAAAATTTCAATAGCTGTAGGAGCAACTCCGAATGGTGATCCACTTTTTACTCGCTTAGAAGTAAGTAGTGGAAGCGGAGTCGAACCAAGTGTTAGACTCCAAGCTTGTCATTTAAAGAAAGAAAATTTTATCAACAGTTGTAGGAGCAATTCCGAATGGCGAACCACTTCTTACTCGCTTATAAGCAAGTTGTTGAAGCGAAATCGAGCTAAGTGTTGAACTCCGAACTCGTCGTTTAAAGAGAGAATTTTTTTTGAAAGTAGAGTTAGACTAGTTTAAAAGATAGGGAATATTGTGGGGAAAGATTTCTTTTTATTGAAAACAACTGGGCGACCGCTTTTAAGTTGCAGGCCGCCTTTACACCTTGATAAAAAGAAAAATACAAGTAAGGATTTTGAGATATGTCTCCTGGAGCGGCCGCTGGGAAAATTGCTTGAAGCGGTGTTTAGACACCCTCTTGGTACTTCATCAGGTGCTTCGCGTTCCATGTCCTTGGTATCTTCCTGTCCCCTGGGTCTTCGAGTTGATACGCGCCTGGGCGTATAACTCTGGAGATCTTATATGGTCCTTCCCAATTGGGTGACAGCTTGCCTCTCTTGCTTGAATCGGAAATTGACAACTTTCTCAGCACTAGGTCCCCTTCCTTTAGGTTGGCAGGTCGTACCCTCTTATTGTAGGCATGAGTAATCCTATTGCGGTAGGTCTCTTGGCAGATTGCGACTCTCTCATGGACCTCGTCAATGAGGTCTAGACAGTTGCGAAGCTGGTTCTCGTTCTGCGCCTTATAAGCTATGAGTCGAGGCGAAGGCAGGCCCACCTCCAAAGGGATGAGAGCTTCAGATCCGTACGTGAGGTTGAAAGGGGACTCTTCTATTGGAGCTCTTTTGGTGGTGCGATAGTTCCAAAGCACGTTGGGGAGTTGTTCGACCCATAGCCCTTTAGTGGACTTGTCCAGCCTCTTCTTCAAGCCGGAGAGGATTTGTCGGTTCGCATTTTCCGTTTGGCCATTAGACTGGGGGTGCGCCACTGAAGAGAACCTCTGCTGAATCTCGAGGTCGGTGCAAAAATCGCAAAAGGTCGCTCACGTGAATTGGGTTCCGTTGTCGGTTGTAAGGATGCGAGATACGCCGAACTGACAAACGTTGTTCTTCCAAAAGAACTTCTGCACCTTTTGCTCGGTGATTGTTGAAAGAGGTTCGGTCTCGATCCATTTTGAGAAGTAGTCTATTGCTACCACTAAGAACTTTAGCTGGCCTGGTGTTGGAGGGAAGGGTCCGACCAAATCCATCCCCTACATTGCAAAGGGGATTGGACTCGCCAAGGAAGCAAGTTGTTCTTGGGGTAGGCGGTGGATTGGGGTGAACTTCTGGCAAGAGTCGCACTGGCGGACGTACTTCTCGGAGTCACTTAGTAGTGTGGGCCAGAAGTAGTCATAGTTCAAGAGCTTCCAGGCTAGGGGTCTCGCTCCCAAGTGCGCGCCACATAGACCATCATGGGCCTCCTTTAGGGCGTTGAGCGCTTCTTCCGGGGAGAGGCATCTCAGATAGGGCTGATCATCGATCTGGGTGTAGGAGCATTTGTACATGACCCCGTCCAGGAGTGTGTACCGCTCTGCTCGTGTCCTGATCCTCCTGGCTTCTTTCAGATCTTCAGGAAGGACTCCATCCCGGAGGCACTCGAAGAGGGGCTTCATCCAGTTTTCCCCAAGTGTTAGGGGGTAGGCTTCCATTGGCTCCGAGCCATCTTCGTCAATGCTTGGTTTGAGAAGGACCTCTATCAAAACGGTTCGTTCTAGTCCTTGGAAAGACGAGGAGGTAAGCTTAGAGAGGGCATCTGCTTGTGCATTTTCTTCTCGGGGAACCCGCTAGAGTTGAACATCTTTGAATAGAGCTAGAAGCTCCCTCATCTTTTCAAAATACCTAGCCATGCGGTTGTCTCTCGCCTCGTACTCCCCGGACACTTGATTGACCACTAACTGGGAGTCGCTGAAGACCCTTATGCGTTCGGCACCTGCCTTGTGAGCCAAGCAGAGCCCCACTATGAGGGCCTCATATTCTGCCACATTGTTTGATGTCGGGAAGTTGATGCAGAGGGAGTACTGGAGACGAAAGCGTCGGGGCCAGTTAGGATGACGCCGACCCCGCTTCCATCGGTGCAGGAGGACCCGTCCACATAAACGGTCCAGACGGAGGGGTCGGTAGGCAACTCGCATGAGTTGGGGATGGTGTTCTCCACGATGACTTCGGCCAGAGCTTGGGCCTTTATTGCCATCCTGGGCTGATAGCTGATGTCGTGCTGACTTGGCTTGATGGACCACTTCATGAGCCGTCCGGAGGTCTCCGGCTTGTGGAGAACCTGTTTCAGCGGTTGGTCGGTAAGGACGACCACCGAGTGTAATTGGAAGTAGAGGCAGAGTTTTCGGGCTGCCATGACTAGGGGGAGAGCCATCTTCTCCAACTTCGGGTAAAGAAGTTCGGCATCACGGAGCACCTTGCTTACGTACTAGATGGGCTTCTGCGTCTTCTCCTCTTCCCTCACAAGGACCGCGCTGAGCGTCTGCTTCGAAGCCGCAAGATAGAGGTAGAGGACCTCCCCAGGGGCTGACTTGCTCTGGAGCGGGGGTTAGTCAAATATTCCTTGAGCTTGTTAAAGAACTCCTGTTGCTGCTGTCCCCACTTGAAGCCTTTAGCCCCCCTGAGGGCTTTGAAGAAGGGGAGGCACTTCTTCCCGGACTTGGAGAGGAATTGCCTAATCGCGGCGAGGTGTCCCGTGAGCCTTTGTACTTCTTTGACGTTGGAGGGAGGGAGCCATTTTGAGAATGGCTTGGATCTTCTCGGGGTTGGCCTCTATGCCCCTCTGGCTGACCATAAACCCCAAAAATTTTCCCAAAGAGATACCGAACGCACACTTGTTCGGGTTTAGCCTCATATTGTGCCTCCTGAGCACCCCAAAGGCTTCTTGATGGTCGAGAGTATGCTTTTGCCCTTGGGTGCTCTTGACCAACATGTCATCAATGTAGACCTCCATGTTTCGGCCAATATGGTCTCGAAAGACCCTGTTCACCGGGTGCTGATAGGTAGCTCCCGCATTTTTCAAGCCGAAAGGCATAACACGGTAGCAATAAAGGCCTTGGTCCGTCACGAATGAGGTCTTCGGGATGTCGAGAGGAAACATCCTGATTTGGTTTTACCCTGAGAAGGCATCCATAAAACTAAGGAGCTCGTGCCCGAAGGTCGCATCGATCAGGGCATCGATACTGGGAAGAGAAAAAGGGTCCTTCTGGCATGCCTTGTTGAGATCGGTGAATTCAATGCATATTCTCTAACTCCCATTGGCCTTCCTGACCATCACCACATTGAAGAGCCACTCAGGGTAGTTTACCTC
The DNA here is from genome assembly GCA_017893485.1 of Hemerocallis citrina. Lineage (NCBI taxonomy): Eukaryota > Viridiplantae > Streptophyta > Magnoliopsida > Asparagales > Asphodelaceae > Hemerocallis > Hemerocallis citrina. The sequence goes on from CM030365.1 coordinate 223,027,361, forward strand.
CTGAATAAAGCAGGCATTGAGAAGTTTCTCAACCTCCTCCTTGATCGCCTGTTGCCTCTCGGGGGCAAACTTCTGCCTCTTCTGTTGGACAGGGGTGACGCTCAGACAGTGCATTGAGAGCTCCTCTGAGATCCCAGACATGTCTGCTGTGGTCTTGGCGAAGAGGTCGCGATTCTCTCGTATGCACTGGGAGATGTCTTGCATAATGGAGGAGGAGAGAGCCTTGTTGATGCGGAACGTCTTAGTGGTGTCTTCTTCGGAAAATGCCACTTCCTCCAATTCGTTGACGGGCTCGGAGATAGTTTGACCGCCTTCCTGAAGAAGTTCGACCGCTTCCAAAGAGAGAACTAGGCCCCCCATCGAGATCATATAGCACTTCCGAGCTGCTTCTTGGCCTCCCCTCATTTCTCCCACTCCTGAAGGCGTGGAGAACTTCATCTTCATGTGGTAGGCCGAAGGGATGGCCTGAAGCGCGGTCAAACCTGGTCTATCCAGGATAACATTATAGGCAGCCTTGACATCGACCACCATGAAGTCCATTGGCTCCGTGCGAGTTACCGGGGCCTTTCCAGCCGTTACGTCTAGGGTTATAACTCCTTCGACCGTAACCGCGACCCCAGTGAACCCGTGAAGAGTGTAGCTTACAGGCTTGAGCCGGTCCCTCGACAGCTGGAGGCCTTTGAAAGCCTCCAAGAAAAGGATGTTGACGGAGCTTTCGTTATCTACCAAGATCCGACAAACGTCGAAGTTCTCTATTCGGAGATTGATGGTGAGAGCATCGTAGTGGGGTGTGCGGATGCCCTCTAGGTCCCTATCGGAGAACGTCACTGGGACTCCGAGGCCTTTTGGGGGAGGATGGCTTTGCACAGAGTTAACCTCCCTTACAAAGGCTTTTCGGGAGGAGTTGGAATCTCCCCCATTGGGCATCCGTGTATCAGGTGCAAGATGCCCTATACTTCGGCCTCCGGAGTCTCCATGTGCTGCTCGGATCGCCTGTTATCCCCCCTGGGCAGTGGGGACGGATCGACTCGGTCCCTCTTCACGAACCGGGTGAGCTGCCCTCTCTGAATTAGGGTCTCGATTTCATCCTTCATTTCAAGGCCCGACATTCATCTGTGTCGTGCCTGTGGTCCCGATGGAAACGACACCACTTGCTTCGGTCTCTTTTCTTTCCCGGAGTATTCATCCTTGGGGGAGGTGACAAGAGGCCTTCGTTCCCGATCTCCATCAGGATGGCGGATACACTCGCATTAAGTGGGGTGAATTTCTCGAACCGAGGAGGAGGATGCCGCTGACTCCCATTGTCTTTTTGGAGCTTCTTAGCTCCTTCTTCTGTGCCTTTCTGCTTGATCGCGGAAGATGAGGCCCCAATGGTGGGGCGTAGAGAGCTTCTTCCGCTCGGATGTACTTCTCGCTCCGAAGTAGGAGCTTTGAGAAGTCCCGAGGGGGTTTCTTGGCGAGGGATGCTACGAGGTCAGCGTTGAGGACGTTGGACCGGAAGGCGACAATGGCGACCGAGGATTCCAAGGAAGGGATGGACCTAGCTTCAGCAGTGAAGTGCATGACATAGTCCCTCAATCGTTCGCCCTTCTTTTGACGAGAAACAGCAGGGAGTCGCTCGTCTTTTCGACGTGGCGACTGCTCACGAAATGCGTGAGAAAAAGACCCTTGAATTGGTCGAAGGAAAAGATAGATGCTAGCGCAAGTCGAGAGTACCATTCCCGGGCCGGCCCCGTAAGTGTGGCCAGGAAGGTCTTGCAAAGGAGGGCATCAGATGCATGGTGAATCATCATGAGAGTTTTAAAATCCTTGATGTGATCTGCGGGGTCCGACTCCCCGGTGTAGGTCTCGAAATGAGGAGGCTTGAAGTTGTCTAGAATTGGGGCCTCCATGATGGCACGGGAGAATAGGGGCCTGCTTGGGCGGAGGTCCCTGGCCCATCGTTCTTCGTCTCGGTCGAGCTGGCCGAAGCACCTCTCCATCTCGTGGAGGCGGCGGTAGATCGATTCCTCCCTTCGGTTGTGTCTTGCTGAGCCTCGAGACTCCTCATGCCGAGGAGGGTTGGGGCTGCGATGGCGATGGCTCTGAGTAGGAGGTGGGCTAATGGAACGACGAGGATGACTCGGAGCGGGCCGCGGACTTCGGGAGCAACGGTGATGGTCGGGAGAAGGGCGGCGATGGCTCGGGAGCCGGTCTGGGACTTCGGGAGGGCGAAGGTGGCTCAGAGCAGGTCGAGGGCTGAGGGAGCAATGAGGGTGGCGAGGAGCTGGTCGAGGGCTGCGAGCCCGACGGCCATTGTTGGGGGCAGCGTTGAGTGCCCAGAGGACTAACGCCTGGAATTGCTAAAATTCTGCCCTTGTGATAGGGGCCTCCTGCTCAGGATGGGTTCGAGGAGCAGGGCAGCCTGCCGGGGAGCAGCTCCACCTTCGGCGATGCCGGGGCAACTCTCTCCCCCTTTGGGGAGAGTTGGACCCTCCGTGATTGGATCGGAGTGGCGAGCGATCCCTCGGTTGCTCGTAGCGGGGGTTCGCCTCTTGGGCCCACCTTTTGTCCAGATGGGTACGAAGATAGGGTCCATGGTCGATCTGTCGATTGTTGATCACGTTTCGCAGATCCTTTGGAGTGGGAGGAGTATAGGAAGCCATTGAGTCTGTGTCGGCATTGTGGATGGAAATCCGAACCTGATGCACAGGTTGCTTGTGATGGCTTCGTCGAGAGTGTTCCCCCACTGTGGCTTGGGGACCCAAAGGCTACTGATGCAGAGCCTGTGGATTGAGCTGCAGGGTTAGTTGGTTGGGAGGAGGGAGATCCCCCTGCGAAGGAGGAGGAGGAGGAGAAGAGATCGTCCTACGATTGGAGTTTGCGGGTCTCTTCTTAGGAGGCATTACTGGAAATGGCTTTGGTGGAAGGAGAAAGGTTGGATTGCTTTGCCAAGGGTTCCCACAGACGGTACCAATCTGTTACCGCTGGATTCTGGTGTGGGGGCAATAGATGAGATTTGTAGGTTCGTAAGGAACTCGAACAGGCGGAACCCTTCTTCTCCCTTGTTGATTAGTTGACTCCTTGGTGCACCCTTGAACCTGCACAAACGTTCGAAACACCGGGATGGATCTCGGCGACGAACCCTCCGATGCTCAAGTCAATACACAGAAAGAGTAAAGAGAAAGGACTCAAGTGTGCAAAGTGTGATCACCTTTAACAGTAGGAGGTATGGGGATTTTTATATTCGCCATGGAGATCTCTTTCAGGATAAGGGTGAATCCCTACTTTCCGGTATGGCTGGCTGGGGTTGGTTACAACCACCCCTTCAAGATAGGGACAAGTCAGGATCTGCTCCTATCCTGTTGATTTGGTCCCTAACGGGTTCAGACCCATTCTCTGCCTAACAGATCCGTTCATGGGCTAGCGGGTCTAAGAGGAGAGACCCGGTACCCAATTCAGACCCGTCTGTAGGTGAAATTAGCATCTTGTCCCTGAGACCTCAGGATTCGTGCCCACTCTAAACGGTTCCGATTTAACCCCATTTTTAGCCATATTAATATCACAGACACAAAAAAAGCATGTTTGATTGACAAAATTATTCGAACTTTACCTATATATCACAAAAAGGGAAAAAAATGGAAAAGATAAAAAGAACAAGAAACATGCATGATTAACAAAATTATGTACATACCCTAATTTTCTGGAGTGTTTATAGTTTCTTTTGAATTAGAAAGATAGAGTGGAACTTTAGCCCGATGTATATATAACAAAGATAGTAGTACAGAACCTGAGATAAATGTCTCGACAAACAAAATAACGACGCACAGAAGTAAATGCACCATATAGCCAACCACTAGATAACAAGGGAGAACAAGAACATAAATAAGCAAGAAGACAACAATATACAAGGTGAATGGAATAACAAAATTCTCCAGCCCCGATAAGAAGCATAGACACAACAGTATCAGCTACAAAAAGGGAGTCTCCCAAACAGCGACGAAAGCGGACCCATCACACAACTCATAACCAGTGCGTCAAAGCAGTAACAAATATAGCAACAAAAGGGAATCCAGCAAAAACATGCTCAAACTTAACCAGTCGGGGGAGCAACATAATCAACCCCAACAGCAAAACAAAGCAACAGTAACAGCAATCACCGGAACAGCCAGAGCCTAATAACTTGCTACACAAAACATCTAAAAAGGAGTGGGGCGCATAGACAACCAGCAAGCACATAGGCACCCAAAAAAATCACCAAACTAACTAGCGAGAGTCACTGAAGTGTTTATAGTTGTTTGTCTTTAAAAAGCATTACAAACATGCATTATTAACATATATAAGAGTTAAGATATTCTACAAGTTATATGTAATAACAATCATCTTGATTAAAAGAAATGAACTCCCGTTTTTCAGGAAGACATCTCTTCCCTACCAAAAACCAACTTCTAACCCTTTCCCCATCGTCCTCCACCTCCTCCTCCACTCCTTAATCTACCACACCACCCCCATCCTCTCCTCCCCCTCCTCTCCTCCACACCTTCTTCGTCTTCCTCCCCCAAGCCACCACCTCTACCTTCCTTTCTTTTCCACTATACACCCCACCACTAACCTCAACATACCGATCTCTCCTACCACCTCAACATTCCTATCACCCACAGGTCTTCGTCTTCCTCACCCAAACCACATACTATACTTATTCGTCTTCCTCACCCAAACCACCTACTATACCTCCCTCTCTTTTCCTTTCTACATCCCACCTCCAACCTCAACTTACCTATCACTCCTACCACCACAACTCTCCTATCATTACTATCACCCTCCCTTCCACTTCGATGCGGGGTGACTCTAGGGGTGAACCAGGGAAGGAACGTGTCGGAGCTCCTCGAGATCATAGCTCCGATGAGGAATGCCGCAATCCGCACGGGTGGCATGACCACCGTCACGATCATCGTGATTCTCGAAGGGAGAGGTCTCCTAGACAGGGTATGGAGCATCATCCGATGCAGAGAGATGTCGGAGGACATCGGCGCCCGAGTTTGAGATCACCAGTTTTCAATCGTCTACATGCTATTAAACAGGGGAAGCTATCGACGCACCATGGGGGAGGGCTCAACAGCCCCCATGAGACATCCAAAGCATATGATCGAGGCATCCATGGTGGCGGGAAGAGCACAACGCAACTGGCTAGCCCAAAAGCAATGGTAAGGTCTCCAGTGATTGTAGCGACACGAAGGTCTCCTGCAGGGGAACAGGGTAACAATCGCTCTCCAACTAATGCTCTCGTCGTTAGCAAAACGAGATCCCCTATCTCTCCATCGGAATACACTGAGCAGGAGCTAGTGTCGGCTCTTAGGGAAGTGCGGAAGAGAGATTCGAGACGCATCTGCTTGTGGTGGACTAAGGCGGAGGTTGGGAGACTTATCGCTCCAAGTCGACGAAAAAACTCGACGCTGCGACTACGAGGGCTAGGGAGCAACTTTGTTTGTTCTGCGGCGACCCTCACCGGAAGGAGGAATGCCCCATCGGCATTTTTGTCTGCTTCGAGTGCAAGATTCCTGGACACAAGGTCAATACTTGCGCGGTTAGAGGTGAGAAGAGGAGGGGATGCCAGGGGACGATAGCAAGGATAGCGGCTAGGGGATCGGATATCGCCTGTGCCGTAGTATCGCTCACAGGTATTATGAGGGAAAACAGGGAGAAATTAAAATCTACCATGGGGGTGATTCGAGCGGTTAGAGGCTGGCCTACCGCCGAGGAAATTATCACAGGCTTAAGGTAGCTGTCGGAGTCTTTCAACCGTCAAAAATGGGAGGTGCATCGGGTGAAGGACTTCTGGATAGCTGAAATCCCAACTGCCGAAGGCATCGCGGCACTGGCCAGATGCACTGAGCTTAAAATCAGTGGTGGTCGGTATGGGATTGTGATCAGTCAGTGGACGGGCGATGAGGAAGCTATATGTCACGAAGAAGAGAAAGGTACGTGGGTTTCGATAACGGGACTACCACTTCACTGTTGGGAATTGGGTGGGTTCCAAGATGTGCTGAGGAACTATGTCAATGTTCTTGAGATGGATATCTCGACGGCAAGGAAGTGTGGAGGCGTTGCTAGGGTTAGAATCATACGTCATGGGAATCTCGAGCTTCCAAAAACAATTGCAGCGATGGTAGAGCATAAAACTTTCGTCGTCGCTATTACGGTGGAGAGTGAGAGCTCGGGGGAAGTATGGGAAGACGTAGGGAGGACGAAGATGGTGTCAAAAAGACTGTTCGGGGAAGAGAGCAGCGATGGTAAAGGGAGGAGTTGGGCGGAGATTACCGCGGGGAAGTTTCAGCAAGAGGTTGAAGATGACGGTTCACGTCCTCGTGAACTGGCTTCGGCTCACATACCGATTCAAGCCAATATGTTCCAACCGCTCATCAGCGATCAGATCAAACAGGGAGAAGATCCAACGGCAGACGAATTCTCCTTCGGCAAACAAAATACCATTCTTCAACTTGTGACAGCTGTAGCGAGTGGGTCCCACAAACCCAATCAAGCAGCAGGAGGAGGGGCCCAGTTTGACAGATCAGCAGAAGTAATACCAGCTTTCATGTGTGATTTGCGAAAGACGATTCAGCATGTGGGGCCCTCCAATGACAAATGTCACCTCATCACTGCGCTTAGTGTGGGGCCCAACGCAAATGGCACAGTCAACTTAGCAACTGTTCTGCAGCACGAAGAGAAAGATGGATGTGGAAACAGGGACATTGGGCTCGAGGTTAGGATTTGAATTTTGATAAGTGCGACGTGGGCTTCGGGATGGGCTGCAGCAAGGTTATGGGCCAGAAAAAATTGAATTTTGGAACGGGGAGTGATGAAGACAGGCTGGGTATGGGCTTCGGCTTTGGACTGGGCCAGCCAAGTTCGATAGTAGGCAGGGGGAGGGAAGAAGAAGGACAGGGTCTTTTACAAGGGGCAAAATCGACTTTTTATTATGGCAGACTGCAGAGTAGTAGGTCGGTGCCAACTACTGGACAGGTGGAGGATTCCAACGAGGAGGGAGTAACACAGATCGAAGATCTACTAAATCAGGAGGTCGAAAAAAGAGTTGAACGCGAAATTCAAAAGAGGATGAAGGCGATGCTGGGAAATTGGGCTGCGAACAGTAAACAGAAAGTAGTAGTTACATCGGACTCAGACTCTGAATCTAACAAGTCCGACGAGCAAGAATCGGGGGATGAGAGAGACTCAATAAATATGGATAAGGCAACAGAGGTGATAGAGCCTGGAAAGAAGAAAAACAAACTAAAGGCGAAGGAGGGATTCAGACGGAGCGTCAGGCAGCGAAACAACGGGGAAAAGCCAATGACCGTCAAAGAAATTTACCAAAGGTTCGGAAAGCGTAAAGCTTATGAAAACATTGCAGGTACAAAATCGAATATCTCTATATTTGGTTCAATTCCTGATCATTTGTTAATTCAGCTTGCAAATATCTATGGTTTAGACTTGCATTATAACACACACACCAGTATTATTGACGATATTCAGGATAGAGAACTGGCTAATGTTGCAAATGTTCAAACGGGTATACATGGGAGGATGAGCATCAATTGCGTGTCCCAAAACCTGGTAGAGATGGACGCAACTTTACAGGAACAAGGGAGGTTAGATAATCTTAATGTGTAAAATCTTATTCTGGAACGTTCGAGGGCTTGGCAAGGCGGCCAAGCGTACAAGGGTAGGTGAAGTTATTCGTAATAATAATGTAGACATTGTTTGTTTGGAAGAGACTAAATTATCTCAACCAACGAACATGGAGCTCAGGGGTCTAAAGATAGACTATTTACAGGAATGGAAGGTAAGGGATGCCGTAGGGGCATCAGGGGGGATCATGGTGGGGGTCAATTCCAGTAAATTTGATTTACTGGATGACTGGGTGGGGGAATACATGGTTTCGATTGTGGTCCAAAGAAGGCACGACAGGTGGAAGCAAACCATCACGGCTACTAGGTTGAGCTGCAACACATAAGGGGAAGGTGGAGTCTACCTTGGGTGGGGGGGGGGACTTCAACATCGTACGGCACACTTATGAGAGGAGCGGAGGGACGGGCAATGGCCATGATAGGAGGAAATTCAATCGGGTCATATCAGGTTTGAGGTTGATGGACATCCCAATTAATGATTGGCGGTTTACCTGGTCCAACCGACGTAGGAGCCGATTCTTGCAAAACTAGACAGGATCCTAGTCTCTACAGACTGGGAAACCAAGTTTACAATGGCGATGGCCAGGTCATGTATTCGAAATACATCGGATCATGTACCTATCTTGGTCAATACGGGAGAAGAGGTACGAAGAAGACAAAGAATATTTTGGTTTGAGAAGATGTGGCTGACCAACAACGACTGTCAAGAAATTGTCAAGAAGTGCTGGGAAGAGGAACAGGGGCAGGATGAGCCAGCAGCCAGACTGAATAAAAAATTGGTTTGTCTTAGAAGGAGGCTGAGAAGGTGGAATAAAGTGACGTTCGGGAATATATTGAACAGAAAAACGAGGTAATCCTCGAGATTAAGGAACTGGAAAAAAAAAGAGGAAGTTGCTGTCCTAGATGATATTCAGTTCCACAGACTTACGACATGCAGAGAAGAAATCCAGCAAACATACATCAACGAGGAAATAATGTGGCGACAACGATCCAGAGTCAGGTGGCTGAAAGAAGGGGATGCTAACACTAAATTCTTCATAAGGTCGCAAGTATGCGACGTAGAAGCAACTACATCCACTTATTGGATATCGACGACAGTTCGGTGTAAGATGAGAGACAGATTCGGCACCATGTGGATGCTAAGTTCAAAGAACTCCTAGGAAAAAACAGGGAGGGACAAAGAGAATCCAATGAGAATTTATGGGAGGTTCTACAAGGAGAAAACTTACACAGAGTGGAGGCCCTGCAAGACCCATTCACAATGGAGGAGGTGAAGGCAGCTGTGTGGGGGATGGGACAAGACAAAGCACCGGGACCAGATGGATTCCGTATATTTTTCTACAGAAAATTCTGGGATATTGTAAAACCAGATGTTATGGCTATCATGAATGCATTCTATGACAGTACTTTGAATCTGGAGAGAATCAACTATGCTAATGTTTGCCTTATCCCCAAAAAGCAAGCGGCAAGAGATGTAAATGATTTCAGGCCAATCAGTTTGATTGACTGCTCAGTGAAAATCATCACGAAGGTCCTCGCTAATAGACTGGGAAGAATTATCGGGGACATCATAGAGGACTATCAGACGGGCTTTATTGCCGGAAGAGACATTCTGGAAGGAGTCGCGCTAGTACAGGAAGACATACAGGACACGAAGAGACGTAAGAAGGCGGGCTTCATGTTAAAACTAGATTTCGAGAAGGCGTACGATAAGGTCGAATGGAAAGGCTTATTGGAGATCCTCTATAGAAGAGGCTTTGGTAACAGATGGATTGGATAGATTTAGACTTGGCTAACTACTTCCAAGTTCTATGTATTGCTAAATGAGGAGCCAGGAAAGGAAATCAGATGCAGGAAGGAACTGAGACAAGGTGATCCTCTATCACCACTCTTGTTCACCCTTGTAGGGGACGGTCTGCATAGAATGCTCCACGCCTACAGAAAAAATGGTCTAATCAATAGCCTAGGTATGATGAGGGGTATCTCTGCAGTTATGAATGTCCAATACGTAGATGATATCGTCATTTTTGGGGAGTGTGATACTACGCAAGCAGTTCTCCTAAAATGGGGCTTCTACTTATTTGAAGAATGGTCAGGATAAAAGTGAACTATAACAAAAGTTTCATTACTCTCTTAGGGGTATCGGGGGAAGCAGGGATCACTATTGCAAATATTCTAAATTGTCCGATCCAGAAACTTCCGATAAAATACCTGGAGTTGCCGATCAGAACGGGAAATATTAAGAGGGGGGACTAGCATGGCATTATTGACAGAATCGCGAGCAGGCTAGAGAGATGGAAAGGTAAAATGCTGTCATTTGGAGGAAGACTTATATTGCTTAATTCCGTCTTCAGCTCTATACCATTATACTTTATGTCTTTCTACCAAATTCCGGTTTGGGTGGTCAAAAAGATTGACAAACTGAGGATACGGTTCTTTTGGCATGGGGCGGCAGAAGGAAAAGGGTATGCCTTAATCAAATGGGGCATAGTGTGCAGACGAAAAGAGTTTGGAGGTTTAGGGGTCGTCAACATTTGCCAAATAAACCAAGCCTTGTTATGCAAATGGTGGTGGAAACTCAAAACTAAAACGAAGAATAAATGGGGTACAATGATAAAAACGTCGTATTTGAAGAATGAATGCATACACCAGAAACAAAAAAACAAGGATTTAGCATCAGGTTTTTGGAGAGGGGTGAGTAACACTAGAGACATCTTCATCTGCGGGGTAACTTTTTCATTTGGAAATGGAGAATAGACGTGCTTCTGGAAGGACAAATGGTGTGGCACTATTAACCTAAAGAGGAGATTCCCACAAGCATACAGGTTTCCTACGGATAAATATGATCGGGTAGCTAAAAATTGGAGGAACGAGGAGTGGAGACCAAGACTAACAGGCAGACTCACTAACGAGGCTAGAAGACAAAAATGGGAGATCATTGACTTCTTACAGGATTGGAAGCCAACGGGGAATGATCAGGAGGACAAAGTAAAATGGGAAGCAAAAAAAGGGGGAATCTTTTCAGTAAAATCTGTGTATAAAAGGTTAAAAGATGGGGGGATTAGAGTATTTGATCTAGTTTGGAAGGCACGGGCCCCACTGAAAGTGAAGACTTTTAACTGGCTGGCATGTGGAAATGCCATCCTAACACGGGATAATTTGGTTAGGAGACGGTGGCAAGGACCGATAAACTGTGTTATGTGCAATCAGGAGGATGAAACGGTTGACCATTTACTGGTTACGTGCAGCTTTGCGAGGCCAATTTGGAATGACCTACTTACAAGACTAGGTATCTTCGGGGCAGGTCCGGAAACGGTACTTCACGCTTGGGGGGGAGGGGGGAGGGTAGGTGGAGAGAAGGACACATCCAAAGCAGTAAGTCATGTATTTGGGACACTGGGGTGGCGGCTATATGTTGGGGCATATGGCTAGAAAGGAACAATAGAATCTTTAGAAGCACTCACAGACACATCATGCATCAATAATTGCTGCTCAAGATAATTGCTAATATTATGTTCTGGTCTAAAACGGTAGGTGACGAACAGACAAAGAAAATCAAGGACATATACAAGGACATTGCCACCAGCCAGGTTGAAGGACAGGAAGGGGGAGGCACAGCAGAAGAGGCTTGACTCCAGGGTGTCATGAGGGTGGAACATGCAGCCGGGATAATTGCTTCATGTTTTTTGCGGACTTTATTTTGATGTATTTTGAGTCTTTTGATATTACTTGTATGTATTTTGATGGGATTCATGGGATCGGGTGCGACTTATGTAGGGGACTTTTTTTTTGGTTGGACAATGAGTATCATGGCCTGAATGTGGGTGACATGAACATCATTGTCCGTTGATGGTTTTTGTGTTTTATTAAAATCTTTTTAATGAAACTAGGGGGGGCCTAGACCAACCTTTTCTGATAAAAAAAAACATATATAAGAGTTTACTAATATACTGCATAAGAACATACCATAATTTACTATCTCATTTTATCATATACACACACATATACAAAGCTTCTATAGTATTTACATTCTGTGTAAGATAAATATCGTCATAAATGCCGTCAAACGAAGGATATAAATTTGATTGGTCGATTCACACAGCTATGTATGATAAGAAAAACATGAATAGTTTTACATTGCAATGTGCACCTGCTGGCAAACTATACCCTAAATACGCAATCCGCTATATTAAAAAGGTAATGAATAATATGAAAGCTCAGTCATAAGTGTGTACAAAAACAGTACATAAAACATGTAATTTCTATTGGATTTATGTCTTGCATACTAAATATAATGTAATTACACTAAAGAGAAACAAGAAGAAATTCAAAGTGAAGAAGGGAGCAGATATTGGTTCAAAAGGGCATGTACAACATATTGGCTCCAAAGGAGATGCATCTTGCCTTGGAAGGAGTTCAAGAGAAGTTAGGTGTGACGATAAAGTTAACTAGCATGGCAAAAAAGAAGTGATATGAGATTTGTTTATTCGAGTTTAATCTGGCAGTCATTGGGGAATGAAGTTAAATACAACTTCCTTGGAGGAGACGAACGCAGCGAGTCAGTAGGGCAAGACTCATAATTGACTATTCGGGATTATCGTTACAGGGTCAGATCGTACTGAAAAAGAAAA